>CM077011.1:166246477-166900852 GCA_039090855.1 Macrothele yani
GAAGCTCTCCTTACGCATATAACCAAAGCTCTCCCTACGCACATCAACAAAAAGCTCTCTCACGTAACACGAACAAAAGCTCTCCTTACGCATATAACGAAGATCTCTTTACACATGAAACAAAGCTCTCCCTACGCACATCAACAAAAGCTCTCTCACGTAACACGAACAAAAGCTCTCCTTACGCATATAACGAAGATCTCTTTACACATGAAACAAAGCTCTCCCTACGCACATCAACAAAAAGCTCTCTCTGGTATCGTTGAACGCGCCTATTTATACTGGCTACCACCACGTCATGACTTACACTCATTGCCAGATCTCATTCAGCGGGAGAAATAACATCTCGTTCAGTAAGAAGATCATTTACATAGTAAAATAAAATAACCAGAGATAGTAAAAATCAAAAGGAAAGTGAATCTAGAGTATACGTTACATCATCTCCCCCTTAATTTTTTTTTTTTTCGAAAAACCTATCAATTTTGGAGTGTAAGTCTTACACTTCGTTGACTGACGTTTATCGACCTCTTTTTTGTTGTTGTTTTGGTAGCAGTAGTATGTACAATATCAAACTTGGCATGACAAAATCAAGAAATCTGTATTCGTCTGTGAAACACTTTGTATACTTGAACAAAACAAACCTGCATCGGCATACCTTCCTTTTATTCTGCCTAGCAGGAATCACTTTTTTAATTTCTAATTACGTCCTCATATTATCGTTGAATACAAACCAACTGTATCAGCAGCGAAGATTGCCTGGAGCTGCAGCGAAGATTGCCTGGAGCTGCCTAACAGTAGTTTTACTATTTTACCCCTAAGCACATAGATATATATAAAACAATTTGGATTAGTAGATGGACATAGAAGAAATATAAAAAAAATACACATATATACACAAAAAGAATGCATAGGCCCACACGAAAAAAAGAAATTCTGACACGCCAACTGGTCGTGCAGATAAAACAACAAACGGAGAAAAGAACCTGTCCACGAGAACTTACTTATCTCGAGGACGCATAAAAAACTCTAGTACGATAACGTTTTCCAGGCCTAATCGGAATGGTAAATTCAGGTGGCGTAGCTCTCTTCAAGGACGTGACTGGATCTGGACCATCTGTAGTCTGTCGGTCAAGAAATCCCGGCGGCTGACAGGAACGGTCAGGAACGGCTGAAGTCCGTCGGTCAGGAACGGCTGAAGTCTGTCGGTCAGGAAATCCCTGCGGCTGACAGGAACGGTCAGGAACGGCTGAAGTCTGTCGGTCAGGAAATCCCTGCGGCTGACAGGAACGGTCAGGAACGGCTGAAGTCTGTCGGTCCGGAAATCCCTGCGGCTGACAGGAACGGTCAGGAACGGCTGAAGTCCGTCGATCAGGAACGGCCGAAGCCTGTCGGTCAGGAAATCCCTGCGGCTGACAGGAACGGGCTCCCCCAGGATTTTGATATGTAGTCCCTTTGTGCTGGGGCCCGTGTTGTCCTTCCAGCATTCTTTTGAAGGGACGTGGCTCCAGCCACATCGTTTGTTTTCGCTTTCTACCTCATGGCATGAGAGTAGAAGCAGGCATCGGCCCTGTTTGCCCTGAGCGTAGGTTCCAGGGGCGAAACCCGGGCGGATGCAAGGATCTCTGCCTTCGTCGCTGTTGCGGCGAAGCAGATTGGGAGACAAGTTACGTTTTCGACCAGCTTTTGGTGTTTGCTGGAAGGTTTGTAATTTGTGTCTGACGTTTAGGAATAGTCAAATTATTGTCCATAACTGATAAATCAGAAATATCTAATGACTCTGACTCGCTGCTGTAAGTTAGTGGTCGTGCAGGGCGATGTTTATTTCTGCCTATAGGAATACTCTCTGACGAGGTATTCAAGGAAGTAGGAGCTTGTGTTGATGCAGAGTTATCAGGAAACGGTGCAGCAATAGTCTTGGCAATGGTTGGAGGGAAAGGAACGATACTAGTATTTGAAGAACTTGATTCGAGCCTTCGTCTCATGGGAGAATCAATTTGCGTGTTTTTAAGTCCGTCTTGAGGAGGGGAGGGTGAAAAAAAAATCACTGGAGATTCTTCAAAAATGTTCGACGGTTCGTCCAAACTTCCTGGAGGTTGATCGTGAGATATAGACTCTTGAGTCTGTGGAACCGAAGGTTGAGTAGGGTTGATTATAAAATCGATATTTCGTTCATGATACTTGAGACACTGAACAACGTGTACGTATTGAAATTGATTGTCAGGTTTTTCAAGAATAATGTTATTTTCAAATACATTTGCCACCCGATATGGACCTTCGTAGCTGGGTGCCAATTTCTTCACTAAAGTATGAGAAACAGAAGACTGGAAGTGCGTTTCCACGAGAGTGAGATCTCCACGACAAGATCTGGTTCCCTACGCCTAGTATTATAATATCTTGCTTGAGCCGCTTGTGCTCCTAGCAATGCTACACGAGCTTTTTCTGCCATGATTCGTACTGATTGCGGAGTTGGTCGCTGGTTTAGTTCGTCGATAATCCCCGTTAAATTTTCAAAAGGGGTCTTAATTTTGCGACCCAGAAAAAGTTCTGCAGGAGTAATTTTAGTAGATTCGTGAACAGACGAGCGGAGGGCGAACAAAAAGAGCTCAAGATGTTTTCATCCCATCGCTCGTGATGATCCATGACAAATGTAGCAATCATTTTCACTAGCGTGCGGTTTACTCGTTCCACAGGATTACTCTGGGGATGATATGGGGAAATGAATTTATGCTTAATGTGTAGTCTCGCACACATTCTTTCAAAAATGTCAGAAATAAATTGGGGACCATTATCCGAAACTACTTTATTAGGTGCACCATATCTAGAGAATACTTCATTAATTAATACATTACAAATAACTTCTGCCGTAGCGGCTTTAATGGGGAAAAACTTCAACCCATTTAGAAAAATTATCAGTTAATACTAAAACGTAACGAGCTTTGTTTTTAACAGATAAAGTTTAAGGTCCCAATAAATCTATTGAAATAATGTCAAAAACATGAGAACTTGAACTAGATTTCAAGTGACCGGCCGGTCTTACATTACGGTAATTATTAATCTGACACAAGTGACATGATTGAACGTATGCGAGCACACTTTGGTACATGCCAGGCCAATAGGCAACATCCCGCAATTTACAACGGGTCTTGCGAATACCTAAATGGCCTGCAAGAGGTTTGTCATGAAATTCGTTTAAAAGGGCCATTCTAAGGGTTCACGGAATACATGGGCGAAACTCTGCCCTAGTAGTCCTAGATTTCGTATAGTAAATAAGACCCTCTATGACTTCAAAATGCTGTGACCTCCCAGCCAGAGAAGGATCACTTTGTAGGGGCGAACCCGCAAGCAAAAAATTATAGATATCCCCAAAATCTGGATCATTTATTAATTCTGCCATTATCTGCTCTCTGGATGTTATATCAGCTATTAGAAGTAAAGGCTGACATCCAGGAGTAGTTTCTGTGGGGACCCCACTAATCGGAACGCGAGACAATGCGTCCGGTAATTGATTCTTATGACCTGGCTGATACGAAATTTTGATATTGCTCTCTTGTAACTTCACAGCCCACTTCATAAGTCTTTGAGATAGGTGCTCAGCAGAATTCAAATACTGAAGGGCAGAATGATCCGTAATTATGTTAACTGTCAATTCGTTAAGATAACATTGAAATTTGTCAAGAGCATACACTACAGCAAGACATTCACTTTCCGTAGCTGAATAATTGCGTTCAGCTTTGGCTAAAGTACGAGACGCAAAAATTACTGGATGCCCAGCTTGTGACAAAACGCAACCAAGACCAACTCCGGATGCGTCAGTATAAATGTCAAATTCTTTAGTATGATCCCGGAAAGCCAACACAGGAGGCTGAGTCAACGCAGACTTCAGTGTTTCAAATGCAGCGTTAGCCTCAGGTGTCCAAACAAACTTCTTGTATTTACGTTTCAAAGCATACAATGGCTCACAGATTGTAGCATAAGCGGGGACGAACTGCTGATACAATCCGGTCATTCCCAGAAAGCGTGATAGTTCTTTTGCTGTTTTAGGTCGAGGAATGTCAACAATAGGTCTAAGTTTTTCATTATCTGTAAATAAGCCGTGGGGAGTGATTTTCAACCCCAGATATACAATCTCGTCCCTCGCTATCTGGCATTTACTAGGTTTTAACGTCAAGCCAGCATTGTATATGAGTTGGAACATCTGTTTGAGCAGAGAAAGGTGCTCGTCAAAAGTATCGGATGTAATAATAATGTCATCCAAATATACATGAACATGGGGACCCAGAACAGGTCTGAGAACCGTATCCATAAGCTTTTGGAAAGTAGCAGGTGCAGAAGCTAATCCAAAGGACATATGCAGGCATTCATAAGCCCCAAAAGGAGTCACAAAACCTGTTTTATCGACGGAGTCTGGATGTACCGCCACCTGCCAATATCCACTCGCCAAATCCAAGGTTGACATCCATTTAGTTGATGACAGGTCATGCAAAATATGCGACATGACAGGTAGTGGATAATTGATCGTTTTCGTGACTTGGTTGAGCTTACGGAAATCTGTCACGAAACGAAATTCATTGGGTTGTTTCTTTGGAACCAAAAAGGCAGGAGCAGCCCAGGCGCTTGTTGATTCCCTTATTAAGCCCTGTTTAATCATCTCAGAAATTTGACGTTGCATTTCCTGTTTTTTATGAGGAGCACAAGGGTAAGGTTTCGTCGATATCGGTTTCGAACCATCAGTGTCAATGACATGATAAACCACCTGTGTGAAACCAGGTTGATCAGAAAATAAACCAGGGCTTTCCTGCAAAAGTAGAGAAAGCTGGTTTCGTTGCCGCTCATTCAATTGGTTACTCAATAACAAACTCGTTATATCTATAGGAACCGTAGGAATCACTTCGACAGGTTCCGGAAAGGAAATAACATGTACGAAATTCAGAGTAACTTGAAAAGTATTGATAAAGTCCATTCCCATTAGACATTTAACAGGTAGTTCGTCTATGAGCAGGAAAGAATGCGTAAAACGAGCCTTTCCCAGCCCTAGAGATAATGTGACAGTTTCTGTGATACTAAAGATTTCGTTATTTGCACCTCGCAAATACTGCGTCACAGGCTGAACGAGTATTGCAGGAAAATGTTCAGTGCAAAACTTCGTACTTAGGGCTGATATTTCAGAACCAGTGTCGAACTTTGTCTCGACAATAATATCTTCAATTGTCAAGAACACATCAGGCAACTGAGGAGTTTGGACAGTCACTAATACTGTTTTAGGGTCAGAATGCTTGGTATTAGGAAGCAGGACCGACCCTTGGTCTACTTCCTTTGGAAGTTTAAAGGATTCCTGGTTGGATTATCATGCGGTCTGAAACCTCGACCATGCCGGGTATCGGGAAAATTTTTACGATGAGGAGAACTGCGTGAAAACTGTTGCGGGAACTCCGCATGTCTGTTGACATTTTCATTTCTATTACTTCCTCCCTCAGCACGGGCAGAAAAATCATCATTGCCCTGAGCATGAAAATGTTCCGAATTCTGCGGATTGGAACGGGGTCGAGCATACTGTGCATTTGTACGATATCCAGAAAATTGTTCAGAAACAAGCGGTTGGTATACCCCTTCTTCTATGCGGTGGAACGTATGAAGCTTGGGCGTGCACTTGTGTACGCTCGCCTTGAAAGTTATTATGTCTATTATGCCGCTGAGGATATTCGTAATAAGCCTCGCGGGGTGCCCGAGCATGGTGAGTTGGACCATGTTTGCCGTGTCGCTCTTCATACGTTCGTATGAGGCGAAGGCATTCATGAATTGTAGCAGGGTGTCGAACCTCAAGAAAATCCTGTAGAAATGGATCGAGCTGCTGCAATAGGGTGTCCAACATGTCGACATGACTGGCATGTGGATCCCATAAGTTATACAAGCGTGTTGTTTCCAAAGCAAATGCAACAGGGCTATCGTTGGGTCCTTGCTGACGAGAAAAAAGTTGTTGTGCAAGGCTAGCTCGACTGAGGCCGAAAGGAAAGACCTCCAAAAATTCTGCTCGGAAATTCTCATAATGAGAATCCGGGTTCGACACTCTCCACTGCCGATACCAGGTCTTAGCGGTATCCTTCAGGCAAGTGCCTGCTATTTGTACTTTGCAGTCTTGAGGAATATTGTAGAGATCAAAATGATCTTCGAAATCTTCGAGAAACTTTAAGGATTCCTCCAAAACATTGAAATTAATTGTTCCTGCATGCGGCACGAAATAGGCAACCATTCTGCTTCGCTGAGAGGATTGAACTCCCTCAGGTACGACCCGCGACTCAGAGTAATAGGAAGCTGGTAAATTACGAAATTGTGAAGAATGCCTGGGTACGTGTAGATCACTCATATCTAAGTGAGCCCCACAGGCTTCTTGCAGATGGTCGAAATTAATCCCATCACCATCGAAATTTGATTTAGGGTGAAAAATTGAAGTTGTCTCAGGTAAGGAAGACATGGGTAATAATTGTCTAGACCTCGTGTTCGAGCAAAGTTCGGGCGCCAATTATAATGAATAAAGCTTCTTCTACTAATGCTTCTTCTAATGGTTGTTGTGTTGTTAGTTATATCATGAATAAACTTTCCTGCTAGTAGTGTAGTAATAATAATGAACAATATTTTAACTGCTAGTAATGTTGTAGTAGTAATTAAGATGAATAAAGTCTTATGCTGGTTGTTAATAATAACAACTAATGAAATAAACCTAACAGCCAGACAGAGATCTGACAAAACTATGAACTGAGAAAAACGTACTTACTAGAACAACTTTTTATTAGAGAAACTCTTGATATGATCCAACATACACTTCACCGGACACACAGCTACTCAATAAAACGTAGCTCCTTGCACATGAACGAAGCTCTACTCACATAAACGAAGCTCTCCTTACGCATATAACCAAAGCTCTCCCTACGCACATCAACAAAAAGCTCTCTCACGTAACACAAACAAAAGCTCTCCTTACGCATATAACGAAGATCTCTTTACACATGAAACAAAGCTCTCCCTACGCACATCAACAAAAAGCTCTCTCTGGTATCGTTGAACGCGCCTATTTATACTGGCTACCACCACGTCATGACTTACACTCGTTGCCAGATCTCATTCAGCGGGAGAAATAACATCTTCTTCAGTAAGAAGATCATTTACATAGTAAAATAAAATAACCAGAGATAGTAAAAATCAAAAGGAAAGTGAATCTAGAGTATACGTTACAATTGGTCTTGAGAGATTTTGGTTCTTAGGAATGGTAACAACTGATGCCTCTAGTTGCTCGAAAATGTTATGAAATATTTGTGGTAAAAATTTTAATTGTTTGTTTAAGCTGATTTAAAAAAAAACTTTGTCTTTCTGTTTTAACGAAGAGTTTTAGTAAATGGGTTGAGACAGGTACGACACATTTGTTTTTTATAATTAAAATTGTTAACTTTCTTGGTTTTACTTTTAAATCATTTGAGGTTGTCCCTCTGTTTAATAGTGGCGTCCTTGTTTATCACTTGCAAATTTGGCCTATATCTTTGATTTAATTACTAAGCAAGTTTATTGTAGCGAAAACCCATTTCCAGGTTTTTGTAGAGGGCAAAAGATGTTATCCATGCTGATCCTTGATGAAGCCATGGATGGTGGGCTCTTTTTTCTGCAGTCCTTCTCTTACTACCTTTCTACTCGTTTCTTCTTGGCTATGTTCATCATGTAATTAAGTTTCTACCTCTGGTTTTTGATTAATTATATGTATATATATACAGTATATATATAGATCGTGAGTCAAAAGTCGCAGGACACCCTTTTATTTCAGGCGAGGGAAAATGAAATATCTGAATTTCCCAGCAAAGGGTCAGTGTGGGGGCCTATCTTTTAGGCTATTTCCAGAAAATAGCCACTATCTTCAAATCTGCCATTTTGGATCAAGGTCAGATTTTTCAATTGGTAAGCGAGTCACTTTGAATGATAAACGAGACCAGAATTTTCTCAGAAATTGATTGCCGTAATCGGATTTGACATATGTGTTGTGGTTCACAGGATATCAACAGAGAAATTTGAAATAACAACCTCTAAAATACCCTGTGGTGCGCAGCTATTTGATGTGTTCAATGTGTTTTCCCTGTTGCTGAACACAGAGCTAAAGGCTCTTCATCTGGTCGTTTTGCACCCGCACGAGAACATTGGGAGAAATGCGGTTGCAGGTCTCCATAATGCATTGCTCAAGGTGGTCTTTGTAGCCGATTTTCTCAGCATACAACAGGTGTTCCAGATGACCCCACAGATGAAAGTCCAGTGGTCTGAAGTCGAAGATATGAGTGGCCATTCCACAGGACCATGCCGGCCATATCCAATGACCAGAGAATTTAAAATCCAGCCATTGTCAAAGAGTTGTGCCGTAGTGTGATGAAGCCCCATAGTGTTGGAAATAACAAGGGGAACTGCCATCTCCATTTAGAAAAGCAGTCAACACTGTTTCCTGTAGCATTTATAGGCAGCACTGAGCATTTAGGTTATTGTCGATGAAAATGGGTCCGATTACACTGGTGTCCCATATTCCACACCACACTATAACCTTTACATTACCAACGACTATGGATGGTTCCGTTTAATGAGGGCTCCTCTCACTACAGTACTTATGGTTCCGACTGTTAACCTCTCCCCTGACATAAAAATTGGCCCCGTTACTTAAGAAAATGCCCTGTGTGAGTGAGGGATCCTATTAATGTTGGTCTAAAGCCCTGGTGCAGAACTCGACACATCTATCTGCGTCATCCTCTAATAGTTGCTGCTGCATCTGGATCTTGAATGGATGCCAGTGAGCGGTGCGCAAAATCCGTTCAATAACTGACTGACTGATACCACATTCTGCTGCGAGACGTCGTGTGCTACGTTGTGGATTCTTTGCAAAGCATGCCAAGACCATTGTTCAGGTTTCTTCGTCGGTAGCAGTTTTCGGCTGACCACTACGTGGCTTGTCATCCACAGTCCCAGTTTCTCGGAATTTGGATATCAGGTATGCAACAATGTTGTGTGGAATTGGTCCTTATGGGTGTCGGTTGCTGACGTTTTCGGCTTTGATAGGGCAGCTGCGTTTCCCACACATTAGGATCACCTCAGTCCTCTCGCCTTTCGTTAATGCCATCTTCAGTTACCTGCAACAAAAAATGATTATTTCAACTTGCTACGTTGAGAACTTGTGAACCACAATATATATGTCAAATCTGATTCCGGAAATCAATTTCTGAGAAAATTTTGGCCTTGTTTGATATGCAACATGACCCCCTTACAATTTGAAATATTTGACCTTGATCCAATATGGCGGATTTCAAGATGGCGGCGGCCATTTTCCGAAAATAGCTTAAAAGATTGACCCCTCACCGATTCTTTGCTAAGGTATTCAGATATTTCATTTTTGCTGAGGTATTTAGGTATTTCATTTTTGCTGAGGTATTTAGATATTTCATTTTCCCTCCCGTTTCTGAAATACAAGGGTATCCTGCGACTTTTGACTCACCTTGTGTGTGTGTGTGTGTGTGTGTTCAGAATCAAAGATCCGAGAGTGAGGCTACTATAAATCATGGCAATTCAGTCTAAGACCAGATATTTTGGTTTTAAAGTTATACCAAAATAAGTGCTAAAGGCTTTGGGTTGTTGTTGTTTTTTTGTTTCGAAAACACAACGCTTTTTAAAAGGACTGGATTTTAAATAGAATGAAGGCACCTATAACAACTTAGCTGAACTAACGGAAGGGCTCTTAGACGATGTTGTCAGGCGATGCGTCAAGGAAAATTTCAGAATTAATTTAAATATTACAAAATCTGCAGTTCCTCAAGTTTCCTAATTTTAATGAATCCTTTAAAACAGAAAAGCAGATGTTGCTAGGAGCGCAAAACTAATTAATTCCGGGGACTTTAGCATTAATTTTACAACGTGAAGCAGATACTAATTAAAATATATTCGCGGAAACACTTTTAAATCACTCCAAAAACACAATACTACCACCAAATATGTTTTAGTGAAAATAAAATAAAATACGTTAGAATCCTCTCTGATAATTACATCATATATTTCTATATTAGCGGTCATGGATATTTTTTTTTTTTTTGCTGTCTCATCATTCATTTTCGGAAAAATAAATTAAGTCATTCTTTTTTTTTTTGACTCTCATCATTCATTTTCGAAAAAATAAATTAAGACATTCTTTTTTTTTTTTTTTTTGAAATATGAGGTATTTTGACTTTCTTTCTTAAGCAACCAAGAATATCCCAAGTCAGCACTTGTTTTTTGTTGGCGTACTGCTTGCTCCTTATTAATTTGGATGAGCTGTTTTGAAATCTGATGCTCAGATTTTTCTGGCATGTACAATATTCCAAACAAGGCAAACAATTTTAAAGCACTCCTTTAAATAAAAAATAAGGGTTTTATAAATTGCTGGTTCTGTCCGTTCGCTGCGGTGCTTCCTACGTCCGCCCTCAATTGTTCTTCCGCGGATGTTGGCAAAACGACCAAGGGAAGGTGTGTGTAACACTACAACAAAACATATGAAAACGGTGTTCAAATGTACACTATATTGACAAACGTCACTGGACACCTAGAAGAGAAACACAACATAGCATTTATTGACATGCATTAGTATGGTGTCGGTCCACCTTTGGCCTAAGTCACGTTTTTCTGAGCTCCGTGTTGTGTGCCTATTTAGTGTGTTTTATCGTGTGGTTCGTCATTTTCCTTTCGTGTTCCTTCAAGCTGAAGGTTCGTGCTTTGTTTTGATACATCTCCCAAGTTGGTGAGTAGTTTATTTTTTCTGTTATCATCATTTGAATTGTCGACCGAGCTGGTCGATTTCTCAGGTAGCCCTCGTCATTAACAATGGCGGCGGCTGCTGCTGATAAGAGCGATGTCCACGCCCATATCAGCGAGGCATTTCCTGCCGCCTCCTCCTCCTCCTCGGCACGAGACCAATCTCCTCCAATGCTTGTAGGTGACGTCACCCAACCACTAGAAGTGGAAAGTAACTCCTCAACTACAGCTCAAGCTTCTTGCCCTGCTTCGACCAGTGACGTCAGTGCAGCTCAACTCTCTGTTGCTTTAAGTGAAGACATGGATGTGTCTGACAGCGCTGCTAATTTACCCTCTACTTCCACTCAGTTCAAACAGCAGGTTGCGTTGCAGCCCTCACGCTCGAGTCCTGCTCCTAGGGCATACTCTGCCGCTCTTACTGGAACAAAAGCTCCTTACAAGTTTGTTGCAGAAGTCTTACCAGACTCGTACGTCATTGTTGATGGCATTACTGCCACCATAGATATTCCCGAAGATTCCCCAGCGGGAAAACAATTCTATTCTATAATGGACTTCGGAGTGTGTTTTGATGCGCTCCCAGACACAAAGTTGAAAGAATATAGTATGGCTCTCAAGCAGATACTTCCAGCTGGAGCCAGTATTACTCACATGGCTCGAAAACCTCGAGCTGTGTTGGTGTACTTTGCTCTTAAAGAGCATGCGGATCTTGTCTTGACAGAAGGTTTGTCCCTCAAAGACGTCCATCTTCTACCAGAACCTGTCTCTCAGCGTCCAATCCAGGTTACATTTTATCCGGTTCCACCTGAGGTGTCAGACGTTGCGCTGTGCACTGTACTCAGTAAGTTCGGCCGAATTGTTGGGCCAGTTACTACTCTTTCGGCCGCGCCGAGAGATCCAGACGATAAATCCATAGGGGGATTTCGCCGAAGTGCAAGAGTGATCTTTCCATCTGATGAACATTTGCTCGCCTGCCCAAAGGTGCTCAACGTTCGTTGTCGACAGCAACGTAGGAGAATTGAAGTGACTACCTTCCTCCACTGCACTTTTTGCCACGGAGAGAATCATTTACGTGTGCATTGCCCACATCTAGCATCACAGGCTCCTAATAATTCTCCTACAACTTCTGACCCTCTTCTGAGCCGAGCAACACCTTCTTCCGCTGCACAGAAAGCTTCAGAATCGAAACTTTCACAAAAGTCGACTGCAGGAGTTGGTCAACGCGTGTCTACGGACCCTTTATCCTTCGACCAGCAACTGGATTTTCCCTCACTTAATTGTTCGCTTCCCATGCGTCGTCATTCTGTAGCGGCGTCCCCTTCAGGGGGTTTCTCCACTGCCCTTATCATCGATACTTCTAAATCTGCTGATGACGGATTTTCTGGCCACGAATCTCGAGTTGATGAGAGCTCAACTGAGCCTTCGCTGAAACGTCGTGGTTCTTCTCGAAGACGCCCACCGAAGAAGCCGACTGCCGCATCACCCCGTACCTCTCCCCGTACTGGTAGTGCCTCTCGAAAGAATTCACCATCAAAGGCTGCTACTTCTTCTGTCCAGGCCGACGAAGAGCCTCCTCTTAATTTTGAGGATCTTGTCGAACACCTTAAGGATGGCTCGGTTCCTACTGGGCCGATTTCATTTGAAGATTTACATCAATACCTGTCACATAAGACAGACCACTCCACAACGCATGCTTTACTCTCAAAGTATGCATCGTTTCTCCCTCTAGTGCTTGATCAGATCCAAGTCCTTAATCAATGTATCTCCCGCCTTCGGAAGGAACATCTGTGGGCTAAAACCTATTTTAGTCGACTCAAATCATTTCCTCCTGTTGTGAAGGCTCTTCAGCAAGCATTAATGGAAAAAAGTCTTCAAGATTGTATCTCTTAATTGCAGGGGATTTGCATCCCCATTTTCTAATGCCTTGGTACATGAAGACCTCACTCCGTTAGGAGCTGATCTTCTCTTACTACAAGAGACAAATTGCCAATCCACTACGATATTCTCACGATGGCGCCAGTGGAACTACACATTTCACCACGCCTATCAACTATCATCCCATAGTGGTCTAGCTATAGGTATCCGCCATACTTTCAACTCCATAATCACCTCTTTTTCGGTTCGAAACTTATGTCGAGACCTATTACAGTGTGCATCATTCACCATAGCTTCCACATCTTATCATATATTTAATATTTATATTCCAAGCTCTTCAACCCACTTGACAATACTTTTTACTCGCCTTCGTCGTGCCTTGTCTCGCATTCCTCCCACAGATCATGTTTTAATTGGAGGGGATTTCAATTGCACTCTGAATCCTACCCTGGACCGATCTCCTTCCACCAGAGAACGCCGTGTTAACTTGGTGAATCTTCTTCAGTCAGTGGTCTCCGACAACTCATTCATTGATGTTCACCGTCACTTCCATCCTTCATCGACTGTACATACTTGGCGCTCGCAACATAATCAAAATCCGTATACAGCTCGCCTTGACAGATACTACGCCTCATCTACTCTGCTTACAGCTGTTACAGAATCTATTATCACTCCTACAGCTTCTTCTGACCATTGTGCCATCGTTCTTATTATTCAAGCAGTTCCAGCACAACCCCGTACAATTCGTCCATGGACTCTTGACGACACTCTTCTTACAGATCCAGACTTCTGTACTTCAATACGCTCCTTTCTTGAGGACAAACGACCTCAACTTCAATCAGCTCCTTGTGGTCTGACTTTTTGGTTGGACATTAAACAGCAACTCGTTCTCCACGTTCGCAAACTTTCTTTTAAAGCAAAAACGCTTCAAAACATGCGTCTCAACCATGTCCGTTCCATGCTCTCCATCCTAAGCCTAAGTGATCCTCTCTTCTGCCACTATCAAGAAGAACTGCGATCAATCCTCCTTCCTCTGGCTCAACAAGCTCTACGACGTCTCCGGCTACAACATCTATCGCCAGACGCATCCAATTACGATTTCCTTACATCCATGGAAAAAACACGAACAGCATCGAATTCACTTCGGCACCTTCGCCTCGCATCTGGAGAGGTGTCTGATGATCCACTCACTCTATGTTCCCAGGTCCGAAAGTTCTATACAGAGAAGTTCTGTGAATCTCCTCCGCCATCCTCTTCAGCTTTGGCATCACTTCTTTCTAACCTACCACAAGTTCCTCCCCATCTTGCCTCTTCCCTCCTCCTTCCTCCCACGTTCTCTGAACTATCCTCTACGTTTTCTTCTTTAAACTCTAGGGCCGCACCGGGTCCGGATGGCCTCACTTTCCTCTTCTATAAAACCTTTCTACCTCTCCTTCTACCATTTCTCCTTTCTGCACTTTCTGCTGCTTTCAATCACTATCCACTACCAAGGCGATTCACAGTAGCATATGTTGTACTATTCCCTAAGAAAGGTGATCTCCTTGACCTGGGGAATTGGCGCCCTATCTCCCTCTTAAATCTAGATTATAAACTTTATACTAAACTTCTTTCCCAACGCCTTAACCCCATTCTCACTCACATTCTCTCCCCAAATCAAACTTACACAGTGCCCGGCCGTTCACTTTCTCATAACATCCATCTACTAAATGATCTAATCCATCTTGCCCGATCTCGCTCTGAACACCTCGCCCTTCTCTCTCTTGACCAACAATCCGCTTTTGATAATATCTCACATTCCTATCTATCGGCTACACTCCTTCACTTCGGTTTTCCTCCTTCCTTCGTCTCTCTTCTTTTCTCACTCTATCAAGACGCCGTTCTCCAGGTCAAGCTGCCCACCTTTCTCACAGCGCCTATTCCCTTCCGCCGAGGAGTGCGGCAGGGTTGCCCACTCTCCGGACAACTCTTTGCAATCGCAATTGAACCCTTCCTCCGCTCTGTACACCAATCCTTTAAAGCAGTTCTGCCACCACTCACTGCTTGCACAAGACATCATGCCACTACCTCTGTTGCATACGCAGATGATGTCACCATCTGCATCCGTCATGACTCACAGTTTCCGTGTCTCCAACGTCTATTCGCAGCTTATGCCTCATGCTCCGGTGCAGCGCTCAACTCATCTAAAAGCACTGGTTTATGGTGCGGCTCATGGACACATCGTGTAGACACCCCTTGGGGAGCAAGCTGGTCGTCCATCTCACAGCGCTTCCTTGGAGTTCATCTTGGTTCCTTGCAAGCTGCCCCCCTCTACACGTGGAATGCTATTCACCCACGCTTGCTCAGGTCAACTGCCTCCTGGAGGAGAGCCCAGTTCTGCTCATCATTCTTCCAGAGAGCTCGCCTCTCTCGAACTTACCTGATCTCCTTGTGCACACACTCTTGGCTTGGTGTCAAGTCTCTACAACTCCGCCTTCATGAAATTACCCGATGTCTTACTTCTCTGATATGGGCCTGCCACCACTGGGTCAGTGTCACAAAGCTTTGCCTCCCTCCGGATCACGGCGGCACCGGACTCATTGATACACAGGAGTACTACAAGGCCGTCAGAATTACTACTTTTCTCCGTCTCTTCACGTCGCCAGTACCAGGTGCCGTTTTAGCTAGGGACGTCATCGCCTCCCCGAGCAACCCTAACTTTTCTTTTCTCTCCTTACTACTCATGGACCACCGACCCCTCACCCTCATTCGACTTCCCCCTGTTTACCGTGAAGCTCTAACTTTCCTTCGTTCCCTCCCTCTCTCTCGTTCTCCACCTGATTCCACAACTGAGCTCCTTGCTGAACCCCTCTTTTATTCTTCGATTCTTCACCCCTCTCATCTTCCGTACTTTGCCTATCCTACCTGGCTCCGAGCAGGTGTAGTAACAGTTAAAGATCTCACTAACCCTGACCTTTCCTGGCGACCCTTCGCCAGCCTCCCTCCCTCTCTTCTCCTCTCCTCCTCCTCTCGTGACATCTACGACTCTATTCTTTCATCTATCATTTCTCAATTTCCTCATCTTGCTTCCCACTCAGGTATTTCCTTTGTTCTTTCTGCTTCTCTCCCATTTCCTCTTTTCTTGCTTACTTCTAGCTCAGCTCATCCCATTT
The DNA here is from genome assembly GCA_039090855.1 of Macrothele yani. NCBI lineage: Eukaryota > Metazoa > Arthropoda > Arachnida > Araneae > Macrothelidae > Macrothele > Macrothele yani. Next base: position 166,262,293 of record CM077011.1, read on the forward strand.
CTTCTCTCTCGGTGTCAGCTCTTTATCGGTTCCTCTCTATGTCCCATTCTTCTCCTCCTCACCCCATTCCTGATGTTCCCCCTGCTGCCACTGCTACGGTGTGGTCAGCCGCCCTGTCTCCTCTTTCTGCTCCTCTAGAAATTAATACCCATTGGCTTTTCCTCCATCGCCGCCTTCCTGTTCCCTCCGTTCTTTTCCGAATGTCTCTTCTCGATTCCCCTCTTTGCCCTTTCTGTGCTCGGGAGGCTGATGTCTCCCATGTCTATCAACACTGTGTTATATTACTCCCTATGCTGAACTTCGCATTTACTATCGCCCAATGTTCCATTACAGCAGATCTTACATTTGATGCATATCGGACTCTTCTGCTACAGAACTATCCCCCAGTCAAGCTCCCATCAGTCTGTGCCTATATTTTTATTTTAGCGAAGCATGTAATCTACGTGTTTCATCAACGCTGCAGATATTTGACTACTCCTCTGACTGTGCATGAAGCTTCTACGGCATTATTATGCCATTTCCGCGACCGTCTGACATCTCGACTTCGGCTAGAGTATTCTGTTGCAGTTACTCAGCGTCGGGAGAGCCAGTTCCTTGCCACCTGGTCACCGGCTGCCTCATGTTTTACCAGCTCGCCAGCGTCATTGTACCTGACGGTCGGCAGATTTGGTATTTGACCTTTTTGAATCAGAAATGCATATGTAAATCTCAACAATCTGTTTTCAAGATCTTTGCACAGCTTGGAAATTTACCGCATGGGTTTTTTTTCTAAAGAGCTGTCCGTGTTTACACAGCAAATTGTTTTTTGTGACACTCATCTTGTATTTTCTTTTTTCTTACATTGACGTTCAAGTTAGTTCGTCTTTAGTTTACATTTTGAGTATAAATATTGCAGTTAGTCATTAGCATAGTGCTGTATAAACATAGAAATTGTTTCTGCAGTGTAGTTTTTTGTAATTTTGTTCTATTTTGTTTCCCGAACATGTTTTCACTGTGCTGTATAATTGTACATAGTTTTAAAAATATTGCGGAACAAGTAATCCATCTTATTTGCATCAGGATGTCCAAGTTTAGTTATTTCCTGTTATTAAACATTCCAATGATTTGTCTGATAATCAGTTTTTTTTTAAATTGCATAGTACTGTACATCCTTGTAAATATGTTGTGTTAAAACTCACTGTCATATCGTACCTTCTTTCAAGAGACATGTTGACTAATGATTCTTACTGTATTTATTTTTGCACAAGTTAGTCAATTGCATGGTGTTGTACTCATGAGTAATATATTTTGAAAAACATTTTACCTATTTTGTTCTTTTGTGTGAGGTGATGCTTGGTACTATCATTCTTCTATTACTACATATGGATAGTGAGAATATGTTAAAGCTTTATTCATCATGTGTTTTCTTATTATACTTACATTTTCTATCTGGTCAACAGAATAGTGTTACATTTCTGTATATGGTCCGATTGTTGATTTGTAACATGTTGACACTGTGCTGTATATCTGTACATTGTTTTTGAATATTGCCGACAGGTAATATATTATATTTACACCAGGAAGTCCAAGTTTGTTCTTCTCCTGATATTCATCATTTCATTGATTTGTCTTATGATCAGTTTGTCAATTGCTTTGTACTGTACATTCTTGTAACTATGATGTGTTACACCTTACTGTCTTATTGTATTGTATTTTTTTTTTTTTTTTTTTGCAAGAGAAATGTTGTCTCCTGAAGCTCTCAATTTTCTTGAACAAGTTTGTTAATCGCACAGCAATGCACTTATGAGCAATAAGGTTTTTTGTTAAAATCCTTCCTCAATGCCCAGACATGCTTGTCGCTGATCATTTATCACGAGCTGTAATTTTGCTCCATTTTTCAACTTGTGCACTATGCTGTATATTTTTATATAGGTTTTAGTGGTTTAACGATCTTTGATCGTATTTTATTTGTATTTAGACGTCCTTATTAGTTCGTCTCCTGATTTCTACCTTGAATAAAGATATTTTGAAACCACCTTTGGCCTTAATGCATGCACTGACTCTTCGAGACATGCTTTCGACAAGGTTTGGAACACAGCGACAGGTATGCGCTTCCATTCACTGCATAATCCTGACACTAAATGTTGCTTAGTAGTAGGCCTTGGTTCCAAACTTCTTATGAGGTGCTCTAATTCCTCCCATAGGTAATTTTTGGAATTAAGATCAGGGCTATCTGCTGACCAGTCCACACACGATAGGGAATTATCGTCAAACCGCGCCGTAACAGTCCTTGCTTTATGACTCGGTTCATTATCCTGCGGGTACCAACAAGGCTCGTTTCCATAGTATTTTCACAGAGCTGGTAGGGCATAATTGTCCAGAATATCGAGGTAGACGTGCTGGTTAACAGGTATGTCCACGATAACTAATTGGCTAGGACCATACCACGAACCCCCCCCTCACGAGTACACTGCGAGCTACAAATTTAACCATAGGAACAGTACAATATGGTAAATAGCGTTCCTCCGGCTGCCTACTTTCCTACACACGGCCATCAGGCTGATGTATCGTGTATCTGGATTCATCAGTCCATAGGGCCCGTATCCATTCATCTACGGTCCACGATAAATGTTCTTTACACCATGGTAAATGACAAGTAGCAGTCCGAATGGAGATGAAAGACTTATGAGCAGCCGCATTATTACGGTAACCCATGGAATGTAGTTCTCTGCGAATGGTACGTGTACATACCGAGGTTCCAACATTTTTACACCTGTACACGAAGGTCTTGCGCAGTACTCCGTCGATTAGCTGTAACGAATCTCCTGGGGCTTTGATGTCCTCTATCACTGATTTTCTTTGGTCTCCCGGTTCTTTCTGCTGCTTCAGGCACGTCATGTGACTTCCACTTATTCAGTACATCCGAAACAATTGACTTGGGTATGTTTAAACTCCTCTCGGTTTCTCTTATGAACAACCCACTAATATAACACCCAATAATATTTCCTTTCTCAAAGTCAGTTCTCCCCTGCCGCGACATTTCTACTCAACCTCACAGTGCGATATGATCGCGGTCAGCTGCAGTCTTGTTTTTATATCGTTTGGAGCTGTACCGCGCAGCGGATTCGTTCATTTGATTTTGAAGGGGTGTCCGGTGACTTTTGTCCGTATAGTATATTTACCTCAGCGGGATTAGAACCCAGACCCACAACGGAAGAATGGTAGGAAGCCAACGTTCATTCCACTGCGCAACCGGTGATGCCTGCTGCTTTTGTTCTTGTCATGTGCAAGACTATAGCACTAAAAAAAGGTACTGTATTCAGACCTTCCTTCTGCTAAACAATGTGTTGCTCTAGGACTAGGTATTCCAGTGCCAATATTTCCTAAATTGGTAGACGATGCTTCTCTAAGCTCTGAATCAAAGAGTAGTGATAATGGGGACATCACGTTCTTGTGTAATAGCTTTAACACAGATCCTAATTTGTAGTTTCTTTTAAGTGAGCTCAATGGTCTAACGAGAGACTAAGGCCTTGCTAAAAACAAATTCACAGATTTTTGTTTCCGCACTGGAAACAAAACATTTTTACCATCTGACACATTCTTCTCTACTCATTGGATCCGGAAGATAAAATTTTTTCCACGTTTTGCTCAAGAAGGTGATTTTACTTACTGCACAGATGTTATAGGTTAAATAGAATGTTCTTTATTTGGGGGTTCAACAACCACCGTGTGAAACTCAATGGGCTATTAGAAGTCACTCGTCCCTAATTTAGGGCCACTTGCTTCAGGTAAGAGAGAAAGAGCCAGTGCCGCAAGAAAAACACACCATCCATGCCTCCCCCTAGATTCGGACCCGGACTCATCTCTGACGCATGGTCAGAAGCCAGCGTTTAGATTACTTAGTTTCTGACATTAATTTGATGAGAAGTACAAGTGTTTGTTCTAATCATTAACTATTAGTACCACGAGTAAATGGTTGGTGAAAGAAGAATGGAAATATTCCTCTGGCCAAAGAATAAAGAATCTGCGTTACTCAGAAATATTCAGGACTTGAAGTTATGTGAAAGGGATATCGAAAGGAAATAGTCATGATTTAAGAACTATGTTGCTACTGTCGCTGAATAGGTTAATTGAACAACAACAGTAGGTATAATTAAATGATATGCTTCGTGGAACCATGAGATTAAGCAAGCAGCAAAAAGGAAAAAGAAATGGTACTTTGGAATGTGGTAGGTAAGTTTTCTAAGGACAAATAACGCCGTAAATAGGGCAATCCTGGTTCGTTAGATTAAATCAAAAGATAGGGAAAAAAGGTGAAATGCAAAAATTAGCTTTGGGGAAAGATAGGAAAAGCATTCTGGAAGTACACAAGACGTAAGAAAAATACGGAATATGAAGTTTTAAGTTGTGTGAAGAATGGGATCGGAGAAATGGTATGGAAGTCTATTAGTTGATGGGGTGTTAGTTCTGAAGGAAGGTGATTTTGAAGCTTCCATTGTTTTCTCTTTTAAATGGAGCGAAAGAATGACACTAACTGGTTTAAATGTGTGCCTTTTTATTACTCCAGGTAATTTAACAAGTTTCCTGTTATCAGGAAATAAATGAATTGCCACACCCGTTTCTGGAAACGGTCAAATAATAAACGGATTTCCGTACGTCTTTGTCCAATGAAACACGAGAAACAAAGTATGCAGGGTTTTAAAGCTTACGTTAAGAAGTATGATTAGTGACATGGAGGATGAATACGGGATTAGTTCTCTGAAGATGTTGGTTAATTTAATATTAGTAGATGTCATGCCAATGAAAATTTGCCTCAGTTTTTCATCATTGAACGCACGTTTCATGTAAAGCAGGATGGAACGGAATTCTAAAATGAAGAAAAATATGAGAAAATTTCAGTTGGCTTTAGTACTATATTGGAGGTCAGTTGATATAAATTGCCGATGAAATCTGCCTGTTACTTGGCTGTTATACTTAAAGAACACGGCTTTGCGATAGTCACACTCCTTTTCTTTTTTTTTCTGCTGGTGGAGGAGGATTTAACGCCCATCATCGACAACTTTTAGAACTGTAAGAGATAGCTGTTCCCAGATTTTTGGCAACTGGTTTCAAGGAATCGATAAGGCCAGCGCAATGAGGATGGTAGTACCACCAATCCCCCATCTTGAAGAAACGAGAACTTTTCTCCCGCTGCATAGGATATGAACAAAATCTTGTGATATTTAAAAACCTAGAAATGTTTAAATGGAACGTTTACATGTCCAAATAATATTAAGAAAACTCAACTATTTGTTGTAACGAAAGAGGTGTTTCCATATACACGGCATCCACTATGAAAATACTACCTTCTTAGCAGTAGGTATTAAAATTCTGGAACCTGTATGAGTACTTAATTTATTACAGGTGATATTGGTATTATAATGACAAATGTTTTGGATTTTTTCCACTTCATGGCAATTCACACCAGCAAACTCAGGGAAAGGCTGCGTCGTCTCTGCACATACTCGTGTACCTTAAATTTACAAAATTCTTGCCTACTATCGATTCTGCCTAAAAATGGTCTAACGTGCACTATGTACAAATTAATATGTTGTCTTTCAGTGCATTCTGTGTGCATTATCATTTATGAGTTCAGCGTGCCAGTCACGCATACAACATCTCGTCGTTATCACCATCGTAAGGGACGTTGTGCTCCGAGATGCTCAAAGGAAAATCGACTTCCATCCCCGAATAGCATCGTGTGTGATAGAATCGGTACTCTGTCATCAAGGCAGAATGATGATGCGGCGAACACCTTCCATCACGCAATAATGTTGAGTGGAGAGGCCGGCTACTCTATCGGGATGGGCTCGCTAGATAACAGAAAGAGCCTTTTCTGTTGTTAGCCAATAAGGGAAACTTGTGCTGATAAGTGACTGATTTGTGTACGACAGCCACCGACAACAAAGAGGAGATGCAGAAAGACACTATTTCTCAGGAAAACTAGGATACAAATCAATCGCTCTTCTTCGAGTCAACGCATCTGACCTAAATTATGTATGACGCAAAGAGATGCCATGCTCACTGCTAGTGGAACTCCTATCACAATATCACTCCTTTTCCTTGCTAGGCTTTCTTAGCAGGCTTCTAGTTTTCTTCAAACACTGTAAAGAAATTTCAGAACACATAAGTAAAACTTTAAGTTTGTACTTATGCGAAAAACACGTAAAAAGAGGTACTAAACATATTTCAGCATTATAATAACACTGAAAAAATAGATATCCGCCGACTGCTACATCTGACTTCTGATTTAATAATTAAAATTCTTCATTTTTAGTGAGACAATGTTATTAATTGGAGTAAACATTGGAAACCTTGTGAAAAACGTTTTCGTCTCATATATAATTTGTTTACGGGAAATGGAAAAACAATCTTTTTCAAGGGTCTGTACAAAGTGTTTGATTATGCGTATCATGTCTGCCGATTTAATAAGAGACAGGAAAACTAAATTCGCAATGTCTTAACACTGGGAAATGTACCTAAAGCTTTTGGTCGAACTATAAACGCTGATAAAAGTTAATACCTCAGAACAACCCTCAAAAACAATGATCAGCAAATCATCACCATTAAAAATCACACATACAAGGCCACTAACTTCGGATATTGTTATCAACTGTGATAATGCGATCAAAAGAAATCAATCATAGACTACGAGCTACTTCTTCGTACAAAATTATGTACATCCAAACAAATCTCTAGAAATCTCAAATTACTATAAAATTCCAATATTTCCTTCCACCGCATATGGATGCAAAACTTAGTTATCCACCAAAATCTCTAAAACACTAAAAGAGAAACTGTGAAGAAAATATTTGGATATACAGGAGATAAGACTACAAATGCACAAATTAATGCATGCTTCTTCTCACGAACTTAGAAGAAAATGAAAAGAGACATACGTCATCAAAACTACGTATAAAAAGGCAAGAAGACTGACATGCACAGGAAATACTGCGAGATCTAATCACTGTAAGCACATATATCAGATCATAAAAAAAACCTCAAAAGAAATAATACCACCTGAAACATTCACCTGAGACAAGAGGCCAAGACACCTGTAAGGGCGAATTTGAACATTCGACATAAATTTTATTGTAAACACTTTCTGCATGTTGATACAACCACGTGGTTTGGGAAACAAAGGAAAAGGGAATGACTTTGCGCCAGTTTGCTTGTTTTTAAAACGAATTTTTCTGTTCCTTGGGTAGGAAAAATGATGGAACCTAAGCCGTGAGTACAACTGACAGAAAACAACACACTTTTGTTATCACCACCTGGGTGGATTAGAGACTCTTGGTGTCTAGGATTAATGGAGTGGGTGTGCATTTGTTATACTACAATTAGCTCCATCATGTTTAATGGAAAAGGTGCCAATACTATTGTAATGTATACTATTAAAGAATGTGAACGCTATTGTATCTTCTAAGCCGCCTAGGTCCAGGTGTCCGTGAGAGAGCAGTTCTCCGGCGATAGTCTTAGGAATAAAATGCAGCCAAGGTCGGGTGAGTGAGCGAACCCAGGTGCTCTGACCTTGTGACAGATGGGCCCGCCAGAGGTGCCAAGTCGGAGGGTGTTTCAAATTTTCCCTGGGGCATGCATGGAATGAATTCTTCTGTGTGCGAGGAAAGGAAGCAAACCTTCATTTTGGCGTGCGGTGAACTAAAGTCCTCTGAGGAGATTTCTCTCAGATAGAGGACTCCGGTGGTTATTGTCGTTCGTTTTGCGGAACGACGAGCAAAAAGTCGCGTCTAGTATAACAAGCTGAAAGTGCTTTGGTAGACGCGTGGATAATCTGCATCGTTTTACAGGACAGACCACGGCAGGAACTTTACTTCATCGGCGGAACGAACAGCGGAACCAGCTGGACTTACGGTGTTTCGGAAAACCGTAATTCAAGCGGAGGTTAGAATACTACCGAGAACTGAGGACTCGAATTAGACTACCCAGTCACGGACGGATTAACCTAGCTCACTACACGCCAAAAGCCATTGGATCTCAATTAAACGTTGTTTTGTTTTTGTTAAAAGATCGTTGGTTAATGATATTGGAATATTTTTCATTTCCCCACCCATGGTAAGTACATCTCCTAGTACAACTGAGGGAGAAAAGCCAATATAATCCTGATGACCAACAGAATTATATTAAATAAATAAATATATCGCTCTATCCACGTTCCAGAAACACATAGCAACCGAACAAATGTTTTCAGCCGCCTCCGTGGAATCGAACCACGGATCCCTCGATATCTAGCCGAGCGCGTTACATTTACACCATGGTGGCCAACAATCCACGGTGCTATGTGTATTTTTAAGTCAGCTTCTGACATCATAAATCCGTAAGATGGGCTCAGCTACTGAGACGTCTCCATCTGCTGGGCATTAACAACGGCACTAGCTATATATATATTATAGCAATTAGATCAAAAGGGCGAAATCCAAGGTGAAAATCCTCCAAATACCTGGCGTAAGTAAATAAATAAATACATCGCTCTATCCAATTTCCAGAAACACATAGCAACCGAAAAAGTGTTTTCAGCCGCCGCCGTGGAATCGAATCGCGGATCTCTCGATATCTTTCTGGAACGTGGATAGAGCGATGTATTTATTTATTTACTGACGCCACGTATTTGGAGGATTTTCACCTTGGATCTCGCCCTTTGGATTTAATTGCTATAATATATATATAGCCAGTGCCGTTGTTAATGCTTACCAGATGGAGACGTCTCAGTAGCTGAGCCCATCTGATGGATTTATGAAGTCAGAAGCTGACTTAAAAATACACATAACACCGTGGATTGTTGGCCGCCGTGGTGTAAATGTAAAGCGCTCGGCTAGATATCAAGAGATCCGTGGTTCGATTCCCGGCGGCGGCTGAAAACAACTTTTCGGTTGCTATGTGTTTCTGGAACGGGGATAGAGCGATGTATTTATTTATTTACTTACGCCACGTATTTGGAGGATTTTCAAATTATATTAGTTTTGAGAACCTAATTACTTTCCTTAACGGCGGAGGTACTCTCTTAAGTCAAACTAGAAGCCTTGCAGTTAGGCGATACTCAAGTTAGTCGGAGCACCACGCTTACTCCCACAACTCCGGAAAGTTATATTCAAGCAAACAGACGGGAAGGACAGGCTTCTAGATCTGCACACACTGTAAACACGTACATCATATCATAACGACGGGAACCTTTGAAGGAAGAAAACTTCCGTTGAGATAGGAGAAGCAAAGGTGACCAAATGTAAAAAGGCAAAAACATAAGTTGGTCATGCATGCCTCTAGATCTGAACACTGTAGACAACTGCAATATATCATGAGAGAAGCTCCTGAAGGAACAAGAGTGGTGAGACAAACATCATCAGAACTATAAGGGCAAGAAAAAAATTGGGCCGGACATGCTTTGTAGCGTTTGTGTGTAGTTGACTTACTAAAACACTACATAGATCAAACACTTCACCTACAGTGAAATACGTGTCATTCAAATAAAGTCAGGAAGTTGTTACTTATAGCTAATCCGTTATTGCTGTCAATAGGCACTTGATCATTTGCACTTCAACAAGGTGAGATCACGAAAACTTGGGTTAATATTCAGAATCAATTACTATGAAACACAACACTGGAACTTGAATTATTATTCACAAGAATATAACACTGTTATTGAAGTAGAACACGTAGGCTTCACAAATACTTAGACGGCAATTAAGCAGTCTCTTATCCAAAAGGACCATTAACGTTCACCATCAAAATCCCTTTCTCACAGCTACTGCGTAGCCATTATATATCTCGTCTTGTTCTTATCATCACTTACGTACTGACCTCAAGGTGTTGCCAGACCTCATTCATGTGAGGGAAGATATCACGGTAAGTTTGGAAAGTGCAAAAGAGAACCAACTCAAATTTACATAAAAAAAAAAAAGAACTAAAAGTGAAAGTTAAAATAGAATATACGTCACAGCTTGTTGATCTGAACATATATCTAGAAGCATGCATTCGTTTTTAATCTTTCATGCATTCTCTATCTATCTTCGTAGATACACGTGTATTCATTTTCCACAATTGGGGGCAATGTGAAAACACAAGTTTGTCCGCGGCGGCATCGGAACCGTGTCCCCTCACTTTGGAGTAAGTCGTTCTCCCAAATGAGCTACGCGGATAAATTGTATCGCTGCAGATTTGTCGTCTTGACACATGTTTTCACCTCTGTAGTACGTCACATCTTCGTCAACACACTGCGCTAGTCTGTGAATTCCGAACACCATTCTGAAATGATCTGAACGCCAATGATCTCCGCTGCCGCCGTTTATCGTACCAGAGAAAATTAATCACTGTGCGTAGTCCCTAGTATAACCACGTTTCCAGGCAGGCTTTAATTATCCCTTAAATCGGTCTGCCTTTTTCTTCAAACTCCTGTGCTGTGCAACGCCCTATATTCACGTGGTGTAAAGTTGCGGGATACATCGATTTACATATCCTAATTCGCTGCCACAGGTAATCTAAGGTTACTTTTTGATCAGCCTACATTTCCAGAAAACGTATTAGGTATATTATCTTTAGCATGCGGTAGGTAACGTCATAAGCAAAAGTTTACATGGGTTTTCCGCTCTGCATCATACATAATCGAAGGCTTAAGTTAGGAATACCCTAATTCAAGTAACTTTAAAATCCACCGGAAGATGCAAATAAGTCTTCAGACGTAGATCACTGGTTGAGCGGGCAACTTTCTTCGCTGAGTACCGTCGATGCTGGGACCCCTAAGCGGCGTGTCTGTAAATTGCATTTGAAACAGTACCCAATAGGAAACGCATGCAAGATTGACATGGGGCAGCATATAAATTGAAATCTGATTTACTACATTGACCGAAATGCATATGCACTCCGTTGTAGTGCAACGATGTGCGTCCTATATACCCTTGTACTTTTCTTCTGTTTTCAAGATATGAGTCACCTTTTCTCTTTTCTCTGTCTTTCTTCCCTGGTATTATTTTAGTATGGTGCCATGCACTATATACAAAATATGTCATATGTCTTTGAAAGTCCTATTTTAAAAACCCTATCGCATCCGATATGTTTAACAATTAGTATAGTTTTCTATCTAACAGAACTTACCAGTTACGTTTCGTAAAATCGTTTTGAGAAAATGTTTTTGCACATTTAAAAAGTGAAACAAAGATCTGCTTTCAAATAATTTCAGTGTACATTATTTGAGACTGTTGTGAAGAAACGCGCTAATAATGCTTAAGAATTCAGAGCTGTGTGGAATCTAATCAAAACGTAAATAAAACCTTCACTATGTGCACTTTCCGTTGCTCAGAAATAGCTTCGTTATAGCTACATGTATTAAATATTGATAAGAACATTTACCGCGGTAAATCAAAGTAAGAACGATCACAAGAATATTCCGGAATGCTCAGTGCTGGGAATTTTTGTTATACGTTTCTGTTCTTTAAAATCAGAAATGAAGCCTAGGGGACTGAAAAGAATGAAAACAACATCCGCTATAAGGAGGGGCAAAGCATGTCGCGAATTTTAATGGAAAAACATTGATGCATCAATAAACTTGTTTGATGAAGTCATCCTCGGTGAACCAAGGACTTCTGTAATAAATACGTGAACCGAGAACATCTGTAATAAATAAAAAGTAAATTTCAGTTTTACCGAAAGAAAGATCGCAAAAGCTAATATACTTCCCTCAAGTTTTTAGCAATCTAGAATAGTGTAAAATAAGTAGTGTGAATCTATAACGCAATCTTAATCACACTTAGTGGGCTATAGTTTTGACGGAGTATTTCTTTCTTTAAAAAAGGCGCATATAGTCAACAAACTTCGCAGCAATGGTTTCAACTTCCATAGTGTTGAATGGACGCGTTCTATGTACTAGAGTTGTTTTAATGCTTTCTTTTCAAAACCATTCTAACCACAAAGCATAGTAAATCCCAAGATCTTCTCGTAGTAGTTCTTGATTTCTTATCGAAACGGCAGACACATGCGACAAAGAGGCAATGTATTATTGAAAGAAACGTAAGTCTTCTTAGAGGACACCCCCACTCCCCCAGTCCACTTCTTAGGTACAAAAAATCCAGCAAACAATCATTGGGCAGCCTATCAAAGAAAATCTTATCTTAAAAAAGGAATTACTTCCAATTCCAAAACGTGTAAGCAGTTCAGCGTTTTTATTCCTCTACCCAATTTTCTTCTCTCCGAGAAATCTCATCGTCCAGGTTGAAATCCACACTTAACTGTCTATACTCGTCTCTATGGTAACCGGGGATTGACCGCAAGAACATCATCAAAAGAGGATCAGTATTGCATGAACATGTGCAACTGTTTCAAAGGATTTGTCGAATATCTTCAGTATCTATATAAATTTCCGCCGTTTAATTCTTCTCCTCTAACACTGTTTTTGTTTCCACATTTACTTCACAACCCTTTCCTCTGATTTCATTAAAATGTTTAAATTTAATGAAAAAACCATGGAACAACTGCATTATTTTTATAGTTCAGGTATCTGAAGAGAAGGATAAAAAAATATACACATGATTTTTGGCTAATTAGATGTCCCATCACAGATATCTGCGCGAAATTTCTTTTTTACGTAATTACGCAGCCACATGTATAAATGTTTGAAAAGGAAACCACTCAAAAGTAAATGAATTTCCCTTGATTAAAATTAAAGGAGATTCTAATTTTTGAAAAAATTACATTTCTAGAAGAGCTCCGGTAAAACAATACCTGAAACGTTATTTTTAATACACCACAATATGAATAATCAAGAAACGCATTTAGCCTATTAAATCCGTTTATTTTTATGCTGTAATGAGCACAAAGATTCGCCAAGCTTTCGCACTCCACTGGGAGGCTCTTTCAAGGCAATGGTAGACATATAAATGCAGGTAATTGCAACACGTAGGAACAAAGATCATTTTTGAAAATAACGGGGTGACATCACGAGCATAAATCGTAAAATGTTTTAGCACGTAATTACATGACGCGCCGCGATGTGTTACCGTCTTTTAATAACGCATGCCAAACCATTGATGGTTCAGTAGAGATCATGTCATTACATGCTACTTTGCTGGAGAGGATTTCGACAGTGGCCCTGATGGCAGTCTCTTTAAAGTTCGTGTAAGGGGCAATTCTTCTAACATTATTCCCTGCTGGAGTGGCCTATGAATGCATGACTTCTCTGGCGAGGGCTGTTTTCTGCATGTCCTGGTTGACACCTCGCACGTGTTCTTTACATCTAGTGTCCAAGGATCACTTTGTCATTCCGATATATAACTTTTCCGTGTTGTCAGGACATACCAACGGTAGAGCGTACACAGCCGCCTTTTCTTTTTCACTCTGTCTCTCCTTGCAGCTTGATACTATATGTGACAATGGGGTCGGAGACCATTGCTATTAATATTTTGTATTTACATAGCAAACTCTTTAACCAATATGTAAAGCCTGGGATATATGAGATGGGTCCTGCGCATCTCATTGTCTTACTAGGTGATTTTATAGTTGCTGACATTATACGATTTCTTACAGTTGTATGTGTTCTGTCCACTTCATCCCTCTTATATCCAGCCTTTAGAACTTTGCTATAAATATTATCAATTTTCTTTTAATTTAGGTAGCCGGGTTGGCATACGTTATACGCTCTATGGAACCATGCTCTAAAAGCAGAAAGTCTGTACTCTTTTGTGCAGTGCGAATCAGGTGGGACAAGGTTAGGTACTGCGGTCGGTTTATAATAAACGTTAAAATTGAAACTGGATGTTCTATTTCTTCTGAGCACAACGTCAAGGTAATTCAACGTTCCATCAACCTCAAGCTCCATGGTGAATTTTATCGCATTATGCAGACTGTTTATCTTATGCATGACATCTTTTAATTCGTCTATTCCATGTTCCCATATGCAGAATCTATCGTCAGTGCAGAGGATCCACAAACTGGGGGTTTCTTGATACACTTTAGAAAGATGAGATCTTCTAGCGGCCTAAGTACTGTTTCAGCAAGTACTGCTGAAAGATTTCATGCATAAGATAAACAGTCTACATACAGTAATACGATAACGTTCACCATGGAGATTGAAGTGGATGGAACGTTGAATTATCCTGACGTCGCGCTCAGAAGAAATACAACATCGAGCTTCGATTTCAACGTTTATTATAAACCGACCGCAGTACCGAACCTAGTTCCTCCTGATTCGCCATGCATAAAAGAGTACAAACTTTCTGCTTTTAGAGCACGGTTCTATGAAGCGTATAACGTATGTCTACCCGTCTACCTAAATTACAAGGATATTTATAATATTTTTAGCAAAGGTCTAAAGGCTGGGTATGAGAAGGACGAAATAGACAGAATACATAGAACTATAAGAAATCCTATAATGTCAGCAACAAGAAAATCACCTAGTAAGACAATGAGGTACGCAGTATTCATCTCATATATCCCAGGTTTTGCATATTTGTTAAAGAATGTGTTACGTAAATACAAAATATTAATAGCAATGAAGTCACCGACCCCATTATCACATATAGTATCAAGCTGCAAGGAGAGACAGTGTGAAAAACAAGAGGCGGGTGTGTACGCTATACCGTTGGTATATCCTGACAACACGGAAAAGATATATATCGGAATGACGAAGCGATCCCTGGACACCAGATTTAAAGAACACGTGAGAAGTGTCAACCAGGACATGTAGAGAACAGCCCTCGCCAGAGAAGTCATGCATTCATCGGCCACCGCAGAATGGAATAATATTAGAGGAATTGCCCCTTACACGAACTTTAAAGAGACCGCCATCAGGACAACTGTCGAAATCCTCTCCAGCAAAGTAGCATGCAATGACATGATATCTACTGCATGAACAACCAATGGTTTGGCATGCTTTATTAAAAGACAGGAACACGTCGCGGCGCGTCGTGTGATTAACTGCTAAAAATTTCACGAAATATGCTCGTGATGTCACCCACTTTATTTATAAAAATCATCTTTGTTCCTTATGTGTTCCAATTCCCTGCATTTGTATGTCAACCATTGCCTTGAAAAAGCCTCCCAGTGGAGGGCGAAAGCTTGGCGAATCTCTGTGCTTATTACATCATAAAATAAACGGATTCAATACGATATATGCGTTTCTTGAGTATATAATATCTGAAAGATGTCTTCGCCGCCCCGGTGGCGCAGTGGTCTAAGCGATAGCCTCTGATCATTCGTCCGAAAGGGGTCCGGGTTCGAATCCCGGTGAGGCATGGATGTTGTGTTTGTCTTACGGCGCTGGCTCTCTCCCTTCCCTGGAACAAGTGACCCTAAATTAGGGACGGGCGACTGCTTATAGCCCATTGAGTTGCTCACGGTGGTCGTTAAACCTCCAATCAAAAAAAAAAAAAAAAAAAAAAAGATGTCTTCTAAGCATTGTGGAAATTATGACAAAGTATCGGAGAGTAGCAAATATAGAGACTTCGCATCTGAACGGAAGATTTCTAGGAATCAAAGTACTTTTGGAAAAGTCTTATAAGACGTTGCGCAGAAGTGTTTCTTGCGTTCATATTAATTTTTGTATGAATTTCAAATGAAATTTACTGAAATGAACTGTGATTCAGGTATATACTTCTCACATGCCTGTGCTACATTTTGCCTCTCATAAAAAATTCCACCAGCTCTCCCCATTGCTTACTGCTAAGTGGCGTTGATTTTTTACACGTCGTTCGAGCTGAACCCGAGTTCAAGTCCCTGAGATCAAGGCAAGGTTGGTGCGCTTTACGTGTCTCACTAGCTATCCACATTCACTGAAACTTGCAACTCCTAGTTGGGGACGGTCGATTTGCTAAACTTCTAAACAGAAAAACGTCACTTGCGAGAAATGGTCGCTAACAAACAGGCATTCCTAACCGGAAGTTTATCGGGAATTATTCAGAGACTGAAATTAAACATTTTTGAGCTCGGTGTACGAACCATATATCAAGTTTTAGTAAAAACAATATCTGACAAAACATCAAATCCAGTAGAGTTGAGTGATTTAGCATTCAGTCATAACACATGCATAACAATAAAACTCTACGCGCTAAGCAAGTCACCTAATTTTAATGTAAAATACAAGAACATGAGAAATATATTATTAGTATTTTTAGCTTAATGAGTATTTTACATACATAAAAATTGCCGATGTTTACACTGAAGAGCAATTGAATTAGAGACACCTGTCTAGTAACGTGTAGCACCACCTTTCGTCCTGATGACGGCGGCGATTCGTCTCGGCATGGACTCGACAAGACACCGGAAGCGTTGGGAAGCCATACGGATCCACGACCCCTGAACAAGCTCTTACAGTTCACGAAGATTTGTTGGAGGGGGTTCAGAGCCTCGAAAATCTCTCTCTCGATTGTATCCCAGATCTACTCGATGGGATTGAGGTCAGGTGACCTAGCTGGTCAAGAAAGCGAAGTCACGTCCGTTAAGTGTTCATCCAACCATTCGGATACAATTCGGGAGCGATGGCATGGTGCATTGTTTTGTTGCAGGATGAGGTACTCAGTAGGATGTTGAAGACGCACAAACGGGAGCAAATGGTCGTCCAGGATATCCCGGTAACGTTGGCTTGTGAGGGACGAGATCACACGTACAAGGGGTCCCATTTCAGTCCACGTAAGCAGTCCCCAGAAGCGAATGCCACCCCACCACCTTGAAGAGTACCTTGCTGGCAAGAAGGATCCATCGTTTCATGTGGTTTGCGTCGTACTCGTATCCTGCCATCCGCATGTACCAACGCGAATCTCGACTCATCAGTCCAGGTAACATTTTTCCACATGTTTAGGGTCCAGTGGCGATATTCCCATGCACATGCTAATCTTCGCACCCTGTGATGTGCGGTCAGCGGCAGTACCCTCGTGGGACGATGGCTTCTGTACCCCATAGCGAGGAGATGGTTCTGGATGGTGTGACTGCTTACACGTTTTTGTGCACCAGCGTTAAATTACCGAGTGATTTCTTGCACTGTGGCCCGTTTATCTGCTGTTACAATGCGAGCTAGTCGACGATGACCCCGCTCATTCACACGCTGTTGTCAACGGCAGTTCGTCCTTGCAGGGATGATTTTGCCGGATTCGATATACTCACGGTGCACCCGTGACACAGTGGCTCGTAAAAATCTCAATGAATGCACTAGTTCCAAGATGGAAAGACCCATGCGTCGGGCCCGGACAATTTGCCCACGATCAAATGCGCTCAGATACTTCGTCTTACACGTACTGCGTTCGACTCTTACTGATTCCTGTAGCATCTCTTCTTATATTGTCGGATCGCTGCATATGTCATGTCGTTTCCGTTTGCAGGGCAGCCCACAGCGCCACATGTGCTTAACGCCAGCTGTCTCTAATTCAATTTCTCTTCAGTGTATACATATACAGTCGTATCCCAATAATATGACCACCCCGGAATCACACTGTACCCGTCCAGACAAGAGTCATACAGTACATGTGACAGGGTCCATCACACACAGAGATACAGTACTTTGACGAAAGTCACCGGACACCTAGAAGAAAAATACAACATAGCATTTATTTTCATACAGTACTACGGTGTCCGTCCACATTTGGCCTTAATGCATGCACTGACCCTTCGAGACAGGCTTTTGACAACGTTTCGGAACACAGCGATAGGTATGCGCTTCCATTCAGCACATAATGCTGCCGATAGATCTTGCTTAGTAGTAGGCCATGGTTCCAAACTTCTTATGCGTATTATAACGAAGTGAGTTTCTCCGTCATTTTTATCCGCGCCGGGGTTCGAACCCGGGTCCACTCATTCCGGAATAAGTTGCTCTACCAATTAAGCTACGCGGACATTTTATTCTGATTCCTATCTGCCTTTATGTCGTGTGCATCCTTCTGGCAGGTACGTCACATCTCCTGGTACGTTACATCATCTCCCCCTTATTTTTATTTATTTTTTCTTTCGAAGTGCTGCTCATATTTTTCCTATCTCGCGGTGTGGAAATAACATCACACCAATGCGAGATTTTGAACGGTCGGGTCATCCGGATAGTTCGGGCGCCATTATAACGAAGTGAATTTCTCCGTCATTTTTATCCGCGCCGGGGTTCGAACCCGGGTCCACTCATTCCGGAACAAGTTGCTCTACCAATTAAGCTACGCGGACATGTATTCTAATTCCTATCTGCCTTTATGTCGTGTGCGTCCTTCTGGCAGGTACGTCACATCTCCTGGTACGTTACAGTATCTCTAATTGATGCATAGGTGCTCTATGGGATTAAGATCAGGGCTCTGTGCTTGCCAATCTACACACGATACGGAATTATCGTCAAACCCTGCCATAACAGCCCTTGCTTCACGGTTCGGTTCAATATCTTGCTGGTACGAACAAGTCTCGGTTCCATAGTATTGCCACAGAGTTGGTAGGGCATAATTGTCCACAATATCAAGTTAGACGTGCTGGTTAACAGGTGTGTCCACGATAACCAATGATCCGGGACCATACCATCAAAAAGACCCCCACACGAGTACACTGCCAGCTCCAAACTTGACCGTAAGAAAAGTACACTGTGATACATAGCGTTCCTCCGGCTACCACCATACCCACACACAGCAATTAGACTGATGGATCGTGTATCTGGATTCATCAGTCCATAGGACCCGTCTCCATTAATCTACGGTCCACAATAAATGTTCTTTACATCATGCTAAACTACGAGTAGCATTCCGAGTGGAGATGAGCAGCCGCACGACCAGGGTAACCCATGAAATGCTTATGAGCAGCCGCACGACCACGGTAACCCATGAAATGCAGTGCTCTGCGAATGGTTTTTGTACACACTGAGGTTCCAGCATTTTTACTCACCTGTACACTAAGATCTTGTTCGGTACTCCGTCGATTAGTTCTAACGATTCTCCTGAGACTTCGACGTCCTCTATCACTAATTTTCTTTGGTCTGCCGGTCATTTTGCTGCTTCAGGCACGCCATGTGTTTTCCACTTATTCAGTACATTCAAAACAGGTCACTTGGGTATTTTAAAATGCCGCTCGGTTTCTCTTATGGACAACTCAGTAATATAACACCCAACAATATTTCCTTTCTCAAAGTCAGTTCTCTCCCGTCGCGACATTTTCACTTAACTTCACAGTACGATATGATCGCGGTCAGATGCAGGCTTGTTTTTATACCGTTTGCAGCTGTACCGCGAATCTTAACAACGCAGCGGATCCGTTCATTTCTTTTGAAGGTATGTCCGGTGAATCGTACCAAGACAGATGAGCCATACTGCGTTACGTGAGCACAATTTACAGAAGTAGCGATTTGACTGGCGTTCAAAAAGGAATGATCATCGTCTACCGCGCCAAGGATGGAAGCATCTAAGAAATAGCCGACTCCGTGGGCTGTTCGCGATGTGCTGTTGTGAGGGTGTGCCAAGAATGGACAGCTGGCATATCGAGTACCTCGCGGCGTCATAGCTGTGTAGTCGCAAAGGCTATCGACCGCAGAGGAGAACGTCGCCTCCGTCGACAGGTAAAGAGCAATAGACGCGTAACAGTGAAGGAATTGACGGCGCAAATAAACGCTGGGTCACCCGCGTACGTGTCCCCTATAACAGTAGAGGGAACCCATGGGACTCCGTATTCAAAGCTGCGTCAAGGAGTCCATGCTAACCCATGTCCATCGGCAACGACGCCATGGCACTTGTCATGGGACTACCGTCATTTGACAGTGGAAGAGTTGTAAAGGTTACCTTCTCCGACGCCTGCAGTTCACATGGGAATACCGTAATTTCTTAGTGGAACAGTGGTAAAGGTTCGCCTTCTCCGACGAATCGAGGTTTCTACTCCACAGCAATGACGGGTGGTGGCAGATATAGCGTCAGACACACTAGAAACAATACCAGGACACGCTTGTCTGTCAAGTAGATGACGGCGGTGGCAGTGAGCATGTCTAAGGAATGTTTTCCTGGTATGACCTGGGACCGCTGGACTCATTCGATGGGTTCCTGAACGCCAATGGATACCTGCCTATCCTCTCTGCCCACATGCATCCCTTCATGTTGGGCGCTTGCCCTGGTGGTGATGGTGTCTACCAACAGAACAATGCGCCTTGCCATGTCGCATAATGGCCGCCCCGTTGGCTCAGTGGTTTAAGGGATGGCCTCTGATCATTCATCCCAAAAGGGGTGAATGATCATCCGATGGGGCATGGATGTTGTGTTTGTTTTACGGCACTGGCTCTCTCCCTTCCTTGGAACCACTGGCCCTAAATTAGGGATGGGCGACTGCTTAAAGCCCATTGAGTAGCTCATGGTGGTCGTTAAACCTCCAATAAAAAAATTTCGCTAAGGAAGTGCGTGACTGGTTCCAGGAACACGACAGCGATGTCTGAATTCTCCCTTGGTCGGTGAAATCGCCCGACCTGTATTACATAGGGCACTTGTGGGATTATTAAGATCGATGCCGATTGACATACACGTCATCACCGGGACCTCCGTGCTCTGCTGCAGCTGAATAGACACGTGTGGCTCGGACAACCTTCCAGGGCCTCATTGCGTCCATGCCAGTCTCGCAGCTGTCATCCGGGGCCGAGGGGGGTAATTCCCAATATTAGGTAGGTGGTCATATTATTCTGATACGACCATGTATTCTAAATGTCCGGTTATCATATTATAAAATTATGAGTCCACGCCAGCCTCACGTTGACGATCATAGCAATGGTATATACCTTGTAAGTGTAATTCGGATTAGCCGAAACATTTATACGATCACTTCCTCCTGCACTTTATGTAATACAGTAATTTTGACTGAATTCATTTTAGCACAATATAATTATAATCAAGCGAAATTTACTGGAAACAGTTAAATGTTGTAGATAAAAGAAAAACACTTCATAAGTATACTGAGTAACAATTAGGTTTCCAGTGCCGCGTCAGAAACAGATTTGCTGTACGGAGTGTTGCAGCTCGAATCTTGATTCATTCGAATAGTCGAATCTTTTTCAGTTGTCCAATGACAAGTCACCCTTCCCACTGCAGGATAATGGCTGGCGGGAAAATATAGGAACATGAACGAGCCCCAGATTCACGAGGTCCATCTGGAAGAACGTCCGCCGGATTGTGCCCTCGAAAATACTTCACCCTGAGCCTCCGCTGCATTCTGCAGTTAACTGAGGGATTGCACGCCGTCTGTTGCTCCACACAAAACGTACCAACAGGCGTTCACTTCAACTGTGCCCACTAGTGTTAGTCTCCACTTTCTGACAGAGTGGGTAAATGGTTTTACGTCTTCGGAACAATATCTCCATATCTTCGCTATGTCACTATCAAAGAGCTAATATGGCTGAGGTTGCTGTGATACTGGTACCCACATTTCTGTCGTCGATAATCATTTCCCTTTTCAGATCCCAAAATGTCCCTTTATTTCCCCATTGCTAGGGCTTTATACTGGGAAACCTACAAGTCCCATCCGAATAGTCTATTTGCATTATATTCCACGTTTCTTGCTGGTGTCAATGCTATGTGCTGTAGTTTGTATCTATGAAAACAATATGACCTGCCAATGAGAAATGGGAATGAAAAACGATTATGCTTTTATTTATCCGTTTCCTCTTTCAAAGCGATATTTCTACTTCAAAACATCGTTCTGCGAAAATTCGTATTCCATCACGCAGAACAAAAGCTTTAATTCTGGAAATAAATACTTACCTCCATTCATTGATCCGTCTGTCAGTCATTCTCTCTTTCTGTTTGTCTGTTCCTCTGTATGAACGATATCTGTTGTTCAGAAGTTTGTATTAAAATTAATCTTCTCATGTTTTACAGAGAAAGGCATCTGCCCCTTCAAAAAATGTTGGTGTCTCTGTTTATCTATCGGTCAGTAAATGTCTTTGTTTTACTGCAGAAAAGATATCTGCATCACGAAGAACGTTCTTTCCATGCTAGATAGAGGTAATCGTGCCGATAAACTGACATATACACTGCTGGACAATTGCTAAGGACGGATCATAAACTGCTATATAGCGCATAAAAAAGTAAGTGTGGTTGGATGCCAAGTAAAATAAAATAATGTCAGAATGCCAGGACGTTACAAGAAAGACAATTTATTGTGCTTTGAAATCCAGAAGGCTTTGGAACGTGTTCAAGGGACAAACAGGCCATTTTGTGCAGAATACGTAAACGTGAAAAAAATGCAATTACCGTCCGCAGGCGTTCCGGCGTAAGATGTCAATACGGGATATGGCCACCATGGAGGGAGATGCAAGATTCCGCACGTCGTGTCATGCTTTGCACAACGTTATCAGGCAGCGGTTGGGGTAATTTATCTCATTCCTCTGTCAGTGATTGGATGAGGGTGTCCTTGTTTATTGGAGGTCATTGGCGACCAGCAAGACTCCTCACCAAAGCAACCCACACATTTTCAATTGGATTCAGATCTGGAGGACGTGCTGGCCATACGAGGCTTTGAATATCCTTGCTCTCAAGACACTCCTGGACAGCGACTGTTCGATGACATGTTGCGTTGTCGTCCATGAAAATGAATCTATCACCGACAGCAGCACGGAACATGAGGTAGCAGAACATCATTAATGTATCGTTGGCCAGTCCCAATTGGAAGCACATAGAGGGACGTACGGCCATTGATCATGATGCCAGCCCATACCATGACACTACATGTCGGATATCGGTCCCTTTCCTGTATGTTTGCTGGACAATATGCAGTACCACTATCACGCCAGATCAGTTGTCGTCGACAATCAGACGATAGACTGTATCTACTCTCATCTGAGAAGAGGACAGCAGACCAGTCGTTATCAGTCCAATTGCGATGTTGATGGCCCCATTGCAAACGGGCGGTACGGTGACGTCTGGACAATGGGATGCACACAACAGGACGGCGGGCGTATAGTCCTCCTTCATGCAAACGTCTGGCGACAGTTTTTCGGGAAATCCGCTTGCCAGTAGCAGCCATAAACTGATTTGCTACCTCACTAGCTGTGCTGCGCAGGTGTCTTTTTGTTGATAGCACTATGTACCGAAAATATTCGAATCAAAGAAATTATTTCTGTATTCCATAGATGAAATAATATGCAAATGATCTTATACATTTCTGCGCTACTGTTTATCCGATAGTCCGTAAAAAGGGGTCGGCACGTTCATTTCGATATGATGTTACAGAGAAAAACAGTTTCTTCAGTTTGTCTTTGCATGTGGTAATACTATGTTTCATACATACGGACGGACTGATGAACAGATTTTCGGTACATGCTTTCCTCTCTCTGGAACAGAAAGAATTTCCCAGTCCAAATTTCATAAGGGAGAATTTGCTTCATAAAGGAGAATTAGCTTTTGAAGAAAGACAATCATACATAATTCTTGACTCTCAGACGAACGAGCAGCCAAACAACAACACAAGTTTGGGCACACGATTTCCTCTAGCAGTCATAAAATTCCTTCAATCTGAATTTTATAAGGAATGATGCATTTTCTGAAGTGGTGAATGAACAGAAACATAGTAATCTCTAAAATTTGGGGCATATGTTTTCTTCTACTCGAAAATGAAAGCAGAAAGCAATTTCTCTTTCAGTCCAACTATTGAGAAAGGATTCTTATCTAGGTACAACTAAACACAATGATTTGAAATTTAACAAACGCATTGAAAATTTAAGTAACAAGATTTCTAGAAATATCGGAATGGTCAGTAGTACTTTGCCAAACTTAACACCAAAAATATTAATTTCTATATATCATACTCTAATTCAAACACACATTAATTATTGCATTTTAACCTGGGGACAAACCACACAATATAATATTAATAAACTACAGGTACTGCAAAATAGATTTATAAGACTAATAGACCTTAAAACATCAAATAATTTTCAACCAATCTTATATATTCGGTCAAAAGTGAACCCCAATATATATAATATTTTAACGATAAAGCAATTATATGATTATAACTTGGGAAAAATAATGTATAAAAGAATTAAAAATGGTATATACAATGATATAATAACACTAAATATACATACTCATTACCACAATACTAGGAATAGATCACTACTAATTCCAATGTTCCCACAAACTGATAAACTTAAAATGAATATAAATTATAGTGGCCCAAAATTCTGGAACTCATTGCCCCAAGAACTAACAGCAATTAATATTTTTAACTTATTTAAAATAAAACTAAAGGCATATCTTATGAAATAATTAATAAACAATAGGCAATTTCGACTAAATGGAAGAAATGTGGGTTAGTATGATTATAGAGGGAGGTGCAAACGTTATTTGTTGTTTATTTATAAATATATATGTGATTATATAGTGAAGTGTATATGATACTTGTTTGTTTAGATATAATGAAGACTATTGTTGATGGAACACATTGTTATATGTGTTGGTTGTGAGCAAGTACGTGTACCTACCATATATGTGTTGGCTTGCCTTTTCTGTTAAGCCTTATGTTTTTTGTATTCTTGGGAGAGGAGGGCAATGTCAGGCCTCACGGCCTTTTCCCTTCCTTTTCCTAGTTGCTGTAGTGGCAACTGAATGAATAAATAAATGAAATAAATGATTGCATACTTTTTTATGTTGACTGACTGGCTTAAGAATTAAACGAAGAGCAGATATGTTCATAGTTTAGTACAAATGCCATCCTCTATGAGATGCAGGAATAATTTCTTCGATTTGAGTTTTAAAAATCTGAGATATTCTTCAACAGCTGGAAGGATAAACAGGCCAAAGAAGGAATAGATAAGAAGATGTGTTTCATATTTTATGCAAGCACATTCACTTCTCTCTCTCTCTCTCTCTCTCTCTCTCTCTCTCTCTCTCTCTCTCTCTCTCTCTCCATCTCTCTCTCTCTCTCTCTCTCTCTCTCCATCTCTCTCTCTCTCTCCCTCCAATTCTTTTTGTTTATATAATAATATGCTGTCCACGTTTCAGTGGCAAAGTGATGTAGTACCAGCCCTGATGCCGAGAGATCTGTTGCGCCCTGTTCTCACCGTTCATCCTCGATGTGTCCGGGTTTCATGGTTCTGGTGCTGCATTGGTGGTATGCCCGTTTTGCGTCGCTGGATCCTTCATTACCTGGAGCAAGTGTTCCGAGATTGCACACAAGCGATTCTTTCTGTCTCTCTTTCATTCCAATCGACCACCATGAATTTTTCGGGGCTGTCGTTTAGTGCCGAGATTCATGGTCTTCATGAACACCGATATCTAGTTTAGGTTATGTTTCCTCTTCATGCGTACCTTCTCAAAGTAACAATAGTGTTTATAATTATCATACACTTTACTGCATAATTAATGAGCATCTCCTTCCCTTCCCATCATCATTAAAACTTTGCGATGCTTCACAAATCCATTGTTCAGAAGTGCTCAATTCATTTTTATAATATACTTTAACCTTTTCTTTTCCAATTTTGTGTATTTCTCGCTTAAATTTTCTGAACTAAATGTCATGTTTGAACTTGCAAATAGATTCAAGTTTCTTTCTGTATGAGAACTCTGGCAGCAGATCATATAAGAGCAGAAATAATTGTGTACAATGTGTGATAGTGACTAATGAAAGTGCGATTAACGTTTGTTTAACTTGTTAGTTGAGTGCCACGATGATATTTTGATTCCTACTAACTGAATTTAGTTGGTTGATAATCTGTAAAAATATTTGTTAAAGTTAGTTAATGCTACTTAGTCTACGTTTTGGTGAAGTATTTTTCAATATGATAGTATGTGCACTGTGAATGGTTAACATGTGTTTCAGCCAAGTGTGAGTGTTCTTCCTACAAAATGTTTGTAATTTCATTTTCGTTCTCTAATCTAGTTCTTTTAGTTATTAAACCGCTAAATAAAAGTGTTTAAGTCAGAAATTATGAGAAATTATATTTAAGCCCTTAAATATTCTATACGTTAACAGAAAGTATTATAAAGCTAATATGTTAATTCCGCGCGCCGACAGATAGTGACTGAAAGGAAAACGGAAGGTCAAAAGTGTCGATAATCTTATGGTCGTACTTCGCTCTAACCGTCACAGAAAAATATTTTTTAATCCGACTTTTAGGAGAGATATTATCTTTGAGTAACGAAAGACAGACAGACTGATATATGAAAAATGAAATGGCAGATATTTCTAGTCTTAGTACCCTCTACTAGAAGCAGAAAAGTAGAATATTTTCAGTGTTAGTATTCAGAAGCCGGAAATATGATTACTACAGATAGATAGGCAGATTGGCTGACCAAGGTCAGACGTGTTGAAACTTTTTGAACTTTGTGCGATGAGGCTACTGGCATAAGACACAGAAAGAATTTCTGCAGTCTGACGTTTATAAAGCGAGGTGCCATGTCCGCTGATGAACAAATGGACAAAATGACGATCAATGAACCAAAGTCAGGCATATCAATAATCTTGTTCTCATGCATTGTTTTGATAATCAGTGAAAGAATTTCTTCAATTCGTACTTTGAAAATTAAGATGGTTATGTGAGAGATGGACAGACTGACTAATGAATGAAACAAAGACGTCACATTAGCAATGTTGTTAGCATGAATTACTCTGCTAGACATAAAGAGATTTTCTTGAGTCTGTTGTTTGGAAATGGAGATGTTTTTGCTGCAGTTGGTCAGAGAAGCATATTGATTAATTAATCGACGAATAAATGGAAAGAAAGAAATGTCTGAAATCTTATTGTACACATGATTCTCTCCATTCTATCCGATATTATGGAGCACAATATGGTTTCTACAGAAGACATAGTACGAAGGGTATAAAATCGCGTATACCTTCCATGATCCAATCTGATTGTAGCTCAGTAGCTAACAGACGAAAACACGACGAATTTGATCCAGACGAATTGACATAGGGGACAAATATTTCTTCGAGGAATGGACAGTACAACTAGCATGGGCAACTCCGGTGGCTCAGTGGTATAAGAGCTGGTTTATGACCATTCGCCTGTGAAAGGTCCGGGTTTGAATCCTGGTGAAGCATGAATGCTGTGTTTGTCTTTTCATTACTTCTCCCCTTTCCCACTGGAACCAGTGGCTCTAAATTAGAGATTGTTATAGCCCATCGAGTTGCTCACGCTGGTCGTAAAAACTTCAATAAAAAAATATTGATTTTTTTTTAATTTATTGACGCTCAAGTCATCAGTGAGAAATGAACTGAAGATATAAAAATTAATTGTTCCTTCTCCTTGTACTGATGATTGCAGCAAAGTTTTGTTTTTCTGTACTTTTGAATTTGTATGAATGTGAAAACTTAAGCATAATGTTTTCACCTGAGGAGAAAGTTGTGCATCTTATATACACTCATTGTTATAAAAATCCAAACCCACGAAAAAACCGTGCGATTCACGCGAAACTCGGCGAATAGATACGGAGGGCAAACATGCAAATGATTAAAGTTTCGTGCGATTATGCATGCCCGCGCGTCCAAGACTGGCGCTGAAATCGCAATCATTCGGGCTTATAAGGCGCTGCGCAGGGGACTCCACATTCGTGCAGAAGTGCACAGTAAGAGTTAGGTGAGATCCCTGAGAAATAGACATGCCGAGGAGCCGCCGTAGATGTGCGAACAGCCAACAGACGGAGTTTGAACGAGGTCATATCGTCGTTAGGAGAGAAACAGGGTGGCCGGAGCGCCGAATCGGTTGCCATTTGGGTCAGTCGGACAGTACGGTTCGATCGTGTTGGGAGTAATGGACACGGGAAGGCACCCGGATCCGATAGACTGGCTCTGGACCACCCAGACACACCACCAGCAGAGAGAACCCTGGGGTCGAGAGAGCGAACCGCACAGACACAACGACGTCCTTGTACGATATCCGTAGACATGTGGCGGCTGCACAAGGGACTTCTGTGTCCATCAGAACGATTTCCAGACCCCTGGAAGAGGCGAATCTGCACTCTCGACGGCCCTTACGTTTTCTGCCATTAACACCTGAACATCTTAGGCATCGATTACAGCGGTATCAGCAACGAGCAACGTGGAATGCTATGAACCTGCGACGTATATTGTCTTAGCAAAGAATCCCGCTTCTGTATGGGAATGAGCGACCACCGTTTTAGAGTGTGGAGGACCGTACGCGAACGCTACAATCCCAACATCACTGTTTAGCGACACACGTCCGGAACTGCAGGCGTGATGGTCTGTGGAGCCGTCGCGCATGGCAGTCCGGAACTGCAGGCGTGATGGTATGGGGAGCCATCGCGTATGGAAGTCCGGAACTGCAGGCGTGATGGTATGGGGAGCCATCGCGTATGGAAGTCCGGAACTGCAGGCGTGATGGTATGGGGAGCCATCGCGTATGGAAGTCCGGAACTGCAGGCGTGATGGTCTGTGGAGCCGTCGCGTATGGTAGTTCGGAACTGCAGGCGTGATGGTCTGGAGAGCCATCGCGCATATCAGCCGGACTTACCTCGCAGTGATCCGAGGGACGTTGACAGCTCAGCTCTACGTACAGAAGATCCTGCGGCCCCATTTGTTGCCTTCTTTGGCGGGGTGGCCCGGAGCCAGTTTCCATCAAGTTAACGCCCGTCCTTCCACGGCTCGGGTTTCCCAGGACTGTCTACATCATGCTACGACGCTTCCGTGGACTGCCAGATCGCCTGATCTCTCGCCCATGGAGCACGTGTGGGACCAGATGGGATGCCAGCTTTCACCATGTCCCAGTGTTCGTGATTTAGAGCCTTAGTTGCAAGAAGTGTGGGCCAATCTGTACCAGAATAACATACGGCGTCTCTTTGACTCCATGTTGGACCGTATCACCACATGTATCTGAGCACGAGGCGGTCCTACGCGGTAGTAACGCTGACCATAATGTGTACCGTATGTTCGAGGATAATCGTCCAGCTGCTGTGATATTGTAATCACTTCTATCCTTGGAATGTATCATCTCACTTCTAAAATCTCATTTCAATCCGACACCTCCTTCTTGGTGCGCGGATTTTTATGACAATGAGTATATAAACTCCTATTAAACATGCTGAACGCTGGAACGACTCCAAATGTTCGCTAATTATTTGACCTCAATGCTTATGTAATTAATAAGAGTAATTTCTAAGTCTATTCACCCGATAATTATTAATATCTTAAGTATATAACATAAAATTATCTGCTTTATACGGCGATCTGTAGCGCCGCTGATGGAAATGAAATTTCTTTCAGCATGAGAATGTGTAGAGAAGCTTTCATTCATTTTCGTATGTAAGAAAAGAGTTCATATAGCATTCTTATTATCAACAATTACTAAAGAAAATGTGTTTTATCCGTAACGCACAGTTTACCTGCACATGACATTTCCCTGAAATTTCTGTACTCGGTAACGCATTTCATCTGGCTTAGTAACAATATGATTTTCGCATCGTAAGGCAGCTTCCAACAATGTCAGTAGGTCTCAGTGCTCTGCATTTTGTAAGTTATGTTTTTTGTTTTTACAGACACGGTAACACAGTTTGATATAATTTGGATGAGATTTCCCTGATATTTCCATACGCGGTAACGCACTTCATCTGGCTTAATAACAATTTGATTTTCGCATTGTAAGGCAGCTAGCTTCCCATAATATCAGTAGGTCTTAGTACTCTTCATTTTGTAAGTTATGTTTTTTTGTTTTTACAGACACAGTAACACAGTTTAATCTAATTTGAATGAGGTAATCAATGTGGCGTAAAGCTGTTTTTTATCGGAAGCAAGAAATATTCACGGTGTCGTGTTCTTACATGGACCTCAACAAGATTCCATAATATTGCATCAAATATTTTTATTATAACGTGTAGAATGATTTGAAACAGTTTTTCTATAAAAAGTTTCAGATCATTACTACATGTTACAATTTAGGAAACTGGAGCTTCTCCCGTTATGCGTATAACTTTTGTCCATACGCAATTCGAAAATATCGCTAATTTTTCATGTCAATTTTGTGATCGTTGTATCCGTAACGCACAGTTTTGTGACATTTCCCTGAAATTGGGAAACCTGCACATGACATTTCCCTACAGAAATGCTGAAATTAATGTGATATTTGTTACGATCGCAGAATATTGAAAAAATGCCTTCTCGAGATGAAATCGAACCCATGGGCCTCGATTTTTGCCCTATTAAGCTGAGATTTTTCATACGTGATTTTAAACTTGTAGCACGGCGCAACGGTTATTTCTTTTTTTAGAATAAATTGATCAATAACACCATTTATCAAAATTATCTTTGAAGTGCTTTAAATCCAGATGAGAAATTATGGTTTTGGCAAATATTCCATTATTTAATTCGTGTGATCGAAACTAATGAACATGATATTATTTTATTCTAATATGTGTAGAAGTTAACTTGTTGATGATAGAATCATTTCTTCAAAGTGCGCTGACTGAAATCAGTGCATAGTAATAAATCAATATCTGTGTGATAATACAGCGCATGACAAATATGATGTTAATGCACTAGCTGTCATTTGACTTATGTCTGATGCGTATAAGAGTAAAGTCGAATAAAAGACTTCAGCTTCAGATTCACAGAGGTGTTATGTAACCAGAATGTTTCCTATATGGAGAAATGGCATGAATTTAGACCTACGAGAGTATTTTTGTATACAGTACTTTGATTTCTCTGAATGGCCAAACATGTAAAAGCAGTTACTTCACGAAAATTATAAAACATTTTAATGCATAAATTTACTAAGTAATTTCCATGTTTAACAATTTCATATTGAAATCGAAGTAGCAAAGGAAAACACTAAATATTAAAATAAATGGAATGGTACCAGTTTACAAAATTTCCAAGCTCAAATGACCGACTTTCGGAAACCTCGTGAATGGAAAAAAACCCATTTCATGGGGATATTTAAGTTATGGTAGAAAGATAATAAATGGGTTTTAGCAAAACCTACATTGCTAGATTTATGCATTTTTCAAATAACATTTCAAATTATTATTGTTGCCTCACCATTTTGCCCAAAATGATACTTACTGCTCTAGTAGGCAAGTGGTACAATATGTTGGCATCACTCTTCAAAGATGGGTTAGGGTTCAAATTCCGGTTATGTATAAATGTTGTGCTTGCTTTACTGCACTGGTAGTGTCAGTTTTCTGGAACCAATAACCTCAAATTAAGGACAAGCTACTGCTTATAACCCACATAGATGATCAACATTAAACCCTCAAGCAAAACAAATCATCCCTTAATTCTTTGGTTTTTCATTTAAGTCACTAGATTTTTAGATACTCTGATATTTGGCTGGAAAAGGATTTTTCTAAACTTTTACTTTCCGGAACAAGAAGCTTTAAAAGAAGTTCGTTCTTTGCAAACTCTACACATTTTTCAAATAATTAAATCAGCACACCGAAGTTAAGACTTTATGTGTGTAAGTGGTCGATTCTCACACAGCAGGGCAGGAAATAATATTCAGTACTATTATAAATGATACTGTAGGAGAATGTTAACAGAAAAACACCATGCTTTTTGAAAACAAGTCCTCATATTAAAGATACGGAAGTAATGCTTCATGATACAATACCGTATTCAGACACCTTTATTTTCATATCATCATCATCATCATCATTGTCAACCATTATCAATCCACTGCTGGACGAAGGTCTCCCCAACGGTCTGTCTTGTGCCAGTCTCCTCCATGTCACCCCTGCATACTTTCGAATTTCATCCACCCATCTCCCATGTGGTCTTCTTCTGGGTCTTTTCCTGTCCCTTGGAATCCAATCTAAAATTTCGGCTGTCCATCGATGATCTGTCCTTCTGGCAGTATGTCCAGCCCATTGCCATTTCAGGGATTTAACTCTGATCATGATGTCTTCCACTCTTGTCATTTTTCGGATCCACGAGTTCCTCCTCTTATCTCTCCTGGTTACACAAAGCATGCACCTCTCCATGCTGCTTTGAGTTGTCTGCAGCCTTTGTATGTCTCTTTTAGTTAAGGTCCACATCTCTGCACCATACGTAAGCACTGGAAGGATGCATTGATCAAACACCTTTCTTTTAAGACATAATGGCATATTGCTCTTGAAAATTATGCTGTTTCTTCCAAAAGCTCTCCAGGCAAGTTTTGTACGCCGATTAATTTCTTCATCAATGTGACCCTCACTTGATAACTGCTGTCCAAGATAAACGTACGTGTCTGTTATCTCCAGCTTTTCTCCATCAATCGATAAATCTTCATTTCTTGTAAAAGCATTGAACATCACTTTTGTCTTCTGAAAGTTCATTTTTAATCCCACTTCTTTACTCTTGTCAGCAAGTTCCTGGATCATACTCTGCAGCTCTGATGGGGTAGTTGCAAAAATGACTACGTCATCAGCAAAACGAAGGTGGGTTAGATAATTTCCATTAATCTTTATCCCCTTGTTTTCCCAGCTCAGCGACTGAAAAACACCCTCCAATGTGGCATTAAAAAGCTTCGGAGATATGGTGTCACCTTGTCTCACTCCCTTTCCAATTTTTACGTGTGTTGTATTTTCAAACAGCCGAATCTTTGCACTTGCATTTTCATAGATGTTATTAATAATATTAATGTATGCATCTTCAATACCGCAGGTTTTCAGAGCCATTGTAACTGCTGATGGTTTCACCGAATCAAAGGCTTTTTCATAATCAATAAAAGCCATACACAATGGAAGTTCATATTCCCTCGCTCTTTCAATTAGTTCTCTCAGTACGTGGATATGATCTATTGTGCTGTAGCCACTCCTGAATCCAGCTTGTTCTCTCGCTTGAGCCATGTCCAGTGTTACCTTCAAGCGGTGTGAAAGAACTTTAGTGAAGATTTTTTAAACTACTGATAGGAGGCTGATAGGTCTGTAGTTTCCGAGATCCTCAATGTCACCTTTCTTATGTAGCAGGATCATTGTAGCGGTGTTCCAATCCTCAGGAATATTTCCTTCATTAAGGCATCGAGTGAAAATTTGGGCGAGTACTGTTTCGATTTCTCCACTTGCTTCTTGTATGATGTCTACAGTAATTCCATCTTCTCCTGGAGCATTTCCCCGCTTCATGTTCTTGATTGCATGTGCAACTTCTGCTGGAAGGACTGGAAGAACTCTGGTACTGGTATCTTTCATGATGTCTGGAGTGCATGTATCATCCATTTCATATAATTTGGAGTAGAAATCTTTCACTCTTGTCAAAATTTCGCCTCTTTTTCTTGTTACAGAACCATCTTCTTTTCTTAGTGCCATAATCTGTTTTCTTCCCTTACTGAGATGTCCCTTTGCTATCTTTAGGCTTTGGTTGTTTTCAATTGCTTTCCTCACTAGTTCACAGTTGAATTTTCTTACGTCTTCAGTGATACCTTTCCTTACTGTCTTGCATAGCTCTATATATTCCACTTTGGAAGTCACATCTTCTTTAGTTGTCCTCATCTCTCTTCTTTTTTGCATCAACATTTTCGTTTTTCCTGATAATTTGTTTACATGCAACTTGTTCATAGACCCAGCTAATTTTGTTGCTGTTTCCATAAGAGCTTTGGTTACTTTTCTGTTAACTTCAAAGATGTCCACTTCTTCCGATGTTAGGCCTTCTAAAGCAGAGAACCTGTTCTTCAGTTCCAACTTGAAGGTATTATGGTGTTTTTAAGGTTGGTTATGTCAATAGATTTTGTTTGCCGTATGAGCTTGCCACGTTCAAGTTTAGTGTTGAGCTGCATCTTACATCTCACCAATCTATGGTCACTACCTGTGTTGAACTTGTTTAGCACACTGCAGTCTTCTATGACGAATTTTTTGTTACACATAATAAAATCAATTTCACTTGTCGTCCCATTTGGATGTCTCCATGTCCATCTCCTGTGTGGCTTTTTCTTGAAGAAGGAGTTCAAGATGAAAAACCCTTCTGCCTCTGCAAACTCAACGAGAGTATTTCCACGCTGGTTTTTGTTGCCGTGACCGAATTTACCTACTGAAGCTTCATTCTGTTGCCGTTGCCCTATTTTTGCATTGAAATCTCCCATAATTATTTTCAAGTGCTGCTTACCTTTATTATTTAGATGACAAATTTCCTCATAAAATTCTTCAATTTCTTCTTCAGGATGACTTGTGGTGGGTGCATAAGTTTGAATAATCTGAGCCTGGTATCTTTTCGAGAGTTGGATAACAAGTCGTGCAGCTCTGTCAGAGGAACTTTCAACTTCTACAACTTTATCCTTCAGTTTCTTGTTTATTATAAATCCAACACCACTAGTTCTCATATCATCATCATCATCATTGTCAACCATTATCAATCCACTGCTGGACGAAGGTCTCCCCAAGTTTCCTCCACAACGGTCTGTCTTGTGCCAGTCTCCTCCATGTCACCCCTGCATACTTTTGAATTTCATCCACCCATCTCCCATGTGGCCTTCTTCTGGGTCTTTTCCTGTCCCGTGGAATCCAATCTAAAATTTCGGCTGTCCATCGATGATCTGTCCTTCTGGCAGTATGTCCAGCCCATTGCCAATTCAGGGATTTAACTCTGATCATGATGTCTTCCACTCTTGTCATTTTTCTGATCCACGAGTTCCTCTTCTTATCTCTCCTGGTTACACCAAGCATGCACCTCTCCATGCTGCTTTGAGTTGTCTGCAGCCTTTGTATGTCTCTTTTAGTTAAGGTCCACGTCTCTGCACCATACGTAAGCACTGGAAGGATGCATTGATCGAACACTTTTCTTTTAAGACATAATGGCATATTGCTCTTGAAAATTATGCTGTTTCTTCCAAAAGCTCTCCAGGCAAGATTTGTACGCCGATTAATTTCTTCATCAATGTGACCCTCACTTGATATCTGCTGTCCAAGATAAACGTACGTGTCTGTTATCTCCAGCTTTTCTCCATTAATCGATAAATCTTCATTTCTTGTAAAAGCATTGAACATCACTTTTGTCTTCTGAAAGTTCATTTTTAATCCCACTTCTTTACTCTTGTCAGCAAGTTCCTGGATCATACTCTTCAGCTCTGATGGGGTTGTTGCAAAAATGACTAAGTCATCAGCAAAACGAAGGTGGGTTAGATAATCTCCATTAATCTTTATCCCCGTGTTTTCCCAGCTCAGCGACTGAAAAACACCCTCCAATGTGGCATTAAAGAGCTTCGGAGATATGGTGTCACCTTGTCTCACTCCCTTTCCAATTTTTACGTGTGTTGTATTTTCAAACAGCCTAATCTTTGCACTTGCATTTTCATAGATGTTATTAATAATATTAATGTATGCATCTTCAATACCGCAGGTTTTCAGAGCCATTGTAACTGCTGATGGTTTCACCGAATCAAAGGCTTTTTCATAATCGATAAAAGTCATGCACAATGGAAGTTCATATTCCCTCGCTCTTTCAATTAGTTCTCTCAGCACGTGGATATGATCTATTGTGCTGTAGCCACTCCTGAATCCAGCTTGTTCTCTCGGTTGAGCCATGTCCAGTGTTACCTTCAAGCGGTGTGAAAGAACTTTAGTGAAGATTTTTTAAACTACTGATAGGAGGCTGATAGGTCTGTAGTTTCCGAGATCCTCAATGTCACCTTTCTTATGTAGCAGGATCATTGTAGCTGTGTTCCAATCCTCAGGAATCTTTCCTTCATTAAGGCATCGAGTGAAAATTTGGGCGAGTACTGTTTCGATTTCTCCACTTGCTTCTTGTATGATGTCTACAGTAATTCCATCTTCTCCTGGAGCTTTTTCCCGCTTCATGTTCTTGATTTTATGTACAACTTCTGCTGGGAGGACTGGAGGAACTCTGGTACTGGTATCTTTCATGATGTCTGGAGTGCATATATCATCTCTTTCATATAATTTGGAGTAGAAATCTTTCACTCTTGTCAAAATTTCGCCTCTATTTCTTGTTACAGAACCATCTTCTTTTCTCAGTGCCATAATCTGTTTTCTTCCCTTACTGAGATGTCCCTTTGCTATCTTTAGGCTTTGGTTGTTTTCAATTGCTTTCCTCACTAGTTCACAGTTGAATTTCCTTACGTCTTCAGTGATACTTTTTCTTACTGTCTTGCATAGCTCTATATATTCCACTTTGGAAGTCACATCTTCTTTAGTTGTTCTCATCTCTCTTCTTTTTTGCATCAACATTTTGGTTTTTCCTGATAATTTGTTGACATGCAACTTGTTCTTAGACCCAGCTAATTTTGTTGCTGTTTCCATAAGAGCTTTGGTTACTTTTCTGTTAACTTCAGAGATGTCCACTTCTTCCGATGTTAGGCCTTCTAAAGCAGAGAACCTGTTCTTCAGTTCTAACTTGAAGGTATTATGGTGTTTTTTAAGGTTGGTTATGTCAATAGATTTTGTTTGTCTTATGAGCTTGCCACGTTCAAGTTTAGTGTTGAGGTGTATCATACATCTCACCAATCTATGGTCACTACCTGTGCTGAACTTGTTTAGCACACTGCAGTCTTCTATGACGAATGTTTTGTTACACATAATAAAATCAATTTCACTTGTCGTCCCATTTGGATGTCTCCATGTCCATTTCCTGTGTGGCTTTTTCTTGAAGAAGGAGTTCAAGATGAAAAACCCTTCTGCCTCTGCAAACTCAACGAGAGTATTTCCACGCTGGTTTCTGTTGCCATGACCGAATTTACCTACTGAAGTTTCATTCTGTTGCCGTTGCCCTATTTTTGCATTGAAATCTCCCATAATTATTTTCAAGTGCTGCTTACCTTTATTATTTAGATGACAAATTTCCTCATAAAATTCTTCAATTTCTTCTTCAGGATGACTTGTGGTGGGTGCATAAGTTTGAATAATCTGAGCCTGGTATCTTTTCAAGAGTTGGATAACAAGTCGTGCAGCTCTGTCAGAGGAACTTTCAACTTCTACAACTTTATCCTTCAGTTTTTTGTTTATTATAAATCCAACACCACTAGTTCTGCCAGTATCTGTCCCACGATAGTAGAAGAGATGTCCACTTTTCCGTTCGATGAGATCTTCTCCTTTTCTCTTTACCTCACTTAGCCCCACGATGTCCCACTTGATCCTTTGTAGTTCCTCTTCCAATTCAAGAAGCCTTGAATCAGAAGATAGGGAGCGTCCATTGTAAGTAGCCAAGGTCAGCATCAGATGGCAGCCTAGTCCGGTCCTCCGGGGATTCTTAGCACCCTCTGCCTTCATGTCGCACTGGCCGCTGCCTTGGCCAGGTACATTCCAGCTGCCGGAGACTGAGGGCCAAGATTTAAGTTGTGGAATCATTTTGGAGGGGTTTGGCCATAACTCACCACGCTGGCCAAGCGGGTTGGTGAGTGTGGGATAGAATTTCCTCTAATCCCGATGGTATAGTTATACCGCTATGTGCGGTCGTCAGAGCCCCTTTAGAGGGAACAGGATGCACCACGAGAAGGCGGGGTTGACATTTGTCAAGGAGAGGCTGTGATGTTACGCATCACCTGACCTTACATCCCAGTTCTCATTTCTCATATATGCGTCCTTATATAGCGTACGTTTATCTTGGACAGCAGATATCAAGTGAGGATCACATTGGTGAAGAAATTAATCGGCGTACAAAACTTGCCTGGAGAGCTTTTGGAAGAAACAGCATAATTTTCAAGAGCAATATGCCATTATGTCTTAAAAGAAAAGTGTTTGATCAATACATCCTTCCAGTGCTTTCGTATGGTGCAGAGACGTGGACCTTAGCTAAAAGAGACATACAAAGGCTGCAGACAACTCAAAGAAGCATGGAGAGGTGCATGCTTGGTGTAACCAGGAGAGATAAGAAGAGGAACACGTGGATCCGAAAAATGACAAGAGTGGAAGACATCATGATCAGAGTTAAATCCCTGAAATGGCAATGGGCTGGACATACTGCCAGAAGAACAGACCATCGATGGACAGCCGAAATTTTAGATTGGATTCCAAGGGACAGGAAAAGACCCAGAAGAAGACCACATGGAAGATGGGTGGATGAAATTCGAAAGTATGCGGGAGTGACATGGAGGAGACTGGCACAAGACAGACCGTTGTGGAGGAAACTTGGGGAGACCTTCGTCCAGCAGTGGATTGATAATGGTTGACAATGATGATGATGATGATATAGCGAGATAAGATGTTTTTGACTATTTTAATGCTTGGAAGAGAAAATCATGTTGTACTGATTATTTTG
This sequence comes from Macrothele yani, assembly GCA_039090855.1. Lineage (NCBI taxonomy): Eukaryota > Metazoa > Arthropoda > Arachnida > Araneae > Macrothelidae > Macrothele > Macrothele yani. Next base: position 166,300,363 of record CM077011.1, read on the forward strand.
AATCATGCGCACATTTACCATTTCATGGATTGCACATGGTCGACGGAGATGCCCAGAAAAGGTATTCACCTAAGTCCGTCAGTAGCTGTCCCAGCTTTTCTGATCCTGCTGTTGAGAAATTTACTTTCATCACTCAGGAGTACATTCAGATGAGATAGCAGAAATGTCAACTGACAGAAAGAGTTAACAATATCCGACACGAAATTCTGAAAGCGCGTCTTCCTTCCGATGAATAATGCCTACTTCGTCAGAAATCCTACTTCGAATGTGTTGAGCTTCTTATTGTACGCACTCAAAACTCCTGATGAATGGGATATTTCGAGTGTATCAGCTTTCTCATTCTGATGACTTATATCAAAATTAGAAGTGACAATTTTAGTTCACAATCCCTCAGAATGCTGAAACGTAACCTCTAAATTCCGTACTCTGCATATCAAGATTGAACTCTTCATTCAACGTCCCTAGGATTTCCTTAATAATCAGGCGCATAGTGTACAAAGAGAAAATGGAAATCTGCTTTAATTCTTGCAAAGGGTTTACATTTTTATCTGCCTAAATGATAAATTTTAACATATTTTAACCACATGTTAAATTTCAAATCGATAAACCGAGCACATATAACATCAAAGCTGCTTGTATGGAATTTTATTCGGGATTTCTCAGTAAAATTCCCAGACAGATTATTTTTCATTTTATAACGGAGATCTGGAATAATCAGATTTCAAAATTGTTCTTAGTATATTTCTTAAATTGCAAAATAAAACCGGTTTAGTTTGTAGGACACCGTTCGTAGAAGTTATCTTATTTCCTAAGCTGCATCCAAAGTAAAGCAGGAATTTTAAAAATATTTCTAGATATTTTAAGGAAAACAGATAATTTGCTTTACTGAATTATTTTAGTTTTCAATAAAAGGAGATTTTAGCAGTAAAATAATTTTATACTTCATCCTTAGAGCTGAAGAATTTTTAAAAGAAGAGTTGCTATTCAAGGAAATACATTGAGAAGTAAATCTTTTGGAATTCATACTGTCACCGTACAATCTCATCAAATATTGGATACCGTTATTTTCGCACAAACACACACACATACTAACCTCCTAAAATGGTGCTTAATGCATATGTATTTTATGTATGTACACAACCACGCACACGCTATCCTACGAAAATCGTGAGTGTGTGATGATTATTTTTGAACATCTGTAAATGTACGTGCTTACATACCTAAAAATGTGTTTGCTCATGTACATAATAAATTTGGCGAACACATATCACCCTTTGTCAATAACTAAACTGCCAGGGAAAGAATCAACTAGATAACTTCAGAACAGATACATGCCTTTCGTTTGTCAACAATTGATAAGTCAGGTCACTCATCAGTTGGTAATGATTATTTTCTTTCAATGATTACATCGATTTCAATAACATTTCATAGTGTACTCTCCTACATATATCTCGGCAGGTAAAATATCTTTAACTCCACCGTATACACTGAGTGGCTACTTTATTATGACCACCTGACAGCTTTGAGCAATGACTGCACGTTTTTTCCGCCACAGGGTCAGGCTAGTATAAAAAGGGAAAGCTTAGTGCTTGCGACAGTAGTAGAAATGATTTTTGGGTGACGAGATGGGTAAAAATGCAATTTGACGGACTTTCAACGTGGGATGATTGTAGGAGCTCGGAGCCATGGAGCGAGTATCACCGAAACCACCACATTCATGAAATGTTCCAGAGCAGCTGTTGTTAAATTGTTTAAAGATTGGACTGTCAGCCAAAAAACTGGGTCTCTACGTGCAAAGTGTAGTCGTCATCGACTAGTGACTGCTTGGGCGGAACGGAGAGTGTCCAGACTGGTAACAGACAACAGAAGGGCAACAGTGCAGAAAATTACAGACCAACTTAATCAAGGATCCCCTCAAAGGATATCTACACGCAGTGTTCGCCGTACACTGCATCGGATGGGATATGGCAGCCGAAGGCCTGTTCGATCACCCTTGCTGTCTGTAGTTAACAAGAGAAAACGTCCCCAGTTCGCACAGGAGCACAAGGATTGGACATTCGGTAATTGGAAACAAATTATGTGGTCCAATGAATCATGTTTTCAGTTGCACCATGCCGATGGCCGAGTGAGAATTTGGCGGAAACAGCACGAAAGCGTGGACCCCAAATACATTGCTACAACCATTCAAGCTGGCGGAGGCAACGTTATGGTTTAAGGAATGTTTTCCTGGCATGCTTTATGGCCCTTTCGTTCGTGTTGATCAACATCTGACTGGCACATCATATTTAAACATCGTTGCGGACCAAGTGCATCCTGTCATGTGGATGGTTTATCCCAATGGCGTTAGCTACTTTCAACAAGATAATGCGTCCTGCCATAGTGCTCGTATTGTACAGGATTGGTTTCAGGAACATGCCGGTGAGTTTACTTTGCTTAGGTGGCCCCCACAATCTCCAGATCTAAATCCCATTGAGAATTTGTGGGATGAAGTTGAACGAGCCAGCAGACAGCTGGATTCACAACCCTGCAATCTCACACTCCTGGAAAGTGCTATTCATCAAGCATGGTCTCAGATTCCACAAACCAACCTATCAACATCTCGTGGAGTCCATGCTACGAAGAATCGACGCAGTATTAAAGGCAAAAGGTGGCCCAACGAAGTACTGAGGGGCTGGTCATAATAAAGTAGCCACTCAGTGTATAAGTCTCTCGATAACTCCACAGCAACTGTATGGCATCAACTACTTCTCTTAACTCTCTCTCTCTCTCTCTTCTTCCTTTAACTCTTTTTCTCAGTTTATCTGCTCAATTATTTTGTCTGTCTCTCTGCTACATTCTTGTAGAAGGGTAAAGGAGGGTACGCACTGGTAATGTTCCTTACAGGACTTGCGGGGTGCTACCGCGATGAAACTAATACAGCATGCAATGGCGGATGTTCTCCTTGTCCTCTGTCATGCTGGTTGAGCTTACACTCTTCGCCTTCTGGCGGCTTACTGCCACTAACTGAAGCCACCTACCTGCTAATGTCATGCCAGTGTGCTGCACAATCTCAGCAGCCAATGTGCGCCTTGGCCATGGCTTTGATTTCGGGTACTTCGTCATCGGGCATTACTTTCTTTCCAACCCAACAGAAAATAAATTACAACAGAAAATTTTATGAAGTGGTAAGACATAACAGCCTAATTCTCGTTCTTTGAGAATTTTGTTTAGCTATTTTAAAAACATTTCACCTACAATTATTATTAACTCTTGGCTAAATTATTTTCTGCATAGTTAAACTCTACTAAATATCGGTTTCTGTGTAGGCAATAAAGAAAATGTTATTTTAATCACTCATTTGGTGGAACTTATTAATGAATCAATTGATTATATTGCTAGAATATTATTTTGTCCAAAGTACAACCTATGTAAAGCATTTTTCAAACAATATACTTTGTTGTTTAGAAAATTTTGAACCGAAGTTCAGACACCTTTAAAATAAGGGAGGTCTTACGGAAATGTCCAAAATATACTAAATACACAACAATAACCGAGAAGAAAATAAAATCACATAAATCCGTAATTGGTGTTGGTATTTTAATTCACAGACCGGGATTTGTCAGTAAAATTCCCAGACAGATTATTACCTGCCAAAGGGAGGCTTTGCCAAGATAAGATACATGGGACGAATAATAATATAGATATTATTCTTATGTTTATGATTTGAAACCTCGTACATTTTTTCAGGGTTTTAATTTTAAACTCCAAACGTGTTATTATTCGTCTAATATAAATTACCTTGACAAAGAGTCCCGTTGGCAGGCGAAAGCTCAGTGAATTAAATAATCTTTCTCACTACAATAATTATGGATTTATGTGATTTTTTTGTGTTCTCGAACTTTGAGATACGTTTAGCGAATGAAACGATAACTTTTCTTATTAATAACAGTTTATTTTCTGCTACAGTATGTTACTGTAACGCACAGAGTGAGACTTCCAGTTCTTTAGCAATTTCTTGAATGCTGAAACACAAAAAAAATGCGTAGAAATTTCATTTCACAAAGTGAAGCACTTACATCACTATCAAGTTTATAACATCAGAAGGAATTAGTTTAGCCTCTAGTATATGCCAACACCAATGGCAGCAATTTCCCACTCGAATGAGAGGGCAATAGCGGCATCAAATTTTAGTGAAATTTATTTCCATTCAGTGTTCTTGAACATATTTAATGAAAACTTCCTGATCTCTGTGTGCTGAAAGAAAAGAAACCTGCTCAGCAAGTGACATTGTTCCTCGTTTAGACTGCCAGTGTACAAAAATTCTGGTTAAGTAGAAAATGTGACACTTGATGACACTTGATTTTACAAGAGTATGAGAAACTGTAAGAAACTATATGATATATAGTGTCTTATACTCTTGTATAATTTCTTAAACAAGAGTATAAGAAGGTTTTTTTTATTGAAAGTTTTTTTAAATAATTTATTGGACCTGGTGGTACAGAGACATGAAAAACAGACAGACATAAACAAGAGACAGATATTTCACATCAACAAGCACAAATCATACATGGTTTACATCATGTCAAATGATCAATTTACACAGCGATAGCCAGTGTTGATCAAGTAACACATTGTGAACAAGTATACATCAAACATGGATTTTACAGTATGCTAAATGGCAAATGTACACAGAATGCCAGTGTTGGACAAGTAACACATTGTGAACAAGTACACTTCAAACGTAGTTTTACGGTATGCTAAATGACTAATGTACACAGAAAGCCAGTGTTGAGCAAGTAACACACTGAGAGCCAGTGCCGAAAGACAAACACAAACATCCATGCTTCACAGGGATTCGAACTCGGACTCAACTAGGGCGAATAATCAGAAGCCATTGCTTAGACCACTGCGCCACCGGGGCGGCATAAGAAGGGATACAAGGGTATGTTGAAAACTATACATTCAGGACTTCCTCATAAATTTCACACCTATAAACCTTATGCTACATTTGGAAGGTAAGGTTTTCTTACAAACTACAACTATGAGCAGATTTCAGGTTCATGTGTTGCCATCTGTCCCGATTTTCGATCACTGGTATAGAGGAAGGGCCAACACCTTGGGGCAGGAGGCACGCAGCCCATGCCTTATTCAAAACCTCGGACGACCAGCCAGGAACAAATACCTCTGACCACTCACTCAGCAGAACTACAATGCTTATTGCGTCACAGCATCTACAGTTTCCTTCCTGAGCGCAGCATATGGTTTTAGTTGAAAGTATATTTTCTGACCACTTTGCCTTAAAAGGACGCATTTCTCAGTGATTTGTTGCGTCATCTATCAATTTTCTTTCGCACAGCGCTGGCTGCGTTTCAGATGTGTTTCCCTGTATCTGATTGGGCAGAATGTCCTCATTTTTCAAATGAATATAACCCACAGTGTTGCGGTGTTGTTTCCCGCTTAAACTGTGGTGGTGTGGCAATTTGTTCTTTAGGTGAACTCGAACTTATAAAGTTGAACTTGTGGAGGACATATCCCTTTGCGGTAGGTAGGGAAACAAATTTATATCTTCCCCATTTCCACGTAGGTTAACGATTTTAAGACAAAAATGTGGCTTGTTTGTATTAGTTTTTAGTATTTCGTTCAACTTCCATCAGTATGGTCATATTTTTTTCAGCGCGAAAGGTGCTTCCCAAGAAGAAGAAAAGAAACTCCTTGGTGTTGTGTTGAAAACAGACGCTCACCGGATTAATTACCTAACAAACACAATTTCTTTTAACTGATTTCATATAAACTTACAATGGACGTTATTTGTGCCCTTTACCGCACAATCAGCGGTATCAATCTTAGATCTTGGGTGGGGCCGGATTAAGGGAGTTTATCGGGGCTATATCTTCCATGACCAAGGGCCCAGGGGACACGCCTGGGCAAGTAATACATAGATAGGTACAGAGAGAGAGAGGGGGGGGCTTATAAAATAGTTTTACGTTTATCTCATGTGATTTCTACTTGGTCAGAAACAGAAGCAGACGCACGAACAGATTTCAAAGCAGTGACTCATCAGGGATAAAGGAAGGTTTCATGTCGCGGTGTCGCCGAGACAGTTTCAACTTTTAGAGTAGCATGCACCCACACAATATCAGTTTGCACTTGCTTGGAACCGTTAATAATCAAAGTCTCCTGTGGCCTCACATTGCATAGCATTAAAGATGCACTAAGAAAAGTATACCATGCTAAATCATTAGAAAATCCATGATAAAATAAAGGAATCTTAAGCTTTTCGCTCATGTTCTTGTGAGTACAATGAAATATATACTGACTTATTATGAAAACTCTGCAGATAATTTACTAGTTACAGTTTTGTGTTTTAATGCACTTCATAATGATTCCCCGTCACAAGATCTTTGTGAGCCAATTCAGATGTCTTGGCATAAGAGCTCACTAAGGCGTTAATCCGGCCCTGATCTTGTGGGCTCTTGTACCATGAAATCAAGTTCTTCATAAAATCCGGTAGCAAGGTCTTTAACGATGGACAGTTTTGTGTCGACATTATTGATGCAATGCATCTTTGCCGACAGCTGTAAAGTAAACACCACGCAAAAAATTTTAATGTAACGAAAATGGGTAACGCAAGTAGTCCAAACCATTTTTGTAATCTGATCGTGCCAAGTGACGCAACAATAGTCAATTTCTTTGTTACTCAACATTAAATTTTACTGAACTACCACTGAATATTATTTCATCAAGCTTAAGATAAACGTAAAAATATATCATTTCAATCTACCTAAATTACAAGAACCTGATGATAAATGTGATAAAAGCCATTACAAAAATGCATTTTGATTCTACGCATGAGTCGCGACGAAATGCGTTGCAGCAAAGTTTGGATTCCTCTATACCACTGCAAGGGTGAATTACTTGTTATTGACGAGAGCTTTAATAAGATGCATAACGCGATAGGGTGTAACCTGCAGCTATCCTAGACAAAAAATTATTAACCACCCTCACTAACACACTTATGATTCAGTTTTTCTTTCTATGTTGAGATCTCATCTTAACATGCGCATGCGCAGATGGAATTTCGTAGCTACATCACATTTCATTGTGCCAGAGTCATTCCAAATCTGAGTATCACACACTGACAATAATAATACAAATATGTATTGTTTTAGAAAAACTAAACGCCGCTCCGCTGACACAGTGGTCTAAGCGATGGCTGCTGATCATTCGTCCGAGATGGGTCCGGGTTGGAACCTCGTTGAGGCATGGATGTTGTGTTTGTCTTAGGGCACTAGCTCTCCCTGGAACCAGTGGCCCTAAATTAGGGATGGGCGACTACTTATATCCCACTGTGTTGCTCATGGTCGTCGTTAAACCTCCAATAAAAAGAACAAAAATACTAAACAGTCGAAATGTGCTAACTATTACCGCCGCCATAGTTTAGTAAATATCTAATTTTAGGCCTCACATATCTCCTTTCATTGGTTTTACGAAACAATATTCATTAATCCACCTACCTAGTACCGTTCAATGTCAGAAATTACTAAATCGTACTGTGTGTTATTATGATTTAATTCGTATTGTTATGTACCGGACTGTGGCTCAGTGTGATCGTGAGTGACACGAATAAATGCTAAGTGTTGTACGTTAATAAATGTATGATCTCGAATGACTGGTTTTATATCACACCCACAAAATCTTGCCATGCAAAAGATGCATAGCATAATTTATCTACAAAGAATACCAGGGTACCCTCTTGATTTTTTTAAACTACATACTAACCACTTTGCTAATACCACTTGCTTTTGCCGAAAATTCTGAAGCTCCATCAGTGTGAAATTTTGTACCTTGCTAAGCCTTGCTTTAAATATATAACTTTCCGGTATTTCAATTGAGTGCAAATAGGCGACTTTTCGGCGTCATTACATATAAAAATAAGTAAAACAAATATTTTATCATGATGATATAGAATTTCAATTTTTCATGATTTGTTCTCTACAAGTAAAACGTTATCTTCATTCAGCCAATGATCTAGGTGCGAACTTCTGTGCATTCTTCCGTGATGAGTCTGGGTTCGGATCACGTGATTCGTGGAAGTTGCTTTTTCTCTTACGCTGCTGGTTCTCTCTCTTTCCCGGAGCCAGTCGCCCTAAATTAGGGACGTGCTTCTACTATAATGAATTCAGACTTCTTCTGAATTATACTGAATACTTGTTGTTTGTTAATTATATCATGAATAAACTTTCCTGCTAGTAGTGTAGTAATAATAATGAACAATCTTTTAACTGCTAGTAATGTTGTAGTAGTAATTAAGATGAATAAAGTCTTATGCTGGATGTTAATAATAACAACTAATGAAATAAACCTAACAGCCAGACAGAGATCTGACAAAACTATGAACTGAGAAAAACGTACTTACAACAAATTCTTTATTAGGGAAAGTCCTGGTATCCTCCAACATACAACGAAGCTCTACTCACATAAACGAAGATCTCTTTACACATAAAAGCTCTCTCACGTAGCACAAACAAAAGCTCTCCTCCACATAAACAAACGCTCTCTGGCACATAAACAACAGCTCTGCCTACGCACATCAACAAAAGCTCTCTGGCACATAAACAACAGCTCTGCCTACGCACATCAACAAAAGCTCTCTTAGGTATCGTTGAACGCGCCTATTTATACTAGCTACCACCACGTCATGACTTACACTCATTGCCAGATCTCATTCAGCGGGAGAAATAACATCTCGTTCAGTAAGAAGATAATTTACATAGTAAAATAAAATAACCAGAGATAGTAAAAATCAAAAGGAAAGTGAATCTAGAGTATACGTTACATCATCTCCCCTTAATTTTTTTTTTTTTTCTTTTTTTTTTTTTTTTTTTTTTTTTTTTTTTCAAAAAACCTATCAATTTTGGAGTGTAAGTCTTACACTTCGTTGATTGACGTTTATCGACCTCTTTTTTGTTTTGTTTTGGTGGCAGCAGTATGTACAATATCAAACTTGGCATGACAAAATCAAGAAATCTGTATTCGTCTGTGAAACACTTTGTATACTTGAACAAAACAAACCTGCATCGGCATACCTTCCTTTTATTCTGCCTAGCAGAAATCACTTTTTTAATTTCAAATTACGTTCTCATATTATCGTTGAATAGAAACCAACTGTATCAGCAGCGAAGATTGCCTGTAGCTGCCTAACAGTAACAATTTTTTGTATTTTACCCCTCTCCTATGCGGTGGAACGTATGAAGCTTGGGCGTGCACTTGTGTACGCTCGCGTTGAAAGTTATTAGGCCTATTATGCCGCTGAGGAAATTCGTAATAAGCCTCGCGGGGTGCCCGAGCATGGTGAGTTGAACCACGTTTGCCGTGTCGTTCTTCATACGTTCGTATGAGGCGAAGGCATTCATGAATTGTAGCAGGGTGTCGAACCTCAAGAAAATCCTGGAGAAATGGATCGAGCTGCTGCAATAGGGTGTCCAACATGTCGACATGACTGGCATGTGGATCCCATAAGTTATACAAGCGTGTTGTTTCCAAAGCAAATGCAACAGGGCTATCGTTGGGTCCTTGCTGACGAGAAAAAGTTGTTGTGCAAGGCTAGCTCGACTGAGGCCGAAAGGAAAGACCTCCAAAAATTCTGTTCGGAAATTCTCATAATGAGAATCCGGGTTCGACACTCTCCACTGCCGATACCAGGTCTTAGCGGTATCCTTCAAGCAAGTGCCTGCTATTTGTACTTTGCAGTCTTGAGGAATATTGTAGAGATCAAAATGATCTTCCAAATCTTCGAGGAATTTTAAGGACCCCTCCAAGCCATTGAAATGAATTGTTCCTGCATGCGGCACGAAATGGGCAAGCATTCTGCTTCGCTGAGAGGATTGAACTCCCTCAGGTACGACCAGCGACTCAGAGTGATAGGAAGCTGGTGAATTACAAAATTGTGAAGAATGCCTGGGTACGTGTAAATCACTTATATCAAAGTGAGCCCCACAGGCTTCTTGCAGATGGTCGAAATTAATCCCATCACCATCAAAATTTGATTTAGGGTGAAAAATTGAATTTGGGTCAGGTAAGGAAGACATGGGTAATAATTGTCAAGATCTCGTGTTCGAGAAAAGTTCGGGAGCCAATTATAATGAATTCAAGCTTCTTCTAATGCTTCTTCTAATGCTTCTTCTAATGCTTCTTCTAATGCTTGTTGTTTATTAATTATATCATGAATAAACTTTCCTGCTAGTAGTGTAGTAATAATAATGAACAAGCTTTTAACTGCTAGTAATGTTGTAGTAGTAATTAAGATGAATAAAGTCTTATGCTGGTTGTTAATAATAACAACTAATGAAATAAACCTAACAGCCAGACAGAGATCTGACAAAACTATGAACTGAGAAAAACGTACTTACAACAAATTCTTTATTAGGGAAAGTCCTGGTATCCTCCAACATACAACGGAGCTCTACTCACATAAACGAAGATCTCTTTACACATAAAAGCTCTCTCACGTAACACAAACAAAAGCTCTCCTCCACATAAACAAAAGTTCTCATCCACATAAACAAAAGCTCTCCTCCACATAAACAAAAGTTCTCATCCACATAAACAAAAGCTCTCCTCCACATAAACAAAAGTTCTCATCCACATAAACAAAAGCTCTCCTCCACATAAACAAACGCTCTTTGGCACATAAACAACAGCTCTCCCTACGCACATCAACAAAAGCACTCTCTGGTATCGTTGAACGCGCCTATTTATACTGGCTACCACCACGTCATGACTTACACTCATTGCCAGATCTCATTCAGCGGGAGAAATAACATCTCGTTCAGTAAGAAGATCATTTACATAGTAAAATAAAATAACCAGGGATAGTAAAAATCAAAAGGAAAGTGAATCTAGAGTATACGTTACACTACTTATGGCTCATCAAGTTGTTCATAGTGGTTCGTTATACACAAAACAAAAAAATCGTATTTCAATTTCGTAACTATTCAAATGTGCTTCAAAACCAAGGGCCCTTGCTTTGACCTCATGTGAATAAGAGTTGGAATAATATTGATTCATGATGAAAAAGTTACCAGCAGATACGTTATTATATATGCAAAACACGTAATTTAAAAAAAACATATACTGACGAATTTTCTGTTTCCTGTTGAGAAGAATGCTGGAATAAAAATTTCTCCACAGCTAAAAAAAATGTATGCTACCTTATTTTAATTGTGGCACATTACTATTATGATTATAAGATAAAATTTTATCAACCCCGAGGAACTGGATTTCGTTCGAATAATGTTTCACTATTGTGTTTATTGCTGCAAGTCATCTTATTTGAATCAATGAAGAAGTATTTTCGCTTTTGCTTCTTCTGGAATTCATTTCCTAGTGATGGAAAATCTAATCCTAAGGTCAATCAGTCACCGTTCTGCAAAAACGTTGTATCATCGGTCTCGTTAAGTCTGAATCTGCCTTTGTTGAGCAAATCATTAAGTCTCTCCAAAGGTGAACACTTAGTCTCGTGCAGATGTAATGCGAATTGCTAACAGTAAAGGATATGTTCGTCTGACTACGTGTTCGCTTGCGAATTACGAGCAGTAGCGTTTAATTAGAGCATCTAACTCGGAGAGTAGGCTCAAGGAACCGAATATCCAAGTGAGCAGGCAATCTACCTTCGCTATGTGCACAATCGTGAACTTAGCCAGTTCAAGTTCCACACAGAGATCACTTGCAAATAGAAGCATTTCCAGTTAACATACTGGAATAGTAGAGATGCTAATGAAATTCGACTCTGTCAATTCGGGATGTTGCTGCAAATATTCTTGTAACGAAGCCTATTCCGAATGGAAAACAGAGTCGTTTGCTGAGAACATCTCAAATAATTCGAATGTCAGTCAACTGATAAATCAAAATAGTAGAATAAATGGTTACTGTCCAAAGTTGAACTATTATTACATAGATGAGCTAATTATTCCAACGAACAAAGCTCCAACCAATCCGCCTGCAAAATTAAGAAACCAAATCGCGTTCGGTCTATTGCGGAACATTCTGATTTAAGGCGAATTTGGTGTTAACATTTTTAAATGAAGGAAAGCTACGCTGAAGAAAAGTGATTCTTATAAATTATTTTCTTAAACAAAGAAATTCATATTCTTTTTCACTGCAGCAGTCGATGTATGTCGTTATAATTCAGTTATAACGACCAATAATAAAATATAGATAAAACATGGAACATTTTTGAAGTGTGATTTCGTCTATTGGTGTCAATTGTGACAAGAATGGTAAATCAAATAATATCCAAAATCTTGAAAATTTCATTCTCCTGGAGTGGGAATCGATTCCCCGCGTCTCCCAGTTTGCGCCCGGAAACTTGAGACTCGGTCGTTCTGGGTTGTGTATTAGTTAGCCAACTCGGGTTCAAACCGGGAGATGCGGCTTCCAATCCCGCTCCAGGACGAACCCACTTTTAAGTTTTCGGATATTATTTGACCCACTACTCTTTTCATAAAGTGCACCAATAGACAGAATCACTACTTCAAATTTGTATTGTATACTGGTGTAATCCCGTACTTCATGACATTCTGCTACATAAATTACCCAAATACGGTTTTCGTGGCAAAATTATTTAACCCTCTTAATGAGACACCTGTCTAATCGCAAACAGTATGCAACTGTAAATAAAATAAACTGATCTACTTAATATTTCATGTGGAGTGCCTCAATGTTCGGTATTGGGACCGTTACTGTTCCTGTTATATATTAATGACCTTCCTCTGTGCCAGCAATCAACTCATGCTTTGCTATACGCTGATGACACTGTCATTTTTCAAAAATGTCATGATTTGCATAAGTTACAGATAATGGTCAACAATGATCTATCACATTTATCTCATTGGTTATGCTCTAACAAAATATCACTTAATATTTTACAAACCAATTCCATATATTTCCGAAATGTTCACAAAAGAGAGGACATAGCCGCCCCGGTGGCGCAGTGGTCTAAGCGGTGGCCTCTGATCATTCGTCCGAACGGGGTCCGGGTTCAAATCCCGGTGAGGCATGGATGTTGTGTTTGTCTTACGGCACTGGCTCTTTCCCTACGCTGGAACCAGTGACCCTAAATTAGGGACGGGCGACTGCTTATAGCCCATTGAGTTGCTCACGGTGGTCGTTAAACCTCCAATTAAAAAAAAAAGAGAGAGGACATAAATACCTTTCCAGTCAGGAATAATGATCTCCCCTTAAAATTGTGGACAAAGTTCAGTATCTTGGTGTTTGGTTTGATGAATTCTTTAACTGGAATACGCATGTTCAGTTTGCTTTAAAAAAGTTTCCTTACAGGTTGGCCTACTTGGTAAAATTAAGCATCTCTTCCCTATCAGTGTCCTAAAACATTTTACTATGCTTTTATTTATACCCATCTCTCGTGTTGTCTGGAATTCTGGTATTCAAATATAAGCGCAAACAATAAGTTATGCTTGCTCAAAATACAGAAGAAATCTGTTCGCTGTATGTTGAACACAGATTTCATGTCTCATCCAAAAAGATCATTTCTAAAACTAAATATTCTAAAAATTCATTAAATTTTTACCTTGAAACTAGGTATCATGTTTTTTTAAAATAATGCATCTTTACTGCCTATTTTTCAATCTGACATCAAATATCTGGATTATTCTATCTTCATTAGATCTGTTGCTAACAACAAATTATGTCAGCCGTGTGTTAGACTTAATTATGGTTTAAATAGCATACTGTATAAAGCCATTATCGTATGGAATAATCTCCCAAAGAGCATCAGATCTCTGGAAAATATCAAAACGTTTTCTTTGTCTCTGCGAAATTACATTGTAAATCACCCTGATCTCCATAACGAATCTTAACATTATCATTAAATTGTAGTTCCAAGCATGCTGCTAACAGTGGTGCTTCTGTTCTAACCATCTTACTTGCTTTCATATATGCCATATGTTTTATTCCTTTTCTTACTTCTGATAGGGGGAATCACCTTACAACCAATATGTTCAGATTCCTCCTGGTGTATTGCATTTTCATATAACTGTAAGTTTTAAATGTGTGCAATAAAATAATTGTATTGTATTGTATTGTATTCAGTGTTCATCTTCTTTTCAGGGCAATCACGATAGACAATGAATTCTATTCATCCGAATTCTCTAAATATGAGTGTCGTTCGTTGCTCCAACTTGCGATTCCTGTGATATGTTAAAATCAAATTACTCGGAAACTTGAGACTTAGCCGCTCTGCGTGGTGTAGTGGTTACCATACTCAGGCGTAATTCCCGCTCTAGGACGGTAACGTTTTCGTATATTATTTGAACTACCACTCATGTCATAATTTACACCAACAGACGGAATCACTACTTTAAATTTGTATTATATACTGGTGTAAGCCCGTATTTCATGGAATTTTTTGTTTGTTGATGATTTAGTTATTACGTCAAAATCAGCACTACAGACCCAAGAATATTTTTAGAATGGCAAATGAAGTTTGAGAACTGCTCTGAAAAATGCAGACAAAACGGAGATTGAGGATCAGTTCAGTGGGTAAACAAAAATTATTTTAAATACCTGGAGGTTATAACATAAGCCTCCCTATGCTAGGGGTCTAGAAAAGGGAAAAATGGATATATCGAAACGAAACTTGATAGGTAGCGTATTGAGCAGTTTGGGAAAACATTAGTTCAAGACTGCGAGCTTAGAAGAATAACAGAGGTGTAGATAAGAGAAAAAAGAACAGTGTGATAACACAAGTTTGTCCGTGTCCCCTCACTCCGGAGTAAGTCGCTCTTCCAACTGAGCTGCGCAGACAGAATGTCTCGCTGCAGACTTGTCGTTTTGAAACATGTTTTCACCTCTGTAGTACGTCACAATAGACAACTGACACGTGCGTGAATTTACTGTTTTTGGTCAGCACAAACGTTCCACGAAAAAATCTGGTCAGTATAAATTCTGTGCAAGAAATATTATTTTCATAACTCGTGAAAATATGTCAGACTTGTATTTTGATTGAAGGTTCAACTATCAGCGTGAGCAACTCAATGCGCCAGTAGTAGTCGCCTATCCCAAATTTAGGGCCGCTGGCTCCAGGAAAGGGAAAAAGCCAGTGCCGTGAGACAACAACAACATCTATGCCTCAGCGGGATTCGAACAGGGACCATTCTTGAACAGATGATCAGAAGCCAGCGCTTAGACCACTGCGCCACAGGGATGGCATCAAAATTATTAACATAGCAATCAGACATCTCTGAATTGCCTGCAGATTTGGAAACGGGTTAAAAATTTTGGATCCGGGCCGGACCCGACCCGAACCTAACCCGGAAAGATCTGTTTTGAACTATAAATTCGGAACTCAATCTATAATTAGGCATCATCATGTATATATGTACAGAGCGTTCAAAACTTCCCTCAGCTGTATTGTTCAGGCACTTAGGTTTGATTGGGCTACAGTCAAACGTTTTGAATAAAGGTATCCCACTGCGTTAAAAAGGTTGTCTTGGGCCAAATTTCACATTAAAAAAGCGTTCATTTTAAAGTCCCATTCTTTAAGATTCCCAAACTGCCTTTGTTTCTTGTCTACGATGAATAGATACAGAGTTATAGAAATCGGAATATCTAAACCCAGTTGTCAAACAAACGGGAAGTGACACTTGAAACACGTTTTTTGCAGGATGAGATTTTCGTCCCGAATTCTTTACGGAAAATCTGATGACTGGAAAAGGTATGTAAATAAATTGATAAAACTTGGTATACATATTTCTTACTATGTTGTGCATAAAATGAACTAAATTTTTTCCTGTTTGTCAGCTCAAAGTTAGGTTATAGCTACTTACATTCAACATAGTGAAGAAATTTGTCGAGAATTTACATTAATGCATGTAAGAATGAATGTAGCTCAAGGTATAAGGGAGTACTCACAAAAAGAAAAGGAAAGACTTGTCCGAGAGGTAGACCACAGGACTGTGTGAGAACAAAACGGACCAAAAGGAGAATAACAATAATTATTCTCCTAACTGGATCATCTTTCCGTAGTTCAATTTCAGTTTTGGAAAGTCTGGACGCAAATCCAGTTGTAATATTTACCAATTTTTTTATTGGAGGTTTAACGACCACCGTAGGTAACTCAGTGGGCCCGTCCCTAATTTAGGGTCACTGGCTCGAGGGAAGGGAGAGAGCCAGCGCCGTAAAACAGACACAATATCCATGCTTCAACCGGATTCGAACCCGGACGAATTATTAGAAGCTGTCACTTAGACCAGGAGTGGGGAACCTGCGGCCTTCTGAGTGAATCCAAATTTTTCGGAAGAAATCCTTTTGTCTTTATTAATATGTTTTTTTTTCGTCTTTTATTATTTTTATTTTAATCTTAAAATGACCGTATTTAAAATATTAAAGAGTAAAAGAAGATTCAACGAAATAATGTTCCCGATTGAAGGCCACAATTAAAACATTAGTAAGTCATAAGGGTTATTTTGACACCTGCGGCGCTCATGATTTCATTCTGTGGCTCCTAAAGAGCTACAGATGGAATTGATTGAGCTCTCAAAAGATGACATTTTGAAGTCTATATTTGACGTTAAGAAATATTCAACTGAAATATGGAAAAATGCAATAGAATACCCACTTTCGGCAACATACACGAAAAATGCATTCTTGCTTTTCAACCACTTATCGCTGCGAATCTACATTCTTCTACCTAACCCAATTCAAGAGGCCCTGAAACTCACAAATGACGGATACCTATCCAGAGGGTCTGCTAAAACTGCGGACCTCCATGTTGCAACCAAATATTCAAGTGCTTTCCAACAAAAAGCAGTTACAACAAAGTAGTTAAAAGGTTAGTTAACTTTGGAATTAACAATATTTTTTTCATTTTTTTGAAGTTAGTTATTAAATACTAAGATTCTTACAAAATAATATGCATTTTGAAGTATATCTAATTGAAGTTTCTTGGAAGCGGCCATGTTAGATTAGAGCCAACTTAATGCGGCCTTCCGACATGAAAAGATTCCCCATCTCTGGCTTAGATAAGTGCGCCACCGGAGCAATCCAATAATTTTAAGGTTCGCCATATTCAGAAACAGGTAAAGAACTTTCCTTTTGATTTACACGGCGGAGGAGACACTGGAATGTGTGTACACAATCTTACATCGAAGAGATATATCTAGTAAATTACAGTCATGATATTTTTTTTTTTAAATTCAGTCTGACAACTATGTTGTAATCAAAGCCTGACATGCGTCTAGGCTTGCAAGGCTCGGGCCTAGGACCCAGCATTTTAGGGGGTCCCAGAACCACAATGCAAAACAAAACAAAATATGCTCTTTTTTTTTATTTTTTAGGAATGGTAAAAACATTTGGGGGAGGGGGAAGCCTTTTTTTCCTGAAATGAAAATTAATGCTGGTGTTTTTACTAGGCTCTTTCACTACCACCTCATTTCAACTGCAGTTCAGTGACGTCATGTCGTGTCACTTTCATCTGAAACTTGGGAATGAAATATAAATGTGCTGTTTTCCTATTACTACACTTCTCGAGAGGTTTTGCATTGATAAGACACTATATAAATGTGCTATATACAAATGTGATATAAATGTGATATAATTTCCTATTACTACACTTCTCGAAAGGTTTTGCATTGCTAAGACACTTTGTAGAAGTTCTGAGTATTTCATATTGTAAAGTTTTAGATTTTAAAATTGTTTGGGTCTGAATGAAGCGAATTAATTAGGTGAATAATGTGCTTTTATGAGTGTGAAAATTATCCAGTTAAGCGTGTTTGCTCAAATCTAAGTATCATTCCTCTGTTAATAGAATTATTCTACTATAACATTGAATACATCACAGGTGATTCATCAGATATATGGAAATTCACCTTTTCCCCCAAAAATCAGTCTGTACCAAGTCTAAATAATGTTAATCGGTTAAAAATAAAATTAAAAGGAGATGAATAACTTAACATCAGTGGATATTTGAATTACTAACTAAATGCGAAAATAGCAATACTAAACTATTTATAAGTGTTTTAATAGTTTTGTTTCTCTATTTTAAAGTGCGAATTTCCTTGTTAATATTAAGATTTAATAAAGGTAGTGTGACGTGCCTGCCCCATAGAACGCACACGACATAAGGGCAGATAGCAGCGAGAAGGAACGTCTGCGTAGCTCAGTTGGTAGAGCGACTTGTTCCGGAATAAGTGGACTCGGGTTCGAACCCCGGCGTGGACCAAAAATGACGGAGAAACTTACTTCGTTATAATGGTGTCCGAACTTCCCGGATCACCCGGCAGTTTAGGATCTTGCAATGGTGTGATGTTCTTTCCACACAGCAAGATAGGAAAAAATAAGATAATCCCTTCTCCAGCGCTTCGAAACATAAATGTATGTGACGTTGCATTCCACACACCAGATTGACTGGGAGTTCACAAATGCACCTTCTACAGCGGATGGCTGCCTGCAACGATTCATGGTTGCGGCTCACCCGTGGGCCATGCCCCGGCTCTCTTTCGGAGGGAGGGGGTGAAGTCCAGCAGGTTAACGTGACTGCCGCCCCGCAGGACGCACACACTACCTAAAAGCAGATAGCAGCGAGATGGAACGTCTGCGTAGCTCAGTTGGTAGAGCGACTTGTTCCGGAATAAATGGACTCGAGTTTGAACCCCGGCGTGGACCAAAAATGACGGAGAAACTTACTTCGTTATAGTAGATATTTCCAATTTTTTCCTGCACAATGTTCCACTTATAAAATCAACTTTTAAATTAATTGATAACATTTAGTGGCGATAATTGTACTTACTCTTTCAAAAGTGTGGATGGGTGGGAGCTTCATCTTGTGCTGTGCCTAGGGCCCGATTCTGTGTAAACCGGGCCCTGGTTGTAATTAAGAAAGGTTTGTTTTTCGATGAGTGATGAATATTTGTATCCGGATTAGTTTTCTGCGACGGTTTAAAGCCGTTTCATTCAGGCAGTCGGTGAGTATAACTTCATTTATTTCAGCTGCTCAAATTAGGTCCACCAGTAATACAAACAGACTAGGTATCCGTACAAGCGCCTTAAGTTTGTTTAAAAAGCACATTCAGACATCACGTAGATTGGTGCTTTTCTTCGAAACTGTAAAAGCGAAATATGTTCGTCGTCTTAAGCTTCCTCACGCTGCCGTTGTTAGTTATGTAGAGATGCTGTGTAGCAGACTGTATTTGTAGTTTGTGACTCACCCGTAAATGGTGTTGCGGCAGATATAAAACAGGAGCCTAATAACCTTCTTTAAAAAAATAAACTTTAAAAAGTATTAAGAAATAATAATGATCAACTCAAAGCACTTCTGAGGAACGAGACACGCGCCCCGTAGACCAATGACGACGGTTCGAAACCAAGCATATCATCGAGTATGCAAATGGAGTCAATATTAGTTCCGGCACATTGTTCTATCAAAAAGTTTCGAACTTTAAGCAATTCTAAAAATTAAACGTAAAAACTCCTATCTATCTACTGACAAACTAACAATCAGGTAAATGAGCTTGTAACTCAAAATTATCAGAAGTAATGAATCCATATAATGATGAATAATTCGAAGTCCAGCAGTTGTGAAAACAAACCTATTAATGAAGGTGACCGAACACGGGCCTCCTTTCTCCGTAGCCAGTTGTTCTAACCTGTTGAACTTCGCCGATGGAATACATCTCTGCAGATTTGTTGTCTTGACACGTGCTTTACCTCTTTAGTACGTCACACGTCACACTATTTAAACACTTTGAGAGAAGGAACTATCTGATAAAACTGAAACATAAAACTGAGCACTTGTCCTGTTTTCCCAGAGACTTCATGAAATATCAGATATCCTTGTATTACGTTGAGAACAGTTGAGGAATTTAAATTACTCCGATCCATAATACATCACGGTGGTGCATGTCATCATGACATTGATCGGATATTTGCGAGCGGCAGGAAAGCTATTTCTGTTTTGAATCCTGTTCTTTGGAGCAGCAACGTCTTTCCAAGAGTAAAAAGACACATTTTTTCTGCGATTCTACAGAGCATCATTTTATAAGGTGCGCAGACATAGGCATTGAATAAAAGACATTAACAAAAATTATGGGCTACAGAGATGGACTTTTGGAGGACGTTCGGGAAGAAAATCCAGATGTGAAAAAGTGCGTAATAGAAAAATTCGAGATATTATGACTGTTAAAGTAGACATTCTTCAAACTATTGAGATGAGGAGATTCCCATGGTTTGACCATGTAAGAAAAAGGGCATCGGAAAGACTTCCTAAAATTCTTATGGAGTGGGAGGCTCCAGGAAAGAGGGAAAGAATAAGACCAAGGAGAAAGTAGATGGAGAAGATTAAATCAAGTTTAAAATAATAATGGACTAGATGAAGCGATGTCCTTGGATAGAGAGAAGTGGGGGAATACTCTCTGGCTAAACTATATGGGCGAAGAAATCCACTTGGTAGAAGAAATTCCTGATGATGAACTATTTGAATATAGCCTTCAGTCTGAGAATCGAGGAGGGAATTCCCTTGCACGCAGAGAGCTTATGGCTTCTAAAACTCTTTCGAACAGAATTTCATTGTTTACATTATTCATGATCAGCCAGCAAGGTGTAACAGAAAAGTGAAGAATCTAATGGAATACCCTTCGCAATATAAGAACATATTTGCAGATGTTCCCAGATAGATTTTCTGTGTTCGATAGCTTGAAACTGAGCTTTAAAATAACCTTGTCTTCAGAAAATTCATAAATTTGGAGATAGCAAAAAGGTTCTTGTAATGTCTTTCTAACCAGTCACTTCACAAATCAGGTCATGTTTCAGTTCCGACGTTTCATGTTCATTTTACTGGAAAACAAGGGCTCGAAATGCGGAGCAATAAGCAGTTCTAGGATCTTGATAATAGAATCATGAAGCCCTAAGAATTTTGTGTAAAACGATGGTTAGTTTCAAGAACGGAGAATTTATCTTCGAGGAAATGCTCATATAGTAAACAATGAGCTTCTATGATGATAAATTTGGAGTTATGACCAAAGTGACTCTAACCGCGATCAGCCCAGACACAAAACTTGTATTCCACAGGCCTAGCGAATAATCAGTGAAGTTCCATCTCCTCATGCTTTGTTGCATTCACACACAACAGTAATGACTTCCATTTGTACAACGAAATACCTACCGTCTAAATCACTCGTTTGATTAAAGGAAAGGATTGACTTAATCTGAAATGCTCCTACGCAAAGTTTTGTACCGAAAGCCTCTTAATTATTTGAACTACTTCTGGGAAATGTTTAAATAAAGGCAAAGTATTCATGCCTGAAATTTACCTAACGCGTATCAGAGCACATAATGTCTCCTCCTTGTGAAGCACATTAGACTCTTAAAGAAACATTGGACATTCTCCACTCAACGATCTGGTATGCAACATTATTTCTTCATATGCAGATTTATAGTGTACAGATCTGTTAATCATGTCTTCCATATAAGCATCGGGTTATACTTCGTTTCAGATCTCCTGATGTAGTGATTGATCAAGTGATGGAGATGATTCCTAGCAAGGTTTATATTCGACTTTCTTCATCTGTAGGTATTTCTTTATATATATATATATATATATATATCCTGGAATAACGACGCTATAGCAACGGTATAAGTCTCCCTTCCTCATACTGTTTCCTGTTGAATGATAAATTTGTTGCTTTCTTAATTAACTCAGGTCTTTCACACTGAATATTTTTTTGACTGAAGGTTTAACGACCCCCGTGAGCAACTCAATGGATTATAAGCAGTCGCCCGTCCCTAATTTAGGATCACTGGTTATATGGAAGGGAGAGAGACAACACAACATCCATGCCTCACCGGGATTCACAACATCCATGCCTCGCCGGGATTCGAACCCGAAACCTTCGTGGACGAATGGTCATAAGCCACAGCTCAGGCCCCTGAATTCAGTCCCAGCACCTGTGAAAACACAAATTTTCTATGACCTGGGTAGAAACCGCACCCCCTCACTCCGGAGTAAGTTGCTCTCCCAACTAAGATACACGGACTGAATGTATCGCTTCAGATTTGTCGTCTGGACACGCGCTTTATTTCCGTAGTACGTCACATCATCTACCTCTTAATTTTTTTCTTTTTTTCTTTTGAAGCAAAGAACGAATTTTCATTCATTCTAGACAATGTGTAGAAAAAAATCACACATTTTTCGAAGAACCGAACGGTCAGTACATCCAGTTTTACGTTCGGGCGCCGATGTGAAAACACAAATTTGTCCGTGCCCGAGATCGAAACCGTGCCCCCTCACTCCGGAGTAAGTTGCTCTTCGGACTAAGCTACATGGACAGCGTGGAATGTATCCCTTGAGATTTATCGTATTGACACCAGCTTTACTTCTGCAGTACGTCACACATTACAGAATACTACTTCAGAAGCTTGGTAGAGAATGTCGGTTTCAACAGCATATTGTTTTAAGGCCCAGAAATATCGTTTTTTCTCTTTCCAAACTAGAAATCTAGTGAGTAAAATCCATCGATATAATTATTTCTCATGACATTTTTTCTAACTAGGACAAGCCGTCAACGGTAACCGATAACTTGGGTACAGTTGGCAAATTTTGAGCAAAGTTATTGCAGAAACTAAGCTCATTAAGGCGTCTGTTATAACAAATTCTAAAATAACAAATACGCATGACTTCCAGAACAAAAGTACGAAACATTCTAAAAACGAAATGCCCAAAATTTATCACGATCTACTTTCCTTCACGCCTTCACGTTGGTTGTGATCAGGTTGCATGTAAACAAAGCGGAAAGACACACCCAAATCGGGAACCACGTTTTTCATTTTGTATCGCGAAAGTAACACACACACGCACACACACTTCCTTTTATTGTTATAAATTAAGCAAGTATTGAGTTAACAGATTGAGTCTTTATATTTCTACGTTTTTCAATCCAAATTATTTTTTTTAATTAATGTTAGTGAGCCGATTTTGGTGAAACGGTTTAAGTAAAAGGCCATCTACCTTTAATTGAAGTTCCTCAATGACACGGAATTTCTGGAATCGGAAGGCGTCCAAACTTGACCATGGACGATGTCCAACGGCATGCTAAAAATCAAGGTGATCGGATGTGTCATGTCATAGCTATCTATGCCCAAAAACTAATTCTCCCGAGTCTCGTATAGAGAGCAGATGTTTTCAATTATTATTTAAATTGGCAAGTTTTTTAATGGTCATTATTTTTATACGACAAGACCAATCACCATAATACCAACCCCATATCACTCAACATGTCCTTTCATTTCTCTGTGGCAAGTGTCACGACGATCGACTTAAGATCTTTGGAGGAGATAGGTAACAAACAACCTCTTCTCAAAACCCGGAAAACCCCCTAAAAATGCAAGTTTTTGGACTATTATTCCTCTGTGACACGGAATTTCGCGGAACCGAAAGGCATCAATACCTGACCATGGAAGATGTCCAATCGCATGCAGTAAATCACGGCGATCGGATGTATCATCTCGTACCTATGCCCGAACAACTAATTGTCTCTAGTCTCGTAAAGAGAGCTCCACTCGGCCTTCGGCCTCGCTTCTCTCAATTAGTGTACCGTTGGACTCAGGAACGGGAAGTGAATACTGCTAAATTTCATATTATTAATCGCAACTAATCCAAATTTTTCATTTTCCTCCGTTTTGTTCTCCGATTGTAACTGTATTAACATCATCAAGTTAAAGCAGAAATGCTGCGAAAAAGTAATTCCTTTAGAGAGCTTCAAAATTGTTTCCTTTTTAAGTCGTTTTCCCATTAATGTTTTCCCTCCTTTTTATTAGAAGTAATGTTATTTCTATGGGTTTGTCCAGAAAGTAAAGAGGGATCTTGTACTGTGACTGAACTTGAACATTAATTTTTTTTTTCGCTATTAATGAGTGAGTATGATATTTCAGGTTTCAAAACAGCTTTTGGTTAACACTGAGAAACCAGTGTTTACTTTTGAAGTGTTTCTGAAGTGCAAACAGCTGTTACTTCTAAAAATCGAGGTGCCCAATATAAGTGATTACAAAGATGTTTGATCGCCAGCAATGTTTGAGATAGAGTCACTTAGCAGCATTGAGTCATTTGCAGGAGGTTGCATATCCGGCGCTGACAATTCGCTTGCGTCTTATACCGAATTCGGAGAATCTTCCATCAACATTCCATCAGTAATCTGTTAACATTGTTGGGCTTGATCTTCCTCACAAGAGCCAACCGCCAATTTTTAAATTCATAGTCGCGTTTACCACCTCACAATTTGTAAAAGTTGGATTTTTCCAATTTCGAAATTGTGTCATCTAGGCACTTGTGCAGATTGCTAAAAATTCGAATCAGTGTGAACGGTATATAAACGCTGCCTTCTATATTTCCAAACCAAATTCCAATCACCAACTATTGAATTCATAAACGTGTTTAGAGCTTTGAAATTGGTAATTGCTCACAGTGTATTCAGTTGCATTATTTTGTGTTTAATTTCATTATTTTTCATCTCCAAAGTGTAGAGACTTGGCCAACAATGTTTTGAGTTTCCTGCATTTATAGTGTATTTTTAGGTTCTTTCTTTGGGTCATAGAAACCATAAAAGTACATCAGTGTAAGTGATCATCCAACAACTAACGGTTCCAGTTAGTCGTTCCATCTACGAGTTTTAACTGCAAAAAAGACATAGGAGGCGTTTGTGGGCTACGTAGATGCGTTACTTGCAGGCGTTTCTGGTAAGACGCGCGCTGATCATGTGAGGAATGAAGATGTGTAATGTGAGGCAAAATATTATTAGTAAGGTGGAAACTAATAGTACTCTTAGGTAGTTTGGCCATGTTGAAAGAATGAGTGCCGAGCTTCTTAGTAAGAGAATTTTTCCAGCCCAGGTGGCTGAAAAGAAAAGTAAAGGAAGGCCAAGAAAATCATAGGAGGACCAGCTTCAGGAATGTCTGCTTGGGAAAAATATTATGAGTATGAAGTACAAAAGGTCTTATTGTCGACGTCTGATGGATGCTAATGAAGCTCGAGCTGTGTACCGAGATCCTTGTAAATGGAGACATTTAATACATCAACAGTAAGTAAATGTTTCACTCTCAATCAGTTAAATGTGTATTTGGCACATGGTCTTCTTTCTTTGAGGAGCTAACCTCTGAATCTCAAAGAACAGCTTTATCATATGTAATATTCTATTTTTAAGTGGGTCTGCGGTGACATCCATAATTAGTGATCCATAAAAATATTAAAACAATATTAGGGGCTGAACCAATACTTCTCGAAAAATGTTTCTCTAATGATTTTGCTGTTTCGACCGATAAATTGGTGAAATTCAGTTCGTATCTTCCTTCTTTTCTCCACTTCAGGTGCTATGTTGGGTCCCAAGAAAACTGCTGACGCAAAGTTGCTGTGATTTATTTCAAACGTTTTAAAAGCGCGATAGCAAAATGTAAAACGTTCTGTAGAACTATGCACCGAAGAGACAAAACATTATGACCACCTGCCTGATAGGATGTTAGTCCTCCATGTGCCGCCAAAACAACTCTTACCAGGCAAGACATGGACGCTACCCGATTTTTAATGGTGTCTAGTGGTACAAAAACGTAACCAGAAGATAATGTAACTCCTGTAAATTACATGTTGAGCTACCGCAAATCGGATCTGATGTACCAACAGAAACGACACATGCCCGATTGGATTGACATCTGAGGAAATTAGAAGCGAGGTCAATACCTGGAAATCTTCCTGATATTCTGCGAACCACTCTGGAACAATCCTGGCAGTGTAGCAGGCTCACTATTTTGTTGAAAGAAAGGAACTAATAGAAGGGAAACTCGTTGATATGAAAGGTTGTATCTAGTCTCTTGTGATGTTTAGTTAGATGATAGGCGTCATAATTTCCTGGACAAGAATGATTGAACCCAGGGTTTCCCGGAAGAACAGTGCCCATAGAATTACATTTTTTCCACCGGCTTATTTTCTTCCACGGTTCATCTTCGCTCCAACTTTCCCCCAGGAAAACGATGTCCACATATGCCACCGTCTACATGGTGCACAGAAAATGAGATTCATCTGAACGGACAACCTTCTTCAAATCATTCAAGTTCCAGTTTGGGCGCTCGCGTGCGCGTCGAAGGCACTTTAGATGGTAAACCATTGTTAGCTTGGGCACCTGGAGCGGCTTGCGGCTAAGCAGCGCCATTTTCAGCATGATCTGATGTACTTCGTGTTGTGACACATTTCTCCCGTCACGAGCATTTAAATTACTGGTGACTTGGGGCTCAAATCATATGGAATAGCCTTCTTTTACCTCTATCATCGATGAGCCGTGGTAGATTCATATTTTGCCAGCGGTTCGTTCCTTTTTCTCTCCTCGGATCATTTTTAAAAATACCAAACACAGTTGACCGTACGCACCTCTTAAGCCCTGCCGTCTCGAAAATATCCTGACCTAGTCGTCTGGCCATTAAAATTTAGCCTTTGTCAAGTTCACTTAAGTCTGCTGCCTTTCTCATCTTGTAGAACAACAATAACCTTGATTAACAAAACCCAGTATCAGGTGTTATCCATATCGTTTGATGACCGTCACACGCGTCTTCGTTTACCGGCAATTGCTTCAATTTGCATAAAGACGCTTTAGTCATAATTAGGGATGGGACATTTAAATCCTCGAATCCCGCGAATCTTGAAAAAGATTCTAGATTCGAAAACTCGAATCTTCGAGGGGTTTTTTTGTCATTAGAATCTTTCGAATCTTAACCTAAAAAGCTTGGCTTATGGTGCTTCTTTTAGAGCGATATTTGTTCGAATTTTTGTCAGCATGACGAGTTCTGACATTAGAAAACAATCGAAGAAGGTTGTCTACAGTGTGTACACAGCTATTGGAAATAGTTCGTTGCTTCCAAAATTTGTGGAAACTCTTTAAGAAGTTCGTAACCCCACCAGAATCGTCAGTAATGTCAGAAAGACTATTCAGCACATCAGGTGTCATAGCTGATAAGAAACGAAGTAAGCTAGACCCAGAGCTAGTTCGAATGCTAGTGTTCTTAAATAAAAAATCTCCATTAAAGATTTCTGATTTTTTTACATTGCCCTACAAGAGTTCAGTGTTTAGTGTTTTTAAAAATTCTTGAAACAAACATGTTTTTGATTTTTCTTTGTTTTACGGAAAGAGTTTACTCAATTTATTGTTCCATGGTCTATCTACATTAACTCTTGAAATAATCCTCCCCACTTCTACACTTGCTTTAACTTAAAAAGGTTTTGGAGCTTTTGTTATTAAAGAAAAATGTCAAAAATGTGAATTGTTACTTAAATATGTTTTTCGTCAAATTATGTTCAGAAACCGGAAATGAACCTCAAGATTCAAGAGTTATATATTTCATTTAGTAATTGTAAATTATAAATTTCATTTCTGCCTTCTTAATAAGTATGGGTATATTTTTTGAAAACTGTATTCTTTAATTTGTTTTTCATTTAACACAGATTTCAAATTTTGCTTGAATCAAAAACTTTCAATTTCAAGTAGAAGTCTTTTTCCCCCTTTTTTTCATATAATTATTCTTATATGAAGGATTCGAGAGATTCGAGAAAATTTAGCATTCGTCTCCCTTCTAGTCTTAACATGTTGGCTTTTCGGTATATCTTCTATGCACAAATTATTAAAAGTCTTCTATAACCTGCATTTTATCACGTGTTTCAAGGAAATTCGACACTAAAATCCTCATATCAATGACCATTTTAATGTATAAAAACCAAACAAATCGCAAATTGAACTTTATTGGCAAATAGCTGAGCCATTAAAAATTGTCTCCGGAGGACAACGCTAAACTCTTATGTGATTACAGAAAGATCCTGATAATTTTCCTTTTTAGTTAGTAATAGTAAAACAAACTGGTAAATATAATTATTAGAGGGCGGTGCCCGAACTGCGTCTTGAAGTTAAACTCTCTACATCACATTGAATAACAACAGTATTGAAATAGAGGCGGCACCTCAGAGTGTAACAGAATCGTGGAACTGCTAAGTAATATATTTTATTAAATTATATATATACCATCATCATCATCATTGTCAACCATTATCAATCCACTGCTGGACGAAGGTCTCCCCAAGTTTCCTCCACAACGGTCTGTCTTGTGCCAGTCTCCTCCATGTCACTCCAGCATACTTTCGAATTTCATCTGGGTCTTTCCCTGTCCCTTGGAATCCAATCTAAAATTTCGGCTGTCCATCGATGGTCTGTCCTTCTGGCAGTATGTCCAGCCCATTGCCATTTCACGGATTTAACTCTGAACATGATGTCTTCCACTCTTGTCATTTTTCGGATCCACGTGTTCCTCTTCTTATCTCTCCTGGTAACACCAAGCATGCACCTCTCCATGCTACTTTGAGTTGTCTGCAGCCTTTGTATGTCTCTTTTAGCTAAGGTTCACGTCTCTGCACCATACGTAAGCACTGGAAGGATGCATTGATCAAACACTTTTCTTTTAACACATAATGGCATATTGCTCTTGAAAATTATACTGTTTCTTCCAAAAGCTCTCCAGGCAAGTTTTGTACGCCGATTAATTTCTTCACCAATGTGACCCTCACTTGATATCTGCTGTCCAAGATAAACGTATGTGTCTGTTATCTCCAGCTTTTCTCCATCAATCGATAAATCTTCATTTCTTGTAAAAGCATTGAACATCACTTTTGTCTTCTGAAAGTTCGTTTTTAATCCCACTTCTTTACTTTTGTCAGCAAGTTCCTGGATCATACTCTGTAGCTCTAATGGGGTAGTTGCAAAAATGACTATGTCATCAGCAAAACGAAGGTGGGTTAGATAATCTCCATTAATCTTTATCCCTTTGTTTTCCCAGTTCAGTGATTGAAAGACATTTTCCAATGTGGCATTAAAGAGCTTCGGAGATATGGTGTCACCTTGTCTCACTCCTTTTCCAATTTTTATGTGTGTTGTATTTTCAAACAGCCGAATCTTTGCACTTGCATTTTCATAGATGTTATTAATAATATTAATGTATGCATCTTCAATACCGCAGGATTTCAGATCCATTGCAACTGCTGATGGTTTCACCGAATCGAAGGCTTTTTCATAATCGATAAAAGCCATGCACAATGGAAGTTCATATTCCCTCGCTCTTTCAATTAGTTCTCTCAGTACGTGGATATGATCTATTGTGCTGTAGCCACTCCTGAATCCAGCTTGTTCTCTCGGTTGAGCCATGTCCAGTGTCACCTTCAAGCGGTGTGAAAGAACTTTAGTGAAGATTTTATAAACCACTGATAGGAGGCTGATAGGTCTGTAGTTCCTGAGATCCTCAATGTCACCTTTTTTATGTAGCAAGATCATTGTAGCGTAGTTCCAATCCTCAGGAATTTTCCCTTCATTAAGGCATCGAGTGAAAATTTGGGCGAGTACTGTTTTGATTTCTCCACTTGCTTCTTGTATGATGTCTACAGTAATTCCATCTTCTCCTGGAGGTTTTCCCCGCTTCATGTTCTTGATTGCATGTGCAGCTTCTGCTGGAAGGACTGGAAGAACTCTGGTACTGGTACCTTTCATGATGTCTGGAGTACATGTATCATCCCTTTCATATAATTTGGAGTAGAAATATTTCACTCTTGTCAAAATTTCGCCTCTATTTCTTGTTACAGAACCATCTTCTTTTCTCAGTGCCATAATCTGTTTTTTCCCTTACTGAGATGTCCCTTTGCTATCTTTAGGCTTTTGTTGTTTTCAATTGCTTTCCTTACTAGTTCACAGTTGAATTTCCTTACGTCTTCAGTGATACGTTTTCGTACTGTCTTGCATAGCTCTATATATTCCACTTTGGAAGTCACATCTTCTTCAGTTGTCCTCATCTCTCTTCTTTTTTGCATCAACATTTTGGTTTTTCCTGATAATTTGTTCACATCCAATTTGTTCTTAGACCCAGCTAATTTTGTTGCTGTTTCCATAAGAGCTTTGGTTACTTTTCTGTTAACTTCAGAAATATCCACTTCTTCCAATGTTAGGCCTTCTAAAGCAGAGAATCTGTTCTTCAGTTCCAATTTGAAGGTATTATGGTGTTTTTTAAGGTTGGTTATGTCAATATATGTTGATTGTCTTGTGAGCTTGCTACGTTCGAGTTTGGTGTTGAGGTGCATCTTATATCTCACCAATCTATGGTCACTGCCTGTGTTGAACTTGTTTAGCACACTGCAGTTTTCTATGACGAATTTTTCGCTACTCGTAATAAAATCAATTTCACTTGTCGTCCCATTTGGATGTCTCCATGTCCATTTCCTGTGTGGCTTTTTCTTGAAAAAGGAGTTCAAGATGAAAAACCCTTCTGCCTCTGCAAACTCTACGAGAGTATTTCCACGCTCGTTTCTGTTGCCGTGACCGAATTTACCTACTGAAGTTTCATTCTGTTGCCGTTGCCCTATTTTTGCATTGAAATCTCCCATAATTATCTACAAGTGCTGCTTTCCTTTATTATTTAGATCACGAATTTCCTCATAAAATTCTTCAATTTCTTCTTCAGCATGACTTGTGGTGGGTGCATAAGTTTGAATAATCTGAGCCTGGTATCTTCTCGAGAGTTGGATAACAAGTCGTGCAGCTCTGTCAGAGGAACTTTCAACTTCTAAAACTTTATCCTGCAGTTTCTTGTTTATTATAAATCCAACACCACTAGTTCTGCCAGTATCTGTCCCACGATAGTAGAAGAGATGTCCACTTTTCAGTTCAATGAGATCTTCTCCTTTTCTCCTTACCTCACTTAGCCCGACGATGTCCCACTTGATCCTTTGTAGTTCCTCTTCCAATTCAAGAAGCCTTGAATCAGAAGATAGGGAGCGTCCGTTATACGTAGCCAAGGTCAGCATCAGATGGCAGCCTAGTCTGGTCCTCCGGGGATTCTTAGCATCCTCTGCCTTCGTGTCGCACTGGCAGCTGCCTTGACCAGGTACATTCCAGCTGCCGGAGACTGAGGGCCAAGATTTAAGCTGTGGAGTCATTTTGGAGGGGTTTGGCCATAACTCACCACGCTGACCAAGCGGGTTGGTGAGTGTGGGATAGCATTTCCTCTAATCCCGATGGTATAGTTATACCGCTATTGGCGGTCGTCAGAGCCCCTTTAGTGGGGAACTGGATGTACCACGAGAAGGCGGGGTTGACATTTGTCAAGGAGAGGCTGTGATGTTACGCATCACCTGACCTTACATCCCTATATATATATATATTATATATATTTTATTAGTTGGTCTGATTTTCAACTACTTTAATATTTTGAAGAATGATTACTGCTACAGTTAGATTGTCATTTTGTAGCGAATTTTCCCGTTTGAACTCAGTTTATTTCGCTCAATTTCCTCATTTCATACTGTTCTAAAATTCTGATGTTAACTCAAACTTTTTGACTTAAAAGTTTCACTTCCTTTTTCATTTTCCTTATTATGCCTGCTCTGTTGTGTGTCTACTAACTTAGTATACCTACTGGCATACTATCTCACGTGTGCTTCATTGCTACTTAAAACATGTTCAATGCAAAGCAGTCTTGTTTTTTAACTTTTATTCTTTTTCTTTGATCATCATTCCAAATTGAATGGTTTGCAAAGATGATATGTATACGTCTCAGTTTGCTGATTGCTTTAGCATTCTCTTAACTCTCTAAAAATACACTGTCTCACACAGAAAATGCTACACAATGAAGGAATGCTCGAAAACAGACCAAACTGACCAAGTAGGTCCTGAACAAAATATTTAACTGTCACATTCAGACTAGGCTCCAGTGGCTGAATATACAGGATGATCAGTAAGGAGTGTGACCCCTATTGAGGCGATACAGCATTGAATCCGACGTGGCATCGAGGCAATGAATGTCCGAATACAATCCTGAGGTATCGTGTCCACAGTTCATCTTCATTTTTCGGGGGGCTACACAACCAATGTCTAATCGTGTCCCACAGATGCTCGATGGGCATGAGGTCGGGGGATCGTGCTGGCCACGGGAGCATCCGCACACCGTGCAAAGCATTCAGGCTTATTTGAGCTGTATGCGAACGGGCGTTATACTGTCGAAAAACGGGGTTTGGGATACCCTGCAGATACGGTAGTGGCATGGGCCGTAGAACCTCGTCAACGTAGCGTAGTGTTGTCAATGTGCTCGTAATACGTACCAGCGTTAAGCGGTTGTTGGCGCTGATAGTACCTCTCGCCATGATTCACCGTTGCCGGGACGTGTAGCACTCCACAATGGCGAAGGAATCCGACCGTTCGCCACGTCGCTTCCAGACTCTTACGGCGATGATCCGTGGAAAGAAAAATCGCGATTCGTCGCTGAACACCACACAGTTCCATTCGGCACCCCACGCAGCTCTGAGGAAGCGACACCACGCCAAGCGGTGACGACGACAGCTCGCACTTAGGGGTAGCCTTCGCAACGGACGACTGCACAGCAAACGAGACTCACCGAACCGGCGCGACATTGTTATTTTCGATATCGGAGCATCCAAGTCTTCCCATACACTCCGCAAAATGTCGCTTATTGTGGCCTATGGGTCTACTACGGCATGACGTCGGATGCGAGGATCGGTGCGCTTGGACGTCCATCTCCGTACTACAGTCCCCCTACGATGTTGCACAGATCCTTCCTGGAGCCACTTTCTCCAAATGCTATCGACGATTGTGGCATCACGTTGCTTTTTTTTCTTCCGCCATACGACGTAAGGACCATCCGGCGGTACGAAAGCCTACGATGACACCTCTCGTGCACTCATCCGTTTGACGAAATTGCGTACGACGGCGTCTTAACAGCATTGGCACCCCTTGTTCGTTCTCCGGACAGGGTTGCAGCAGAACCACTCACTTTTCGAGGCCGTGACGACGTCTCGACTGATGGCGTCACAGGCTGGTTGTCCGCTTATAACCATCACCCCCTAATAGCTTAGCAGGCCCGCGCACCGATTTGTGACGTCACTAGAGTAGTCCGTAGTCGCGGAGAGGAGCATTGCGGCGATGTGCGAACGAACGCGTCTTTACGTACACCAACAAACCAGGTCGTGCGTTCTTTTAGAGTTTCACTGCATTTAAATAAGAACTTGTGTGTTAGTTTTCAAATAACTGCAGAGTTAACAAGTTTGTTTAATAATCTTTTAAAATACAGAAGAAAAAGAAATTACAGCGTAAAATTTAGCGTAGCAATAATTTTGACTTGAGAGGGTAAGCAACACAGATTCGTCAACTTAATGAAAGCATCACTGTCATTTCACTGGAAGTGATAAACCATTCCTATAATCGAAATTATAAGCTGTTGTCGTAGTTTCACTTGAAGTTATAGTGTCTTTATAGTTAGCCGAACGATTCCTGTACTTGTGAACAAATCGTTCTTGTACTTGAAAGATTAGTTTGAGGGTCCATTACGAAGTATCGCCGTCGTTTCAAAAGATGTCGATTGACATATTTAAGGAATCAGATTTTTTATTCATTGCAAACTTATGACTATGAAAATTTTAGTAATGAAATAATTCCTTTAGTGAAAATGTATTTTATATGCAATCCGTGATCACTAATATATAAAAAAAGGTCAAGAAAAACTGAATTTTTTTCTGTGTTTTTTAATTATTACCAAAGGCTCAATAAAACACGTTTTAACATACATACAGTGAATTGCTGCTTGATCCACTGATTGCATCAAATAAATTAAGATTTCAAGAAAATTATGCCGTTGCTACATTATTAAACGTACAATAATGACATAACAAGTTTTCCTAATTTTAGTACCATCTAGTTACGTGTTTGGACAACTTCATTTTGATAAGCAAATATAAAGTTTATAATATTTGTCTTCCAGAGCACTATTTCAAAAAAGTTACCTTGTCAATGTATTAAGTATATTAGTAGCATTAAGCAAAACTATTTGGATCCACAATATAAGCATTTATTTTTATCTGAAAAAATACAAGTAACTTATTGGCAGAAATTTCCTGAAATTTGATTTTCAAGAAGTATTCAGCAAAACTGCCAATGTACATATAATTATGGTTGTGTAGTTCTTTGTGTATCACAAGCACAATTTGATTATGTGTCCGTTAGCTGTTCCTTGAAGAATTTCAAAGACACGTTTCTAAGAAAATCTGAAATTTGTTCCAATAATTTCTTAAAGTATTTTTTCAGATAATTATTATATTTTTTGAGAACCTGACAAATGCACATGCAGTTATTGTACTGAATAAATCTAAGCGATTGTTTTGGTACTATAGGATGTATTTTAAAAGATGTACATGTTTCATTATAAATTGACTAACTTGATGTACCATTTTCTCAGAAACTATAAAAAGCAATGGTATAAAATTTTGCACACATGTTTTGTCATTGCTAAAGCTATTGAAAAAGATTGTTTTTTCCTTTTTTTATCATCTTGGTTTCAAAATAAATTCTATGAAGGATTGAAGAAGTTTTTCCCCATACAAAAATTGACACCCACCCTCACGTTTGGAAGCACACTTTCCAGTAGTTATCGGATAATATGAGATATATTAGTTCCAGTTATTATTGCTGTAGCTTGTGAAGACACAGTGCAGGAAGTCTGGAAACAGATCAGTCTAGATAAATGAATAAAAAGTTGATCTCTCATTTTAAGCAAATGTTTTCAAAAAAAAAAAAAAAAAAAAAGAAGCGAGTATATATTTCTACTTGTATTTTAAAAATCTTGTTTGTTTAGAACATAGTTTCCACAATATGTGGATTCATGTAGATCCACGTACTTTTCTTTCTCTTAAAAATAACAATATCCAAGGCTTAAAAATACCATGCCCGAGGTGCCCAGAGCATGTAAATCATTCGTCTGGGCAGGTAAATAAAACATCTAATTGCCTGTGCATGGAAACTAAATTTTAAAATAAAAAAGTTTGTAATAAAATTTCCTACTACACAAGAAAAAAAAGACAGTCATCACATGTCGTGTTTCATGTCATTGTTAATTAATGGAAGTTGTATTATTGTTACGAAGTACCAAGGAAAGAGTAATGTCACATCTTTAATTATGTTATGCTCTACGCCCAGAAATCGGAAACCTAGTTTTGCTCCAAATTTTGTTTATAATCAACAACAGTATGCATGCCTCTGATGTAACTGGCCTCTCATGTTTAGTGACAAAGGGAGAAAACTTTAACAAAAGGAACATGGCAGAATCACTAAATTTCCGAAACACCATTTTCATCATCGTACCATTTCATACGAATTTTAGCATCAGCATCTTAAAAATTGATATACACACGTTTGTGCATTGAACATTTGTAATACAGTCCCTTAAAATGGAAGTGCAAACATGTTAAAACAGTTCATATTTTTAACTTAAAAAAAATATGGTTCTGGTTTGTTATCTTAAAAGATACATTTTCCTGCGCATCCAGCTTTTACTACCTGGGCAAGTAAATAATTTCTTGCCCAGGTAGTACTGATATATTTCAGCTAATTTTTAAGAAATTGAATGGTTTTGATAAATTCCCATCCTACCACAGATAGAGCATACACACTGCTCACACGAGAGTTCTTCAATGTGTTGGTTTGTAGAAAAATGCTTCAAAATCTTTAAACGGACATTTTAAAGGCAAACTTACTCCTGAACTATGTGTGAACTTCTGTTTTTGTGCATTCATATCTAATTTTTGCTGTCTATACTTGATTCAGTGTTTGTGTTCCTTTAGTAATATTAAAAATGATAATTCAATGCAATTCTCTATGGCTGCAAACACAAAAGATGTATTTCACATGGCAACAAGGCCTTAGCATTTATATAAAGGACATAGGCATGTTAGATGTGTACATGACATACATATATTTCGTATAGGATATAAGTATTTTACAAGCATTTGTGCCCAGAAATAGGGACCCCAAAAAAGTTAATCTGGCGCTGCCTAAACACTTAAATAACTAAGTACGAATGTATCAACATATTACTCTTGGGATCAAAAACATGCAACCCTTATTATTCTGTGTCCATAATAAAGTTTAAAATCCCTTCCTAAATATACATATTTACTTTGAACTTATTTGATACATTGGCAAAAACATGTTATGGGTTAATATAACAACACAAGTAATCTATTCTTTCCATTACAAACATAAATTTCATTTTTCAAAAATATTTTCAGTGCTTTGACTTCCCGCTGTGAGATGCATTAGATTATAAAATTAGCCAAATTTAAATTTTCTAGTTCAAAATTTTTATTTTACGAGTAGTTTAAAATAAGGTTAACAAAAGGTTTTCACGTACCTTAGAGTTGAAAATTTTCACGCTTTATTGCTGTAATCCATTTTGAGAAGCTCCCCATTAGTAGGGAATTTGAATACTTTTAATATTCCTCTATGAAAATAAATTTAGTTGACAATTTGACAACAACAACCACGCACATCCGTAGTCACGCTTACACAGAGTGAGCAAGCTCATGCATGCTCGACCACCCACCACGGACATCAGCCTACTCTCCCGTACGTCACGCAGCTTCCGGCGTTCGGTGCGCGGGCCTTCTAAGCTATTAGGGGTGATGTTATAACCCGCACGCTGTTCGCGCGATTGGCCTGCAAAT
Organism: Macrothele yani; assembly: GCA_039090855.1. Classification (NCBI taxonomy): domain Eukaryota; kingdom Metazoa; phylum Arthropoda; class Arachnida; order Araneae; family Macrothelidae; genus Macrothele; species Macrothele yani. The sequence continues at coordinate 166,336,922 of CM077011.1, forward strand.
GCAATCATTTGCATAGCTTGCACGTGTGCATCCATTCTGCAATTTTCATTACGCTGCGCTTACGTCTTCGTGGTGTGACGTTTTCTGTGGCAGGCAGTGTATTTCCCCTCCCCAAGTCTTCGTATTAGATATCGGGGTCTGCATGCTGGCCCTACTAGAATGGTGATAATTTACCTTTCAGCCTCGCGTAAACTTTTCTTTCATATTATGCTATGATCTTCCATTTGTTTTAGTCGTACAGTGAGTTTTTCATTCACATATGCAGCTTTCTAGAACATTGATCAAGTGTATTTGAATCTCCAAAATTATTTCATCACTTCGTAAATAATAAGACCATGAATTAAGCTTTCCATTTCTTCATTGCAAAAAATTACTGTGCATTTTTCCACCATATTTTCTGCAAACTATCTTGAAAAGTTCTTGTTCTTTTGCTTTTAGCACTGTAACTTACACGTGACATTTTTTTACCTGACACAAAATGCTTCTGTCACATTTCTGTATTACTTCTACGGAGCGAAAAGCACCATCAATTTAAATCGGTAAATCCCAAAGAATTTTTCCTTTTTCTCACAAGTTTGCTAAATTACAGCCTTATTAACTAGGCAGGGATTAAAGAAGTGCTTCCATAATTAGGACTTGGTTTTTAAAGCCATAACTTTGCGAGCCAATTATAAGTGCTATTTGAGACTGTATTCCCCACTGATTAGCTACTTCGCAAAATGCTCACTGTGAGAAGTCCTTAATACTTGCATGTAGAAATTAACCACGACCGTTTTCAAAAATCAGCGTCTTTGTATGATACTAAAATTTCGCAGCGCATATCAGTTGGACTATGAGAGTCACTGTTTTGAATTTGCCAGTGTACGACGCAAAAAGGCGCAGGCAAAGAGAATAATTAATCAGAATCAGAAAGAAAGCCTACACTTTCGGCGCAGTTTCAAATTTAAAATGTCAAGGTGCGCATTTGTTGCTCAGTAAACGGGTAGCTCTAGATCGTGGATTCAGTAGTCTCATGCGTCAGGACGAAACTACTTCGGGGTGGGCATCACATCTTTGTGTCAGACATGGTATAATGAAGTAAATTTTTCCGTCATTTTTGTCCACGCCGGGCAACGAACCCGGTCCCCCTCATTCAGGAATAGGTCGCTCTCCCAGCTGAGCTACGCTGACGTATGCGCTCGCTGCCATCTGCCTTTATCTCATGTGCGTCCTGCGGTGCAGGCCCGCCACAACGGTTATTATGTGTGTGTGCGTGTGTGTGTGTGTGCCTTTTTAGTACTGGTTTTCTTCTTTCCTTCCTTCTAATCTATGACGCTACATTGCCGACTTCTCATATTCTTAGATGCTCCCGAGAGTCATGGAACTCTTAAACTAAAGGAAGGAACATAGACTAATGGATGTTTTGGATTTTTTTACTGTTAATGGTAAATGTATGCACTCTTACTGATGACGAGCAAAAATTCTTGTAGGCTTTTTACTTCGCTATCTTTTAGTGTAAATTTTTGTCTCGTCAAATTTAACAGAAATGGGAAAGGCTTTTCTTTTTGTTTTCTTTTAAAAGCTTTCTTTAACACAAAAGAGTGAAACTATAATATATTAATCCGATTTATTGGCATAAAAATTATGAATATACGTTTCCGAGATTTTGTGCATCAACCACATGGTTTTTTCAAGGAAGGTTGACACGAAACTGCAAATCTGAATAATAGAATGCTTCAACAATTCGAACGCGGTGACTTGACTAGACAATAAGCAAATACACTCAACGGACAAAACATCAGATATATTAGGTTTGCAACTTAATTCTCGGCCCCTAACCGCAAGCAATCATAGAACATCGACAAATGCAAATAGCTGTGTGCTATAATGGCTATAATGGATGCAGCGCCATCCAACGGCTTTCCAGGCAACCGTAACCGCTCATAGCTGTAGTGACAGAAGGGACGAAAGTTGACGGTGAAAGCAATGTCGTTCGAGAAGCAACATTTGACGCACTTCCTCCTGTTCAGGTTTCAGCTGAAAAAAGTTCCTCGGAAGCCCAGCAAATGATCTGTGCTGCTTTGGGTGAGGCTGCTGTTTCCTACAGTGCGTCTAAGAAGTTGTTCCAGTGGTTTAAGCAAAGGAAATTTCGATCTTCGTGATGCAGAACGTCCGGGACAGCCAGAGAAAGTTGACGATGAGGAACTGGAGCAACTGTTCGACGCGGATCCCTGTGGCACACAGTCAGAGCTCACCCAATAACTCGGAGTAACACGGCAAGCCATTTCAAAGCGCCTGCACAAGCTTGGACGGATTCAGAAAAAGGGTCATTGGGTACCCCACCAACTCACAGCTGCGAACAAGTCTAGGCGCTACGATGTTGCAGTATCCTTGCTCACCAGATTCACGTAGAAGGAATTCCTCCACAAGATTTTGACCTGTGATGAGATGTGGATCCTCTACGATAATCCTAAGCGGCGCAAATCGTGGGTTTATCCAGGTCAGCCTCCAACCAGTACCGCCAAACCGAATACCCATGCCAGGAAGTTGTTGCTGTGCATATGGTGGGATCAGCGTGGTGTCGTACACTATGAGTTGCTCAAAACTGGTGAAACGGTCAATGCTGCGCGTTATTGTCAGCAACTCATTCGTGTGAGTGACGCACTGAAAGCGAAAAAGCCATACACCGACAAGGGGAGAAGGTCGGTCTTGTTGCTTCAGAATAACGCGCGTCCACACACAGCGAAAACTACTTTAAGCACGATCACCGACCTGGGTTGGGAGATTTTGTTCCAACCGGCGGATTTCCCAGACTTCGCCCTGTCGGATTATCACCTCTTTCGCTCCCTGCAGCATCACCTGAATGATACGCACTTCACTTCTGTCGAGGAGGTCTGCACAAGTATTGATGATTTTATCGACTGGAAGCAACACTCTTTTTTCCTCAGTGGCTTTTGGCAGCTCCCTGACCGATGGCTCGAATGTATCCAACACGACGGGGATTATTTCCCTGATTAGGTACGTATTCGATTTGCTATAATTTGTTGTCAACGTGTCGTGCCTGTGGCCAAGAATTAAGTTGCGTACTTAATACCTACCAAATAATGTGTTGGTTCTCCTCAAACACGAATAACAGCCTGTACACGCCAAGGCATGAACTCCGCCAGATGCCGGAGGAGTTCCGCTAGTAACGCCAGCTGTGCCTGTAATACATAATCCACAACTCAGCCTGAGACGTCGGAAACGTCCTTAAACGTGATGTTCCCCGTAACAACATGCCAGGGACCTTCTGCAGTGTTTAAATCCGTAGGCTTTTGCGGACTACTGAATGTTTCCAAACTCAGATAAGTGTTCCTTGAGCCATGCGTCAGTGATTGCGGCCCGGTGGGGATGCGCATTGTCCCGCTAAAATAGACCATCGGCCGCAGGATGCGTGAAGGCCGTAAAACAGTGTAGGCGATCAGCACGCACATACTGCTGGAGAGCAATGGATAAAAACCCTCCAGTTATACTAAACAACGTAATGTGTCCATGAGAAGTCTCCCCAAACCATCACGGAACCACCACCGCGTTGAAACGAGCCGACCTGGCACGACGAGGCAATAGCCTCATGCTGTCGACCCCAAACAAGCACCCTCCTGTCAGCTCGTAACAGCGCAAAACGGGATTCATCTGACCACATGACGTGGAACCGTCCTGCAGAGGTCCAGTTTTGATGTTTCCGGCACCAGGCGATGCGTACATTCCGATGAAGTACTGCACCAGGCGTGGCGTACTTTCCGATGAAGTACGGCACCAGGCGAGGCGTACTTTCCGATGAAGCACGGCACCAGGCGATGCGTACTTTCCGATGAAGTACAGCACTAGGCGCGGCGTACTTTCCGATGAAGTACAGCACCAGGCAATGCGTACTTTCCGATGAAGTACAGCACCAGGCGATGCGCACTTTCCGATGAAGTACGGCACCAGGCGAGGCGTACTTTTCGATGAAGCACGGCACCAGGCGAGGCTTACTTTCCAATGAAGCACGGCACCAGGCGAGGCGTACTTTCCGATGAAGTACAGCACCAGGCGCGGCGTACTTTCCGATGAAGTACGGCACCAGGCGATGCGTACTTTCCAATGAAGTACGGCACCAGGCGAGGCGTACTTTCCGAGGAAGTACAGCACCAGGCTAGGCGTACTTTCCGATGAAGTACGGCACCAGGCGATGCGTACTTTCCGATGAAGTACGGCACCAGGCGAGGCGTACTTTCCAATGAAGTACGGCACCAGGAGTGGCATACTTTCCGATGAAGTACGGCACCAGGCGTGGCGTACTTTCCGATGACGGACAGTTAACAAAGTCACACGGTTAGGACGTCTGCTCCCGTAACTCAGGGTATGCAGTGTAGGATGTACCGTTCACTCAGTGAAGCTTCTTGGACCTTCGACATTTAATCTGGATGTGATTTGTGCCGCCTTGACAAGCTACTGGTCTGTACGAGTTTTGTCAGTCTATGTCCATCTCAATCATCAATGGCGTGTGATTGGCTACCGCTTTCTCTCTCAGCGCTAAGACACGTCGATGGTTTGCCGGCGGAGAACTCTTGATACGGGAGCCCTCCGGAACCCGAGGTTTCTTACCACTTTGGGAATAGAATGACCCATCTTTCTTACGCCGACAATGCGTCCTTGATCAAAGTCTCTCAGATCACCATGTTTACCGATGTTTTTCGATTGCGATGCACTCTTGGAAAGTCCTGCTGTCAGCGTATTTATCGGCTGCATTCTGTTTGGGTGTATTCCCCTCTGCGCGGAAGATGTCCATGCCAACTGCCCATCAACCCTATCTCTAATATTTTGCCTACTGAGTGATGCGAATATAATTTTCATTCAAAGACACTAGGCATCATGTTGGTTCCACACGCAGAATCTTGTAGAGAAAGCGGCGTTACTTGAAGAACTGGTACTAACGCCGTGGCAACTCTAGAGGGAGGCTATCATTGCAAGCTTTGCTTTTAGTTATAATCTCCCTCCAATGGCTGTAGATTTAGGAGTGGAGGGTTGGAGATAATTTATTTATACTATACTGCATATGAGTAGCAGACTTGAATTTTTCTTCTCTGGATATGGCCGAGGTTACTTTACAGTAGTTTGTGCTACTTTTATGCTCATTGATTCTGATTCTAAGAGAACGTTTCGTTATTCTGATGTAGTATCGTCTGGTGACGTCCGGATGTTTCTGCCTCGTTGGAAAGAGGACTTTTCCAGCATTTGTCTTAAGCATGGTATATAAAGATGCCGAGAACTAATGCTAACACACTATTTTATCTGCTTGAGTGCATTCTTGAGTTTCTAGGAAACATATGGTATGTATAGAATTGAACCCAGCTAGCGTAGCTGCCGCATAGTAATATTAAAACGTTTGATTTTGTCTTTTACGACAAAGTCATGTATTACGCTCATAAAACGTAAAAGGTTGTAAAATCGCCCTGGAATGGTTTAATATACCGGTAAACATAAAACTTTGTATTGGTAGAAGTCATACGGTATCTATGGGAGGAGAAATAAAATTGCAGATTACATTTGCTCACCATACGATAAAAGATTTGTTTCAGTTACAGCGGCTTTTAGCATACCGTTTGTAAATAAAAAGTACGTGCTTAAATTATCACAAGTCCATCCGTGCTTACGCACGTCAGTATACATCCCTTCACCTACAGAACCTACATTTTAAAAATCATTTTTCTCATGGTTATCCTGAACGACGATCGATACTCTCGTATTTCTTCGGTTCATATCTCTGTTGCTTGGAACCCTAAATGCAAACGCCACGTCATTTCGATCATATTTTGTTCTATATAAAAGCTCTTAAAACTACGATTGAAAACAATTCATATTTTCCTCTTTGTTATCTTTCTGAAAGAAAACCATTTTGAGCGCAGTTTCTCCTTTCAATACTCCACATATCGTCCGCAAGGGGGAGTATGGTGCCTTTTATTTTTTCCCGAAATATCTGTTTCAAAAGCTCTGATTCCAACAGATTACTTTGGATAGTGTTAGTTATAAAGACTACACCGATGATCAATTACTTTATGACCACCTACCTAATAAGTTGTAGGACTCGCTTTAGCCCTCAAAACAGGGACAGATCGGGGAGGCATCGATTCCATGAAGTGGCAATAGGTATCCTGGGGTATCTTTTACGTAATGTTAGCAGCAGGTCCTCCAGTTCGCATACATTTCGGGGTGGTTGTGATTTAGCACGAACCCGCTTTTCCAAGTCCAACCACAAATGTTCGATTGGGTTCATGTCAGGTGAATTTGGAGGCCAGCGCATTACAGAAAGTCACCAGCATGTTCTTCATACCACTGCTTGACGACTCTGGCAGTGTGGCATGGCGTATTATCCTATTGGTAATGGCCATCAGCACCAGAGAACACAGTTGCAATGAATTGGTGAACTTTGTTCCGCAACGATATTCAGATACCTAACAGCTCTCAGGGATTGTTCTATTCGGATAATGTGGCCTAACGTATCTCAAGAAAGCATCGCTCACAGCATAACACCACCGCCTATGGCCTGCTTCCGCCAAACAGTTCATCCAGGTGCCATAGCGTCCGTTGATAATCGGCGTATTCGCGCTCGGCCGTCTACGTGATGCACCAGGAATCTTGATTCGTCAGACCAGGCCCCTTTCTTCCAATCCTACACTGTCCAATATCGATGATTTTGGCCCCATTTCATGCGTTGTTGGCGATGACGTGCAGTGAGCATGGGGAAACGGCTGGGTCTTCGGCTACGCAGGCCCATGCGCAGAAGGCTGCGATGAGCTGTGTGCTATGACACATTGCCCTGATCAGCACTGCTGTAGCTGCTGGTGATTTGTCGCACTGTGGCCCTGCGTTCTCTGTGAACAGTGCTCGACAGTCTCCGCTCCTCTCTGGCATCAATGAGGTGCGGACGACACACGACTGGACGACGGTTCATCGTTTGGCCATCTGTGCACCACTTTTGATACGTACTGACTATTGAAGCACGTGAACAACCAACAAGCAGCGCCGTTTCCGACACGGCAGTCCCGAGGCGTCGTGCCATTACTATTTGTCTTTTGTCAAACTCCGATAAATCGGTAGCTTTTCGCATTCTGACTACAAACACTCTACTAACCGAAAGTGGATCCTCGGATTGTATATATACTGCTCTGTTAACTTCACCTGCGTCACCTTTAGGTCTCCAGGCGCGCTCATTTCTTTAAGCAAGGGGTGGTCATAATGGAATGGCTAGTCGGTGTATGTTTGACTCTTTTGTAAAGCGTTTTGCGACCTGACCTTTTGCTGCGGAAGCTTCTTCAGCGCTGCTTACCGACTTGCCTCAGGTGAACTTGAATCTTCATAAAAGTTTGGCACTTCCCATCAGCGTATCTGACATATCGTACACTGTTCCAACTTTCCACTAGCACGCATCGCCTGGCTTTGACGACCTCACAGTTGATATGTATTGTGCATTTCTTTCTTTGCTGTTGCCGCAACTTCTGTGATGTCGCCACCACCTTCTCTCAGGATTCATTTTTTTCTCTAATTCATTGTTACGATAATTCGTCTATTATTAAAGTAAGAATACATATTACCATTGATAACTGGCGTCCAATTGGTCTCGTAAATGAAGACAAAAAACTTTAAAAAGATTCTCTATAACTCATGAATGTCAAACTTAAACCTTTCCTAAACGTACCATTTACAAATAACCTGATCATTATCATTGATCCAGTTCATATTTTAGATTGCGTGAATGAAAAAAATAAACGAAATACCTGGCTTCTACTATCATGTCATGTTCAACGTCACTCAGATCACTCGTTGTGCCCAGTGCGATCCTCAATCGAACGCAAATTGATGATCGACAAGCTTATCTGCCGGATTTATACCACACAGTCTGCTCGCATACCCTTTTATATGTTGGAGTGAGACATTTACGATACGAGAGGCCGCCCCGGTAGAGTAGTGTCTAAGCGTTGGCTTGTGATTCCTATTCGTCTGCAATGGGTCCGGGCTCGAATCCTGGTGAACTATGGGATTTGCGTTTATTTTACGGCACTGACCCTCTCCCTTCCATGGAACCCGTGGCCCTAAATTAGGGACGAGTGGCTGCTTATAACCCATTGAGTTGCTACTGTGGCCATTAAATCCCCAAACAAAACTCACACAGAAAATAAAATGATACGAAAGCAGTTGCGCCCCAAATAAACTGGAATCACAATATATGTTTTTAAGCGTCGCATAAGAAGATTATTATCTTACATACAATTAAGTGTATATGCTATCGTTAAAGTATGAAATCCGTTATTTCATAGAATAACGATCTGCATCCCGTTAAAGTGTAAAATAACTGAGTAAATAAATCCCAAATTCAAAAGGCTGTAAAGTGAGAACCACTGGTCAGAAATAACACACCATTTTCAACCCACTATAAAGTGTTATATAATAATAATGATATTAAATTATGAGTACTTCGTCTCAACCTGATAATGAAGTGCTGGTTGAATGAAGTACAAGGTTAAATAATGCCATTAATAAAGTACGTATAGTTTGTTCACAAGAATGCAGTGAAAACGCAGTTTGTTCGAAATGTAATGAGCCTGTCGACATGTCATGTTTAGAAGACTATGTTTTGGAAGACAAAGTTGTACAGAAGATCTGCAAATTGTGTTTTAATGAACTGAATGTTCAGAGGGAAAGAGAAAACTCTAAAGAATGTTTGAAAATTCAAGCTAAGAAGATGAAATTAATGTCAGATAAATCTCATTCTGAAGCCTCTGTGGGGCTTATAGTCCGTATCCCAGAACCTGAAGTTTACAGAGGAAGGGCTGACGCCAGATCTATTTTAGCCGTTATCATGAAAATAACCGAAGAAGGATTTTTTCAATTGGGAACAAGAAACGGCCGCATAAAACAGCTATATTCCCGATCCCAGTTCAGCGTCTGTGAACAAAAACTAATTCAGATCGAAGAAGTGTCGGATGTAAAGAAATCGCTCCGGTCGGTTGCTTCAGCTCAAAGTTTAGGTACCGGTCAGGGATTTAAAAAATGTTCATGTGAAACGCAGTGTGTCAACAAAAAATGTATTTGTTTTAGAAATAATGTTCTATGCAATTCCAACTGCCATTTTAGTAATCCCTGTTGTAACGAATGATTTTATTGTGTCTTTATATAAATAACATTTTGTATGCTGTAAAATTCAGTCAAATTGTTTATTTTACACTTTAACTGTCTATGATTAGTTAATGTATAGAATACCTAGTTATTTCATAGAATAACTAGTTAAAGTGTGGTATTATTAATTTATTGCACGCTTTAACTAACTTCATCAGTTATTTCATGAAATAACTAGGTATTCTATGAAATAACTGAATTATACACTTTAACGGTAACATATACACAAGTTCCACCTGTTACAGACGCGCAGACTGGCCAATTAGCAGGATCTCATTGAACCGAGGAATATATAACTAAAGACTCTACTGGGAAAACTAGAGAGATGATATGTGAGCTAAATATCGGACAGATTAAAATGGGAACGGAAATACTTCGTATCTTTTTCGTTCTGCTGTTGGAAGAAAAGGTTGTTGCTCGGAATAACACATAATTATCATTTTACTTAAGCTCTTTTCGTGCAGTTATAATTCCGATGCTATCGTATAAGCTACACACCAACTGATTTTACTTACAGAATATTTAAGTTACAGCAATGTTGCCTGCATTTCATGTTAATTCGGTTTTCCAATTCATGTGCATTGTAAAAAATGGACTGCCGCTCCGGTGGCCTCTGATCATTCGTCCGAAAGGGGGTCCGGGTTCGAATCCCGGTGAGGCATGGATGTTGTGTTTGTCTTACGACACTGGTTCTCTCCCTTCCCTGGAAGCAGTGACCCTAAATTAGGGACGGGCGACTGCTTATAGCCCATTTAGTTGCTCACGGTGGTAGTTAAACCTCCAATAAAAAAATGGTCTTCCGTCAAGTGATATTGATGAAACATTCGTAATATTTTACTTCCCCGATGAACCTTGGGTCAAAAAACAAAGCGCGACTGCTGATTTGTAATGTGAACACTTCATAGCCGCCCTGGTGGTGCAGTGGTCTAAGCGAGGGCTTATAATCATTCGTCCGAAACGAGCTCGGGTTCGAATCCCAGTGATGCATGGATGTTTTGTTTGCTTTACGGCACTGGCTCTCTCCCTTCCCTAGAACGAATGGCCCTAAGTTAGGGACGGCCGACTGCTTACGAAGCGATCCCTGACCGAGTGGTTATGATGACAGTCTAGCAGCCGTTAGGTCCCTGGATCGGGTTTGGTTTCTAACAGACGACGCAGATTTTATGCCGCTCCAGTGGCGCAGGCTTATGACCATTCGCTCTAGTTCGGTCCGAGTTCGAATCCTGGTGAGGCATGGAAGTTTGTGTTTGACTTTCGGCACTGGCTCTTAATGTGTTACTTGTCCAACACTGGCTCTCAATGTGTTACTTGTCCAACACTGGCTCTCTGTGTACATTGGTCATATAGCATACAGTAAAAACTATAGCTCGATGTGTACTTGTTCATAATATGTTACTTGATCAACACTGGCTCTCTGTGTACATCTGTCATTTAGCATACTTTACAAACCATGTTTGATATGTATTTGTTGATTTGAAACATCTGTCTCCTGTATATGTTTTCCTGTTTGGCATACCTCTGTACTACCAGGTCCAATAAATCATTTCTTTAAACCTCCATTCAAATAAAAAAAACGCTTCATTACAAATGACGTGTGGCTGGAAAGAAATCCACAGAAGAGAGGTCAAGCGGACATGGACAAAAGGTGGACACTCCCTTTCAATATGTCTTCACGACTGGTATTGCAGTTACATATTCACAAACTGTATCAGCATAAATTTTTGCTGAAGGATTTAATACGCTTTCATCAGGCAGATATATAACTGTTTGGAAATTGTTACTTCAGCTAGACACTGAGGACATCCAGAAATTTGCACAAGCTTGCAAAATAGTCGATGAAAATGCAGAATTACCTTGCTCACTTGCATGTAATGGAATACGTAAATTTTTCATATACTGAATTCTGCATCTAATGAATGCTAAAATTAGTCTCGGATGTGTTGAGTTCCTCCTAAAGAAAGATATGTGATTCAACTTTACTCAAGGTACTAAATCTCGATTCAGGGTTGCGTAGAGAAGCCAACCAATAACGGGTGGCAGTTTCACGTTGCAAGATTCGTTTTCGTTGTGACGGAATTTGCCTATTTCATTTGTGAAATGCTAGCAGTTCTTGAAGAGGCGCTGAACTGTGTGGCGTTTCCGAAGCAGCTGCTTCAGGTTTCAGGAACCGGCCTGAGAGTTAAAGGAAGAACATTGTACATTTGCCCACGGCGTTGTTATCTCAACATTTCTCAAGCTTCTTTGCAGGGCGTCGTATTTGTTTCCTATAGCTTAATGCCAACGCATTCATCATTTGGTGACATGAAATGCATGTGCGGCTTAAATATTAAAGTACTGAAATTCGCTGCTAAATAAAAAAGGATTTAGAATTGCTGATGTACATTTTTCTCTGAATTTAACAGAAACCCAAAAGTTTTACACAGTGTTGAAGACGACAATAATCTTATAAACGTATCTCTTATTTTTTCTTTTTCCTTGCGTGATAGAAGATATTTCAAGCGTTCATTCGATGTCCAACGAGTGAGGAAATGCAGGTGGCCAAAAGATCCAGGATCGATAACAAGGCTATCGGTATGACCACATGTCCGCTGAGATGCGGTGTATTACTCCACTGAAATTCCATTCTGCCGTCTGGCAAAGGAGCAATTGCTTGAAGCGGAAAGAATAGAGAGACAGAGAAATAGATAGATAGATAGAAAGAAAGACAGAGACACACACATACAGAGAGAGAAAGAGTGTGTGAAAGGAAATTCGCCATTTCGCTTCTTTTTTATTCCCATGAACAGGAGAGAAAATATATGATTGCTAGGGACCCCCAGCTTGGAGACATTTCATTCTGAACAGAGACTGCGTGCTTCATTTTTCTAATGCCATCAATTATTATTATCAACTTCTTCGATTAAAGGAAACTTACCGTAGTTCCTACCGGAGAGATAACAGTAAAACAATATATTTTTATATAAAAAAACTATGATTCTCTTTGAAATTTCACAAAATATAGTTACTGAGAACATAACTTATATTGACATTCAATTTCGGTATGATGCAAAAGTTTTATTAAGCCGCATATTTTCCGGTAAGAAAAGAAAAACCATTGAATTTTAGCCAACAGTACTACAGTAATAGCAATCTCTTATATTTCAAAATGCTCATTTCCTAACAGATACATTTCAGAAACAAAACTTTCTCAACTGCCTTATTCATTACCCCAAGAAATAGGAAAAAAGATAGCAGAGACCGTTTCGTGTCCTATTACACAAAGTAAGACGGTAAGATATAAAATATTTCTATCAGCGTATAACAATTTCATAGAATTCTAAACTTAGTATATAGAAGTTCTCGCATTTGTCTGGTATCCCGAAATGACTGGAGAAAAATGTTTCTATAGACTTTTACCAAAATTCTCGAAGGAATTGTTTTCTTAAGCCTCCTATGTTATGCCCGTTTTCTTCAGATACGCCTTGCAAGCTGGATCTCTTCGGGCATGATGGTTACCCTCTTGGCGTGGATAGCGCAAAGGTTGGTCTCATCAAATAGACCAACAAGCTAGGCTTCGCTAGCTTCTTGGAGTGCCATCTCAGCTTAACTCTGGAAAAGGAGGTCGGTCTTGAAGTATTGGGCTATCTCACGCACCAAACGCTGGAAAGGCAATTTCCTGATGAGCAGTTCGGTTAATTTCTGATAGCGACGCATCTCTCTAAGAACTACGGTACCTGGCCGTCAACGATGGGGTTTCTTCACGCCACCGTTTGCTGGAGCACTTTTTTTCGCAGCCTTGGTGGACAGCTGCTTCCTTCCTCGGTGCTTCTCTTCTTGTTGACTTCCTGGCAGTCTGTTTTTTACGAGCCATGATCTCAGTAGAAAATGATCTGTACAAAAGACAGAGCACGTATTATAATATTGCTTCCTCAAAGAAAGAAATGATGACATCTGATGAAATATACACAAGAGGTACAGTTTTGCTGAACAACAGCTGGTAATTGTTAAAGATAATCGTGTGAAGAGTGAAGTTTAGTTATCGTTCTTTTGAATCGACTGTTACAGTATGTCCCATGAATAGTGAATATGGAGGAGTTAACACAATGCTAATCTTCAACGATTAAAGGCTTCTGAGATTCCAAAAAATTCAGTGATTTTGACAACTGCGGATGAATGGTGGCTACAGGAATGTCTTTGAAGAATACTTTTGCTTGATCCAATCAATTTGTTTTTTCGCACATTAAAAACTCCGCGAGAATAAAAAAAGAATAGATTTCTTGAGGCTTTTCCGCTGCTTTTTCTGTTGAGTCCAAAGGAATCCACTTTTCCATCTCTTTTCTCTTTCCAATGGCTGCGAGTTTCGGAAACGCTGCTTCTTTGCATATGACGAAACAATTAAAGAATCATTGCTCCTTATTCTGTGTGGATTCTCATTAAGCAGATCCATCAAAGATTTCGTGTCCACATTTGAACAGTTTTCAGGAGGAATCGGCGCAGTAAACTTTGGTTAGCAGTGTTTGCAAATCAAGTTTGCTTCACCTCCCAGCTCGACACTTCTTAAACTGTAAGCATTAAGAAATGAAAACAAGAAAAATAACTCATGAATGGAATACGGGGTTACACCATACATAACAAATGTAGATGACAATCCGATTTTTGGTGTAAATATGACAAGGACGGTAAGTCAGATAATATCCGAAAACTTGAAAATTTCATCGTCCTGGAGTGGGAATCGAACCTGTATCTCCCAAACAGCGCTCGGGTGTGCTAACCACTATACCACCCAGAACGACCAAGTCTCAAGTTTCTGATTAATTTGAATATAACCATCACAGGATAGGATTCTTAATCCCGGGATAAGATTCTTAACCTCCAGATTAGCTAAACATGAATGCCGGTTGTTTCGACTAGCGAATCCTGTGATGGTTATATTCAAATTAATCGGAAACTTGAGACTTGGTCGTTCTGAGCTGGTGTAGTGGTTAGCATACCCGGGCGCTATCTGGGAGACGCGGGTTCGATTCCCGCTCCAGGACGATGATATTCCAAGATTTTGGATATTATCTGATCAAGTTTTCGGATATCATCCTGGTCATATTTACACCAAAAATCGGATTGTCATCTTCTAAATAAGAGAAGATGACACCTAATTTTCGGGTGTAATAAGCACGTCTTTTGAATCCGTTCTGACGCAATTTAAATTCGAAGTCAATGGGGCCGGTATGGAAAACAGTAGTACCTGATCGAAGAAAGAAGTTTTTCTGTGAGGCTTTTAATCCCGCAGATATTGCTGTAAACGGAGTCGTGAACTTGCACCCTCTGGTGGCAGATTTGTGCGTTAAGAAAAATTTGAAATTATATGAGAAACATTTCGCAGCGAAAACGCTCTCGAAAAAAGAAATAATTTTCAAATCGGACTCTGCTTCTAAGAGTCCGATTTGAAAAATGTCGACAAATATAAGACATGCATCTACGCTCCCTGGCGCACAAAATATACATTATTTTAAGAAGAAAGTATTCTCAAAAGGTTTTCGATGTGAGCGGTATCTATTCGGGAAATAATTTTTTCAGTCGATTTTACAGGAGCTCAGATTTTGCTATAAATATATCACAAGCATAAAAAAACTCTTATGCCGCCTGGTGTCCAAATCATTCTTTACCAAATATTAGAAATTATAAGAAAAAAATTCCAATTTAAGCTCTATGCGATACCAGATGAAGTTTTCAAATCGGAGTTTTAGAAGCAGAAATATCGGGTAAAACGCAATTTACCTTAACGCCCCTAGCGGAAATGCTATGAGTTATTTGAAAATTTGGAAATTATATGAAAACCATGGCGCACTGGAAACGCTATCCAACAAAGAAAGGAATTTGTCAAGTCTGACTCTTAGAATTAGAGATACTGGCAAAAATAAGATATACATCTACGTCCCCTGGCGGAAAAACCATACAATATTTTAAGAAGAAAATATTTCGAAAAGGTTTATCGACGTGAGTAGTATCAATACACAAAATAATTTTTTTCAATCGAGATTTTAGAAGTTCAGATTTTGCTGTGCAAATACACCAGAAGCGGAAGTTAAGATTTACGCCCCGTTGTAGCCGAACAATTTTTTTTTCAAAAATTAATTATATGCAAAATATTTCAATTAGAAGCTGTTTCCGATGCAGAATGAATTTTTCCAATCGGAGTTTTAGAAGCAAAGATATAGGGGGACGCGCAATTTACCTTCACGCCCCTAGCGGAAATCTATGAATTACTTGAAAATTTTGAAATTATAAGAAAAACATGTTGCACCGGAAACTATCCAATAAAGAAAGAATTTTTCAAATTGGACGATTAGGAGCAGAGATATTGACAAAAATAAAATTTACATCTACGTCCCCTGGCGGAGAAAATAACAGTGCAATATTTTAAGAAGAAAATATTCCGATAAGGTTTATCGAAGTGAGTAGCATCGGTCCATGAACGAATTTTTTCGTTCGAGATTTTAGAAGCTCAGATTTTGTGGTAAATACATCAGAAGCAGAAATTAACACATACGCTCCCTGGTGGCCAAACCGATCTTTACCAAAAATTAGAAATTATACGCAAAATATTTCTTATCAAGAATTGTATCCGCTGAAGAAAAAAATTTCGAATCGGAGTTTGAGAAGCAGAGATATCGGGAAAAACGCAATTTAATTTTACGCTCCCTAGCGGAAAAACTATGCGTAAATTGAAAAAGTAAATATAGCTAAAATACTCTTCGACATAAATGGAATCGAAAGGTAAAATAATTTTTTAATGGGATATTTAGAAAGAAAGATATGGAATAAAATGTATTCTGATTTAAATATCATGTGTATTTACGCCCTTTAGCGGCAAAATTGTGTATTTTATAAAAAAAACGAAGCAAAGTATCATCATTCGCACATTTCAAGATTCTCAATGCAAAATATTTTTTTCTTAAATCGGTTAAATAGTTGCAGAGAAATGGTGTCTACAGGCTGACGGACAATACGATAACATAAGCACGATCTTTTTTTTTGCAAAAGACGTGCTAAAAATATATGCATCGCTGTTTAGCTGAACTTCTGTTGTGTAAGCACAGATGGATTTTCTTTTCAAATAGTCTTTCATACTAACGTTAGTCGACACTTTTCATAGAAAAGTTTACGCATAAAAGGTACTGCCATTTTCGTCTATGGAATCTAGAATCTCACAAAGTCTATTGTTGAAGCGCAAAATAAGATCATGAATACGACAAAAAAGAGAAAGGCTTAGTGACCCAGTTTCTGAATTTCTTTAGCCCAATGTGTACAAATTTTAACTCAGATACATACCACAATAAATGTAAGATAAATGAAGGTATTCTAATCTGCCTTGCCTTTATGATGTTCTTCAGTTTTACTGTAATAATACAACAGAGCAGCAAATAATGGCACGAAACATTTACAGGATAACAAATTTCCCACTGAAAAGGGAACAATAGGAGGTGGTACTTGTGTTTATCACTTCTGAAGAAAGGGGGTGAAACTGATAATGCATAACTTCAAAGACAAGTTTAAGCAAAAGTTATCACTTAGAACCCATTCATATACAAACTGGGCCGAAATATGTTTCGAAGAAATAACGAACGTGCTTTACAAATATGAATTCTCATAAGGCTTCAGAAGAGTTATTTCACATGTACAATGTTTTCACTTTTCTCCAACTGTTTATTTTAAAGCACGCTAGTACGAGAGATACAAAGACTTCTTGAAGAATCATGTGAAGCAACGTGGTTTTTTGCAAGTACATAACTCTTCTGAAGCTTTATGAGAATTCATATAAGGAAAACATTTGCATCGAAGTAACTAGCGAAATGTCGTGTGTCATCATCAGCCCTAGAGAGCTGGAACCATAGGTGCAGTGTTTTCTTATTTTGGCTCGTGTCTCTTAATTTTCGTAAATCACAGAAATCTACTGATGGTTTACAGTTTGCAGTCTCCTGAATTTTCTATTGGTAGTTTGGATATCGTGAGCGTTGGCGGCAAACAAGAGCTCGATTTCGTTCTCGAAGAGTTACTGCCGCCGCTGATCTCAGAATTTAGTGATATTTACTTTTGTAACTCAAGGACATTTTAGGGTGTATGTTAAGAGATTCCCCTTATGATTCTCTTAGGATTCCGTTCTCTTAAATTACCCTTATGATTGATTGTTAACAATGGAAGATTTTCTTTAGGTTTTCCTTTATGACCTGGTATTTCCGAATTCCCGTGAAGTGTATAGCATTTGGGCTTGGCTTTCTGAAAACCTGCGTCCCTCAAACAAAGTCGGTAGCCAAATATTCCCATTGTTAAGAATTGATATTGAGTTGTCAGATAAGTTCGTTCTTTTTTTTTTTCCAATTATTAGAATTCTTATTTTTCATAAAGAATTTTGAAGATGACAATCCGATTTTTGGCGTAAATGTGACAAAGATGGTAAGTCAGATAATATCAAAAAACTTGAAAATTTTCATCGTCCTGGAGCGGGACACAAACCCGCGTCTCCGAGAAAACGCCCGGGTATGTTAACCACTACACCACCCAGAACGACCAAGTTCCAAATTTCCGATCAATTTGAATATAACCATCACATCCTGTGATGGTTTATTTTAAAGAAAAGACGCGGGGTTCGAGTCCCGCTCCAGGACGATGAAAATTTTCAAGTTTTCTGATATTATCTGACTTACCATCTTTGTCACATTTACGCCAAAAATCGGATTGTCATCTTCAAAATTTGTATTATATGGCGTAATCCCGTATATCTTTCATGATTTCATAAAGAAGTTTTCCCAAATCAGTCAATAATATATTCTCTTTCATTGTTTAAGATCTCTTGCCAACGTTCCCTCTAGGTTGTCAATGCCTCCACGGTAGAAATCCTCGGGTTTTAATTCGAAAAAGTCATCAAGCCACCACTTAAGCTCGACGTCGTTGCTAAAAGATACGCCTCGCAGACTGTTGGAGAGCGGCCGAAAAAGGTGATAATCTGAGGGCCCTAGATCAGGAGAATTCGGTGTGTGCTGTAGTACCTCCCAACCGAGATCTTGAATAGCAGTTTTGGACATTTTAGAGACGTGAAGACGAGCGTTGTCGTGTTGAAGAAACACACCGTGCCGTCTGTTGGTTCGTTTCAGCTGAATGCCTCGTTGAGCCCGTGAATTTTCTGAACGTAAAACTGTGCATTGATCGGGGTGTTCCTTTCAAGCAATTTGTAGTGGATTACACCGTGCCAATCCCACCAAACGCAGATCATGGTCTTACGTGGATGCAGCTCGGCCTTGACTCGAGGTGTTTGCTTGCTTGTGAGAACTCAGCCATTCTTAGAAACACCATTTTTCACCGCCAGTGACGATGCGGTAAAGAAATCTCTCTTTGTATCCACGAGTATCCTGATCTCGAGCGAGCAAACTGGCGGATAGCGCTGTAGTTTGTCTCTTGCGTTCAGAGAATGTGGCACATATGTAGCGAGAGTTTGGGCCTTACCCATCGAATGAAGGTGGCGGGCGACGATATCATTAGAGCATCCCATTTGCGGTACCAATTCCATAGTCGATTGACTCGAATCCTCGTGGATGGCCTCATTCAATCCTTCCCAATTGGACTGAACAGGTCTGCTGCAACGCGGAGAGTCTGTTAGGTGGAATTTCCGCTTCTTGAAGCGTGAATACCATTTCTGTGCAGTTCTGTCAGTAATAGCCCCTTTCCAGTACACAGCACAAATGTCTAGATCAACTTTGGAACCTTGCCTGAAAGCGCAAAGAAGCAGGTGTCGAAAATGCTCATTTCTGTCTACTTGGAACTCCACCTTCATATGGCTAAAAAGAGTTAAACCAAATATAATATCGAAACCGATAAACAAAGGTTACACAGAACTAATATAGCTACAAACAAGCAAATAGTACTATGATCAAAATATTATTCGTGTTCTTTATTCGTGTTCTTTCAAATAATATTGGGAAAAACCTAATGAACTTATCTGACAACCCAATACATAAAAGCAGATCATGCTAAGACAATAAGGCAACACATTGACGCCTGGGTTTCCAGAGTTTTGGTCCTCGCTTCAGATGGTATCAACGAATATGAAGATTCTTTGTTATTAAGATAATTTCAGACTGACGTTACTTTTGCCGAACAGTGTATATTTTAATATAAAAATCAGATCTACTCACTTTTCCTTTAGCTCCGGAATCTCGGCTTCAGCGAATGTCTCACGCAACAGGGCATGGGGATGAAACCGAGCAGAAATGACCTCATGAGGAAGGCTTCGTGGACATTAGATAGTATCGAGCAGAATGTGAAATATCTGCTTATGAATGCGACAGGAGAGAGATGAGAAACATCAATTCAGAATTATGATGAGAATATTTCGTACTAGGTAAGTACTCGTTCTTCGAACGTGATGATATTAAAATACAGTTGAAATACAGATGATCTATAATAATACAATTGAAATGTCCATACACTGCATATTTCTTCGCTCTTTTGGGAAACACATGTCTGCCTGACTTATTCTGCCAGAAACATAAGCAACTTCGTTCATAGCTGTAAATTTAAAACTTCAAGCCTACACAAAACAAATCAAAATACGTCGTTACTCTTCACTTTCATCGTTAAAATATTATTAGACAACAGAACAAATTAATACTAGAACACGGAACAAAATACGTTGTTACTTTCGGCATAAATGTATAAAGAACCTTGCTTTCAAACGATTTCGTAAACACTTTCTATCGAAACTGTACATACTAAAAGCTAGCAAGCCAGATGTTTTTGAAAACGTGAGAAAAATTACGTTTCCATCGTTAATATCTCAAGGGGGAAACTTTTTTTTTGTCAAATTTCAATTACTATGAAAATCTACCCACATATTTTTATTTATTGCAGGTATCTTATAACTTATATGACGTCACCGTTGCTTCGGTGAAAACGTAAGTTGGTAATTTGAGTTTGACTCAAAAAAACCTTGACATTCGATATGTCAAACAATAATATAAATGTTTAAATGCAAATAATATTATAATATAGCGCTTTTTACGTCATTTTTAAAGGGTTTTTTAATAAATTCACAACAAATAAATTTAGAGCAAAATATATACTGAGCAAGTCAACTCAAGTCATTCAAAACTTAGGGCGAGGCTTCAGTTGCTGGGCAACAATGGCTCAATCATTGCAAAACGTCCTAGCGTTATCAAAGCTGGGTTATTTAAAAAAAACTATTTCGACCCACTTAAAGCTATCGTAGGAAAAATTCCTTTCTTGTGCCTCTATGTTGTAAAAGGAACATTCCTGCCAAATATGAAAGTTCTAAGTTCAGTAGTTTCTGAGATTCGGTGATGAGTCAGTGAGGGCTTTCAGTTTTATATGTACACATTAAATAGAATGATGAGGACACGGGCATGGTATTGGCAGAAAAGCGTGTTATTTGTCATAATTAAACATGAGATTAAATCTCGAGAATTCATTTTTGCATCGATATATTCAGTTCAGCAAAAAGGTTTCTACCTGTTATTGTCATAATCCGCAATGCTTGCGAAGGATAGATTGTAAATATTTTTATTTCTGATCTGGTACAACAGGAGATTCGGCACTCCAAGGAGCTGGTTTCAGAGCGTGTCGTAATTCTGTGCAGCAACACTGTTGCTCTGGGCCATTTAGGTCAGTCCAGATAGCAACCACTGCTATTGTATTCCGCTTAAGTTCAGAAAAATGCACTCAGACGTATAATAACATTTAATTTTATTTACGAGGCAAATTTCAGATTGGAGTTATAATTGGCTTAAGAGGTTTTAAGTTACTTAGTGTCTTAGATATGTAACATCTGGTAATTTAATTACTTGCGTTTTTTCATTTTAATGAAAGATCTGTGTCGACATTCAGGCGGAGAAGTAGATTATCATCCGAATGGGAGTGTTTTCCGTCGCCGTAGCTGCTGTCAGTCGATGCATTCAACTTGAAAAGCAGATAGATTTAGACCGAATGAAACAGAGTTTTCTTCCAACGGACAAACACGCGGAAACGTAGGCCAGAACTCAGGACTGTAATTGACTTAAAGCAGTTAGTTGCAGAGTGGTACCCGCGAATGTAATTTGTTAAGGCTCGAAAGAGCAGTAGGCAACGTATTACGTGTTCCGCTTTTCCTGCGGAATTTTCGGTCTCACACCATAATTTGGTAAAGGATTCAAACACAGAGGAAAAGAAAAGCATCAGAGGGAAGTTAAATTACGCTAATACACGAAATCAGATGTTCGGTGTCATAGGTGAAGCGGGTTTCCACATAAACTGCACTACAACTTCGGTGCCTTTACTTCAGAAATTATGATTCATAGGCATGCTTGAAAGTGTGGTAAATCCTTTATTACGAAAATCGCAATGTCTATTCTTCAAGTAAATTAAAATTACTCGCTAAAACTTAAATGTAAAAACTTTCTAGTCATTGGCACTGTCGGTTAACTTACTCAGTTTAATATTCATTAATATCGTAAAACAAACACTGAATCTTGTATGTATAAGAATTTTATTTTGCCTTAATAGAACCAAAATGATATTAATGCAAATTAGCATTCATTCAGCCATCTTACATCAACGAAATTCATCACTATTGATGGGTAATTTACTTTATTAATTTCCTCGATGCAATTACGGGCCTCGCGTGGCCTAGCGGTCAACATTCGTAACTGCCACCGATATAACCTCAGGTTTGATCCCAGGCAGGGACGAATGCTCGAACCACTAAATATCTTCCGGGAGTCGGATGGGCACGTTAAACCGCCGGATCCCGGGTACTGGACCCCGGTAATAAATAAAAGCGTCTTTGTCCCCCTTTCTACCTCGCTTCCGTGTCGCTCTCCTATCGGGCACTCGAGCCCAAAACTCCTAGCTTCCTATTTCTAAGGGTTGTTTAAGACCTGGGATCAGACACTCCCTTCCTAAAATCCTCTACATATGATCTGATCTGATCTCGATGCAATTATATAAAAAGATTACGTCATAACGAGGAATAAAACTTAAAATAGCGTAGAACGCAAATTAAACCAAACATAAGTTAATATTTCTAAACAGTACAAATTTTGAAGTTGTAAATCCGTTTATTAGTGTAAATATGACTCAAATGGTAAGTCAAATAATATGCGAAAACTTTAAAATGCCGTCGTCCAAGAGCGGGAATCGAACTCGCGTCTCCTGGTTTGAGCCAGAGTTTGATGACAGACGCCGGTTCGATTCCATCTATAGGACGTCGAAATTTTGAAGTTTTCGAATATTATTTGACTTACCATTTAAATCATATTTACACCAATAAACGGATATACAACTTCAAAAGTTGTATTGTATAATGGTGTAATCCCGTATTTCATTCACTGATTTCAAAACAGGTTTGCTTGGTTTAGTAGCCACTGAGAAATCCATTCAATTCTTGGAGAATGCAAAAGGGAATTACGCAACCATCAGTTATTCGGTGTGTAAAATTAAACATCCATCGTAGCTGGTGTATAAAATGTGGTACTTCCGATACCATATTTTTTTTAAATATTCAGATATTTTGGGTAAGACATTTAAAAATTAAAAGTGTCAATTATTTTACTAATAAAAATGGCTATACACAGTGTGGCAAAGAATTTTTAAGACTGGGTCTGTAAAATGAAATAGAAACAAGAAATTATAATTTGATTTGGTTTGTTATTCAAAATAAGTCCCTCCGGCTGCAATAAACTTGTTACAACAATTTAATAATGATTCGAATGCCTGTTCCAGTTCACTTTGCGGAATTGCCTCCAAAGCACGCGTCGAAGCTCTTTGTATGGTCAAAATATCATCAAAATAAAACCCTTTTAACGTCATTTTAAGTTTTGGGAATAAAGAAAAGTCGCAGGGTGCTAAATCAGGCGAATACGGTGGATGATTCAACACACAGACGTTATTTTTCGCCAGAAATCTACGAACAAGAAGTGAGGTGTGACTGGGTGCATCATCGTGCAACAAATGCCAATTCGTGAATATCAGGATACCAACTATCCCGATATTCTGGACGAATCGACGAATTCCACCCATCACCAGTAATTGTTTGTCCACTTGGAACAAATTACTTGTGGATAATACCTTTACTATCGAAGAATTTAATGAGCATTGTTTTGATTTTCAATGGAACTTTTCTTGTTTTTTTTTTTTTTTTGACTTGTGGTGAGATTTTTGACTTCCATTCCGCACTTTGTCGCTTTGTTTTAGGATCATATTGAAAACACCATGTTTCATCACCTGTAACAATCGATTTTAAGAAGTTTAGATCATTTTCAGTGGCTTAAATGATGTCTCTGAAATGTGCACTTCACCTTGATTTTTGTTCATTGGTTAGCGTGTTATAACGAAGTAAATTTCTCCGTCATTTTTATCCGCGCCAGGATTCGAACCCTGGTCCCCTCATTCCGGAATAAGTTGCTCTACCAATTGAGCTACGCGGACATTTTATTCTGATTCCTATTTGCCTTTATGTCGTGTGCGTCCTTCTGGCTGGTACGTCACATCCCCTGGAACGTTACATCATCTCCCCCTTATTTTTTTTTTTTTTTTTTCGAAGTGCTGGAGAAGGGATTCTCTTATTTTTCCTATCTCGCGGTGTGGAAATAACATCACACCAATGCGATATTTTGAACGGTCGGGTCATCCGGATAGTTCGGGCGCCATTATAACGAAGTAAATTTCTCCGTCATTTTTATCCGCGCCAGGATTCGAACCCCGGTCCCCTCATTCCGGAATAAGTTGCTCTACCAATTGAGCTACGCGGACATTTTATTCTGATTCCTATTTGCCTTTATGTCGTGTGCGTCCTTCTGGCAGGTACGTCACATCTCCTGGTACGTTACAGTGTGTGGAACAAATTTAGCACAGACTTTTGTTTTGCCCAAATCTTCATGCAGGATGGTTCGACTCGTTTCTTTGTCGATGTTTAAAGACCCTTCCATCATTCTTAGTGACGCACATCGATTGTTTGCCACAAAATCACGCACTTTTTCAATAATTTCAGGTGTCCTAGATGAACTTGGTCTTCCGGGATGCTTATCATCTTCTAGGGTATCTCTTCTGTCCAAAAAACGTTTGTGCAACAGGAAAACATTTGATCTACTTAAACAAAACTCACCGTAAACTTGTTTCATCATTTGGTACGTTTCTGAGGCACTTTTACCAAGATTTGCGTTAAATTTAATAACAGCCCTTTGTTCCATCTTAATAATTCAACATGAAAAAAATTTTACTTCTCTAATGAACGGCTGTTTCGTTTGAGTTACTTTAACAACTGCGCAATACTTTTGGCAGAAAGCAAGCAGATGGTCACGGTTTATAACGCATTCGCAATTACACTGGTGGCGCCACCGTAGGCTAGAATCTAGCGCCAGTCTTAAAAAATATTTGACGCACTGTGTATATTTACTAAACTGAGTCATGTTTTTTTCAACTGAACTAGCTGTAAATAAAAGAAAAGCTAGCAGGAAAATAGACGTTATCTTCTTAACTTTAAAAATAATGAAATTTGCAAAAAATCGAATTTTTTGTTGGTAATACATATTTATCAGCTATGCAAAACTCGGTGACAATGGCCAGCATTTAACAAGGCAGAACGCTCGATACAAAAAGAAATTAGGTATCGTTAACAACAAATCTTTGCTTTCTGTATGGTTTTATAGGGAAAGCATTGATTGCTATGCTTCGTAATTTTGCTACAGGTAAAGTAATTGAACTTTCATTTAATTTATTTTTTGTTATGGAATTACACTGACCATGTTACATTTCAAAATTAATTTTATAACATACTAACTAAATACCCGTTCTTTGAACGTGATATTAAAAATATTTCTATAATACAGAATTTCATACCATACCGTAATATAATTTGTACCATATATTAATATACTAATAACACACTTGATCGGTTTGTTCTGACTTTATTATATAATATCGGTAATAAAATGGATTCAAATACATAATGTTTATATCATGAATTTCTGCATCCTTATAAGATACGGAGTGTTCTCATTTGTATCTAAACACTTTTATAGCGATAAACGAATGGAAAAATAAAAAGAATATATTGATTTATGTTAGTGCTTCATTGGACACTATGCTGGCTGTTTTGGAATCATCCGCCAGTATTACCAAACTGTATTTTTGAAAGAGATTTATTTTGAATGAAATAGTCCAGAAAACTGATACACAATTTCTATACGTAACACCACACAGTTCAAATTAACAGCAGGAATTATATCTTCAATAGAAAGAAAAGGATGTCTTAATTGATATATAGTTTTGCCCTCCATGTAAAACTGGTCATCTCTCCTTAAAATAAAATCAATTTGGTCCACTGAAAAGAAAGATTTTGATAAACTTGCTCCACAACAAATTGCAACAATAAAAATGGCCATACACTGCATAATTCTTTGCGCTCTTTTGGAAAACACATGTCTGCCTGACTTATTCTGCCAGACGACATATAAGCAATTCCGTTCATAACTATAAATATAAAACTTCAAGCCTACACGAAACACACAAAACCAAGATTTGTGTTCTAAGTGGATTCGTGCCCTTAAAAGGGATAACTTCGCAGTTACACCACATAGTAGAATGTTAAAAATACCTCGATAATACACCACTTTCTGTAAACCAACAAAATTTCCCCCTTTTAAATTAATGCAACGCCATCTTCCTCTAGAAAATACACAATACCTTAGTTAATTAATTTGGTCAAGGATTTGAAAAAAAAAAAAGCATTTTAGCAAATGGCTATTCTTGAGGTCTACTTTAAAAGTGAAGTAAATTTTTACATGTCTACTGCCCAATATGGTAACTGTGAACACTTTTTGTTTCATAGTTTCATATTCATCTTCTAGAGGAGGAATAATATATACACATGTATATGTAGTTTCATTACAATTAGTTCAGATATATTTTTATAACAGCTAAAAACAATGGCGTAGTCTTTCAAAGCATTATCCCACGATCGCTCATTTCTGTTACTAAAGTTATTGACTGGAAAAAAAGAAAAAGACACACGGAATCTGCAAATTGATTTTTGAGATTTAAAATGAAAAGGGAGCTACAACCGCGTAATAATTTTATTTCTCATTTTTTTAATAAAAAGAATATGTTAAGCATTTGCAGTGATATGTCACATTTGTGATGCAATTTTTCACTGCAATACCGAAATCCTAACACAACGATTGTGACCACCGGATGGTCCGATTCCAAAACATTCTCCCACGATCGTTCATTTCTGTTACTAAAGTTATTGATTTGTAACAACAACCAAAAACGTACAGGATCCGCAAATTGATTTTCAAATTTAAACAAATTAGTAAAATAATGCAATGCATTGATTATGATACGCTTTCCAACATACCAGAAATCATTACTCAAATTATGAGGTAATGGCTGTGAAATAAATATCGCTCGTCGCTCGTGTGTCCTGACCTTTGAACCCATTTCGATGATATTACACAGAATCGATTCGGTATACCACCGGAACAACATGATAAAGTTTTGTCTCAATCGAAGCACTTTTAATCAAGTTATGAGGATAATGGCTGTGGAATAAATATCGTCCTGTGTCCTGACCTTCGACCTCATTTCGATGATATTCAACAGAACCTGTTCAGTATACTTCTGGAACAACATGATAAAGTTTTGTCGTAATCGAAGCATTTTTATATAAGTTATGACGCATAAGGGCAATGGAATAGATCCCGCTCCTATGTCCTGATCTCTAACCCCATTTCGTCCATTTTCAATAAAATTTGATACCAGGTAGTCCCCTACCACATACTAAAATTTCATCGAAATCGAAACATTTTTATGCAAGTTATGAACTCTAAGGGCAATGGAATGGATCCCGCTCATATATCGTGACCTTTGACCCCATTACGCCCTTTTTCAATAGGGTTTGTCCCCAGGTGGTTCGTTACCACATACTAAACTTTCATCGAAATCGAACCGTTTTTACGAATGTTATGACGCATAAAGGCAATGGAGTGGATCCCACTTTTATGTGCTGACCTTTGACCCTATTTCATCCATTTTCAATAGGGATTGTCCCCAAGTGGTTCCCTACCTTATACTATAATTTCATGCAAATCGAACAATTTTTACGCAAGTTCTGACGCATAAGAGCAATGGAATGGATCCCGCTCCTATGTCCTGACCTTTGACCCTGTTTCGCTCATTTTCAATAGGGTTCGTCCCCAGGTTGTCCCCCTACCACATACTAAGATTTCGTCGAAATCGAACCATTTTCACGTGAGTTATCGAGCGGACGGACGGACGGACGGACAAAGCTGGAGCATATATGCTTCTTCAACGTACGGTTGGAAAGCGTAAAAAAACGGGAGTCACAACATCGTAAATACGTTAAGCAGTTGCAGCGATATGTTATATTTGTGATACAATTTTTCACTGTAATACCGAAATTCTTAAACAACCATCGTGACCATCGGAAATATAGAAATATACTCCGATGCGACTAGGCTCCCTCTCATGGGCTGCGACGATCCACCGCCACTGAATTTACAAACCTGGGCGATGGCTTTCTCTTTCCGGATGTCACGGCTGTTGCCGGTTGGTAATGCAACTGGAAATGGTCCAATGCAAGGGCGAGAATCTTAGAATGAGGACAACGCCCACGTCTCATCCGGGACTCGATTCTGGTTTCAGCTCGGACGATTAGCAGAACCCTTATGACTACAACGACACCGGAAAGGCACGACAAATTTGCTTTTATAATGTCTATAGCGTTCGTAGCTTCAGGAACACTGCGGCAAGTTCGTTCTTCTCATTCGTTTACTTTAAATGAAACTGGAGTCACTCAAATGAAGTTCAGGACAGATTTATTAAGACTTACAGTTCTTTTATTTCGCCAATATCTCGTAAGTACTTTACTCGGATATTCCAATGCTCACGAAGAGCTAATTCACCACAGCACTATAATATTTTACTCGGATTAAGTAAGTTAGTAAACACAATAGTAGTTTGACGAGACTGACACAAGATATATACACAATCGTATCAGAATAATATGACCATCCCCAGAACCACAGT
Organism: Macrothele yani; assembly: GCA_039090855.1. NCBI lineage: Eukaryota > Metazoa > Arthropoda > Arachnida > Araneae > Macrothelidae > Macrothele > Macrothele yani. Next base: position 166,365,164 of record CM077011.1, read on the forward strand.
TCTTGGGAGTGGTCATGATGCGTCTTTACTCCTCAAGAACCACAGTGCACGTAACAAAGTCGACCACACCCAGATATAAGCTGCCGACCAGGACAGATGAGCCATAGTGCGTCACTTCAGCACAATGGGCAGAGGTAGTTATCTGACGGACCTTCAAAAAGGGATGATCATCGGCTACCACACCAAGGGTGGAAGCTTTTCAAGAACAGCAGACTTTGCGGGCTCTTCGCGAGGTGCTGTAGTAAGGGCGTACCAAGAATGGACCGCTGGCACACCGAGCACCGAGTACCTGTTGAGCCCCAAAGGCCGCCCACCGCAGAGGAGAAGGTCGCCTCCGTCGATGGAAAAGAGCAATCGACGAGCAACAGTGCGGCAACTGGCCACGCAAATGAACGCTGGGGCACCCAGGTAAGTTTTCGCGACAACAGTAGAGCAACCCTGTTACGCATGAGTCTCCGGAGTCAACGTTGCGTCAAGGCGCCCATGTTAACCCAAGTCCATCGGCAACGACGCCTGCTGTTCGCGTGAGACTACCGTCGAGTGGAAAAAGGTTGCCTTCTCCGACGAATCAAGGTTTTTACTCCACAGAAGAGACGGGCGGTGGCGGATACGGCGTCAGAAACACGAGAACCAGCACACGGACATGCTTGTTGGTCACGTACAGGCCAGCGGTGGCAGTGTGCATGTCTGGGAAATGTTTTCCTGGTATGACGTGCGACCGCTAATACCACTGGATGGGGCCCTGAACGCCAATTTCGATCTGCTCATCCTCGCTGACCACACGCATCCCTTCATGTTGGGGATTTACCCTGGTGGTGAAGGTTTGTACCAACAAGACAGCGCGTCGTGCCACGTTACTCAGAGGGTGCGTGTCTGATTCCAGGAGCATGACAGCGATGTATGAGGGTGAAACCGCCCGACCTTAATCCCATAAGGAACTTGCGTGACTATTTGGATCGATAGGTTCGACAAATTGACCTATAACCACATCATCACCGGGGCCTTTGTGCTCTGCTGCAGTCCGAATGTGCACGTGTGCCTCGGGTATCCTTCCAGGGCGTCATTGCGTCCATGCCACGCCGTCGTGCCGCTATCATCCGGGACAGGTGTGGTTATTACCATTGTTAGGTAGGTGGTCATATTATTCTGATACGAATGCGTATAGCGCAAATCGGTAAACGCTATCTGCATGAAAAATGCCACTTACAGATTAAGACAGCTTGCGCGACTACCGCTAATACACCGCATAAAGGTGTTAGCTTAAGGCTGTCTTTGAATGAGTGTTAGGGTTCCTCTTCTGCCATAAATGGCGCAAAAATCACTTCTTGGGCGTGGCTTTAACGTCTCCCAGAAGTTTGCGTCACCGAATCACTGCATACCTCGCCGTATTCGGAATGGAAGCGGTCATTCGTTGGATCCACATTGAAAAGACAAAATACGCGCTGTTACGTTTTAACCAATAACGTCGCCTAGGGTGGGGCTTAGTAGGTAGGCGGAGTACCTATAGCTCAAATTCGGGAGTTCTCTGCTAATGTGCACATTTTCTCTTTAAAAAATGAACGTACAGTAGTACACTGCTGGACAATTGCTAAGGACGGATCATAAACGGCTATATAGCGCATGAAAAGGTAAGTGTGGTTGGATGCCAAGTGAAATAAAATAATGTCAGAATGCCAGGACATTACAAGAAAGACAATTTATTGTGCTCTGAAATCCAGAAGGCTTTGGAACTTGTTCAAGGGACAAACAGGCCATTTTGTGGAGAATACGTAAACGTGAAAAAAATGCAATTACCGTCCGCAGGCGTTCCGGCGTAAGATGTCTATACTGGATATGGCCACCATGGAGGGCGATGCAAGATTCCACACGTCGTGTCATGCTTTGCACAACATTATCAAGCAGCTGTTGGGGTAATTTATCCCATTCCTCTGTCAGTGCACGGATGAGGGTGTCCTTGTTTATCGGAGGGCATTGGCGACCAGCAAGACTCCTCCCCGAAGCATCCCACACATTTTCAATGAGATTCAGATCTGGAGAACGTGCTGGCCTACGAGGCTTTGAATATCCTCGCTCTCAAGACACTTCTGGACAGCGACTGTTCAATGACATGTTGCATTGTCGTCCATGAAAATGAATCTATCACCGACAGCACCACGGAACATGCGAACATGAGGTAGCAGAACATCATTAATTTATCGTTGGCCAGTCATAGTCCCAGTTGGAAGCACATAGAGGGACGTACGGCAATTGAACATGACGCCTGACTATACCATGACACTACATGTCGGATATCGGTCCCTTACCTGTATGTTTGCTGGACAATATGCAGTACCACTATCACGCCAGATCAGTTGTCGTCGACAATCAGACGATAGACTGTATCTACTGTCATCTGAGAAGAGGACAGCAGACCAGTCGTTATCAGTTCTATTGCGATGTTGATGGCACCATTGCAAACGGGCGGTACGGTGACGTCTGGACAATGGGATGCACACAACAGGATGGCGGGCGTATTGTCCTCCTTCATGCAAACTTCTGGAGACAGTTTTTCGGGAGATCCGCTTGCCAGTAGCAGCCATAAACTGATTTGCTACCTCACTAGCTGTGCTGTGCCGGTGTCTTTTTGTTGATAGCACTATGTACCGATCTTCTGCAGGTGTCGTACTGCGAACACGACCTCCCCCGTGACGTTTGCTACACTCTCCATTTGTTTGAAATGATTTCCAAAGCCTTGAAACAACACTATGGCTGACGTCGAACTCCCTGGCAACATCTGTTATTTTTCGCCCTTCTTCAATCTTGCCAATAATACGGCCACGCGTAAAATCATCTAGGTGGTATCGGGAAGACATACTGAAAATTGCAAGTTCGTCTATTGATTATTTCCCTTTCAACTTTGCGTTTGAACAACAACTCTCAATACGCGTCAAATCCTTTATATCTCTTATCAGCGCTATGACGTCACGAACAAGTTCGGCAATCCAAAATTTGCATACGCACAACACGTCTTACTGTATCCCGCACTTATGCTAATTTCCACATTTTCCTGCCTTCCATTTTATGGTTGCTATCGTTGCTATTGTCATCCGTCCTTAGCAATTGTCCGGCAGTGTATTTAAGAAGATTTATGGCAGACAATATTCCAGTCCCACTTTTGGCCCCATGCAATTATTTCTTTTTGGCCTAGATAATTCAACAAAATCAGGCATAAATGAGATATTTCGTTTCTTCCAGACAGAAACACTGCTAAGCTAACTTATCGCGCCATCTAGCGCCTAAATTGGAATTCTTTCGAGTCAGATAAATTGGATTTAAAAACAAATTCTAACAATTATTTCGGAAAAATAACTAGGGCACATATTAGCTTTAGGTCGTTTTTATTTGTGCTCAAAATTTCAAACACTACAAAGTAATAGTCTTCGAGAAAATGTGTACAAAAGAATTTACATTGAAGATATAGGATAGAATTTCTCTTACACTCATTCAAAGACAGCCTTAACACATTATACTGTATATGCAGCGTTCACGCGTGTCAACCATGCATACGTCGTTCACCCTTGACCTCAAGACTGTTGCCAGATAACATTAAGTGAGTGAGAAAATATAGTATTAAGGTTGAAACGCTTAAAGAGAACAAACTCAAAATTTACATAAAGACAACTAAAAATGAAAGTTAATTTAGAGTAAACGTCAGATGTCGTCCATGTTTTATTATCAGAAGAAGTGTTTTGATGATCACGATTTAAAGGAAAGGTTCATTTCACTTTCAATATTTCCAAACGTGGATCGGATAATAAGTTTATGAATATATTTACTTCTTGTGAATCAGTGGCATTCGTTTTGCTAATTCACAGACGATGAGTTTCCGGATTATTGAATTAGTGATCTAACAAAAAAGAAACGAAAACAAAAATGTATCAAATAAATTTCTGGAGATATCAGCAGTGCGTGCTATTTTTCTGAGATAAAATTACGAGCCTGCTAGCGAAAAATAAAAGTACATTTCTTTACCTGCTCGCTAGTCTCGATTTAAAGAAAAACTGAAAGCCAAATATATTTATTTTTAGTGAGACTTTAAAATTGGATCTATAACATTTCGTGAGGTAGAAATAACCAGGTGCAAGAGGCAGAGAGTAAGCTCTGTTCCCGTAAAAACTATGTTTTCCCAATGAATTTAAGAAAGGCGAAAGAAAAGAAATAAAAAAAAACAGTAGCCGTAAAGGAACAAAAAAATATTGGTTAGACTGCGCAAGCTAGGAGGGAACTTTGCGTGATACCCGAACCTTTTTTTTTTTTTTGTATGTTTCCCTGGCATCTAGACCCCTGAGAATTAATGAGATCTGTTTTGCATCACTGTATCTTTGTTCCCAGCAGAGCCGAAAAACCTTGCAGTTTTTTCCCTGTATCTCCTACTTCGCGTTGTTTCTAGCGCACCGCACGCACGAACTTACATTTTTTGTACTTCGAATACACGTAAGGGCGCAAGATAAAAATAGATACTGAATTTCCCTAAGAAAAGCAAAATAGTTTACCCATTCAGAAATGATGTGGAAAAAAAGGAAAAGTGCGTTTTATTATATATGTTTCTCAAGCATGCATTTTTCTGGAAAAAAAAATTATTTAATTAGTGCATAATTTTCTCGCTCTTTATTCCTTGGAAATAAAAAAAAAGCTGAGCTGAGCGGTGCTAAGTGCGACATTTCATTACCTCAGGACTGAAATTGTTTTCTCATGCAGCTGACACCAGACACTATAGGGAACACTCAATGAAAGGGATTTGTGTTATTATTTGCGTTTAAATGCCCAGTTGCACAGAAGCAAGTTCTACGACTTTTCTGAGTTGCAACTTATGGCACGCTAACTTGTTGCAGGTGGTACCAAATGGAGTTACATGCCTGCAAAACAGAGAAACAAAAAATTGCCAGTTAATTTTGTGGGGGCTGATTCAAGGCAACACGAAAATTTCATTTCTTCTGGAAAAAAAATCGCGCGTTTTTTGGTTATGATGTTCGTTTTTTCTCAGGATTTGGGTTGTTATTGTGAACAAAATGAGGAATAGTGTAGTATATGATATTTTAACTGCATTTTCGTTATACAAATTATAACGAAGTAAATTTCTCCGTCATTTTTATCCGCGCCGGGGTTCGAACCCGGGTCCCCTAATTCCGGAATAAGTTGCTCTACCAATTAAGCTACGCGGACGTTTTATTCTGGTTTCTATCTGCCTTTATGTCGTGCGCGTCCTTCTGGCAGGTACGTCACATCATCTCCCCCTTATTATTTTTTTTTTTTTTTTTTCGAAGTGCTGGAGAAGGGATTCTCTTATTTTTCCTATCTCGCGGTGTGGAAATAACATCACACCAATGCGAGATTTTGAACGGTCGGGTCATCCGGATAGTTCGGGCGCCATTATAACGAAGTAAATTTCTCCGTCATTTTTGGTCTACGCCGGGATTCGAACCCGGGTCCCCTCATTCCGGAATAAGTTGCTCTACCAATTAAGCTACGCGGACGTTTTATTCTGGTTTCTATCTGCCTTTATGTCGTGCGCGTCCTTCTGGCAGGTACGTCACATCATCTCCCCCTTATTATTATTATTTTTTTTTTTTTCGAAGTGCTGGAGAAGGGATTCTCTTATTTTTCCTATCTCGCGGTGTGGAAATAACATCACACCAATGCGAGATTTTGAACGGTCGGGTCATCCGGATAGTTCGGGCGCCATTATAACGAAATAAATTTCTCCGTCATTTTTGGTCTACGCCGGGGTTCGAACCCGGGTCCCCTCATTCCGGAATAAGTTGCTCTACCAATTAAGCTACGCGGACGTTTTATTCTGGTTTCTATCTGCCTTTATGTCGTGCGCGTCCTTCTGGCAGGTACGTCACAAAATTCATAAAAACTAGGAAATTTTAAAAGTTTTAAGAGAAATTGCCAGTATAATTTTCTTGCATTTAAATAAGAAATTTTATTTTCAAGTAACATGCAGTAACAGCAATACTCTGGCACAATACAACTCATGTTACGCAGGATTATGCCAAGCACATATTTCAAAAGATTATATTATGCCAATAATTTGAAAGATAATTCCGAAAAGTTGAACACAAAAATAAAGACAAATCATCAATATGCATTATGAACTGTGCTGAGTACTCATTGAATTGCAGCAACCTACCTAATACTTCGTGGGACCTCCTTTCGCCTGGAGAACGACTGTCACAAGAAATTGCTTTCACTCCATGTGCTGCCTATATTGACTGAGAAGACGGAAATCATGGGACCCCTGGTTCCTGGGAAACGCGACACTGTCATAACTTTCGGTAGTAGGTGAACCCACCGCTTGACAGGTAGATAAGTATTAGGATATCACGACGTTCACGTAGAAGGTAAACAAAGTTTGAAATAGGGATGGTGGTGCGTACCGGAAGAATGGGCCACTCTATTACGCGGTAGGGCGGGAATCGCAGTATCCCCGCTCGACAGGATCAAGAATGTAACGGAAACACGCAATTTCCGGAATTACATAGCATCGTGGGCAAAGCCCTGGGATAGAAAAGATGGCGGATAAACGTGGCAGTCCACTTCTGTCTCGAAAAGTTGCAACCAACCAGAAAGCGACAGTAGCACAAATCACCGCCGACTTCAAAGAGGAAAGTGGCAGAAACGTCTCCACGTTGACCACCAGGCGATCATTAGACGCAATAATTTATAGGGAGCAGCTGATTCACCAGAATCCCATTGCTAACCCCACATCTCGAGACTGTACATCGAACCTGGGCCTTAGAAAATTGGAGACAGGTCTCATTGCCTAATGGGGTCCCGTTTCCAGTTATTTCGTTTGTACGGTAATGTACGAATCTTGCAAAAACCACACAAAGCGATGGGTCCAGCATATCAACAAGGAACTATTCAACCTTGTGGAGACTCTGCTGATACCTGGAAAGAGTTCAACTCGCACACGTTAGCACCGCTGGTACGTATAGATTCATCTCTAAGTGATCTACTCTCCGTGTCCAGTCTTGCAGACCTTCTACATGAATTCATGATTGCACATGGTCATGATATCATGGCCATCTTAGAATGGACCCTTCCTGCTGAACAACGTCCATCCCGCAGAGCCATACTAAGTGGAATATGGCTGTAAGAGCATTCAACAGACGTTCACACCCTGCAGTGGCCTCTCTGTTCATGGGACGTGAACCCTGTGTAAAATCATTAGGATGTTGTGGAAAATTCCGTTTAAGATTTTCATCCTCCACTCAGGAATGCGATGGAATTATGAACAGCGATGCACCAAAAATACTTGGACATAACTTTGAAACACTTTCCTGACCTGGTGGGCTCAAGGCCTTGCCGTATGGCCGCCTTTATTCAGGCGAAAGTTGGGCTTACCCGTTACTACGTAGGTATCTCATGATGTCTCTCAACTCACTGTAAATGTATATGTGTAGTAAGATCTGCAATCAATATGTTCGTAAATAATTCTCAGCAATCAATCTGTGATATTGAATTACTTGTAGTTCACTGTTGTCCATGTGGTCTTCTCTTCATAAAATGTTAAAATTATTCGTCCGTTATCTGATTTCCGTTCGAGCATGCATCCATTACGCTACCCAAGACAGACTTCTCATTTTCACACTGTTAAATATTGGTACTTAGAAATAAGCAAATTGTACTCCATTTTGAATACATTCTAGGCTTATAATAATTGCGAGTACTTGTGCCTCCTTTTTAGAAAAGACACGTTCTAATTTTTGAGTACATACAGGGAATCAATTGTGAGTATATCTGGTATTTCTAATTAAAAATGTATGAACTCATTTTTGAGTACATATGCTTTAAATACATATGCTCAGAAAAATCCATATATTTCAAATATATGTGCTCTAATCTCTTTCAGTTTCTGTGCCCTTTCGAGCTGGGCACAGAAACTGAAGGAATTTAGAGCGAATCTAGCGATTCTGACAGGACAATTTGTAAGTGATAGAGAGAGAGAGCACACTAGATGGCGCCACCGTACAAGCGTACGATTTTGCACATACAAGGCAGCCAGATATTAGGGGGGAGTGGGCTCTGCAATGAAAAGCTTTATATGTAACCAGAGGTTTCTACTCCGGGGCCGTCACTTAACGTGCTCGTCCGATGCATGACAGATATTCTGCATTTGTTAGAAATCCCCGCCACCACGTCAGGTTGGTTTAACCGTCAAACTCCATCAGCAGTCTGAATCTCTAACCACTAAGCCCTCCGCGGCTCGATTCCAAATTTGGAATGCGTGTACTACATACATACTCATTTATTCATAGAATCAACTGGAAGTATATCATTCGATGGCACATCTGGGATAATAGATACACTCATTGTCACATGCTGGGCAAATAGACTGTACAGTTTTAGGACAAATATAGTAATGAAGCGACAGTATATTATTTATGAGATTGACACAAATATAGTTAATGTAAAAACGCACAGGAAGACACTTTATGCAGAATGAAATTACTTGTGATCAGTGACTTTATTGTACTAATTATTTTTGTGTGTCACTTTACACATTTATTAAACAATTTCTCTTGAAATCTGTAATATCTAAAATGAAGTAATACGAGATTATATTTATATTTATTGACGTAGTTATTCGTAAGTACGTATGGTTGCTTATATTTGAGCATGTCATGTGCTCGTTTACGATACGATTGTACTTAAAAAAAACGAGTAGGTTCAGGTTCTCATTTTTAAATAGATTTTGTTGAACAGTGCAGTTACTATAAAACGCATTGTCCTGTGTGGAGTTAGGGTGGTTGTGTAACTGTAAATGAACTGCAAGCAATTCAGCATCACAATCTGATTGATGAGAATTATGTACTTTTTAATGTCTCGACGTATTTCTGAGGAATATTTCTTCCTTAATTTCGCCAATCAAACTGTTTCTATGGCGTTCGATAGTTACTTTATGAAGCATATTGGGTTTTCCTGCTGTTACCGCAGGGTGTCCACAATATATCCCCGATGTACAGTTGGGTTGATATCGGGCAAGTTTGAGGGCCAACTTGGGTTCACGTCGATAGACTAAACGACTCTATGACTCATGCTGTTGCCTCATGACTGAACGACTCTACGACTCATGCTGTCTGTATGACTCATGCTATCTCTATGACTCATACGACTCTATGACTCATGACTAAACGACTCTATGATTTTTTTTTTTTTTTATTGAAATTTTAACGACCACCGTGAGCAACTCAATGGGCTATAAGCAGTCGCCCGTCCCTAATTTAGGGTCACTGGTTCCAGGGAAGGGAGAGATCCAGTGCCGTAAGACAAACACAACATCCATGCCTAACCGGGATTCGAACCCGGACCCTTACGGACGAATGATCAGAGGCCAGCGCCTTAGACCACTGCGCCACCGGGGCGGCGACTCTATGATTCATACGACTCTATGACTCATGACTAAACGACTCTATGACTCATCACTAAACGACTCTATGACTCATCACTGAACGACCAAGCTGTAGGCACCAGGAGAGTTGTTCACGTCCATAGACTTTTTATGAGAACGGCTTCTGTTCTTGTAACTCCTCTGTGATAACGTGCGACATAATGTCACTTCACAGTATTATTTCTCGTTGATATCGTATTGGAGCGGCAAGCTCTAAGTTGTGCTGCACTGATTTACCTTTACAAGGTGTCATACCCGTCGTTCACATCTGGAATCCACCTTTCGTAGCATTTTACATTTGTTAAGCCGCTTGTTTGTGTCATCATTTTGGCCCCACTCCTACATTTTAACCACGAAGGTTGCGGAACAACCCACAAGAGCTTCAGTTTCCGAAATGGGCGCACCAATCCTTCGTGAGTTCACAATTTTGTCTTTCGTAAACTCCGATAAATCCTTGGTTTTTGCTTCAGTGGCCGGCAAATTCCCCGGACGTGAATCCTATCCAGAATGTCTGCGAATGCACCGTTTGCGGTGAGACTGTGCTATAGTTTAATTTGCATAAACTGCGCTACTCAATATTTTGTTTTTTGATTGGAGGTTTAACGACCATCGTAAGCAGCTCAATGGGCTATAAGCAGTCGCCCGCCCCTAATTTTGGCTCACTATTTCCAGGGAAGGGAAAGAGTCAGTGCCGTAAGACAAACACAACATCCATGCCTGACCGGGATTTGAACCCGGACCCCATTCGGACGAATGATCAGAGGTTATCGCTTAGACCACTGCGCCACCGGGACGGCCAATAATTTACGCATGATACATTCCTGCACGATTCTTTCAACATCTGTTACGTTCCATGTGCCGTCAAATTGCGGCTGATCTGAAGGCCAAGGACGGCACATCACGCTACTTGGCAGGTATATCTAATTAACTGGCACCACTGTATAGCTTGCTATACTATGATAAACAAGAAACTACTTTGACTTGCTGCCATGCCACGCAAGACAGTTCTTTGGTGGAGTACTATGCTGTGCTCTCCCAGAAACATTTTGTCGAGCTGTTGTACAGTATCAGATTGCACGTTTGGTGCCCATCAGTTTATTTAACTGCTGATTAAATTAAATTAATAAAGAGGAATTGTAAAGTAACTAACCTGTACATAAAACAGTAAAACTACGCTAGTAATCCGATTCACTGGCTTAAATACGCAAATAAACGTTTCTAAGCTTTCAGAAATTAACCTGATGGCTTTACCAAGGACGTTTGACAGTAGTTTCCGACCTACCGCACTTAACAACTTACAGTTTTCTGCCTACCTTACTTAACAACTTATAGTTTTCAGCCTACCTTACTTAACAACTTATAGTTTTCTGCCTATCTTCCTTGAAAAAGATTTTTTTTTTTTTAATTTTTACGCCAATAAATCGGATTTCTAGTACAGTTTTATTATTTTATTTACCTATGATTTTCACTTCACCACATTCAAATGAATAAGTTCCAAACATTTATGCTTTTAGTTATTTATGTTAAAATTACCAAATTACCCTAAAAGGAAAACATCGAACATCACCTGTGATTTGGAGTATAGCTCCATAAGAAACCAGCCATTGCTGCATTCCCTTGAAAACACTGAGAACATTTAAAAACGTGTAGCAACCCATTTAGGGTCCACATCAGCAGAAGTAAAAATTTGAAGACCTGATGTCGTTATGTATCGGTGATTCTACATGTTTGAAATATGCATGTAGCTTCTGATTAGGTTATCATACAGTTGTGGGGGTTCACTCATCACAGAAATTCCACAGGGATCGTAAGGATGCATTTTATTCAAACATCCTTGTTTCCGCATTGCTGTGTCTAATTTCTGGTTTGGTTAATACAAACTTTAGTGAAACTCGGTGGTTGTTTGTAAAATTCAATCCTCCTTTTTAGTAATAATACCCATTTGTCAACAGTTTTGTAAGGTGGAGATTTGAAAACAGTGCCAGTTCGTTTTCACAGTTTAAACTGAACTTTATAGGAACGCTAACTTAATACGACGAGGGAGAACCATGAGCAACTCAGAGGGCTGTAAGCATCAACCAGTCCCTAATTTAGGGTTACTGGTTCCAGGTAACAGGTAGAGGTAGTGCCATTGGACAAATACCCCACCCATGTCTCATTTGGAACTCAAATCCGTCCCCATATCGAACTAATGCTCAGAGTCCAGTACCTCTGACTTCTCGGCACACAAGATCGTACGGATCTTTGTGAGGACCGCTTTAAGTTCCTAGCAGTCGGTTTTAGTTAATCTTCATGAGCTACTGATATCAGCCTTACAAAAATTTTGCGTAGGCATCAAGTCATTTCCGTGATGTCGCTCTGATGGCACAGTGGTCTGAGCGCTGATTTACTTCTGACAGTTCCTTCGAGTGGTCCCTCCTTCGTTTTCCGGTAGAAACATGAGCGGTGCGTTTGCCTTCAGCACTGACTCTCTCCCTTCCCTGAAGCCAATGGCCTTCAAATAGGTACTGGAGACTGATTATAGCCCCTAGAGTTGCTCACTGTGGTTGAGAGACCCTAAAACAAAATGCAATTCACTGACGTCAATTCAGCAAACTCAGCGGAGGGAGAAGATCACTATCAGTATCACTTCCCTCCTCTGAGTCTCAACTCTCAATCAATAGACAGTGTTGTTGGAAAATTGTAGTGTAAGAAAATGTGCTATAAAATTGTAGTGTAAGAAATTGCGCTATTGTTGTGTAAGAAAATGTGCTATAAAATTGTAGTGTAAGAAATTGTGCTATTGTAGTGTAAGAAAATGTGCTATAAAATTGTAGTGTAAGAAACTATGCTATAAAATTATAGTGTAAGAAACTGCTATTCTAGTGTAAGAAACTATGCTATAAAATTGTAGTGTAAGAAATTGTGCTATTGTAGTGTAAGAAAGTGTGCTATTGTAGTGTAAGAAACTGTGCTATTGTTGTGTAAGAAATTGTGCTATTGTTGTGTAAGAAAATGTGCTATAAAATTGTAGTGTAAGAAACTTTGCAATTGTAGTGTAAGAAACTATGCTATAGAATTATAGTGTAAGAAACTGTGCTATTCTAGTGTAAGAAACTATGCTATAAAATTATAGTGTAAGAAACTGTACTATTGTAGTGTAAGAAACTGTACTATTGTAGTGTAAGAAACTGTGCTATAAAATTGTAGTGTAAGAAATTGCGCTATTGTTGTGTAAGAAAATGTGCTATAAAATTGTAGTGTAAGAAACTGTGTTATTTTGCGTTTGTTGCTATGGGTTTAATTGCCACCATCAGCACCTAAAGCCAGGAGCAGTTGTCAGTCATTTATTCAGAGCTACGTTTCTCAGAGAGGCGACAGAGTAGGGCAGATGCATCACTCATACATCATCCATGTCTAGAGCTAGAGCGTAGTTCGGACGATTAAAAAAAGGCCACGCTTAAGATATCTCGGCTATCGGGGAATCGTCTAATACACTGAAGAGCAATTGAATGACGTATGAAGCGATCCGACAATATAAGGAGTGATGCGACGGGAATCAGTAAGAGTAGGACGCAGTATGGGTAAGACGAAGGATCTAAGCGCATTTGATCGTAGGCAAATTGTCAAGATTCGGCGAATCGGTCACTCCATCTCGGAAGTCGTGCAGCACTATGGTTTTCACGAGTCACTGTGTCACGGGTACACCGTGAGTATATCGAATCCGGTAAAACAATCCCTGCAAGGACCAACTGCCGTGGACAAGAGCGTACGGATGAGCGGAGTCATAGTCGGCTAGCTCGCACTGTAACAGCGGATAGACGGGCCACAGTGCAAGAAATCACTCGGTAATTTAACGCTGGTGCACAAAAACGTGTAAGCAGCCACACCATCCAGAACCATCTCCTCGCTATGGGGTACAGAAGCCATCGTCCCACGAGGGTACCGCTGCTGACCGCACATCACAGGGTGCAAATATTAGCATGCGCGCGGGAACATCACCACTAGACCTTAGACATGTGGAAAAATGTTGCCTGGACTGATGAGTCGAGATTCACGTTGGTACATGCGGATGGCAGGATACGAGTACGACGCAAACCACATGAAGCGATGGATCATTCTTGCCAGCAGGGTACTCTTCAAGCTAATGGGGGTGGCATTCTCGTCTGGGGACTGTTTACGTGGATTGAAGTGGGACCCTGGTACGTGTGACATCGTCCCTCACAGGTCAACGTTACTGGGATATCCTGGACGACCATTTGCTCCCGTTTGTGCGTCTTCAACATCCCAGTGGGGACCTCTTCCTGCAACAAGATATAATGAATTCGCTTTATTTGCTTTCCGCTAAGCTAATTATTATGAATGATTCTCTTCCTACCAGCTAGCTAATGATATACTTGTACTAAGCTTCAAAATGATGAATTCAAAAAGGTGTTGTTACTAGTTAATTACGAACGTAAACAAAGTCTCAACGCTGGTTATTTATAGGAATCAAATAAATGTTATAAACCTAACAGCCAGACAGAGGTCTGACAAAAACTATGAATTGAGAAAGACTGACTTACTGAAAACTTCTTTATTTCAACGACTCTTGGTCAACTAAGGTACACACAACACTAGTAGAACAATAATGAATAATCACTCCTCGTAATATACACGCTTTCGCTTAACGACCACAAGCTCTCCTCGTAACAACACAAAGCCCTCCTAAGTCTCGATGAACGCGCCTATATACTAGCTACCACCACGTCATGACTTACACTCATTGCCAGATCTCATTCAGCGGGTGAAATAATATTTCGTTCAGTAAGAAGATAATTTACATAGTAAAATAAAATAACCAGAGATAGTAAAATCAAAAGGAAAGTGAATATAGAATATACGTTACAAAGACAATGCACTGTTTCATCACCTTCGAATTGTATCCGAATGGTTGGATGAACATTCCACCGATGTGACCTCGCATCCTTGGCCAGCTGGGTCACCTGACCTCAAGAGCGCATCTGGAATGCTATTGAGAGAGATGTTCGAGGATCTGACCCCCTCCATCAAATCTTCGGGAACTGTGGTGCTTTTTCAGGGGTCGTGGATCCGTATGGCTTCCCAACGCTTCCGGGGTCTTGTCGATTCCATGCCGAGACGAATCGCCGCCGTCATCAGGGCGAAAGGTGGTGCTACACGTTACTGGACAGGTATCTCTAATTCAATTGCTCTTCAGTGTATATTTTCATAGTATGGAAAGACATTAGTATCATCGTCTTTTGGCGGTACCTTTTGTTTTCTTTTTTACATGATTTTGAATCAGCAGGAGTGATAACTTAAATTAGAAAAGTCTGGTGACTGTGCACACCTGCATATGTTATACTTACCATGAATTATTTAAAACAAAAATTTTAACATTTTGCCTGCATTGAATATTTAAACGTCTTTTAAAAAAGTAACGGAAAACAGTTATGGGAAACATATTATGGTTCATCACGGTGGCAATTCTCTCCAGAAACCATTTTGGCACGCATTATGTCTTTGAAGAGCTACCGAAAGAATGAAAGAACTAGATCCAATTAATTAATAACGACTTTCCACCTTTCTTGAAAAAGGCATCTTGTGCGAAAATTTATTTCTATTTTTGTGTCAATAAATCCAATTACTATAGAACTGGAAGAGCTATTTAACTTTACGTCACTTTCAATGATGCGTTCACTCAGGGTTTCCTATTTATATACTAAATCATTTTTTTCGTTTTTCTGTTACGACAGTCAACAAGAAAATTATAAGTTGATTTAATTACTAATGCACAAAGTGTTTAAATAGCTCTAAGAACTGTTTCAATCAAATGCTCTAGAAACTTTATTTTTTAAATACAAATGTCGGAGAGTGTAAATCGGAAGTAGCTTTGAAACCGAGTTTTCAATGAATTCCCCGTTTACACTCTCACGCACGAATACATAAGATATTTCACTTTAAATAAACATTCGGATAAGGCTTTAAAGTATGCCTACATTTCAGTTAATTTAGATCCATCGCTCCTAAAAAACAATCTTTCACATTTCAACTTCCTACTTCCAGTGATTTCGTTTGTAGATTTAAGTTCAACGATTTTGCGCGCGAAAACGGTAATGAAAAAATGTAAAGAAAAACCGGGAGAAAGAAGCAAAAACTAAGAACATTTTACAGGAAAAGAAGAACATTCATCTTTTTAAGTACAATCGAAAATAATATGGTCTGATGAAGATGGTGATTTATTGGAAAGACTGCTAGTAGAATAAATTTAGCGTGACGAAAGAATGGTGTTTCCAAGTGAGCGTTGTCGAATACAGCCTTAACTGGAATCATATGCAACGATAACGAGCTGAAAATGGGTGTGTCGAAAGAAAATATTTCATCCTAATTAGCCTCTAGGGGCAGAACGGAAGAGATATTGCAACAACTTACATAGATAGTATTTACATTTGAAGGCAATTGTGCTGCTCTAATATATGCGGTCGATAAGGTCTCATCTTGCTCAGCTCATATCACAAGGCATGCAAATGTAAACTACTCACGCCGCAAAAATGAAAGCACTTTCCTGTCTTTTTTGTTTCCAGCTGTGCTTTTTACATGAACACTTTTGTAGCCCGATGTATTTGATTCACAAATTTTTGATCAATCCGGGAGAGTCATCTGAACCATTGGGTTCAAAAAGGTATGATTGAAACTACTAGTTTGTTTTACGACTATTTGATTTAGTTGCCATCGAATTTTCAGTGCATAAATAAACCGCCCTAAAATCAGGGATATAGATTGAATTTTTCTGTCTTCGTGTTTCTCTGGTGAAAATGTTATGGTTTTATATGATAGGAATGAAAAAGGCTTCGCGGAAACGTACGTCTATGAAAAAATAGATAAAATGAAATGGAGGTCAATTTTATTAAACGTAAAAACTTCAAAGCATTACTTTTCGAATTTAATATACAACATCCCAACGCATCTGAAATATCGGAAATTATACACTGGTCGCAAAAAGTTAGTGATATTGCATGAAAAATTAGTGATATTGCATTTTGTGACGTATATTCTAATATAACTTTCATTTTTAGTTCATTTTCCTATGTAAATTTGAGTTTGTTCTTTATACTACCAAACTTAACGTGATATCTTCTCTCTCTCACGAGAATGAAGTTGGCAACACAACTGAGGTCAGAGAGAAAGTGACGTATGAATGTGACAAGAACGATGGATAAAAAGGACGAAAAGACAGTTGCTCATGGGGATGTGTGTAGACGTTCGATCGCTAAGATAAAAGTGTAGTTTACCTGCTGTGTTATACGTTGGATCTATACTTAAAGACTGCTGGACCAATAAAAGGTTATCGTAAGTTGGCTTCAGTTTATGTTTCGTCCGGCCGTAAACGATTGCATCGCATACTTATTTAGTTCAACATTCCTTAGTCATGGTTTTAGACATAGCGTAACACCAATCTCGCACACGAAAAAGACATTACGTTATAATGTTATATTACTGTATGTATCTGACTCAAGTAACACACATTAAAATAACATCAGTGAGGCTACGAAAAACCAAACTATAAAGAGTGCTTTTACAAAAACTATTTATTGTGCAATTTCTGAACACAACAAAGTAGCACTGCAATATAGACAAAATGGTAAATTCGGATAATTCCCATGCTTCTGGATTTCAGTACTCTGTAACACCACCTCTGTGTCAAAGAACATCTTGATAGCTACGAAGCATACTTGTAATGACATTATTGATGTGTTTCTAGGGCAGCTCGTCCCATGTTACAGGAAACACGTTAAGGAGGTCTGCCATTGTACAGGGGCACGAACATGGTTATCCAGATGTTGCTGTAAAGCGCTCCGAATTTTCTCAAAAGAGACCTCGCAGGCAGCTGTAACGATTTAATCCTACGATTTTGCAGCTTCTGAAGCACGCTTCAGGCACGGTGACTGGTTGCAATGTCAACGAGAAAACGGAATACATGTCCAGCAGCAGCATGAAGCAGTGTCATAATGGGAACGATGATCTCGTTTCGGCACACTAAGGCATTCTTGTGGCCTTGACAAACGTACAAGAAAGCACGGCCGCTAAAACACACTCCTGCCTGAGCCAGAACTTACTGACACTGGTAAGGGTGGACGTACTGTACACAGTGTGGTTTCATTCGTGTGCAGGATTTCCTCCACGTGTGTCCGCAAAGCGTATCAGGATAAAAAGGGAAACGGGATTCGTCTGTGAAAAGTGCATGGTGCCACCCTGTGTGATATGTACTGTTGCACCCAGGTACATCTTTGAAGACGATTAGCTGATGCCAGTGCTATACATCTCAGCGGCCTCCTTGCTCTGAGTCTGTAGCCGTGAAGATGGTTTTGTACTGCTTGAGTACATACTGTGATACCAGAAGCAGCTCAAAGTGGTTCCCAGAGTTGGCTACTGGTGATACTGAGCCTTCTAAGAGCACTTACTACCAGGTAGCATTTTGCCTCCTGATGGTTATCCCTACTACGCTCTGAGGAATTCCTAAAGCTGTCGCCACTTCGATCTGCCGTTCCCCTGCCTGTAGCATTACATCAGCTCTATTTCTGTTGTCAATGCTTAGACATTTTATTGGACATCTCTTCAGGTTAATCCTGAAGAGATGTCCAATAAAATGTCTAAGCATTGGTTTAAAAAGTTTGCTGAAGGCAATATATTCAGCAAACTTTTAAACCAAGTGGTGAAACTACATGTTTTTCACTTCTGGCAGGGTACTTTACAGGAACACGCACACCACATTGTGTGGTGTTTCTCATGATTCTAGTTAACATATAGCGTAGGTACACTGATAACCTATCTCCAGTAGTCGCTAAATTTGCATATCACAAACGGTTTCCCTACGAAACCGCGATATCCCTAACTTTTTGTGACCAGTCTATTATTAAAGCTGTTTTATTAAGCAAAATAATATAGCATTTTTTTCATTTAGGATTAAGTTTTTTAAAGCACAGCGCAGCTTTTTTAATTGTTATTTACTTGTAAATGTAGTGAATTACCGATTTAGCCAACCGATAAGCAGCGCTTTTCCGGGTTTTTTTTTATTATTTTCCTTATTCCGGACTTTCACTGTAACATTTCGCATATGTGTTCTACATTTTATAGCGTGCACATGTGGTGCTGTGAATCTTAAACAAACGTTTTCATTCAAAACTTACTTTGTGCTTCTAAATTTGAGACAAGTTTCTTCTCAACAGATGATTGCTACTATTTAAAATATCTGTATGCAATTTTTAGTTTAACAGTTGCACAGCTTTGCCCGCAAGAATGAGCGCCTACGAGTCATTACATCATGACCACCTCCTGCCTAGAAAAATGAGCGCGCCTGAGACCGAACTGTGGCGCAGGTGAAGTTCACAGAGCAGTATATATACAACCCGAGGACCGGCTTTCGGTTAGTAGAGTGTTCGGAGTCAGAATGGGAAAAGCTGCTGATTTATCGGAGTTTGATAAAGCATAAATTATGATGGCACGGTGCTTCGAAACTACGGTTTCGGAAATGGCGCGAGGCTTGTGAGTTGTTCATGTGCCGCTATAGTGAGTACGTATCAAAATTGGTGCACAGATGGCGATACGACGAACTGTCGTCCGCAGCTCATTGACGCCAGAGGTGAGCGGAGACTGTCTCTAATTGTTCACAGCGACTGAAGGCCCACAGTGCGACACATCACCCGCAGCTACAACAGTGCTGATCAGGGCAATATGTCACAGCACACAGTTCATCGCAGCCTTCTGCGCATGGGCCTGCGTAGCCGAAGACCCAGCCAGGTCCCCATGCTCACTGCTCGTCATCGCCAACAACGCATTAAATGTGCCCAAGAAAATCGAGATTGGACCGTGGAGAATTGGAAGAAAGTTGCCTGGTCTGACGAATCAAGATTCCAAGTGCATCACGTAGACGGCCTAGCGCGGATACGCTGATTACCAACGGAGACACGGCACCTGGAGCACTGTTGGGCGGAAACAGGTCGGCGGAGGCGGTGTAATGCTGTGAGAAATGTTATCTTGGGACACTTTAGGTCTTATTATCCCAACAGCACAATCTCTGACAGCTGCCAAGTATCTGAACATCATTGTGGACCAAGTTCACCCATTCATGGCTACTGTGTTCCCTGCTGGTAATGGCCATTACCAACATGGTGATGCTCCATGTCACACTGCCAGAATCATCAAGGAGTGGTTTAAGGAACATGCTGGTAACTTTCTGTTAACGCCCTGGCCTCCAAATTCAACTGGCATGAACCCAATCGAACATTTGTAGTTTGACTTGGGAAAGCGGGTTCGCACTAAATCACTACCACCCCGAAATGTACGGAAACTGGTAGACCTGCTGTTGACATTATGGTACCAGATACCCCGGGATACCTATCGCCACCTCATCGAATCCATGCCTGGCCAAGTGGCTGCTCTTTTGTGGGCTAAAGAATGTCCTCATCGGTGTATAGGTACAGTATATATTTCTGTTTCCAACTATAGCTCGGTTTGAAAATTAGCAGGCAGAAAAGAAATGAATCCGTTGCTTTCTTCACGGTAAACATTTTGCCTACGTTTGCTATCTCTAATAATTCAGAGTTTTGAGGTTGCGTGCAATATATACTACATTGAGGATCATATTTCTGCTTCTAAACAGCAGAAAGCTATGATTCGTTTTGTATTTGAATCCTTTCTTTACAATAGACATTTGTGTACACTTTCTAGTACCAAAAATGCATCCTGATGTTGCATGAATATATATTAAATCGTAGTTTCCTTTTAAAGTGCTGCAATCATACTTTACGTTCTAAAACTTATTTTCACCTTTACTTCATTTCCCATTTACTCAATTCACTGATGATTACATACCTATCTCGACTATGTTGATAACTGATTTTGTTCCATACGCCCCTGAAGACTTCAGAAACAGTTTTAACTAGGTTTGTTGCTGTAAACTGCTTATGGTTTCTATGCTTTCGGTTACTTGTTATCAAAAATTTTCAGGAATACACAGAGACGGTAATGTAGGGTACATTTATCTTTTCTATGAATCATTTTCAATCAACATGCCTTAAATGTTAGTTACCATTACCATGTGCAAAGGATTTAAGCGCAAATCTCGAAAACATTTTTCCGTTTCTTTGGAATAAAAATGCTTTAAATTTAAAATCAGAAAAAACATACTTCAGCGATTAGTAAGACACCTCTTTTCAGAAATGTGTAAATTTTGTTCAATATTCATATATTTGACTGAATCATATACTAGGGTTGAAAAGTTGTTAAGTGATGACATTTAGCATTATGAGACGGCCCTGTTTCGACTTAGGGCACAAGAACAGATAAGAAACTAACATCGCATGAAAAGGGAATTTTACAAAGGCATATAATGAATAAACAGCACAGTTGCCACCAGAAATTGGTGGTTAATAGCCACTGACCGAAAATAAACTGTTTCATTAAAATAACCTCTTGAGTTAATACGATGCTGACATTAATAGCTACTGACCGAAAATAAATTGTTTTATTAGCATACTCTCATGCGTTGCTGATTTTCAGGAAATAAGTGCCAACATTAAGTAGCTTTGCGTTAATTCTGTTGCGCAAGAGAAAAGGATGACGTTTTAAGCCACCAAAACGGAAAATATAGAGACCTTTGGCTGATAGCCACAGCTGGTGTTAGAATAATTATAAAGGAACTAGCTGTAAAGCCCGTTGAGATTAGAATAAACCGGGTTCCAAACTTATTGCTATTCAAGCATTTATTAACGACCTTGGAAAATATCTTTGTACACGATTATTTTTTTTTTTTTGTAAATATCTTTTCGTAATCTGGAAGTAGTTTTCCTCGTCCTGGCTCATGGACTACTTTAACTGACACATTATCAAACCGTCGAACTCTTGAAAATGCAACATAACGTGGTCCATGGCTAAACTCTGGTTCAGGAAGGTAGATACTTACTTTCTCCAGTGTTTGAATTTGAGACTTATTAAGTCATAGCAAAGGCGAGTTTCACAGGAAGTTGTCGTCGTCTCAATGTGAATGGGAGGTCTACAAGTTTTGTCCGGAAAGCAATGAGACCACTTTTCCTGGGCCAATCAGAAGGGCGGGAGGGCGGAGTCTGCGGTCGTGACGGGTGGCGGGGTATGTTATGTAAACGATCGATGTCTCATCAGTTGGCTCTGATGTTTTACAGAGGATCACTTGCGAAGTGGACAAATGTGTGAGCGTCGCGTAACGGTCGAAATGCAGAAGAGTGTCAAACAGCTATAAGCGGTAAAGTTTTGTGCTAAACTTGAAAAATCCGCGATCGTGACGCTTGCTATGATACAGAAAGCCTACGGAAAGGATGCTTTATCGAAAGCACAAGTGTTTCGGTGGCACAAAACGTTCACAGAGGGAAAAGAGAGCGTCGAGGATGAGTTACGCCCAGGACGCCCTTCAGCGTCTGACACTTCGGACAATGTGGATAAGGTGAAAGCAGTTTTGGACTCTGACCAACGTCTGAGTGTTAGACTGGTAGCACGTGGGACTCGCGAAATCCATTGTGCATGAAATCATTGCGCAAGAACTGCAGATGCGGAAAGTTTGCGCCAAATCGGTTCCTAAGGTTTTCACCGATGAAAAGAGGAACAACCGTGTGTCGATTTCTTGTGAGCTTGTGGACCGTGTGAAGAGTGAACCTGTTTTTTTTTTTTTTTTTGGAGAAAGTGACAACAGGTGATGAAACGTGGGTCTTTCAGTACGATCCGGAGACGAAACGACAGAGCTCAGAGTGGCACACTCCTGAGTCTCCTCGACCAAAGAAGGCTCGAATATGCAAATCGAAGATGAAATCGATGCTCATTGCCTTCTTTGACTGTAAAGATGTTGTTCATAAGGAGTACGTACCTACTACTAAACGATCAACGCTGCATTTTACGTGGAAGGGCTTCAACGGCTGAAGAACAGAGTTGCGCGCGTCCGCTCGGAGATCACCAACATTTGGGTTCTTTACCACGATAATGCGCCGAGCCATGCGTCGCACAGAGGATGAGAGAGTTTCTAGAAAAAAACAACGTGGCAACATCGCCCTAACCTCTCTACAGCCCGGACTTGGCCCCGGCTGACTTCCTTTTTGTTTCCCCAGCTCAAATCCAGCCTGAAAGGTGACCATTTTGGGACTGTTACAAACGTGCAAAGTGCTGCGACAAGTGCTTTGAAAGCGATCCCGGTTTCCGACTTCTAGGCAAGCTACGCTACGTGGCAGAACCGTTGGCAACGGTTTATTGATGTTCAAGGATGTTATTTCGAGAAATGTTAATGTTATATAAGTATAACTTAAATTAAACGTCTGTTATTTAATGAGTGTCATTACTTTCCGGACAGACCTTGTATATCTGTAGGTGCGAGGTCAATTCGCCGAACAAAAACAGTTTTACCACATGCTGAGCCTGTCAGTACTTCTGCAATGATCAAATTGGGATTTTGTTCTTTAATTATCAGTCTTGTTCCATTGCATATACCTCGTTGTGAATTGAGGTTTCTCAGGAGCATGATAATAACTCCAATCTTTAACTTCAGTCTGTGAAGTGGCATTCCTGATGGAGTTCGTTCATTTAAAAACTCTGTAGGATAATACTGTTCAATATTTTATCCGCCATTGGCATCAAGTAAATCAGAGCTTAAATATGTGATTGCTGTCCCATCTAAGAGATCATGAACATGTATCATTTAATTTGTCAGCATCAGAGTTTTTGGGACGCAGAATGGCTTTCTTTGCAAATGTTTAAAAATCAGAAATTTTCCAGTTCTCACCAAATATTTTTTGGGTATATCACCATCATATAAAATATGTGTAGGTACCTCTATCATTTCCTCTGGTAGGCCATCACCTGTTTCATGGGCACCATCACCAAGCCGTAAAAGCTATTTACTGAATGATGAATCAAGAGATCAAACATTACTTTTGAGTCTTAAAATCTCAACTTCTCGCATAATTGGTTCAATTTAATGCTGGCTTTGAGATATTTTGGTTATGTCATCACGTTTGAGAACACGAAGAGTTTGTCTAAAGTCTCCTCTAAGTAAAAGGATTTTGCCACCAAAAGGTTTCTGATTTCTCATAATATATTTCAGTATTCGGTCAACTGCAAATAAAGCAGTACCTGAGGCCATTGTAACTTCGTACCAAATGATGGCTTTCGCAGAACGACTAATTCCGGCGTCTGTGTAATTAATCTTTATATTCGATGCTGACGTATCTTTTCAAGGTGGCACTAACTTCATTTGGTTAAAGTATGTTTTGCTACCTTCTGACAGATTAGCAGCGATTCATGTGGATGCAACAGGCAAAGGCATGTTTCCTTCTCCACGGATAGTGCTGAGGAGGGTTTTGTACAAATAGGTTTTCCCTGCTCCCCTCGGGCCATTAAGGAAAAAAGGTCTTTGTGGAAGTTCATTATTAGTGGTTGTTGACATAATACTGTCATACGTTGGTTTTTGCTCTGCATTTAAATTACTTGTCATTTATGTAGGGTTTTTTCGTTCTGCAGCACTGTCAAAATACACATCGAGATTTTGAGGAATGTTGCTTGATAGAATTGGAAGATTGTATTTATCGCATGAGCTGTTGTTAGCTTTGGGAGTGTCGTGAATCTCTTGAAGGGTAATATTCAATCAATGTTCACAATCCTCAGTATGTCCAACGTTATATCTGTGTGTAAAATCTTCCCAAAGATGGGATTTATATTTTTCAAACAATTCTTGCGCATTAGGTGGTGAAACAAAGATAAGAATGTATGCAAATAAATCTCGCAGTTGTCGAGGCATGCTGCAAAGCGGTGCTTTACCTAAGGTTTTCTCCCATGTTTCATTATTCTTAATTAAACCTTTCTGCAATGCAGCTTCTTGGAAGGTATCACTTGGAATTCCATTGACTGTTCTTAGATCTGTAAAGCTTTTCGCTCCAGACACATGAAGTAGCAGTAGTCTCAAACAATATCTTTCTGGATCAGAGCCAAAGTTGGCTGAATACATTCTTCCAATCACATTATCTCCACAACGTTTTCGTTGGACGCATTGTCTTTCGTTTTGATGGAACACAATAATATCTTCGCATGTCGCTGTATGAAATGGATCGCGCATCTTCATTGCCCTCATTTAGTTTGAACTATGCTGTCAATATTGTATCTCTTTGAGCATTACGAACAACTGCATTTCGATCATTGTTTAAATGCTTTGGATTGAAAGGAATGTTCTGTTCTCCAGGAAAGTGAACAGGTAATCTAACTATTGTATGAGATTTCTGATGCATATCATAACCAAGTATTCGCCACACTACCTCAGGTGCGCTAACGTATCGGGAATCAACATGACCTTTTACTTCGTCGTATTTGGTGTTGTGCTCTGTTATATGTACATTTGCATAGTCATGACCTTTGTATACGTACTTGAGAAGCTATTTCACGCATTTCACAGTAGCGTACACCTCGACATTTATGTGACAATTGTACTTTAACAAAAGATACGTATTATAAGGGACAATGCAGCTGTTATCAACAGTTTTACATTCTTTCTACAAAGGTATAAAGGATACCCGCCTTTGTTAGCTACTGTTTCATTTTGGAAAGACTTCGGAAATTGCTTGGCACATTTGCCATCTTCCAGATAGGGTGAGTTGGGATCACTATCACCACACGGGCCATGAACCTTGTGTTTCGCAACAGTTGCATGTACAGCTGGTAAATGCTCTTTATCTGGAACTTCTGCCGGTAAAATTTGGTCAATTTTCTCAGGCAATATTGGTTTGTCCTCTTCTTTCAAAATCAAGAGCACATGAGCATAAGGAAGCGCACATTTTTGGAATTCGATTACATGAACTTCGCCCACTGGAACTCCAAAAATATGCCTTTTGGTAACATAGTCTATTAAAACTTTCACCTTTAGTTGGAAGATTCTTGCAACTAAATTTGGAAGGTTTTCGACAGATTGACCGTTCACGTTTTCAGTAATTTCTGCCCATTTCGGGTTGCAAGTCATAGTGAGGAAACGATCAGGCTTGTCATACGCTTAGATTATCGCCATTGCATCCTGATAATTTTGCATCATATTTCGTGGACTACCTTGAAACGATGATGGCAAAATAAGAGCTTTTCCAGGAAGAAACTCATCATCTCCAGCATTCTGAATTTGGTCCATCAGACCTTTAAACTTTTTCGACCTTTAACTGATACTGATTATGTCGTATGTATATCAGTTTATTAACTTCAATTTTCACATACGCATCGACAATATATTGCTGCGTAAGCTTTCCTGCGCTTAAAAATGGATTGAAATCGTCACGGATGGAAAGACTCTGTTGATGTATTAGTGCATTTGTGTAACTCTTGACCGTGGCTTTGTACATTGGTTAACAACACTTAGTAAAGACGTTGGTTTATGTTGCAATGGAATGTCAATGGCCCAACTTTGATCACCACATGGGAAGCTAAGAGGATAAAAAAAACACTTTAAATTTGGATCGAGAATGCTGATTCTTTCTGTTTTTCTGCTGTTGGTGCTTGTACCTGCACGGCAATGAATTAATAAGTCACGTTCTAGTCGAGATTCACCATCTGCATTTTCAATTATCATGGAAATCTCATTAGATTTTGGAGCATTATAACGCCTTTGGTCATTTTTACGATCATGAATAATAACCATTGATACATTAGAAGGAACAGCATTATTCATTTGAGCATCTTGAATACCCTCTTGCTCGACTTCATAAAGCATTTTACATGCTTCCATAAATGGATAGCTTTCTGTCATAAATGTACTCAGTGGTTGTAGCAGATCCTTATTGCACCCACTATCACTTTTTGGGCAGCAGCCTCATCAGGATCCAATCTGTACAATTGCGCGTATTTCCGCTGTTCACCATTGTCAGGATGCAATGTTCCTGCACGATGATGGATTGATCCATTCATTCTAAAACAATAAGGCCCATAACCTGCTGAAGG
This sequence comes from Macrothele yani, assembly GCA_039090855.1. NCBI lineage: Eukaryota > Metazoa > Arthropoda > Arachnida > Araneae > Macrothelidae > Macrothele > Macrothele yani. The sequence goes on from CM077011.1 coordinate 166,391,562, forward strand.
AGCCATTTGTGCTCCCATCGATGCAAATGCAAGAGAACTATTAACCGATCGTATGTTAACCATAATTTTTTTCAATGCTCATGCACAGATTTTTAAAGTTGTTCAATTAATGGGGAAGTGAGAATGGGATCAAATTTTACTGCTCCTTTTGAGCAACATGTAGACAATTGACAGCCATAATATCTTTATCCGGCGAAGTTTTTGGCTTTACAAAATTCACAAATTTGCTGGCTACAGTCTTTTCATCGTCTATAACGCTTAAAGCTTCATGAACTGTAGCATTTGTCGTTGTTGTCAGTTCGTTAATTTCCTCTGAACCTCTCGAGCGCAGCTTTCATTCTTTTGTTCGGGGGATCTTTTTTTGTGCCTTTGCAATATTCTTTCTACTGCACTGTATTTTTGTTCTCTTTTTTCTGGCATGTTCGGCATTCCGGAGGTTAAATTTTTTCTTTCGACTGCAGTGCGTTGTTCGCGCCTTGGGCGATCGGAATCAGCTTTGCGGCGTTTATCTTCAATCTCTTCATCTAACGAAAGAGGCAAATTTATTTTTTGACGAGGCATAGGTGAAGTTTAAAACAACAGTGAAGTTCGCGAAGGACAGTAACGTTCGTCTTTGCCTTACTGAAATAAAAGTGATCTACGTCTTCGCAAGTACGTATTAAAATCAATAAATTCAATGAATATTAACGGACATTAAACAGTTTAGGCGTAAAATGCATGAAAAAATAATAATCTTGTAAAACATCTTACAACCTATAACTGTATGCTTCCACTTCTATCGCACTCGAAAAAAACCCTCAAACTTCCAACCAAAGAAAAAAGTCGAAAACAAAATGTTAAACAGGAACGGTTAGGGATAAAACACGGTGTGAACACCGGAATATAAATGTTCGTCTTTTTATGTTAAACAGCGTAATAAAGCATGTCAAGGGTATGTAAATAGAACCAAAATTCCTGGCGTAAAGTTTTCCTAATTCTAAGGAGTTGACCGTGTGACGTAACGCATCTCGGACGTCATGTGAGAATGATTTGGATGAGATGACGTCACACCAGCAGCTGTGTTTTTTTTGTTGCTATGACAACAAAGCAAAGTTATATATGCGTGCACTGTGCGCGTGTAGGTGATGAAGTCAATTGCACGAAAACACGAAAAGCTAAGCGTGACGTCACAAACATTTGTTTCTCGGTTGTTGCTATGACGACTTAAAAAGTGATCCACGTCGTCGCAACTTAGCCTTTTGTATATTAGGATGAATGCATTTGGCTAGGTAATCTAGTTTTGTTTGTTCAAATTTGAAAACATTATGCAAGTAGAAAACGAATAAGTTTTGATATTTTATTACTTTATCAGCCCACAGCCCATGCTATGCATGGGTGAAAAAGCTGTGACTGAAATTTTTATAACACGAACCGTAAAATACATACTCGTATACATCTGAGAGAGCAGCTGCATTGCGTTCAGCTTGTAGTTGTTCAGGAGTTTCTTGCTGTCGGCGTTTAGCATGAGCATGAGCATCAGTAATAAGTCTGGCTTGTGTTTCTTCAAAAGTTTCATTTTATCTGCTATTAGCTCTACCTTCGTTCAAGTTATGCAAAGTATTAGAAGATTTGTTTGCACGCCATCGCCGTTGTCGTTTTCCATTTAAGCGACGTTTTCTTTCACCTTTATCTTCTTCCATCTTGTACTACAAAGGAAATATTCAACGAAACCAATCACTTTTTCAATTTCCATCACAGTGAATCAAAACTACGCCTAAAGTTACTTTCTTACAATTTTACCAGGTGCTTTTTATGAAATTAAATAACGCTGATTCCTTTCTAAGAAATTATTCTTCTATTTTATTCCTCTTTATGAAATATTACTCTGCAATGCGAAGAAAATGAAATTAAACACGACATAAACGACATAACACCTTCGTAACAAAATAAACGTTGAAGACAGTTGTTAGAGCACGTGCGTGTTGCCACAGATGAAGTCGTTTGTCTTACTAACTTTATTTACTTTCCGGTATTTCTCCTTGATTTTACGTATCGTGCAATAGTGGTGAGCTTAGTTACGGTTTCTGCCACCGGATAAAAGCAGATGGCGCTGCAAGTACTGCATGACGTCAGAGCGTTAGGGACAGACTTTAATGGTAGAAAACGATGCATTTAAATGCAAAATTTAAGTGATTAAAGTTACTGCGGATTTGAGATTAGCGATTTTAACAAGTGGCCGATTTCTGATCGCCTCTGAGGATTTCGTTTGGTGGATGGTCGTTGGATTATTTTGCGTCAGTCTGAGGCTCAGTTTTATCAGACGTTTTTACGCATGTGGCGGTAGAGTTATGTCAAATCATTCTGATTTTCAAGAACTCTGCTGGCATATTTTTTAAGCAAAGAATTATTTTGGATCAATTGCTACAAAGAAGCAACATTCGGCCAATGTGAATCAATCGAACTTAAGTATTAAACTCTACTCACTGTTGTACGTGGTTAGGTAAATAAAGCCACTCATGAGAAAAAACATGCGTTCTCATAATTTTGTGTTATATGGTCAGGAAGCCCCTCAAATTCTTTGAAATATGAAAGTTGCCAAAATGATTTCTTTTTGTAAAAGTAAAAGTTTCGAAGATTAACGAACTCAGTGGGCAACTTGATGGGCCATAAGCAGTTGCTCGTCCCTAATTTACAGTCACTGGTTCCAGGGAGGGAGAGAAACAGTGCCTAGAGACAACAAACACCACATCCATACCTCACCGGGATTCGGACCCGGACCCATTTCAGGTGAATAGTAAGAAGCAGGCTTTGACCACTTCTCCACCTAAATAAGTTGATCATGTATTTGAAAGATAATATATTATTAGATTAAATGTTCTCTTTATTGTCATACGCCAAAATGAGACTTACTTTTAAAAAGTGCGGTGGCCAAAAAATAATCAAATGAGCATTCAATATTGACTTGGAAATCATCCTGGCAACCGAATTTGAAACCAGATTTTTAAAACACTTATTACACTTTTCGAAAAAATAAAACATCCTTCGGCTTTACTTTATTTAAGATTCAACACGATAAAAATTATTGTGTTGGAGTCATTCACTAAAAGGTATTTTAGAAGGATCTCAATAACCACTTCAAGTTGGTGGAATTATCGGTTCAAACTCATTATTATCCAGTCTCTTTTCTCACGTGAAAATGTTTATAAGATATTATCTGAGAGTCTATCCTGACACAAACATTGCTCTTGCTAGAAATTTCTGAATAAAGAAGAAAAATAAGACTATTCAGAAATCAAAGAGTGCAGTGTTTGTCTTGCGACAGACTGTCAGACACTGTACAAAAAATAGAATTTTGCAGCGACCAGTTTCCTCAGATACGGAGAACTAAACACATTTTCTTTTGTCTTTAGCTTTTTCTTATTCTCTTAGTCATCACTGAAATTATATTGATGCTAATGATGCTTATGACGTTAATTACTAAGTTAAGTTGCTCTTGTAGAATTCTTTAAGCATCGCTTTAAGTACCAGTAAATTATGCCATCACAGGAAGTTGCAACACTTTCAATATGGAGAAAGTTAGGATAATTGTTTTCCCTTTCAAAACTTTGTGCTGTAAAAAGGCTCCCGATTTGCTGACTTCCAATTTTCAACAGACATTAATTCAATTTTTGAAAGTCCATTTCTCCGCTATTTCGGGTACAACGAAGAAATTTCGTGAAAATGATTTTTATGTGGTCTTATCACAAACGCAATGTCTGTGCAATTAATATTACACAATACTTGTAGAAATAGTAATTGTGAGGGTCATCGTTTTCCCGAAATGGTCATATTGCCTACCGCATTCTGTTTTCTACCACTTCCACGGCTCGGATAGCGGCACGAGTTCTGTCTGTTTCTTCGTTTTTAAAGACATAACAGTTTCAAACTTCTTACAGACACTTAACGCACAGCAACAAGATTTGTAAACTAATTTCAGCTTTAGATAAATCTTGTTGCTATTCTGCTCAATTGCATAAACGATGCAAAATGGATTTGCCTTCGTCATAACCAGATACACACCCACATAGAAGTTTGCACTTGAGCCCGCTTACAACGAAACCCTATTTAGCAAGATTCCGGATTTAAAGATCAAAACAGGAACATTCTTTTACCATAATGTTAACTCAAAACTAATTTGAACGTTTCTAAGGAACAAAATTTTACGGAGCTCTCCGATTTCACAAGGAAAAGAAAATCAAGCCGCCACCGGGGTGCAGTGGTCAAAGCGATCGCTTCTGATCATTCTTCCGAGATGGGTACCGATTCGAGTTCCGTCCAGGCATGGACGTGTTTGTCTTACGCTGCTGGCTCTCTCCCTTTCTTGGAGTCAGTGGCCAAACTTTAGGGACCGACGACAGCTTATAGCCCATTGCGATGCTCACGGTAGTCGTTGAAAACCGCAATACCAAAAAAAACAAGTTGGTAAAATCATGCAATGCATTGATTAGGATATGCTTTCCAACATACCAGAAATCATTACTCAAGTCATTACTCAAGTTATGAAGATAATGGCTGTGAAATAAATCTCGTTCCTGTGTCCTGACCTTTGACCACATTTCGAAGATATTCAACAGAACCGTTTTCGTATATCTCCAGAACAACATACCAACGTTTTGTCGCAATAAAAGCATCCTTAGTCAAGTGCTGAGAATAATGGATGTGGAATAAATTTCGCTCCTGTGCCCTGACTTCTAACCCCATTTCGATGATATTCGACAGAACCGGTTCAGTATAAATCCGGAAAACGTGATTCGCAATTGAAGCATTTTTACGTAAGTTATGATGCATAAGGGCAATGCAATGGATACTCTCATAAGTCCTGACCTTTGACCTGATTTCGCTCATTCTCAATAGGGTTCGTTCCCAGATGGTCCCCTACCACATACCAACATTTCATCGAAATTGAACCATTTTTACACAAGTTATGAGGAAGAAGGGAAATGGAATGGATTCCGCCCCTATGTCCTGACCTTTGAACCTATTTCTTCCATTTTCAGTAGGGTCCATCCCAGGTGATCCCCTACCCCATACTAAAATTGCATCGAAATCGAACCATTTTTTACGCAAGTAATGAGGAAAAAGGGCAATGGAATGCATCCCGCTTCTATGTCCTGATCTTTGACCCCATTTCGCTCATTTTCAACAGGGTTCATCCCCAAGTGGTCCCCTACCATATACTAAAATTGCATCGAAATCGAACCATTTTTACGCGAGTTATGGCACACAAGAGCAATAGAATGGATCCCGCTCATGTGTGACCTTTGACCCCATTTCGCCCATTTTCAACAGGGTTCGTCCCGAGGTGGTCCCCTACCACATTCTAAAATTTCATCGAAAACGAACCATTTTTACGCGAGTTATATTGCGGACAAACAGACAGACGGACAAACCTGGAGCATATACGCTTCTTCAACCTACGGTTGGAAAGCGTAAAAAAAAAAAGAGAAAAGCAAAGCTGATCAATTTTAACAAGCGAAATAACGAAATTTAATGAGATTTCACATTTAACGAGGCAGAAGAAACCTGCTGCGCATTGTCCTGGGATGCAGGAATGGAAATGGAGACATGCTGGACGAAATTACAATAGCACATCGGAATCTTGGTGTGCTAGAGGAAGAATGCTGACACAAACATTCTTCTACCAGCACACCATCGCTTCTTCAGCATCAAATGCTCAGCAAGCTAGTTGTGCAAGGGAATCTCCGCCACCCACTCCGAGCGGCTATGCCTTTAAAGTATCGCGTCAGCAGATTTGAAAACATGTTACCTACTCCAATGAAAAAAGCTGATAGGTGGGATCTACGCACTTGTATTCAGTATATTTCTGGGTGAAGATTGCAAAGAAGAATAGAGAAGTATTGAGATGGGAATATAGCTTGATGGGAAACTGGAGATGACAATTCCTAGAATTGTGCCCTTTGTCCCTTTTACTCTCGAAGTGAGGTTTACATTTTGTAGATCGGTGCTGATTTTGCTTCTTGTGTGGTGTCATTAAATAATAGCCAACTCACGTAGCCCTCAAGTAAGGAATCCTAAGCTCTTATAAATGACAAAATGCCTAAGAGAAAACTCCTATCTGTGAACGATGAAGTACCCATCACTAGAGAGCCTGACGGCGCTCAGCAGAAGTCAAACTCAATGGTTTGATTCATCCGTCACGTGGAGATGGTGTTTTGTAAGTTGGGCAAGGACAACTCTGCCACTGCCGGATTTGTCTCTCACGAAGTCCTACTGATTCATAAATGAGAAGTCATTCGTATCCATTTTACCCAGCCTTAACTGAAAGGTTCTAAATATGCATTGGGGATGTTCAGATCCGCTTCCGTATCTGTGAGAGACCACAAAAGACAGAAGGAATTTCCATGATAACGCTCCGCAAAGACCGTAAACAGTGGCTGTAATTGGGAGGGATTCGTATTTCAGGGGTGACTATTAAGGGAATTGTTGCTGTATGTCTGACGTACAGCACGCTTCTACGTTTATAACTTGACTGCTCTTGTGATGCCATAGACGACATGAGTTGTTGTTTTGGTAAACAACAGGATTTTAAGTAATCGCATAGTTGTCAAAATGCATACGGTTCATTTTCTTGAGCACGACTTATCTTCATGGGCGCTCAAAATTCGCATTCACTATTTGCCAGAAAGTACAAACTCCATTGTGCCTGATGTCGAAAGCAGACTACGGCAGTTTTACTCATGCATCGATTACAGGCATGCTGACAAAATAAAAATCTGTGCGAAATAACTCACTATGATCATAGAAAAACCACCGATATCGAAATGCACTGACTAGACATTAGCACAAAAGATATATACACTGAGAGAACAGAAATCACGGTTATCTGGTTGTTGGGCAGCGCGATGCTGTCACTCCTTCCGCTAGTTAACGAACCCACCGCTTGGTAAGTATACACGAAAGAGAACATCACTGAATTCGCGTAGAACGAAATTCGACGCGAGAATGGATAAACATCGTGAGTTCACAGAGTTAGAAAGAGGAGTTATGGGAGTGTCAGACGCACGGGTTACTCTATAGCGAAGGTGCTACAGGAATAACAGTATCCTCGTTGGACAGTTTAATGGGCGTATCGGGAATACACCATTTCTAGAATAACATCGTATCGTGGTGAGCGCACTGGACGGAAAAGGTTGGTGGATGAACGTGTCTGTCGACATCTTGTTCGCATATCTGCAGCCAACCGGAGACCGACAGCGGCACAAATCACGGCCTAATTCCAAGAGGAAAGCACCAGAAACTTCTCTACCAAGACCATCATTGCTAACGCCACATCACCGGGCAATATAATTCATCAGGCCAAAGGAGCGCAAGACCTGGACCTTTGATGATTGGAGACGTGTTTCCTGACCAGGTGAGCCAACTCTCCAGAAATTTCACCCGGATGGTCGCGTTCGGATCTGACAGAAACCGCACAAAGCGGTGAACTTGGAATGACTAAATGAACTGTTCATTCTAATAGAGGCTCTGTCGTGCTCTGAAGCGTGTTCATCTAGCACACGTTGATACCTCTGGTACGGCTAGATGCATCTACGTGTCATCATTGCAGACCATCTGCATCCGCTCATGGTTATCATGAACCCCTAGGGGCAATGGACTTTTCCAGCTTGAGAATACTCCTTCCCATAGAGCAGTGGTGCCCAGAAAATGATTTGAAGATCATTACGCGGAACTTCCCAATCCGGAATGGGCTTCACGTTCACTGTACACGAACCGTGTGAAAAAACTTTGGGGTGCTGTGGAAAGGTCAGTTTGAGCGTTGGATTCTCCCCGTGGGATGCGACGGAATTACGAACAGTAGTACAGCAAGCAAGAGTGGAGATAGCTGTGGGATGATTTCTTGATCTAGTGGACCCAACGATTCACCATGTGATTGCCTTTATAAGGGTACAAAATGTCGACCTGGCAGTTACTAGGTAGGTATCCTATGACTTCTACCAGCACAGTGTATTTGCAAATATATCATGAATCCGGAAGAAACACATCCACAGAAGAGCGATGATATATCGTCCAGACAGTACAAATATCTACGCAGAAGTAAACTAATTTTTGCACAAATAAAATAAATTGCTATATTGAGATGTAGTTCCTCTGGATTGGCAACGTTGATACATCGAATAGAAATGACTTGTCACGGACACTGAAGAAATGATTACCCCAAGATAAACTGATTTATCGTGGACACTTACTGAAAGCAGCGACGTAGGTGAATGGATTTTTTACTTAAGAAAACAATTTACACCGCTTACTAAATTGACTTATTCTTAAAAACAATAGATAGAACTGCACCGAAGTGAAATAACTTCTGGTCTCAGAAGAAGTGCTGAATGCAACCGACATGTCATAGGCATTAAAGAAACACGTGCACCATAGTGGTTATGCACACAAATGGAACTTACACGGAAATGGATTGTTTTGCTGTGACGTACTACAGAGGTGAAAACGTGTCAAGACAACAAATCTTCAGTGAGACATTATGTCCGCGTAGCTCAGTTGGGAGAGCGACTTACTCCGGAGTGAGGGGACACGGAGAAACTCGTGTTTTCACATTGTCACTAACACATAGGAACTACACAAAAATGAAATTGCTTCATGGGTAGAGAAAATACTCTGCCATCGAATAAAGGCAGCTCACTATGGTCACAGAAGGAATGTTTGTATCGAAATAAACTAATATGGCATAGAAAGAAAAGGAAAACCTACACAGAATTACAGCGACGTTTTGTTAACACAAAAGAAACGCTTGCAATGAAGACAAATGGATTAGTTACGGACGTAGTAGAAGCTCTTGTAATGAAGCAGATTTATTTTTAATGACCGCGGAAGACCAACAAAGTAGTGAAGATATGTTTTTATGTCATAGAGAATGGAAAAAAGTGTTGAATCGAAATACGTAAGATGCCTTATAAGAATTGATGAAAAAGCAAACGCAGTCAAAGTCTCAAGGACCAAATTCCCCTTCCAGGCCAGTGAGGAACCTCCCGCCGGACGTTCAGAAGGTACTAAGACTCTCACTGTCTTACTTATGTATTTGAACTATTTATTTTTCACATATGACATCTGTTACTTTGAAACAGAGTTTCATTGAAAACAAATTTTCAGCAAAATTTGACAATCAAACAATTTTTTATTATAATTACGTCATTCTATAGAAATTATTGTGAAAACCACATTGAAATTTTTCAGTGTTGTAGAATACATTTTAAATTAATTCTGAAAAGCTTCAAAGCAGCTGTGCGTTTAGAATATCGAAGTCTTGAAATCAGATAGAAGAAATGTTCATTACTTGTAACGGCAATTGCTCCCTTTTATACCAAATAGCAAACGAAAAGTAGGTGAAAAGGAAAGATTCTGGAGCACATAATGTATAATGATATTATGTAATACTCTAACACCAAGCTGCCTGTCGCTTCAGTTGTGCTGTTGTTTAAGCGTTCATTCGAGTGAGCCCGAGGTATATTCCCGGACGAAGAATGGGGCCGTTTTCTTGTCTTACTAGCTCACTCCCTTCCCTGAAAAACCAGTGACTCTAAATTAGGGGCAGGGGACTGCTTAGAGTTGCTCACGGTGCTAAGTAAACCCGGCACGAAAATTAACATAAAAAAAAGACACCAAGCTGCCACCGGTGATTTTATTTGCACTTAACGTTCTTACCTCCCCTCCAAACATCGGTTGTCCACCGTCATCCTCGTTCTCTGGTAGGTGAAATAATCGTTCCTTCGGCATTTTGCCTGTTATCGAAACATCATTCAGTGTTAACCCCTTCATCTCTTTAGACTTTGCTGTTTTTGAGCGGATTTTAGCAGGATTTTTTAATTAATTCCCAATAAGAAATTTTGCGCCGTGTCATGAGAAAATTCCCTTCAGGACTGAAAAATGTTCCGTAATTCCCGACGATATACAAACCGTTGTTATTGGCGTGAAAAGCTATTGACGTTCTGACTGAGTTAGAAGATATGAAACTGAAAAAATCTCCTTTAGCAGCTACTCTATTCTTTTCGAACTAATTTCATGAATTTCACTCTTATTATTTTCTTCAATGATAAAACAGTTTATTTCCAACCGTACAGTAATTTTGTATTCTATTTCCGCATTTCTTCTCTTCATGCTTTTTTTTATATTTCTACACACGTGCATTTGGCCTTTCCAGGGACTTTCCCAAAAATGTTTGTTTTACTTCCTTGTGCTTCTAATACGTGTTAACGAACACAATGAAAGTATTCTTTCATGCTTTCTCTTCCGTTTCTTAAGCAGGTTGATTAATTTTTTTAACGCCAGAATAGTGTTCTGCGATTCGCAATCGCTGAATTTAGGTTCATTCATAGTTTTATTAAGTTATCTGAGATTTTATGGATTTGAGTACATCTCTCCTTTCTTAACAAGTGGTAAATTGCTTTTAAATTTACTGATTCGTAATGACATGAGTAAATTCTATTATGCTCAGACTTTTCTGTTCAAAGATTTACAGATCGTGAATTAGTGCAATGTTTTTGCTGTTCAATGTTAAATTAGGTTTATTATTCCTTATTTTTTCCCATATGGCTCATTATAAATAAATTTTATTTATCTTTTTCACGCACCTGTGTTGGGTCTTTTCGTAGTTTTTATCCAGAGTTCTCCGAAGCTATATGTGTGCTCCTCTTTCCTTCTTGTAGCACTTAATAACAAATGCTATTTCTGAGGGATAAATGCATTACTTTACTAAAGTGTAGGGGATTCTCTTGATTCGAGCATATTGTATGACTTGTTTTCTCTCTTTCAACATATACAAAGTTTCTTTTACGTTGATGAAGGGTGTTACATATTGACCTAGTTTTCTACATCTGTCTAACTGCATTGCCTTTTGTTTGAAGCACGTAGACTCCGGTTTTTATCAGTCTGTAATAGCTTACAGAGTATGAATAAAAACCTTGACGAAATAATTTCGGTGTTCGATCATTCTCCTGATAAAAATATCCTAAACAATTATTGAAGTAAGGATAGGTCTTTCGTGAACGAAAAAACCATACTTCAGGGGCTTTCTTTGTTCTTTATTTTTTTATGAATTGGGTGAAATTGCAATTAATTTTCAAATCAATTATTTCTGTCACAGTAATCTGCATTATTTATCCATGTTTGTATTTCTCAACGCTATAATAAATTTGTGCTCTTTATCCATGTCTGTATTTTTCAAAGCTATACTCGCAACTTCACCTTTCGGAGTTTTTTTCACTAAGCCAGCAGAGTTATTCCATTGTTTCGAACATTCTTCTTCTGAATTTTCGGTATCATACCAAATATTTCCGATGAAAACATATTTTTTGCGTTTATTTCCTCCACATGTGCTCCATGACTTTATGACTTTTTCATCTATCACATGTAAAAAGATTTATCCTTGATGTCAATTCAGGGATTTTGTTTTTGACCTATTTCTCTGTAAATTCTCTTTAAATATACTTTAACGCTTGTAAACTTTGTTGTTTTCAGAGCATTTCTGTTATATCGTTATTTTATTTTTAGTCTGTTGTGACCTTTTAGTTAAATCTCTCAGAATGACAGAATTTCGTTTTTTGTCGACGCCGTAATTCTGTCGGCAGTCGATATATTTCTGCTTCAAAAGGGTAATATTCTCTTTACACTTTAATTTTTTATCAGTTGGAAAAATTTCTTGAAATCAAGCTTATGTTTCCTAGAAAAAGTGCTTTCCGAGAGCTACTCTTGTTCACAGGAAATAAATATTTTTCTTGTCAAAGGAAATTTTAGTCCTTGAAATAACTTCGCTATTGGTTGCTTCACCAAAAGCTATAAAGTGTCTACCCATTAGCATTTTAAGGCACAAATTTCACTGTTTGAAAGGTTTAGTTTTTTTACTTTTTCTTCGATAGTAACTATTATTTCCTAATTGCTTATGCCTCAAAAGTACAGGAAGTCTATTATTCCTTACAAACTTTTCTTTTTGTGACCAAGACAGTGATATTTTGAAACTAACTTATGTTTCAGAACTTTCCAGATGGATTCAGTGCTGAGCAAACTCTAAGTAACTTATGGAAACATTCTAGAACTCTCGAGGATCATCTAGAACATTCTTGAACTTTTCAGTAAATAAATAGTGGTATGAACATAGTGACCTGAAACCCTCCAGTTCAGTTTAGTTCCAGCTACCTAAAAAAATACATGTATGCATCATTCTGAGATAGCATCAAGACGCTGCAAGCATCTAGCAGACGGATTTTGTTATGCCTTAGACCAATTTATCAAGACTAGAGGAAAAACGTTCTCCATAGATGCATCTGCTAAGATGTATAAGGTCTACCAGGTAAGCTTTGGCATGCCTATTGGGTAGGAATCAACGCAAACCCTGGGCACCACATTTCACATGCGAGCACTGCAACAAAACTCTGGAAGCTAAGATGGACAACTAAGCCAAACCCATACTACCCCAACCAAAATGATCTCAATGACTGGATCTTGGTCTTACCAAGCCCAATGACGAGATCTGGACGTCGAAGCTCAAGCAGTTGAACTTTTTGGATGAATGTGTTAAAGTCACATATCAGAGGAAGCATCATCAAGCTTTTTCGAGCTTTTTCACTCGTCAAGATAGGCTCTGCTTCTGCCACAATGTGGCCGGTCCGTTCGAGGCAATTGGAACAGCCCGTAACCCGAAAACGTGGCACGTTTTCATTGACAGCTCATCCAGGAGCCTGAAAGCCGTGCTACTCCAAACGGGAACAAGTACCTGTCCCTTCCCCTGGCTTACTAAGTGCACCTCACAGAGGATTACAACACGATCAAGAACTTGCTGGATGCCTTGAAGTATAAGTACTGCTGGAAGATCATCGGAGACTTCAAAATAGTGGCATTTCTGATGGGTTTCTTAGGCGGCTTTCCAAGTTTCCCTGCTGTATTTGTCTTTGGGATAGCAGAGGACACCAAGAAACACTACGACTGATAGAACTGGCTACAGCCGACAGAGTTCTGAAAGGGTAAAAACAACGTCATGTGGGATACACTAGTAGACCCACGGATGGTGATGATGCCACCACTGTATATCGAATTGCGCCTTATGAAGTAATTTTTCACAGATCTAAATACGCAATCTGCAGCCTTCAGGTACCTGCAAGACTTCTTCCCCAAGCTGTCTGAGGAAAAGATCAAAGCATCGGACCACAGATAAGGAAGACCCTGCAGTGCAAGAGATCCTCCAATATCCTCACTAAAAAGGAGAAAGCGGAGTGAGAGCAGCTTTTTCGTAGTCGTTAAGGGCTTTTTCGGCAATCACACGGCCGAAAACTATGTGGAATTGGATGAGACTCTGGTGAAGAACTTCGGAAAAATGGATTGCAGGATGTCTCTAAACGTCCGTATTCTTGATGTTAATTTTTATAAATTCCGAGCGAACATGAGAGTGTACTCAGAGGAGCAAAATGAGAGCTTACATCGTGATATGCAGAATTTTGTTCGTCGCTATCAATGACAGTATAAAGAGAACGTGGTTTGAGAATACATTAGGGGGCTGATTCGTGAAAACGTGATTTACAGTGTAATCATAAATATCGAGAAACTCTGCTAAAGCTTTCGTAGACATTTTTGTGTAACTGTAGAACTACACATGTTAATTTTGATTCATATGTTGTTGTTGTTTTTTAATTTATGTGAACGAAAAGACGCAAATTTGCCTGCTTCCTTATAGGAAACAGGTAAATTTCCAAATATCACTGTCCAGGTCACAAAAGAAATATGACATAAGAGCCCATCTGTTTTTACATTCTGTGTGTGAGCCCGTAGAGAAATTTAACTCGATGCACATGTGTTGCTTATGTGACGCGACGGCTGGCGTTTGTAACAGCCTTCCGAAGATGCATGTGTCAACATACGAAAATCTTGAAGACCAAAGTATATGTACCGGGACCCTTAAAAGTTCTGCACACTGTCCATTTTGAGAAAAGTGTAAAGTAACGGGGGAGACGTACCTTTTGGCCGTTCAGTGTACTCCCTCCGCTGCTAATGAAAGCTTGCCAGCGGTGAGGTAGGTCCTGGATGCTTCGTAGTACGCCATCTTTGTTCAGCTGTCGTATTACTCGGGTCACGTCCAATGACAGTTCGTGCAGTGATTCATAGCGGATGCCAAGGCGCCGATTTTTAAACTTTAGGAAAAGATCAAAGTTGGGTGAACGGAGATCAGGGCTGTATGGTGGGGGGATAAAGTTTCCCTGCCATATTTCGACAAAAGTCCCAGAACAAATGCTACAAAATGACACGATGCGTCGTCATTCAGCACGATCGCTCCCGCTTCCAAAACGTTAGGGCGAATTTGACGAATTTTCGATCTAAACTTTGTTGTCAGAAAGTCACGATAATGTTGTGCGTTGACATGTTGCCCTACAGGCACTCTATCAGGGACCACAACGCCCTTGGCATCGTTCGCAAAAATCATCATTTGCTTCACTTTGGATTTTTGTCGGCGACACTTTAAAGATCGTGGGGAACTTGGATGCCTCCATTCCTCGGATTGTGACTACAGTTCCGGCTCAAAATCACGTGTCCAAGCCTCATCAATTGCGACAATGCTGTTCAGGAAAGTGTCGCCCTCAATTTCGAACTTGTAGAGGTGATCCTGTTTGATGCTCACTCTGGCTGCCTTCTGCTCGTGGGTGAGTTGATGGGGCACCTAGCGTTCGACAATGTATCATTTTCCCAGTGACTCGGTCAAAATCACGTGAACAGACTTGGTGGACAAATTTGCATGTTGAGCAATCTCGTCGACTATCAAATGGTGATCCTTATCAAAAAGCGTTGAAACAATGGTGACAGAGGTTTTGTCTGTCGCCGTTTGAGGTCGGCCTGAGGGGTGATCGACTTCGAAGCTGCTTCGGTTCTCTCGAAAGCGCGATGCCCAGTGAGAAATTGTACTTCAATCAAAATTTCCTTCCCCACAAAAGCAGTGTGGATCTGTGTCGGAGTTTCTTCCTGCAGAGTTTCTATTTTCACGTACGAGCTGGACTAAAGCTCTGAATCGACCTAAGGAGCTGCACGCTGCCATTTCCAAATCTTCCAACGTCCACCGAGCAAATGATAGCGCGTCGTTCGGACACCACTGCGTTGCTGAGAGTATGACCTTGACATGATGCAATCATTTCACCGATCGCATCATCCGCTTCCGGTTTAGATTAACGTGTGCACAACTTTTGTTATCACCCTCGTATTAAAGGGTATCTCGAATTAATTATCGAAAATTCAGAAATAAGTTTTAAATTTTGTACATAGTAGTTTTGTTTAGCTGTAGAAATTGATTGTACGTGATTTTAAGCCATAGTGTAATAGTTTTAGTATCTTGGGAAACAATTTTTGAGATAAGAGTAACTAGTATATTTCATAAGGAAAGAAAATGACAGGTAAAAAAAGTAACTTTCAATGAATAATTTACGGAGAGGACTCCCTGGATTGTCACTCCAAAGAATGTGTTTTGTCATTGAAGATAATAAGGTACGTTTTTGTAGTAAGCTTTTTCTTTATATGACAAACATCAGTGTAATTGAAAGGTGTGCAGGATGATAAGGTTTTGAGTTATGAAAGAACTCAATAACAAAGATTATGCGATCACAAAAGCAAAGTTTGTCGGGAATAATAGCCACTTCCTATACTTTGTAAATATAAGCAATCAGGAAATAACAGTTACTACTCAGGAACAAAAATTGTGTTAGACAGTATTATCATGCTAAGAGCTACGAATGTTCTTGCTTCCAATCGACTGATCACATGATAATACCTAATGGTTCCTCTGGATGAACCATAAATTATTGGGTAAGTTTATGTTTCTGCTTTCCTCATTTTAGCTTAAGAACAGCTTTTTAACTTCGTGTTTTAGTTGAGATCGTGTTTTCTAATGCAGTGTATACATTTCGTTTAGATATTTTACACTAAAAGATTTACATCTTGCAATTTAGCGAAGACCAACATTTTAGTTTCCTCGCCTTCCACGGTGACTTCAACTACCAACAAAGCTCGTACGGCATATGAAAAGCATAATTTACCGGAAAATGGTTTTCATCTAGGAGATAACGTCTCTGCTTATGTATATCCTTTTAATTCTAAACTGTACCTTTATGTAAGGAAATCCCAGCGTTCTGATATCCTATGAAAATCGGAATAAACTCAGCTACCTTTGAATGTGATAAATGCATGAGTGAAAAAAATAATTTATTTTCATAGCAGATGCTGAATCTCGTCCCAGCGGACTTTCATTTCAAAAATTATCTAAAAGTGAATACTACGAAATATGTTTTTGTAATAAACCGAGTATTTGACTGGTGGGAAAAATATGGCCCAAATTCATTCACAAATCTTATTACCTAATTCCCAAAACTAGTTATTTAATTCACAAATCCAATAATCTAATTCCCAGCTGTAGTTATCTAATTGACAAATATGATTATCATAAATCTAATTATTTAATTCAAAAATCTAATCTCTATTTGCAATCCATACCCAAATGTATAAAATTGCGCGGTTATGGCATTTTCCGAATTTCTTTTCTTGAAATACCCACGCTAACACTGACTTCAAAAGTTGAAAAAATGTAGTTGTAGTAGATGAAATCTGAAGAGTAAAATAATGAAAAATGTTGTAAGATTTCTTAGATTGGAAGCAAAGTGAAATATTGCATTACTAAAACCCGTATTTGGAACAAATGTGTCATTTTGAACGAAACAGCGCATATGAAGTTTAAGGATACTTCTGAAGTTATATATTAAGATGAATATTCCTGAGAAGCATATTCTGGGGAAAGACTTTAGCAATGTTTTGGTAAGTTTTGTTGAATTTAAGAACATATATACACTGTATTGACAAAAGTCACCGGGCACCTAGAAGAGAAACACAACATAGGACTTAATGCATGCACGGACCCTTCGAGACATGCTTTCGACGACAAGGTTTTGGAACACAGCGGTAGACATCAGCTTCCATTCAGTACATAATGTTGCCTCTAACTGTTGCTTAGTAGTAGGCCTTGGTTCCAAACTTCTTATACTGCGCTCTAATTCATCCCATAAGTGCTGTATGGAATTAAGATCAAGGCTCTGTGCTTACCATTTCACACACGATACGGAATTATCGTCAAACCACGCTGTAACAGTCCTTGCTTTATGGGTCGGTGCATTATAGCGCTGGTACCAACAAGGCTCGGTTCCATAGTATTGCCACTGAGTTGGTAGGGAATAATTGTCCAGATTACCGAGGTAGATGTGCTGGTTAACAGGTTTGTCCACGATAACCAATGGGCAGGGGCCAAACCCCGAAACACACACCCACAGAAGTGCACTTCCAGCTCCAAACTTGACCGTACGAACAGTACACTGTGGTAAATAGCGTTCCCCCGGCTGCCACCATGCCCACACACGGCCATCAAACTGATGAATCGTGTATCTGGATTCACCAGCCCATGTGACCCGTTTCCATTGATTTACGGTCCACGATAAATGTTCTTTACACCATGCTAAACGACGAGTAACATTCCGAGTGGAGATGAAGGGCTTATGAACAGCCACGCGATCACGGCAATCCATGGAATGAAGTTCTCTGTAAATGGTACGTGCACATACCGAGGTTCTAGCATTTTTACTCACCTGTACGTTGAGGTGTTGTGCGGTATTCCGTCGATTAGCTGTAACGACTCTCCCGACACTTCGACGTTCTCTATCACTGATTATTTTTGGTCTGCCGGTACGTTTTGCTGCTTCAGGCACGCCCTGTGTCTTCCACGTATTCAGTATATCCATAACACTTGACTTGGGTATGTTTAATGTTTAAACGCCTCTCGGATTTTCTTATGGACAACCAACTAATAAAACACCCAACAATCTATCCTTTTTCAAAGTTAGTTATCTCCCGCCGCGACATTTTCACTCAACCTCACAGTGCGATATGATCGCGGTTAGCTGCAGGCATGTTTTTATATCGTTTGCAACTGTACCGCGCATCATAACAACGCAGCGGATCCGTTCCTTGCTTTTGAAAGGGTGTCCGGTGACTCTTGTTAATATAGTGTATATAAAGATGGCATGAAATTTCTACATGTAATCTGCAAGACCAATTTTGTTTTCTTTTTCCTTTTGTTTCAGCGTTTGACGACCACCATGAGAACCCATTTTTAATTTGTGGCCACTGGCTCCTGGGAATGGACAAAGCCAGCACTATCGGGTGAATACACCGCTCATGCCTCATCTGGGATTCGAACCAACCGAGTCCCATCCCTGACGAATGGTCGAATTCCCGCGCCTCAAACTTCTCGTTCACTGTGACGGCAAGTAAGAAGTTTTCAATATCACCACAATGGAAATACGATCGAATAGTTCAGAATGAAGAAAATAAGCAAACGGAAAAAAATAAAACCACTCATCGTTCCTGAACAATTGAAACAAGCAGAATGGAAAAAAAGTTGAAGATAAATAATACGAAAGTGGTTCTTTTTAGGTTTAATTTCAATTTTTGTTTAAATCCGATACTAAAATCGCACTTTGTTTTCCTTGTATCTACGTTGTGTGTATGTCTGTGTGTGCGCGCGTAAATTACTGGAACGGTGTTCAGATACCTGACAGCTGTCAGGGATTTTGCTGTTGAGATAATGGGGCCCAAAGTGTCTTTAGAAAGCATCGCCCACAGCATAACCCCGCCGCCGCCGCCCAGTTTCCGCTCAACAGTTCATCTAGGTACCATAGCCTCCGTGGGTAATCGGCGTATCCGCGCTAGGCCGTCTGTGTGATGCACCAGGAATCTTGATTCGTCAGACCAAGCCCCTGTCATTTCAATCATATACAGTCCAATCTCGATGAACTTGTGACAATTTCACGCATTGTTGGCGCTAACGTGAAGTAAGCACGAGGACCCGGTGATTTGTCGCACTGTTGTCCTGCGGTCGCTGCGAATAATGCGCGACAGTCTCCTCTCCTCTTTGGCATCAATGAGCTATGTATGACATACGGCTGAACGGCGGTTCGTCCTTTGGCTGTGTGTACGTTATTTTTGATACGTACTCACAACAGCGGCACGTGAACAACCCACAATCCGCGCCGTTTCCGAGATCGTAGTTCCGAGGGGCCGTGCCATCACAATTAGTCCTTTGTCAAACTCCGATAATTCGGCAGTTTTTCCCATTCTAACTCCGAACACTCTACTAATCGAAACCCGGTCATCGGGTTGTATATATACTACTCTGTGTACTTCATCTGCGCCACCGTAGAGTCTCCAGGCGTGCTCATTTCTCTAGGCTGGGAATGGTTATAATGTAATGGCTCCTCAGTGTATACATTTTAAAAAACACATGCGAGTGGTTACACTCGAAAGGCAATGATTTCAGAGCGATTTAAGATTGTTATTTAAGTCTTAAAATAATACTGTGGCAAGTAAAGCTCTTTTAGTGATGGATTATTTTGTATATCACCCTGTTTCAAATAGTAAGAAATAATTATAAAGCCGATTTTAGTATATACCAAAATTCTAACTGGCGATTTTTATTTATTTAATTTTATGAATGGACCATTTCGGAAATTTCACTTTTATACAAAACCGTGCTTTTGTTGAATCGCTTGATGATTTGAGATATCGGTCCTTAATGAGCTCTTTTTTATCAAATGATGATTTTTGGCATGTTTTTTGGAACGGGGGTGGGGAGACGTGATTGTATTCCGTCTTTCCGATTGAGGACACCATATCTCTGCATTTGGTAGCCCGATCTGGAAAAGTCTTTTACATATGGAGGTTCGAACTACAAGATACAAGGAGCATCCTGAAAGTAATGCCTCCTCCTTTATGGCTTTTGAAATTTTGAAGTGATTTTAATGAAACTGCACTGACATGTACTATGCCAGTGTGGAAACAGTTGTTGTTGTTTTTTCAGAATCGGGAATAAAAATCATGAATGACAGAGAAAAGCAGCGAGCCGTAATTGAATTCCTAGAAAAAGAGGGATGTGAGATTCCAGAAATCCACAGAAGGCTCCTGGCAGTGTATAGAGCTGCACAATCGTTATCGGTAATGTCCAAAGATTGATGATAATGTTTCGAGAGGGAGAAAGTTCAGTGTCAGACAAGCAAACGGAGTGGAAAAGCCGCAACTGCAGGGACAGATGCCAACAGGCAACGAGTGAAAGACCACATCACAGCTGATCGTCGTGTCGTCATCCAGGAGTTGCAACAATAAACAGTACTCACTATCTGCAAACATTGAAGAAGCTAAAGAAAGCTATCATTAGTTAAAGACGTGACATTCCACTTCATAGTATGGTTTTACACCATGATAACGCACAGTCCCCACACAACAATGGAGACATCCCAGGCTATTGCCAAAATGGGGTGGTTGGTGATGCCCCAACTACCCTAAAGTCCTAATTTGGCTCTTTCAGACTTTTTACTGTGTGCCCCCTTTGAGGAACTCCCTTCGTGGGGAACGTTTCGAGGATGTGACAGACGTTAAACTGGCTGTGAACTTTTGGATGAAACGACAGCCTAAGGAGTTTTTCCAAAATGGATTTTATCAATGGGTTCAAAGATGGCGGAAATGTATAGAAAGTGATGGACAATACTTTGAATAGGCTAGCATTATTAACAATATGTCCAATGATTTTGCCACCAAGTTTCACAATTTTGCTGCCACAAATAAAAATCTTATGAGGGACAAGGCATTACTTTCAGGATGCCCTTTGTAGAATATTCTCGCCTTTTGGTATTTTTCCAACGCATAACTTCGCCTCTAGAAAGGCGTAAATGCAAGTGCTATTGAATACAAAATATATATTAATCTGTATTATTATTTCTAAAATCAGACTGAGACAACCATTTTTTGTTTAAAACCTTCTTCAATTTTACGTATGATTTCTCTTTTCAAGTAAAGGACAGTTTTTTTCCCACCCGAGAACGTAAATATAGTATATTGAATTTTCAGCGATAGCGCTGAACCTAACAGTTCGATTTTAAAAGTCCTTTTTGCGTGATGAGAAACGTTTCGAATGCAGCATCTCTCTTTTTTTTTCTTTTTTTTTTTTTCGGAAAGCACTACTTGGTTATAAAGGGCGTAACTGCAACATTGCTATTCCCGATAAAGAATCAGCACCACCTACGATGCTTAAAAATGGAACAGAAAAAATATTTTTCGTTCATGCAAAGTTCAGGACGGGAAACATTTGCGCATATTTTCTGCTCATAATGACGCACAGGTTTTCACTTCTTAGGTGCATATAATTTTTTTCTCTATAGCTCTGGTGGTAGCCGTCCGATTTAATTTTTTTTATTTTTCACTTATTTATTTTTTTATTTTTATTTTTTTGCAGGACGGCGTTCCTGGTGAAGAATATTTGCATCTAATTACTAATTTTCCTTAACGCGCACTTTTGCAGTTGGAGGATGTAAGTGCATAATTGTGTTTACAACGTGTTTGCAGCCGTATCGGCGTCAGTAAACCGA
Source organism: Macrothele yani (assembly GCA_039090855.1). Classification (NCBI taxonomy): domain Eukaryota; kingdom Metazoa; phylum Arthropoda; class Arachnida; order Araneae; family Macrothelidae; genus Macrothele; species Macrothele yani. The sequence goes on from CM077011.1 coordinate 166,413,035, forward strand.
AAGAAAGAATTCGTTTTCGGTCAGACAGCGCTCGATGCAAGAAACATTTATGCTCATTACCTGTCCAAAATAATAGACAATTTAGGCGCTAGAGGCGCTGATGTGTAACATATTTTTCTTGATATACACTGAAGTGCCAGAAACACTGGTACAGACGATCTACTGCAAAATACATAGCAACGTCACCTATGCGCGTACTCGATTGCGTCCGCCAGTGCGTATATAAAGCGATAGACATCCTTGCCAGCTGTCAGAGCTGTTTTCGGCATAAGAGTGACAAGCATTAACGATTTCAGCGATTTTCAACGCGGTGTCATAGTTGGCGCTCGTGAGATGGGCCATAGTATTTCGGAGGTAGAAACGAAGTTCGGATTTTCATGGACGACCATTGCAAGGGTGAACCGTGACTACAAGAATTCCGGCAAAACCTCCAAACTACGTTACCTGTGTGGCCGTAAAAAGACATTGGGTGAACGTGACCATCGTCGGTTGTCAAGAATCGTTTCACGCGATAGGCGTGCAACACTCTCGTAGGTATCATCGGAATTCAATGCTGGAGCCTCAACAAGCATCAGCGTCCGGACTGTGCAACGTACCATGCACGATATGGGCTTTGGAAACCGACGCCCAACTCGAGTCCCCTTGATGGGTGCATGACACAGAGCTATGCGCCTCGCTTGGGCACGGCAACACCGCCACTGGACATTTGATGACTGGAAACAAGTAGCCTGGTCTAGCGAGTTGCGTTTCCAATTATATCGGGCAGATGGAAGGATTTGTGTGTGGCGCAAACCCCATGAAGCCATGGATCCCGCATGTCAACAGGGAACTGTACCGGCTGGTGGAGGGGGTCCTTAATGGTATGGGGTGGGTTTAACTGGACTTCACTGGGACCCTGGTACGTCTACAAACGTCTGTGATCAGCCTATGTGCGCATCCTTTCAGACGAGGTACACTTGTTCATGTCTTGCATTCATGCTGATGGGTTGGGCCTATTCCAACAGGACAATGCACCTCCACACAAGTGTCGGAACGCCACATTGTGGTTAGAGAAGCATTCATCTGAGTTCCCAGATCTGAACGTGATAGAACACATTTGATGTGCCATGCAACGCGCTACCGAACACAGGAATCCGAGACCTCGGAATACACCCGAATTGTGGAACGCTGTGCATGAAGTATGGTGTTCATTGCCTACAGCATATTTCCAGAAGGTAGTGGAGTCCATGCCCGTTGTATTTCTGCTGTCCTGCGCTCCCGTGGGGGACCTACCAAGTATTCGACTGGTGTACCAGTTTTTCTGGCACTTCAGTGTATCTGCTTCTAAAACACCGATTCAAATATTCTTTCAACCTCGGATACCGTTGTATTCGTGAAACGTTTCACACTTTTCATAATGCAGAGTCCTTACTATATGGAGTGTTTGTGTGCAATTCTGTTTTCAATCGTATCTCTGCTTTTAAAGTCCGGATGAAAAAAAAAGTCATACTGTATAGTGTTCGCTAAAATGAAGATTTCGAACTGTTTTTTTTTTCAAATAGCAAACATTTTTCTCGATGAGTGTCGTATAAGCAAAATCTTTCTTGTTGCTACCTTTGCTTCTAGTAATACCAGATTTATTTATTTCGTATAGTTTGGTATAAAGATTAGTTTGCGCACATTTTCTACCTTTTGTAATACACAATTTTGCCAAACAGGGCCCTCAGTTTATATTTATTTTTGACGAAACTTCATTGGAGAAGCCCTTTCTTGGTAAGATACCTTTCATTTTAAGGAATGTTTTGTCCCCATTTGCTGCTTAAAATAATGCATAGCTTTCCTGCTATGGAATGTGAAGATGTATAACTTTTTTTCTCGATAACACGTCTATCTGTTTAGTTTGAAAAGTCTCTTTTGTCTGGAATATCGTCTGATATAAAAACCGTTTCATGTATGATGTGCGATTTTTCGCAAAACTGGTGGACCTTTTGTAAGAGCGATAAGCAACGCTCACCAGCTGTATATTCTACAAATTGTAATAGTTACTTACGCACACTAGCGGCAGAATGCTATCTCAAGTCGACATAAGTAGATGTTCGTGTAAGTATTCCTGAATGTTTTACCAACTATAGAAATCCTGTTAATTTGTTTGTGTTGTAACTGATTTCATTTACTTTGAAGAACACTGCTCACAATGGGTATTTTAAATAATGCGTAGTTTTTCCACTACGTGGGTAAATCCATGTTCTTGTTCACTGAATTATAATATTTTCTAAAAGTCTTCTTTGAAAAATTACGTTCGTGTCAGTTAGGATTCAAAAGATATGTTCATTATCTCCACGTGTTCTGTATCATGTTTCTTGTATGTCTCATAACTTAACAAAAGAACTATTCTTAAAGAACGCGACCTCCAAAGAAGAAAAAATTATCGCGAAAAGGAAAAGCCATATTGGAAAAAGGGCGATTTTTGATGAAGTAAAAATTAGCAAATGGATTTTTTTAGAAGACTGACTAAAGCATAATATCCAACACAGACAAAAAATTCAATTTAGTTGAAACACGCAAAAGGAAAACTGACGTAGAATAATACGCTAATAACGATTGCTTTACAGTATGTAGTTGAAACAAAAAATAAGCTATTTTTTTTGTACTTTGGCGAGAGGACTGCTTCTTTAATCTTTGTTTTTTTAAGGGATCATAGATCTTGTCAGTACTCGAAATTTCAGTTCCCACGAAACAAGTGTTTGCCTAAAACTTATCAAAAAAATCTTTCCTGAACAAGTTCCTAGAAACTTAAACAAAGGAAGCTATGTCTTTATTAAAAGTATACTTCTTCTGTATGATTTCTTTACAAGTTTCCTAAAGAAACTCAAGGAATACACGAATGAAATGATGTAATTAAGAATTGTGTAAACAGACTGAGGGTTAGTATTTTTCTTTGATTCATTTACTAACTGATGATTTTTCACAATTTGTAATTCATAGTCACAGCATAGGTTCTCCGGATATTTCTTCCGCAACACATATTTGTAAGAATCACTTTAAAATTGATGTCAACAAAACCACCTATCACATTGTCTTTCTGGTGCTAATACGAGGGAAATTCAGAAACGCGTTTATCCTTAAGGTCCAGACTTGTTACACTGGTTTCCATAAATTAAGGAAAAAAACTGAAAATTTGTGATTATTTTGAAATAAGAGTTTGATATGCATGAAACTTGGGTATTTGACGGGAAATGAAATGTCTAGTCAGAATATCATATGCAACTGGGTGGCAATGACATCGGTTTTTGCAAATGAGCTGCAGTACAAGAGGGGCTGTTTCAGAGATGTATGCTATATCATTTTCGGAGTCTAAAGAAGGAATTTTGAGGTTCCAGATTTCTTTTAATGGCTGCGAGAGATCATTTAACAGATCGATTGAAGCTGAGAGCGAGCAGAAGACGAGATGCTGGCCAAAGTCAGGTAGAATGTCCAAGATGGCTGCATTTGAGTCGTTGTGAGGTCCACAGACTGCAGAAACAATTTAAAATAAGCGAAGAAAGAAGCCTAGGGCGACAACATTCCTGGATCACAGATATTTTTTATTACCTGCGAACAAAGTGGAAGGCTTCCTGATCCACGTCGAGTGTTTGAATTAATTGCTCTGAAATTAGATGAGGAATACCTATTGAGCTCTTAGACAACATCATCAACAGCATCACACACATAAAAAGTGACGGTCGATATTTCATATAGTTCAAAGCATCAGAAAGCTATTTTTATTCCAGCTTAAAATAACTACTAGGAAAGAACCTGAGCGTTCTTGAAACTATATAGCATACTTGACTTGAATGAAAATAATAGTTCTCCACTCCAAGCGTATTGACAAAATAATCTTAGAAGAATATTAACCGATAGCACAGAAGTTATTCTCCTTTTTATCTGGCGGCACTTGACCAAGACTCCAATCGGTAAAAATTCATCCTTCTAAGAATATCCACCGTTTTCTCTTCTTTCTAGATCCTCGTATTTCTTAGAAGTAACCCGCTGCCAACATATAATCAAATAAAAATAAATGATAAAAAAGATGAGGAACAAAAATTTGAAATGTTGACTACCCCATTTCAGGAATAATAAGTTCTCTACGCTGAGAGATAATCCACTTCTTACGGATTAAAACTAGATTAACAAACTTAAAACCGAAAATGAAACACGGAATGACATTGGCTTAAATATTTAGTTCCTCACTGATATTAAATGCAATTTTCAAAGTTGGAATTAACACTGAAATTGAAGTATACCAATTAAAAGGTATTAAAGCTGTACTGCATTAAAGTACAAATTGATACTTGGAAATTATAATAACATCCGAGCTCTGATTTTAGTTCTTTTCTTTTTGGACGTTTATTGAAAGAGGGAACTTCACACTTGTGTTGTTCATAGGACATGACAGAACGGAAATAGTTCTATCAGAAATAGCTAACACATAATACCTACAGAACAACAAACGTTTCTGAAAAGTTGGTTTTGACCGATAAAGGAACCGTTTTCTTTGATATTTGTTATTTTAGTCTCTAGTAGACATGGCTCTTAAATTAGAGGGCAGACCTGTAAGGTTTGAATTTTAACATGATGAACGTGCTTAAGAGACGGGAAAATTATGACATGCAGACTTAGTAGTAAACAACTAAGTATTCTGGAATAACTTCTATATAGAGTGTACTGAAAAACATACACGCCGGTGTGTGTATGTGGAGGAAGCCATCAACAATAAAGGGATGAGATATGTCTACCTTTCACTTCCACCTCCTCAAAACTTCTGAGAAAGATAAAGATTGAAACATTATGAACCAATGGCGCTGAAAGAGGTGTGCGGGATACAATGTGCTCCCTTAAATTTGTGGTATTTCCTAAAACAAACTCAAGCGATGTAAATTGCTGTCCCGGTGGCGCAGTGGTCTTAGGAATGGTTTCTGACTTCCCTTAAGATTGGAGCAGTTCTCGATTTCCGAATGAGACATATGTGGTATGGTATTCCTGCATCACTGTCTCTGTTCCTGACTGCCTGTCCGAATGGACCAGTTCTCGGTTCCTGGATGAGGCATCAGTGGTATGGTATCACTGTCTCTGTTCCTACTCTGGAGCCAGTAGACACAAATCAGGGATGGAAGACTGCGTATATTCCGTAGAAATGAGCACCATGTTCGTTAACGCCCCCTCCTTCCTAAAGGAGCTGTAATCGAGTTAATAAAAATAAAAGCTAAGGATTTCCTGAATTTGGTCGTCCCAGAAAACTCCAATCCCGTTATTTGTTTTTCTTTTGGTTTTGGAAACCACCAGTGGCAATCTTTCCCTTTTTGCAGCTGAGCCATAAAAGTTCAGTTGTTCTCTGACCCTGATGTCTCAGATTAAATAACTCCCAGACATTTTCTCACGAGTAGCCGGATGATTTCAGAATTAGAAATGTTTTATCCAACGCCTGGTACTAATTTTTTGTTTGTAAAACAATGATCAAAAGTGGACAGCTTATTTTCCCGCACAATGCAAGGGGTCAGCATCTCCCATCCCATTAGAAAATAACGCTACAGTTTGTGAAATTGCAAAACCCCGAAAGACTACTGGTATTAACTTGAAACTTACAGGTTATGTAAAACTGGTTTGGACGTGCAAGTGAATAAAATGCCAGTGAAACTGAGTATGTGGCTTCGGAGCAGTGTCTTCTGAACTGTCTGGTCTTGGGTATAAACAGCTGACTGGCTCAACCAAGACTTTGCAATCAGTGAAGTGCGTACATTGAGTCGAAATTATGTTTCTTGAGTCGAAAGGATGTTCCTTGAGTCGAAAGGGTGTTTCTTGAGTCCCACTATGTCTCGTCGCCGAAGCAGATCGTATTATGAATACCTAATGCACTTTGAGTGAAGAAGGATTGTTGGGATGAGAGAAGCTGGATTTTCCTACCTAGAAATTTCCCCTCGTACGGGACGAAACGACGAACGTGGTGTCAGTGGACAGGTGAGGCTCAGACGTACAGAAATCCGTCAAATGGGCCACAAAATCTTATGACTGCACGGGAATGACAAGTACCTCTACTGCATGGTAGTGACCGATCACACAACGACATCCACGGTATTACCGCTGCAGTGGAGTACTGTCACAGGTCAGGCTTCATTCTCCAGCACAGTTCGATATCATGTGGCTAAAAGAAGACTGGTCTCGCTAGCAGTCAACTGCAGAGCATTCCTTTAGGCTTCAACCACAAACACCTCGGACTTCATATGCGCATTGGCATGCTGATTAAAAAAAGGTTGTGTTTTCTGACGAGTCACGAATCATCTTGATGCACCATGATGGTCGCAAGCGTGTTAGAAAATGTCGTGGTGAACGGCACCGTGCAGCCTTCATTTTGCAGCATCATACAATCCCAATGCCAAGCGTCCTGGTTTTGGGCACCATTGGGTTCAATTCGCAATCTTGCCTAATACGAATTGAGGGAACACTCAACAGCGCCGATATAATTTGTTACGTCAGTGTATGTGTGAGTCATTACCATTCGCGTCCACGTCACAACCCTACCACTGTTCAAAATGTGGGTTGGAAGAAGTATTTATTACTTTAGGAACTCGTAAACCAACTCACCCCTCGCTCTGTTAGAAGCATTTCTAAAATGAAAAGCATATTCTCAGAAAAAACCGATTGCTGAAAATTGTGAGTAGAGAAGCTGATAAAAAAACGTTAAGGAATGTGAAAACCCGCAAGAATTCGGAATTTTTCCCTCCACAATGTCATTGTATCTCAAATTTCAGCTGAAGAATAAGCTCTACATAAGAAAATATATTAAGAGGAATGCATAAATTCGTACTAAACTTGATGATACAGATAAGTAACTACTCGTGTTATTGTGCACGATCTAGCGAATAGTATTGCGCTGGATGGCCCTACGGTAAAATGCCAAAGAAAACGCACTGAAAGTTTGCACTGAATTTAGCTTCTTGTATGGATATATTTAACGTTTCAAGGAGCGATGTAACGCATCGTAGGTCTTGAGGGTAGGTAGGTCTTCTGCAGCCGTGGGTTCGGCAGAGAAGTAGAAAAGAAAATTTAATAAAATAAAAGGGACATTTTTCACCTGCACTAAACTTGCTTTTTACAATAGGCAACCACTTTGCAAAATAAGTTCGAAACACTATAAATGCAGTCCGTGCTGAAGAAAGTAAAGAAGAAAAACAGCCACATGTGAATGGTACTACAAGATCCCTTGGACTCTTCAAATGATTCTGACGATTTCTCAACGCACAGTGCAAGTCCCCCATGAACGAAGAAAAGGTTCGTACCGTCCCAGTTGAGAGCGCGTGAAAACTGTGGGAGATTCCCATTTTTTTTTTGCTCGGGAGTTTAACTACCACTGTGAGCAACTGCGAAAACTATTAGCAATAATGTTTCTTTTATTTAGGTCCACTGGTCCCAGGGATGGGAGAGCGCCAGTGCCATGAGACAAAAACACCACCAATGGCTTCTCCAGGACTCGAGTCGGACCTACTCGGACGAATGGGTTGAAGCAAGCGTTTAAGTACCTGCGCCACTGGGGCGGCAGATATGCATTTACTTAGCAGCCTCCGAAGAGTCTAAGACGAGTCTGTACAACTCCAACTGCGAGACGTGGCAACTGAGCAAGAAGTGAAGATTGTGGATATGCTTTCACTTCTCCTGCTCTCAGCTCACAAAGATGAGCAACTGAATTTTTCGGTCTTAGACTTCATTACAAACCTCGAGAAACGTCTAGAAAGCAGTTGTTAAAACTATGGATAAAGTCCAAAATTTATCATGAGGGCTGAAACAGAAAACTTTGAAAACAAGGTTAAGCTCAGTCGTAAAATATAAATTAAAATCCAACTATAGTAGTAATCCGATATGTTGACGTAGAAATACCTAAATAAGAGTTTTCAAGCTTTCGCAAATCAACTAGAAGGCTTTTCTGAAGGAAGTTATACAGAAACTGCACTTGAAAAAGCCATCTGGTTGATGTGCAAAAGCTTGGAAACGCTTATTTATATATTCCAACGGCAATAAATCGGATTACTAGTATTGTTTTACAATTTTCTACATAACTAGTGTACAGTTCCTCGCTTTTAATTTTTAAACTCAAACTTCCACAAAATTGAATGATAGATTACGGGCTTGCATTCTTGCAAAATTTGTATAAATTACGTAGTGATTGTTTAAGTAAATGAATACATTGATAAATATATACAGGGTGAAAACACCATCTAAAATTGAAATTCAAAATTGACAAAGCAATGCAGTACTCCAACTATCGACTAACAGGAAAGTTCTTATTCAAAAACCAGTTTTTCGGTCTTGACGTCTTTGTGCTCGGGAAGGTTTACTGAAATAGTTCGCATACAATATCAGAACAACTTTGTTTCCAAATACGGGCATAAAGATTTAATACACGTGTTGTTACTAATTAGAAAATTGTGATGGAATGTTTCAAATCTCCACGAGAAATGAGCTCATTTTTTGGAATGGCTAACATAAAAAAATCAAAATGTACGAATATCGTCTTTTCCATTCAAACCCAGACAGACAGTTGTAAATGAAAGACGTAATTTCGGAAAAGGTTCGTTTCCGTATAGAAAGTGGAGAATAAAAAATAACCGCTTGGAGAAATATTATACAAGAAATAACGCAGAAATGTGTCCTTTTTTTCCTTGTAAAGGTTATTTGGGAAATAAAAGGTCGTCAAGAACAGAATGATAAAGCTACTGGCCAGATCTCTTCTGAACAAAAACTTATTTCAATAGTTCCAGGCTTTCCCTCAGTGGCTTGTATTCATCTCTGCTTTCGAGGCATCTTTCAGAAATGAATTATTTTAATAAGTCAAACTGTGAGAGCATACACAGTTATTCTAAAAATAGTTGATAGTCATCATAAACGAAAGGAGCCCGAAAAATGCATTGTTATGGGCAGATAGAACTTCGAAAGAACTGTGGTGAGTTTTTCCTGAAGTTCTGCAATGGAAAGATCCTTTTTCGTAATACCCACATGCAACAGAAACTGCATTTGTGCCCACTTTACCCAAAGCTTTAGCACGGAACGGGAAATGTATCTTCGGTCGCAATTCTGAGTCAGGAAAGATTGTATTATTTTGTTGTTTGAATCTACATGGCCCCCAGTGCTTTCATGGAATTATAAAATCGTTAAAGAAAATCCGTCGACGTCTTGCATTCGTTGAGGTACCCTCCTGGAAGAAATCCTCTCTGGAATTCTTTTCATCTCCTTTTTAGGAAGTTTTCTTTCTTTTCTTCTCACGATTACCAGAATTGTTCTTGTTCGTATATTGCATTCTTTTTAAATGCATTCTTTTTGTGTTCTCGGACAACGACTATTGTTTTCGGCCATTTGTTTTTGAAAGCATGATTTGCAATTATAATTTTCGGAATCACGAATGACCTCAAAAAGGAAAGAGAAAGTGCTCATATTTAAAATCGCAGGGCACTCTTGCGCTAGGGTTTTTCCATTTAAAAATCAAATGATGACGTCAGTAGGCAAACAAATGTTGGATTGCATAATTATGGTTATGTTTTAGAAAATATTAAGTATTCCAAGTTATAAAATGAAGCTATTTTAATCGATGTTCAAATTTTCATCCTTCGGAACGCATTAATTTTGAAGAAAATGTGTACAGAAGTTTTTCCATTGGAACTATAGGAAGCAAAATTACTTGACGTCCACCTTAAACAACTGAGATATCTTTACCAACAAAGCATATACATAACAAATTCTCTGCGTCACCATGGCAGCAGGTCACGGGACCAGAACGTTCCTCTGTGCTTATGATAAAGACAGACGACGAGCCGTTCGTTTCTTTCCTTCGCGTCTTCAAAAAATGCTTAAAAATCAGAAATTGACTTTTTCTTTTCTTTCTTTTTTTTTTTTGTAAAAAAGAAATGATAGTTGTAGTTTATGCTGTAAAAATTGCAAAGCGTTATGATTTATAGTTTGCCATATATCCGCTTTTTTAAATGGATCCCATCACGAAATAGAGAATGTTGTGAAATTTAGAAATTTAATTTCTCGTAAATTAAATCGAGATTCAAAAAAGGGCGATGAGGTGCAAAAATTCGGTCATGGCACTACAAAGTTTCGTGGTTCTGTTGCTGTTAGTGTGTCCGGAACGTGACCTGATAGCACTTTTTGGCTTACCTTAACTTTAAAATACAATAGTTCTTGAAGTAATGCCAAAATCGAAAAACGGTTTATTTCAACGTGTTCTCCAAACAATTCTCTGTAAACGATGTAAATGTCGTATTTTGTTGTCCAATACGTTTTGCGCTGCGAGCTAGGAAAGCAAGAGTGTCGCGAAATTTCTACAACAGCAGCAGCAGCGGCAGTTACTTTTTTTAGAATAGAGAGAAAATTCGGAGTTTTTTTCATAAAAATTTCACATGTGTAGATTTTTGACTGGTTCTCCGAGCAGAGCCCTAAGGGGCCCAAAGCGGTGTGCTTGTCGTGCGACTCTGGCCCATCTTTAACTAGTGGCTTTAAATCAGGGATGGAAGACCGATTATAGCTCTCAGAGTTATTGACAATGGTCATTAAACCCCGGAACCAAAAAAAAAAAAAAAAAAAAAGAAAAACAATTGAATCCAAACAGAGTTCACTGCCTTACTCTGAGTTCTCGGCGGTCTCTACCTGACTGCCACAAATTGTTTTAGCTCAGTGCAGTTTGCAGGTTACTCCATTTCTCCAGAAGTTTCTTCACATGATTTGAAGTACGACAGAGATGAGATTATAAGCGTACTTTTCCAATGATTTCAGTCATTTATCTTCAAAAGGCGCAAATTTGAATCGGTTTTGTGCGAATTGGTTCATACCAGATGGAGATACATTTTTATTTTGTGTGTGTGTGGGTTTAACGAGCACCTTGAGCAGCTCGATGGTCCATAAGCTGCCGCCCATCCTAAATTTAGGGCCACTGGTTCTAGAGAAGGCTGAGAGCCAATACTGTAAGACAAACACGACATCCATGTCTCACCGGTATTCGAACTCGGGCCCAGTACGATCGAAAGCTAGCCCTTAGACAACGTGTCCCCCGGGGTGGCGCTCTGGGAATGCGCTGCGTGCCCAAATTCCTGGCTGCTCTCTACCACAACGCACACCTTTTGTCATTCGAAAAGAATTGCTCTTCATTATACGTCTGAGAGGAACACCCAGTATATAAGCTACTTTCCTCAATATATCTGCTTTTAAAAAGCAGCTTTGAAAAATGTGTTTAACACCGGATAATGTCAGCTTCGGAAAATATGTATTCCTGGAATTTTCTAGCACACAGTTTTGATCTTACATGACGTCTGTGTCTGTTTCAGGTTGCCCTTCCAAAATTCTTATTTAGAAAAAATGCTGAACTGCATGCCATTCGCTGTCATTCTAAAGATTGACAATTTTGGTCCCTTTAATAAAGTTTGAGAATATTGTTCTCCCACTATCTCTGTGTTTAGAAGTCGTATTTAGGGAACCCTTCTTCAGCGCATTCCTTTACTGTAGAGAACATTCTGCGCACATTTATTTCACAATGTTGCCGCCAGAGGTCGTCAGATTTTTTTTAACTCATTTTTTCGTTTGAGGCTATAACTACCACCTGGAGCAACTCAGTCTGTTATAGGCAGTCGCCAATCTTTAATTTGAAGCCACTGGTTTCAAATCGAGGTGGGAGGAGGTGGGAGCGGTGCACTTCAAGTCGTAAGACAAACACACACCATCTATCCTTCATCCGGAATTCGAACCCTGGACGAATGATTAGCAGTCAGTTCATCGGTGTGGGAGTGGTATTCATCTCCGATTCTAATTATCCCTGGAAACATCCATCTTTGATAGAATACTCTTCACTATGAAAAATATACTGTCCCATTTTTAGCCTTTAAAATAATACACTGCTTTTCCGGAAGGGGAGCAAAACTTATTCAACATTTTTCGCCAAGTAACTTGTTTCACAATTGCATGATTGAAGAATACATTGAGATTCGGATATTTGTTGTAATCGTTGGAAAAATGAATCATAGGTACGTCTCACCGCAGTTGCCGAACATTGTTTCTACGCGGGGAGAAAAAGTTGTTTATTATTTCTCCCTGCGTTAAGTGCTAATGCCGTGTCACGTGATCACTTCGTGGGAGACATCTGGTGTGGGAAATTCAACTGGCTTCTGTTCACAGGCTTTCACATGCTTTGTGGCGGCCCTCGTGTTGTGATGTTCGTCTCTTATGTTGCGATGTTCGTTTCTTATGTTGTGATGTTCGTCTCACATGTTGCGATGTTCGTCTCTTATGTTGTGATGTTCGTCTCTTATGTTGTGATGTTCGTCTCTTATGTTGTGATGTTCGTCTCTTATGTTGCGATGTTCGTCTCTTATGTTGCGATGTTCGTCTCTTATGTTGCGATGTTCGTCTCTTATGTTGTGATGTTCGTCTCTTATGTTGTGATGTTCGTCTCTTATGTTGCGATGTTTTTGCAAGAGATGCGTGTCATGTGTTAAGTGTTATACTTTGGAAACGTGATTTATTTTGATTCCGTGTGTTGTGCTCATATACCAATTAAATACATACTCTCAAGTGCATCTACGTGCTTTTATTGCATTAGCTCTTACACATGGTGCTTCACTCGCTCTCGGTCCCTGATTTTCCCTTATAACTTGCAAACTAATAGACGTAATTCAGTGAAATTTAACACGGAGCTACTTTGCTGTATGAGAACAATGATGATTTCAGAGCGAGTGTTGAAGTGCTCGACATTAGCATCAAGGCATGTATGCACACGCCTCTCCATGTTACGGAAGGTATTCACCAACATACGGGAGTCACAGTCTCAATTCCCTGCTGCATGTTTTCCTGCAGTTCCATGACAGTCCGTGGCTTGTTTCGAAAGACTTTCCCTTTCAGCATGCCCCATAGAAATAAATCCAGTGGGGTAAGGTCAGGCGACCTTGGTGGCCAAATTCCCTCAGAAAGGACACTATCTTCAAAGAAGGAAACAATTTCAACCATACTGACATTGGGGGTGTAGCAGGTGGCACCATCCTGCTGAAAATAGCAGCTACGGAGTTCCACGTCGTCCAACTGATTCACAAATTCACGGAAGATTCCCATTTAGCTTGAGGTATCCACAGTTGTATGGAAAAGATTGAGCCAATAATATGGCGCCGCGACAAGCAACCCCGCAACCCAATGTTTTCTTCGTGAACAGGTGTCTCATGCCCAGTGTTAGGATTCTCACTTGTCCGAATACGGCTATTCTGGGAATTGACGTGCCCACTTAGGTGGAACCACGCCTTGTCGGAGAACAACACCTCGTCAAAGAACCACGTGTAGTCCAGTATTCCCGCACGTGCACTGACAAACTACTGGAACCAATGACAGTTATCAGTCTCTTCTGTTAGTCGGGAGGTTTCAATTCTTGCACAGCAGTAACTCGATATACATGCAGCTTTGCTTTTTTATTTCCAGCTCGTTGGCATGTGCTTGTGGAAACCCCCATCTCCAGCGACAGTTAATGCAAGAACTTCTGTGGGGAGGCCAGGAGTCTGATTTTCACTTCCTGCGCCGGGGCTTCTGGCAGTTTTGGATGTCCTTGAAAGAGGACATCCAAAAACGCCCCCGTAGTTTCCGGTTTCTGCAGCAGATACTGAATGGAGGATTTTGCGGGTGGTTTCCGAACCCCAAACTGCGTACTAAATTGTATTTGGCAGTCCTTTATCGACGCAGTTTTCCGTACGTGAGGACAATAAACACGCATTTTCTTTCGCTGTGTACCGGTTCATATTGTAAATTGCTCGTAACTCAAAGGCACGATGACTGTTGACGATCCCGTGTCGACAGCACAGTCAGATGCTTCACACCAACTGCAGAGGACAGCGAGCACGCAAGCGTCCTTCACTTCGCGCATGTCCAACTTAAAAAGTTATTTCTTTTTCGGACAGCGTTTCTAGTTTGATATAATTTGCATGTGATTTTAAATTTCCATCACGCAACAAAGTTTGCCACTACAGGAAAAGATTTTACGTTTCCGTCTACCGCATATTTACAGCAATATCTGCGCATCTAAAAAACAGATTGTAAAAAAAACTTTTTCTGTCAGGTACTATTAACTACGGAAACATTTTATGAGCATTTTCTGCCCAAAACAATTCGCTATTTCCCCGCTTGAGGGCGCAAATGCTTAATGTTCCTTTCAAGTCCGATTTAAAAAAAAATAGCACCCGATATTATTCACATTGTGGAGCATTCTGCATGTCTCCTGAGTATTGAAGTTCACAGATCTGACCCTAGGTGGTGTTATGTATATTTCTCTTTGCAACTGGTTCACTGCTTCCCAATAGCCTATTGCAGATTTTATGTTATTACTATGTAACATACGCTACAGTAAAGATTTGGAACATGAATTTCTTTAATTAATGCAGAGTTTTACCGCTAGGGTCATACACTTCAATAATTTATTCTCCCTATCTCTGTTTTCAGAAGATGTATTTGAAAAATTATTTTTCGAATACATCTACACTTCAATAATTTGTTCTATATATTCTTCACAACAAACGTTATGCTACGGAAAAATAATTTTTCGAATACATCTTCTGAAAGCAGAGATAGGGAGAGCAAATTATTGAAGTGTAGATGCTCTGTAATTTGTTCTATATATAGTAATATATAATATACTATGAACTGTGAATAATATACTTTCACTATGAACAAGTGTAGATATTCTGTAATTTGTTGTACATATAGTAATATATAATATATAGAACATATTACAGAACATCTACACTTCAATAATTTGCTCTCCCTATCTCTGCTTTCAGAAGATGTATTCGAAAAATCATTTTTCCTTAGCATAACGTTTGTTGTGAAGAATAGTTTTCGCACATTTTCTACTTTTCCATTATTCAAACTTTTACCGCCCGAGGTCCTCAGCGAATATTTATATTTAAAAAAGTTTATTCTATTCTAAAAAGTCTTTGCAAACGCTTTTTTTAAGGATACTCTTCATTATGATTTATAGTTTGCACCCATTTTCTCCTTTAAGTAACGAGCAGCTTTACCGCTAGGGGGTGTAAATTTATATCACATTTTTATCTATATGTCTCCTTCTAACTTTCCAATTTGAAAATCCTTTTTGCTTCTGATATCTTCTGCTATCAAAAACTTTTTGAGCACAGTTTGCTAATTTTCGTAACACATTGTTCAGCCGCTAATCGAGTAAGGGTTCCCTATCACTTCGTCCGTGTTCATTTCGTCCACGCTCACTTCGTCCAGTTCATTTCGTCCAACGTTCACTTTGTCCACTGTTCACTTCGTCCACTGTTCACTTAGTCCAATGTTCACTTCGTCCATTGTTCATTTCGTCCACCGTTCATTTCGTCCACATTCATTTCGTCCTCCGAATGAATGGAATACTGTGAAAATTATCTGTCTTCCTGGAGTTTTTGTGATAGGTAGAAGAAAAGGTCAGCGGACATTGCTTGCATGCGATTTTTTTCCTGTCTGAGTTTCTCGATTAAAATATAATGATTTTAAATGTTCTTTAAATTAAAACAAGGAACCTAACTTTGAAGAGCTATTTAACTCTTTTGTATGGTACGACGTCAATCACTATAGCATGACTCACGCTATGTTCATAAAAGGAGTGTAAAGTGGGATTTTTTTATAACGCTGCACTTTTACTTAGGCACTAAATATTTACATAAGATGCCAAGTTATTAATATTTCTCTTTTACTTACTTAGGCTCTAAATAATAATTACTAAGCCTCATGCGTAGGCCCTTTTGACATTTTTTATTCTGCCGATGTCATTCAAAACGTTTACGCATCCACTCAAGGTAATAACATTGTGCTTTTACTGAGGCACGAAATATTAATTCAGAAGCCCTAGGCCTAGGCCGTTTCAACAGTTTTTATTCTACGGATGTCTTATTCATAACGTTTACATATCAACTCAAGGTAACATTATTGCGCTTTTACTTAGGCACTAAATATTATTTCATATGCTCTAGGTCTTTTTCACAGTTTTTATTCTAATCACGTCATATTCATAACATTTACATATCAAATCAAGGTAATAATACTGCGCATTTGCTCAGGCACTTAATATTATTTCATAATCCCTAGGCCCAGGCCATTTTTACAGTATTTATTCTACGGATGTCATATTCATAATGTTTATGTATCAAGTCAAGGTAATAATATTGCGCTTTTGCTCAGGCACTAAATATTATTTCATAGTCCCTAGGCCTAGGTCTTTAGCACTGTTTTTATTTTAAGTACGTCATATTCGTAACATTTTTTATCAAATTAAGGTAATAATATTGCGTTTTTGCTCGTGCACTAAATATTATTTCATAGACCCTAAGCCTAGGCCTTTTTCACAGTTTACGTTTTTATTTTAAGTACGTCATATTCGTAACATTTTTTATCAAATTAGGGTAATAATATTGCGTTTTTGCTCATGCACTAAATATTATTTCATAGGCCCTAGGCCTAGGCCTTTTTCACAGTTTATGTTTTAATATATTTTATTCATAACTCTTACATATCAAGTCAAGTTATTAATGTTGCACCTTTACTTCGGCTTTAAACATTAATTAGTAAGCCCTAGGCCTTTTTAACAGATTTTAAGGCATTACACTAAATATTCATAGTATTTGCATAACATATCTAGTTATTAATATTGATCTCTTACTTAGCCATAAAATATTAATTAATAGGGTCTAGGACATCGGTATACTAAATATTAGTTCTAGGCCTAAGGCCTATGAATTAATATTTAGTGCCTAAGTAAAAGCGCAATATTATTACCATAACTTGATATGTAAACATTATGAATATGACATCCGTAGAATAACCAATGTAAAAAAGGCTTAGGTTTCAGGCCTACCTATGAAATAATATTTAGTGTCAAAGTAACAGCGCAGTATAATTAAATTGAGTTGATACGTGAACGTTACAAATATCACATGGTCAGAATAAAAACTGTGAAAAAATGCTAGTCCTAGGGCCTATTCAATTAAAAATAAACTGCCTCAGCGAAGCGCAATATTATTACCCTGACCTGACACGTAAGCAATATGAATATGACATCCGTAGAATAAAAACTGTTGAAACGGCCTAAGCCTAGGGCTTATGAATTAATATTTCGTACCTCAATAAAAGCACAATATGATTACCTTGAGTGGATACGTAAACGTTTTGAATGACATAGGCAGAATAAAAAATGTCAAAAGGGCCTACGCATGAGGTTTAGTAATTATTATTTAGTGCTTAAGTAAGTAAAAGAGAAATATCAATAACTTGGCATCTTATGTAAATATTTAGTGCTTAAATAAAAGTGCAGCGTTATAAAAAATCCCACTTTACACTCCTTTTATGAACATAGCGTGAGTGATGTTATAGTGATTGAAAAAGTTCTTCAAAGTTAAGTTCCTTGTTTTACTTTAAATTACATTTAAAATCGTTATATTTTAATCGAGAAACTCAGACAGGAAAAAAATATCTCATGCAAGCTATGTCCGCTGACCTTTTCTTCTACCTATCACAAAAACTCCATGAAGACAGATAATTTTCACAGTATTCCATTCATTCGAAGGACGAAATGAATGTGGACGTAATGAACGGTGGACGAAATAAACAGTGGACGAAGTGAACATTGGACTAAGTGAACAGCGGACGAAGTGAACAGTGGACAAAGTGAACGTTGCACGAAATGAACTAGACGAAGTGAGCGTGGACGAAATGAACACGGACAAAGTGATCCGTCACCTCGAGTAAGTACCTATTTCTATTTGTGGATGCTCTATAGTTGGTAGAAATCCAGTTCATCTTTTTTGTAACCTGTTCCTTTCACTATGAACAACCCCGTTCAGATTTCGTATTTTGAATTTTGCTAGTTTTTCCCTAGGTAGTGTAAGGTGAATTTTCAGGTTTTCAAAATTCTCGTTTGAAAACTTTCTTTTTTTTTCATGTAGGAAACGATACAATATACATGTTTGTATCAACCGAAAATTCGGTGTCCTTTTTCTTGTTCATATTAATTGTCTGCATTCGTTATGAGAAACATTGTTCAGGTATACTTCGTAGAAACTAAAAAATTTGATCCGTAAATTTATTGATGAAAAAGTAAGTATACATACAACACCGAGCTTTCGCACGTCTACCGGATGGCTTTGTCAATGTTCTGAACTGTAGCGTACAAACAATGTAGAATAAACACAACTAAATTCATTGACGTGTTTACAGTTTTTGAAAACATTCAGCGAGCGCCATCGCGTTTTAGGTATCTTCCATGCGTCATGGATCATGAAGTTAAACAATAATGAAATACAAAATTATACATAATTTATCTGAAGATGCGCCATACGTATGGTAATTCGTATGGTACATTCTCATTGTAGACATCAGTTCTCGTTGGGATCTCAATATATTCACGGCAGTTTTTTTTTGGGTAGTATATTTAAATATACATTTTGCCTCTTGCCAAACAGATATGGCTGCGTTGAACAAGACCTCTAGTAAGTGCAGAAGTCAGTTTTTCATCTTTTATGTTCCTGCCATGTTCCTTAATTCTGGTCCTTATTGATCACATGGTCATTCCTACATAAAACGTTTCGGTTCCATCCACATAACTCAGAAGAATGGCATATATCCCCTTGCAGTCTACCATCTCGTCTTCTATTCTACTTCTCAAAATTGCGCGAACAGATTTTGGAGACCTAATGCCGACCTCGAACCCAATATTTCTAAACAAGTTCTTGAAAAAGTAGGAAAACCCTGGTGTGTACGGAATAGCACCTACGAATTTGGGCTTACTCAAATTTTGTACTGCTTCTCGGCTATTCATGGCGCTTTGCACTTGTTGAAGTATAGCACACATTCTTCCGTAGCAATATCCTGCTGATATACCTTGTGTTATTATATTCGAATTTTTTACTTTTTCCGCTTCTACCTTAGAATATCTGGAGTACGCTCTTCCAAATCTTGAACTGAAGATTGCTGTTTTGCATGTCATAGGAGTAAATGAGTTAGGGCACACCAAGTTTGGTATCGATGAAGGTTTGTAATGTATCTTCGTGTCTATACTACCATTACTGGATCTAGACATTAGTGCGTCCAGAAATGGCAACGATGAATTCTCCTCTAGCTCCATTAAAAATTTTATGGAACTATAATTCTACTAGGGGTATGCAAAAGTTTCCGCCGTTTTAAGGAGAAAGGGAACAAGAGCAATGAAGAAACGAGTACACATTTATTCAATGAGATACTGCCCGTTAGCATCAATGACATTTTGACATTTTTAAGACAACAACTGTGATAGAAGGACTCGGGTCTTGAGCTGAAGAACGCAGTGCCGAAATTTCCCACCTCTGGAACTGTGGTGAACAGCTGTTGGGTTAGTCCATGTTGTATAGAGCGAAACAGATGAGAGTCTGAGGGTGCAATGTGCGAGGAGTAAGCCAGGTGCGGTAAAACCTCCCAGTGTAGCTGTTCAAGTGTTGATTTCGTGGTGGCACCGACATGTGGTCAGGCATTATCGTGTAACAGGATAACTGGGCGGCGTCCTTCGCCTGCCCAATGACGTTTTTGCTCGACTGTGGCGTTCAGTTTCATCAACTGATCGCAATATCGTTGTGAAGTGATTGTTTCTCCCGGTTCAACAGTTCAAAGTACAGCACTCCATGCAAATCCTACCACACACACAACAGCACCTTTTCCCGTGGGTATTCTGTTTTGCAGTGGATGTTGATGGCTGGCCTGGGTCGACTCAGGATCGCTTGCGTACGGGGTTTTCGAAATAGACCCATTTTTCATCCCCGGTGACAACCTTCTACAAGAAATTTTTCCCTTGAAACCTCTTCAGCAACGACATGCAGATGCACAATCGTTGACCAATATTACGCTCCGTTAGTGTGCGGAACCCACTTACCAATCTTCTGGATCTTCCCCAAGGCCTGTAACGCCGTATCACCGTAGACTGAGCCACTTTCAAACGTTTCGCCAGTTGCGTGGTCGATTTGTGTGGCATCGTTTTGCAGCAGCGATCCCAGCTCCTCGCCTGCGAGTTCCTGCGGTCTACTTGCACGCAGCTTGTCTTCCAAGCTTAGATCACTTTTCTTAAACCTGGCAAACCATTCTCAGCATGTCCGCTGAGCCATAACCATTTCGTCATACGCCTGACATATTGAACCGTAAGCTTCGCTCGCAATTTTCCCTAAATTAAACATGAATAACAAACAGTGCCGCAAATGAACTTTATCGACCGCCATGCTTTGCTTCATGTATGAACTGACAGCACGGGTCGCCTGCCGGGTTAGACCCCTATAGCTTCCGCGAGCGTGTGCGGCGGCAACTTTTGCATATCCCTAATGCGTTGTACGAGCGTATGTACGCTATAGTTCAGAATATTATCAAAGCCGTTCGGTTTGCAAAATTTCGGTATTGTATGTGTACTTATTTTTACACCAACAAATTTACGGATCAAAGCTTCTAATTTTTATGAAATATATCTTATAACGAAGTAAATTTCTCCGTCATTTTTTTCCACGCCGGGCATCGAACCCGAGTCCCCTTATTCCGGAATAAGTCGGTCTACGAACTGAGCTACGCAGATGTAGGTTTTCGCTGCTATCTGCCTTTATCTCACGTGCAACCTGCGGGGCCGGAACGTCACGAACTGAGCTACGCAGACGTATGTTCTCGCTGCTATCTGCGTTAATCACACGTGCGTCCTGCGGGGCAGGCACGTCAGACCCCCACCCGAAATAGGGCATAGCCCATGTATCGCTGTAGGCAGTCATCCTCATCCGCTAAAGAACGTACATTGGAGAAATCCCAGTCATTTTAGTGTGCGGAACGCAACATCACACACGTTTATTTTTCGAAGCGCTAAAGAAGGGATTCTCTTATTTTTCCTGTCTCGCGGTCTGGAAAGAACATCACATCATTGCGAGAACTTTAACGGCCGGGTCATCCGGGAAGTTTGGGAGCCATTACAACGAAGTAAATTTCTCCGTCATTTTTGTTCACGCCGGGCATCGAACCCGAGTCCCCTTATTCCGGAGTAAGTCGCTCTACCAACTGAGCTACGCAGACGTATGTTCTCGCTGCCTTTATCTTACGTGCGTCATGCGGGGCAGGCTCGTCACAATCTTTAACTGGTTATTTTTGAATTGTTCAGGTTGTGTGTTTTAAATTATCTTATTGTGGGAAAGGATTCAAAATACGAGCACTTGACACACGAGAATTTGGTGTGATCTTTCTCGTTCTTAGTGACGTATCTACATGTCACTAATTGAAATTCCACAGAATACTTGCCGTTGATGGTGAGATCCTCCTGTCCTGTAGATTAGCCTCTGTTACTTTCTGCGTCTTTTCATTCTCCCGGAAACATCATTCGCGGCTTAATGAGACGATAACTAGTGCAACGACGGCATAGAAGGATGCAGAATCACCCTATGTTCTCGAATATAAGTTCCTTCTTGCGTCCAAATATGCAATCACTCGCCGGCTGCTTCTCGTTTCCAACCCCCCCCTTCCTCCGCCATTATTGTTTTACAACACAGATCAACTTGATGAGCTCGAACAACTGGTATACTGCAGCTGCCTTGTCGTTTTCATACTGTCAATCGATAGGGCAATAGTGAAGCTCTGTCAACATCCTTGCATTTTTTCATGTTTATCGGGATTAAAACTAGCTGAACTTCCTCCATATACGCAATAATGCTTATGATGATAGTAATAATGCTAACGTATTACATGGTACACGTACCTTAAACCTGGTAAAGACATAAAAAAACAGATTATGTCCATACAATCTTGCGTCCTTTGTAATCAGAAAAGCATTTAACCTGTAAAAAACGTTACCCTCCATCAGCTATGCTATGCCGCAAGCTCATTGTTAGCGGAAAATACGAGTAGTTTACTGTAGCGAAAATGAGAAACAATTTTAACTGACTATGCTGCTGGCAGTCTCTGGTGGCTGGCTAAAACTCAACGTAACAGATTATCCGCATGCCTTTTTCCGTTTTGCTCTCACCAACGCAGCAGCAGCGATGATGTTTTGAAGTTCCATTATCTGTTTTGTCGGAGAAAACAAGTTAAAATCCAATTGAAAGCACTGTAGCAAGTTACCAGGGTTTCTCAGGGGATTAATTAGTTTCCTTTTACGTGAAATGTCAGGCCTTCGAAAGTTTTTAGTAGCAATTTGATGAGAATTTTCGCCTAATCTCTAGAACGTGAGGATCAATTGTCTCACATTAATGGCGAGGCGATAAAAGTTGATGGCAATCCGGGTGCGCAGCAAGTGTGGAAGGAATCAAGTATCCCCCATTTGGCCTCGCCTATTTCTCCCCGTCGATTCCCAATAAAAACTTTAATTTAGTGCTTTTATACAGCCAAGTTTACTCTTCAACTTTCTCACAGACTTTGATTTCCACCTTATTACTTTGACGCCTCTTTCCCTAGGAACGTGTTTTATTGAATATGCTACGGCCTTTAATGAGTATTAGAGATGAGCGTATTCCGTAAATATCTTTCCTGATTTGAGCGAATGGGTGAAGCAATTGACTCCGAAATTTCTTTTAGTGAGTCACCTTCCAAACGAAATTTCAGAGTGAAACGCGGGAGAAGTGTATTTCATGTTTTAATCGATCAATCATCAGCAAAATCAATGATGGCATACATGATTGATGTTGATGATAATGAAATGTGTATCAATATTTTGATGATGATAAATCTTGTTCTATCATAACGAAGAAACTGTTTCACAACGTATCATTATCAGCAGAAATCATCGCCAAAAATCATACTTTCTAAGTCTTATATTTCAATTTGCATAACCATCGCTAACTAAAACTCTTATACTCTTAGACTTTTTAAACGGCTCTTTTTCGGAAACGTGTTATGAGAAACTTCTTAAGGTTCACACGAGCACGTTTCGTCGTATGCTATTTAATATTAATGTAAACAATTGATTTTAGATCAATATTAAACTTACAACTTTCTCGCATTAATGTGAATTACTTTGTGGTCGACTAGGAGACGCTGGTTAAAGTGTCTCATTATACGCATGCGTTGTGTGCAAGGAGAATGCCACATAAAACAAACCAGTGCATATTTGTATGGAAAATCTGGCGATCGACCCTCTGGTGGAGAGTTTTGCGAGGTTGTCCGATGCATGATCGGTATGAACCAAGTTGTTTACTATCTCCCGAAGAATGATAACTACTTTATACGTTATGCTCACAGACAAGTGACTGTGTTCTCTTTCGATGAATACCAGCTAACATGTAGACATACGAAATACTTCCACAATCTTCTGATGGTTGGACAAGTCAAAACACTATCGCCACATTGCTTTATATGACTCATTCACCAGATCCACAAACTGAACACAATTTCGGATCCGTTTGAAAGGTTTTCCTGCGCAAGCTCGAAGAATAAGATGCAGAGGGTGAATCGGAAGTTTTGCAATATTTGGATCACTTTATGTCTTCATACGTACCTTTACAACGAAAGATGACTAGCATTCAAGGCATAGTCCATCGTATTGCACCGTTTTTATCCATTTGTCTACTAGTTCTTCGATTCCGCGGGGGTACCAGTTCTTGTCCTTCGAGGCGAAAAACTCCTTCACCTCAGCTGCTATCTCCTCCTGGTTGTTGAAGTACCGCCCGCGAAGGAAGTGGGCCATGGACGGGAACAAGTAATAAACCGACGGTGCAAGATCCGGACTATATGCTGTGGGTGGCATCAGTTCAATGCCCTCAAGTTCCTGGAGTTTTGACCGGGTGGTTCGCGCGGTATGAGGCCGAGCTTTGTCCTGCTATAGGAGAACGCGCTTTCTGTTCACCAGTGCTAAGTACTTCTCCTCCGAAACGGCATACATCAGCCACAGCTATTCACAGTAGAGGTTGTCGTTGATGGTCCGACCTCCTTGAACAAATTTGTAATGGATTATACCCTCGAAATTCCACCAGACGCAGAGCATCACTTTATGCGCGAAGCGACCATGTTTGGCAACAGGTTCAGGAAGCTGGTCTGGACTCAGCCACTGCCCTTGTGTGTCAGGATTACGGAAAGAGACTCATTTTTCATCGCACGTAACAATTCTCTTGATGAAACGTACATCGCGCGGGTTTTCTAGAAGTTTACTGCACACTTTCACACGGCGGTTTGCTTCAGCTGGCGGCAGCTCCTGTAGACCTTGCCGAGGTCCTGAAGGGAACAAATCACGGTGGTCTGTGATATGCCCAGCCTGCCTGATAATCTCTGAGTCCTGGTTGCCGGATTTGCCTCTACCGTCTGGCGCATGGCTTCCGAATTTACGGTTCGCGGCCTACCTGACTTTGGCTGATCGTCGAGGTTTCTGTCAGCCTGAGCAAAATTTCTTGAAAAAACTGGTTGCGGTGCTGTGGTCCACGGAACCTTCTCCTTTCTTATGACAAATGTTTCGTGTTGCTTAAGCAGCGTTATGGCCGAGTTCAAACTCGTAAAGCAAAATTTCTCTAATTAGCCGGTTGTGACTGTTCATGTTTTAGGCGTCCCATCCACATACAGAACGACGACATGCAATGCTCTTCACAACAACGACTTCCACTTATATCCCTCTCGACTAACTGCAGTGCACAACTTGATTTATTGTAGTTTAAACGCGTGACATACCCGCCGCAGCACATGGGTTTATGCAAATATTGCAAAACCCTTTTTTTTTTTTTTGATTGGAGGTTTAACGACCACCGTGAGCAACTTATGGGCTATAAGCAGTCGCCCGTCCCTAATTTAGGGTCACTGGTTCAAGGGAAGGGAGAGAGTCAGTGCCGTAAGACAAACACAACATCCATGCCTCACCGGGATTCGAACCCGGACCCCTTTCGGACGAATGATCATAGGCCATCGCTTAGACCACTGCGCCACCGGGG
This sequence comes from Macrothele yani, assembly GCA_039090855.1. Lineage (NCBI taxonomy): Eukaryota > Metazoa > Arthropoda > Arachnida > Araneae > Macrothelidae > Macrothele > Macrothele yani. The sequence continues at coordinate 166,437,949 of CM077011.1, forward strand.
CTGCTTGCAAAACTTCCGACTAGCCCTCTGTAGATACCGTTTCTCATGATATTTGCCATGTATTTTAGAATTTTCTAACGCAATATATTCGTACTGTCAAAATTTAATTAAAATAAGAAAAAAAGTTGCGTTTTGTTTGACATCCACTTTAAGTAATAAAGCATCATATAATTTGGAGTAAAACCTAGACATTCCAATTCATCTTTTTTTTGCTTTTCATATGCGGTATTACCTTGTGGGGCCTCAGCTCGGCTGTACGATATCAGAGATAATAAAAAGATCCAGAATATAACATCCCGCCGAGCTCGTCCTCAGCACGCCACGTTCTCCCGAGCACGTCCTTAGCACGCCACGTTCTCCCGAGCACGTCCTCAGCACACCGCGTTCTCCCGAGCACGTCCTCAGTACGCCACGTTGTCCCGAGCACGTTCTCAGCGCCCCACGTTCTCCCGAGCACGTCATCAGTTAGCCACGTTCTCCCGAGATCGTCCTCAGCACGCCGCGATCTCCCGAGCACGTCCTCATCACGCCACGTTCTCCCGAGCTCGTCCTCAGCACGCCACGTTCTCCCGAGCACGTCCTCAGTAAGCCACGTTCTCCCGAGCACGTCCTTAGCACGGCACGTTCTCCCGAGCACGTCCTCAGCACGCCACGTTTTCCTGAGCACGTCCTCAGTACGCCACGTTTTCCCGAGAACGTCCTCAGTAAGCCACGTTCTCCCGAGCACGTCCTCCGCACGCCACGTTCTCCCGAGCACGTCCTCAGCGCGCCACGTTCTCCCAAGCACGTGTTCAGTAATCCACGTTCTCCCGATCACGTCCTCAGCACGCCACGTTCTCCCGATTACGTCCTCAGCACGCTGCGTTCTCCCGAGCTCGTTCTCAGCACGCCAAGTTCTGCCGAGCTCGTTCTCAGCACGCCACGTTCTCCTTAGCTCGTTCTCAGCACGCCACGTTCTCCCGAGCTCGTTCTAAGCACGCCACGTTCTCCCGAGCTCGTCCTCAGTATTTGTTGTGATAGCAGCTGTATTCTTGTGCTTCAGCTCATCTACATTCGGAACCTTTGTGTGGTACACAATATCCTTCACATAGCCTCAAAGAAAAATGTCTGGGGAGATTGGGTAAAAATCGGTGAACATCCAAGCCAAGGGGATTTGGCCATTCCGTCCAATACATGGCTCAGGGAAGGTCTCATGAAGAAACTCAAAAATATGCATTGCCCAGTGCGGGGGTGTACTGTCCTGCTGGAAGATGATAGCCAGTTGCGGGCCTTTCAACTGGGTGGTAACAAAATCACCCAGCATGTCTAAATAAATATTGGATGTGACTGCGTTTTCAGCGCAAAAGAATCGGCCGATGATGCGGTTGTGCGGGAGATTGCACCAGATGTTAACCTCAGGGATGGCACGTTCAATCTCACAGACGGCATGTGGGTTTTAAGACCCCAAATTCTGAAATTATGCCTGTTGATAACACCACAGACATGAAACGTTGTCATATCGCTAAATAAAACCCGTTTCAGGAAGCTTTCCTCATTATCAATCTTGTGGAGCATATTAATCGCAAAATCAAAACGTTTCAGTTTATATCCAAGATGCAGTGCCTCTGTCAAATGCACTTTGTAGACAGTCAGATGCAAGAGCTTGTGTAGCACCCTGTGTATCGTTGTAGGTTGTAACCCTAACTGCTTGGACGCCGTACGAAAGGTCTTCCCTGGAGGACTTCGTTGGGAACTCCATCGAACACGAAGTTCCGTATCCTCTTCAGTTGTACTTGGCCGGCCAGCGCTTTTTTTATGAAGCACTCTACCAGTTTCCGTTAACTTCTTGTGCCACTCGCGTACTCAGGGGTCTGTATGGTGGATTACGTTGGTATTTTGTACGGAAATTGCTTTGGACTTGTGTATTTGACTTCGTCTCTATGAACCATGCCACACACTGGGCATTTTCCCGTGAAGTAGCCATCTCAAGTTCAGGGTCGTACCTGAAAGTAAACAAAAACCTTTTACGTACCAATAAAACTTTATTCGTTGCTGTTACATGTACAAGAAAAAAGAACTTCGCTAACTTGTTTCGTTTAGGTTCTATTGAGTGTCAAAGTTGTAAAGATAATTTTGGAACACTCTGTGCAACAATTCTTGAAAATGTTTCACCAGTGTGAAGTGTTATGTTTTACCTCCAGAAACTTAAAAATCAGAAACAGTGCAAACTGTTTTTATCTGAAGCATGTATGTAGACCTGTTTTATTATAATGCATTTATTTATTTATTCAAATTTACAAATAGGAGTGAAGCTACGTACTCTGCTGCCGTCTTCCAACCCACTTTTTCCTGAATAGAGACAACCTTTTCGAATCACACTACCGCGTTTTCAAATGACAAAGTCGCCTAGATCCAATCCCCTTGATGATAATCGTTACACGTTTACCAACACCCTAAACCGTTGCCTTTCCTTGTTTCGAATTTTTTAAAACCCGGGCCCTTCTTTCGAACGAGCAAATAGTTTAACGGATTTAATTTCCTTCAGCTGCAAAAGAAGAATTTCTTCGAGATAGTTTTAAAATTGTTTTCAGTCTAGGCAAAACGGAATGAAGTGCTAGAAATTAGTTGTGTTTGGAAGAGTTGGAAAAATGTGAGACTTGAGATGCAGAAATCTTCCTTAAGGAAGAGTGTGTGTGCCATCATTAACGGCTTCGGTCAAATGAGTTAGGAAATTATCCCCCAAGGGTAAGTTTTGGCACAGAAATCGGGCCTAATTGTTGCCGTGCACGCTCTGTATGGAACCGTTCCTTCTCTTTCTACCGAATAACTGGATAAGTAGTAAAAAAAAGGAGAAATAGGAAAAAAGGTGACGACGCTATTTCGGTTCTGAGGTAATTGAGCTAATTTGATGGGTGGGAGATAAGGACTCTTCTTCCCGTTTTCCCTATGTTTTTCTTATTTTCCTCGGTATAACATTACAGACGATTTAATGTCACCGGGTATTTCTCTTTCGTGCTGAGGCGCAGAAACGCGGGAAAGCACGGTGTATTTTGTTCTAATCTTGGCAACATATTTCCTCTCCTTTCCTCGAATAAACGCTTCGTAATAAAATCACAAATATCGAATGTAGGTTTTCTTTATTAAATGAGTTCTTTCTTTCTTTCTCTCTTAAAGTTGTGTGAGTAAAATGTTCGTTTGAAAAGCAGTTATTTTACATAAATATTAGAGAGAAATAGCAACCAATTCATTTCAATTTTTTTCTTTCCTGCCTCCATCAGCAATCTTTCGGTATAGAACTATGATATCTGGTGAATTGTGGAGAGGGTATGTATTCTCTTATCTAGAAATTCTACAGATACTTTTTCTTCTTTTTGGTAGAACCAATATAATTTTACTGACATATTTTCTGTTTCCCGTGGTGTAAAAGTTTCCTTCAAGTGGCATCAACGTGTATCCATATTTTTTTACTTTAGTGGACGAAATGGAAAATCTCCTGCTTTGGTACGTCTGACGAAAATTATATCTACATTTTCTGATTTAGTTTTTAACAAAGACATATATCTGACGAAATATTTTGATTCTTAAAAGAGATTAAAAACTTTTACATTCGCTCGATCAATTGTAATTTTTTGCATATTCTCTTGCTTTTTTTGCTATTTTTGAATCAATCTAGAACGCATATGTGCACAAATGTACGCATACTTGTGTACATAAAATTACGTGCATAGGAAGGCTGAAGAAAAGAAAAGTTTCGCTTAGTAATCAGTTGGAAACGCTGACCACATCATTCTGTTCAGTGCTATAGTGGCAAAGTTTTTAAGTTGCACTTGTTTAAAATGGTCCAGATTTTACAAATGTGTTCTCTTGAAGAAGTGTGTGCCATTTCCACTTTGTGGGCAGTTCACTTACCCCGCTGAAGTTCGCACAGAATTACATAAATTTCAAGATTGAGACAAAGCAACTGTTCAGTATGAAAAAATTTGCGAAAATATATAGCGAAAATTCTATAGAAATTGCTGTATAATAGTGCAGATCAGTAAAAGCTCATGAACGATCTCTCTCTCTCTCTCTCTCTCATACACATTATGAGGCACAATGGTGCAGAAATAGTTAGCTGAGGCTCGTAACAACCTTACAGCATGCGAACAAATTGTGAAGAAAGTGAAACAATCAATTGAAAATCAGGAGATCGTAACGGCTGTTTAACCTGAGGTACAATGGTGCAGAAAATGCAAAAAGCGATTGATGATAAGGGAAAACTCGTAGCAATTTTTCAGCATGAGGAACAATGGTACAGAAATTACAACACTTTACTATACATCAGAGGAAGATGGTAAATATTGTTCAACATGAGAGGCAATGGTGCGGGAAGTCCAACAATTGATTGAAGATTAGGGAAAGCTCGTAACAATTTTTAAGCATGGCAGAAAAGGACGCAGCGAGTGCAACAACTGTAAAAGGTCAGGGAAAGCTTGCAACAATTGTTCTGCATGAAGTAAACTTGTACAGAAAGGACACTAATTAATTGAAGGTATGTAGTTTCTCGTAATGATTTATCAGCATGAAGGACAAAATGAGACAAAATCGATTTATGATCAGGGAAACCTCTTATGATTGCTCAGAATGTGAGATAATGGTGCAGGAAGAACAACAATGTGTGGAATACCAAGTGTAGCTCATAAAGGATGTTAAGCAAGAGGAACAATGATACAGAAAATGCAAAAAGCGATTAACTGAAAATCAGGGCAATGTCGTAGAGGTTTTTCATCTTGAGGTAGAGTTGTGCAGCACACGCAACAACTGTAAAAGTTCAGGGTAAGCTCATAACGATTATTCAGCATGAGGGAAAATTGTGCAGGAAGTGCGGTCATTGATTAAGGGTTTGCTTCTGCTTTTAATGACTGTTCAGTGTGAGAGATGATTGTGCAGAAACTGTTTGTAGATGTCCGGAAGAGGCTCTTAACGACTGTTCAGCATGAACAATGTGTGAAACAAGGGCAAACGTTTAAATTCAGGAAAGGCTCACAATTGCTATTCAGTGTGAAAAATAATTTGCCAAATTTCCGATGGCGGTGAAAACTCAAACACTCACAATGAAAGATTCAGTGGAAGTCCGACAACGTAGTGAAGACACTGGTATCAGTACTGAAATTCTTTCAGAATAACGTTGGGTAAAAATACTCAGCGCAAATGGTTAGATAATTAAATACCTGCATTATACCATGTAGGAACTTTTTAATATGTACACAATGGAAAAAATGTATGAATGGGAGATCAATAATATTCATTATTCTGAACATTTGGAAAGGTTCAAAATAATGAATATTTTCAGTTTCTTTTTTGTTTTGCGCAACAACTGAATAATAGTTTTAAAAACACTACAGCGTTCTTTATTATTTGAAACGTGTGTTTGTAGCTCTAAGAAACACTACTCAAAATTTCATCTTCTTATTCACTCAATTTAAGTGAAACAAAACCACTCAAATAAAATTCAAGAATGATTTACTTACAGTTCACCTTTATTTCAGCCGCACTTTACTCAAAGATAGCCCTAATAGTACAATAAGCATTTAGTCGAATGAACTTGAACTAATAAATACAGTGATCGCTCGAAAAGACTAACACGGTATGCATATACACAGTGGATTCACTTTATCATGACCACCTCCTACTATTCACGTCAACAGCGCGTAGCCAATTAAAAAAGGCACATGTCGTGAACTGGCTTGTAGAGTATATAAGATGTGCTGTAGGAATTCTGAAAACATATCACACGCTGCTATCATCTATAAAGGAGCGATTTATCAGATTTGTAAAAATGGAAGATTATCGGCTTTCGGTCAAGAGTGGCAGAATTTCTGAAACTGGGCAGTTTTTAAACTGTTCGCGTGCTGCCGTGGTTAAAGTGTATTGTGATTGGAGAAATGGCAACATTGCGAATAAGCGACGTGAAAACTGCGGAGCCCACGTGCCATTATGGGAGAGGTGAACGTCCGCTGTGAAAGGCGTGAGGGCCGATCGACATGCTACAGTGGAGCAACTCACTGGTCGAATGAACCAGAGTGTTACCGGACGTGTGTCTAAAATGACAGTTCAGCAAACCCTGCTGCGTATGGTGCTCCGATGTTGACGGATGGTCACTGCACCTATGCTAACGAAGGTCCATCGGCAGAAAAGACTTACATTCTCCTGGCAGTATCGGAATTGGACCTCTGCTGATTGGCAAAGGATTGCCTTCTCCGATCAGTCCCGTTTCTGCTTCATCGAACGGATGGACGTTGGCATATAAGGCGAGAAATATCGGAGAACAAACACTCTTCAACCATTGCTGGAAGAACACAAGATGGTGGGGGCAGCCTTACGGTCTGGGAAATGTTTTAGTGGTATTTCCTGGGTCCACTCATACCTGTGGAAGGTATTATGGATCGAATTCGTTCTGAATTCATCCATGCAGACCACGTACACCCATACATGCTGATTGTCTTCCCTGGAGCGGATGAGATCTTCTAGCAAGACCAAGCATCGTGTCACACAGCTAGAAATGTCCGAGATTGGAAGAAAACGATGAAGACTTCAAATTACTTCCCTGGCCTTCTAATTCCCCAGACTTAAATCTAATTGAGCGTCTGTGGGACCACCTCGTTCGTGTTGTTTGCTCTATGGATTTTCCACCAGGCACCCTAAAGTAGCTGTCGGATGCACTGCATTCAGCATGACTCCACATACCTGTGAACACCTTCCAGCACCTTATTGAGTCACTTCCAGCCCGTCTAGCTGCTGTCCGCGCTGCACACGATGGTTACTCTGGATATCAGCTGGTGGTCACAATAATGTGACTCGACCATTTATATAAACATGTAAATATATACTTCACAGATTAATAAAAGATATGTGCATGAAATAATACAGCCTACAGATTTGTACACCTCCACGACTACCACTTATGCACCACCTTTTTGGCTGCTTGTTTTAACATTATATCTTTCGTTCTTATCTGTCCACATGTATACGTCACGCCCTCTGACCTCAAGGCCAACCTCATTCCGCGAGCGAGAAGATATAACGTTAAGGGTGAAAACTCTAAAAGAGAATGAACTTAAATTTATATAGAGAAAGCAACTTAAAATGGAAGTTAATTCAAAGTACACGTCAGAACACTTCGCGAACGCGTTTTCTTACTGATGAAGGAACTTATTTATGACTATCCCATGTGACTTCAAGAAATACTTCGAAGTTAAGGAGCGACATCAGATTACATGTATCAACATCCCCATCCAACAAAGCGCCATCAAACAAATAATACTGTATAATACTTCAATGTGACTAAATATGATTTTTGCTATACCTAGAAAAGACTTACGCATCTCACACACAAGTAGTGAACTGATTTTGAATGGCTCATCAATTCTTTTCAAATGAGCACTAAATGTAATCCGGCGCTTAAAATTATTATTGTGGCATTATTTACAGCTAATTTCAGTCTTTTAACATCAGGAATTCTCCGTCTGGCTACAGTCTGAGTAAATGTGAATTTTGGCTTTATTATTGGACTTACTCTAGAAACTCTCGTGCCTCACTGAGGCGCTTTCATATGCGTTATCTGTGAGAAATTACAGACATTACTTTAACTGGTTTTTCATTATTTGATTCAAAAATGGGTTTAAAATGAGCACAACAGGAACAGTTCATGTTGGAAGAAAAAAATAAATTTCACAAAGTGTAGATTCCGTTGGGAAAAACAGGCGAAGTAGCAAAACAATTTGGTGTGGCTCCTTTGATACTGAGAACACTTGAAGTGGTTTTTAATACTAATATGGCTCACTTGCGTTAGCGCCATTTTCTGTCTCCTCGTCTAAGGGCCCCCAGATTAAAGCACAGTATGAGGCATGGGAGGTGAGCTTACCTTACGCCCTGGGCTCTCTCATTTTCCTGGAATTATTGGCCCGAAATTATGGACAAGCAACTGGTTAGAGAGTTTTTCTTGTTTGTGGTCTATATATTCGAAAAACAAAACAAAAACTAGTGAGTAAAACCTATAAACGTCGCCTTCAAACCGAAGCAAAGATAACAGATAAAGCATTCGAACATCAGACTTCAACATTATGAAACTAAATGAAAAAGACGTTCCCTTTAACATCATATTTGTCCTCCAATTATATCCATACATAGAACTGTTTAGCATATTTTATCATCATATTTGTCCTGTCAGTATATCCATACATAGAACTGTTTAGCATACTTATGTAAATCGTTTAGGATTCCCTTAGTACGTGCTACTCAAAAATATATTACTGAATCAATGCGGCCTTGATCAGCATAATATTTAAAAATATCTGGTTTTTCAGTTCCGAAGAAGAATCCTCCTCAAGCTATAACAAAGGGTCGCCCCGGAGGCGCAGTGTCCTGACCATTCGTCCGAGAAGGGTCCGAGTTCGGATCCCGGTGAGGCATGGATGTTGTGTTTGTCTTACAGCACTGAGTCTCTCCCTTCCCTGGAACCAGTGACCCTAAATAAGGGACGGGCGACTGCTTATAGCCCATTAAGTTGCTCACGGTGATCGTTAAACCTTTAATTAAAATAAAAAAAAAAATAAAGGCTTTCGATTATCATGGTGAGTGTTTTAGACTATAATACGAAAATTCATTTCGAAGTTTTCACAGATAATGACAGGATAATAAGTAGATAAATCCTAAGTTAAAGACAACACCGTCAATACACGATAAAAACTTATGAAAGGAAAACACCATTTACAAGTCAGGTAAATTTTTACTAAAAGTTGCAGATAGAAAAGTTAGATCTTTCGGGATCACTATGTCCCATCTTCAGACTACAATAGTATGTGCTAGTGTGCTCCATATATGCATTGTCTAAGAACTTCCAAGATGTAGGTCCGGTTCCGCTGGAGTGTGGGGTGAGCACTCTTCAAAACCGGGCCTACGTCCTGGAAGTTCTTACACAATGTATATATAGAGCACACTAGCACATACTATTGTAGTCTGAGAATGGGACATAGTGATACAGAAAGATATAACTTTTTTCCTGTAAATATTTTAACTTTTAGTAAAGTTTTACCTGACTTGTAAAGGGTTTTCTCCTTTCACAAGTTTTTATCGTATATTGACGGTGTTTTCTTTAAACATTGGAAATAAATCCTGTTAGAATTTATTTAAATGCTAAAACAACTTTACTGTGAAACCTACAAAAGCAATTTACAGCAATGACTATTAGTTGCGATGAAGAAGTTTGTCTCTGAAGTCACTTTTCATCCTTAAAATACAAATCTATGAATACTTTTTCTAATCTTAATCATTTTGGGGTTTACCAAACACATGAGCAGCCACGGGTATGACGAATCGTCCATCGTTAATTTAGAGCAACCGTTTCCGTGATAGGGAAAATGCGGCACCGAACAAACAAGCACAAGATCCATTTCATGCCGGAAATTTCTAAACCAGGCTTACGTGAAGACACAGGGCTGCGCACCAGACATCTCGAACCTGGTAGACCGGGAAAATTGAAAACCCTAACTGCTCCCATGAAGGAACCTTTTAATGCTAAATTGAAAAGAATGTGTCATTCTAAGAGGGTCCAATAAGCCCTTAGTCTCTTTTTTCCGCCACACATGCTGTTTGATGAATTGTTTGAGCTTTCAGAGATGGGTATACACATTTGTAGTGGACAATTTTCCTTGCTTTTTGGAGAACAAAAAACCAGTGCAATACATGCCTTGAATGAGATTCTTAGTGGGGTATTAGAAGTTCAGAAGGAAATCCTTAATCCACTCAACCTGTGAAAGACACCTTTTCTAAAACTCTCCTAAAAACTTTGAACAATATCTACACCTTGATGTGTATCAGACAGCAAAGTTGAGCAAACATATTTTAGAACTAGAACTATTTAAAATACTGGTTTCCTCAACATTCAGTCTGATTTCTGATTAGCGCCGTCTCTGAAATATTAAACCAAAAGGAGATTACCTAAATTAAAACTGCTTGGTTGTGATTTCTTAAATTTTAAGTTTTCATTCTTTCCTTGTTTTTTGGTGAATCCGTAAGACTAAATTACTCAAACAAACTCAACAAGGTTTTATTTATAGTAGGCTGTATTTCAGCAAACACAAAAAAATGCCAATTTGTAATGTTTGCACACTATTTCTATTGGATGAGGTATTAACTTAAAACTGACGACAAAGTATTTTCCCGTGCTTTTCTCATTCCCTCCAAACTGAAGCAGCCAAATTTCTACGTACATTTTTCAAATGAGAGCACCAGTTTTCCTGACTTCAGAACGTGAAAGATTTGATCCACCTCTCATGGCTTGTTAAGACGCACTCTTCGAATGAGTGTGTCATTACCACACCTTGAGTTCTTGAAAAGGGAAGCAAAAGGGATACAATTCTCACCTCTCAGTTGGCCATAGCGGTGATTCAGCAAATACCTATTTTTTTTTAAATCTAAAAGTAATCTTTTTGGGATTTTTTTTCAGTTAACAACAGTCTCTGAGCACCAGAACTAAGATTAGCTATATTTCCCTGATTTTTAGCAAATATTTCCAGCTTAGTGACCAAAACCGAAAAATAGTCACATTACGTGCGTTCGGTCTTGATATCGCACCCAAACTTCGTTTCCAAAACTTAGGGCCGTATCCCCTTCTCCAGCAAATTTATAAGTGAGACCGTCCTTCTCTCTCGAAATTACTAGCAGTAAGGAAATGTACAGGATTTGACGGAATTTCGTTAAAAACCATATAAATTTTACATGCGTGTTAAATAGTTTTGTAAAATAAGTTATATTTCATGTACGAGAATTAATGTGCGTTGTTAATGATCTAATTACTGTATTTATGAAGTGGGAAAAATTGCGTGTATTTCATAGATTTGGGGCATCATGTAATTTAAAACCATTTTTATTGAATGGTAATTCAAAGTGCATCTACAGGAGCAACTTTGTGATTGCTAAAATGAATTGCCAAGGCGGACAGCTTTCGTAGAGTGATCTATAATATATTACTTTCAGTGCTGACGTTCAGCAGAAGTCTATACTACAGCACTAACTAAAACGTTGTGCTTGAGCCATTAATGCTACTAAATTGCATATCGTCCGGAGTACAGCGAAAAATCAGTTATTCATATAGTTTATCTTCTCTCTCTCTCTCTCTCTCTCTTTTCTTTTCTACCTATGGGCCCATCTGCTTTCTCTGCGTCCCAATCTTTTCTCTTTTACCTATGGGGCCATCTGCTTTCTCTCTTTATTCTCTTTTACCTATGAACCCATCTGCTTTCTCTCTTTCTTCTCTTTTACCTGTGGGCTCATCTGCTTTCTCTCTTTCTTCTCTTTTACCTATGGGCCCATCTGCTTTCTCTCCCTCTTTCTTTTTTCTCTTTTACCTATGGGCCCATCTGTGTCTCACTCTCTTTTGTCTTTTACCTATGGACCCATTTGCTTTCTCCCCCCCTCTCTCTCTCTCTCTCTCTCTCTCTCTGTCTCTCTCTTCTCTTTTGCCTCTTGCCCATCTGCTTTCTCTGCCTCCCAATCTTTTCTCTTTTACCTATGGAACTATCTGCTTTCTCTATATCTTCTCTTTTACCTATGGGCCATCTGCTTTCTCTCTCTCTTCTCTTTTACCTATGGGCCCATCTGCTTTCTCTCCCTCTTTCTCTTTTCTCTTTTACCTATGGTCCCATCTGTGTCTCACTCTCTTTTGTCTTTTACCTATGGACCCATATGCTTTCCCCCCCCCTCTCTCTCTCTCTCTCTCTCTCTCTCTTCTCTTTTGCCTCTTGCCCATCTGCTTTCTCTGCCTCCCAATCTTTTCTCTTTTACCTATGGGCCCATCTGCTTTCTCTCCCTCTCTCTCTCTTTTCTCTTTTACCTATGGGCCCATCTGCTTTCTCTCCCTCTCTTTCTCTTTTCTCTTTTACCTATGGGCCCGTCTGTGTCTCACTCTCTTTTGTTTTTTACCTATAGACCCATGAGCTTTCTCCCTCTCTCTCTCTCTCTCTCTCTCTCTCTCTCTCTCTTCTCTTTTGCCTCTTGGCCCATCTGTTTTCGATATATCTGCTTATTTTATTTTACCTACCTCTTTGCATAGTGAATAAACACTATGGGAGAAGTATATATTGTCGGCATTGCTTGTATTCCAGTCTCTCAGCTGAGATTAGTTTGGTTTGCTTGATGACGTTGCGCAGATAAGGAGGTCATGCGCAATAAAAAAAAATTTAGCGATTGCCGGCAAAAAGTGGTGCCAACGGCAATCAGCATTTTCTCGACGTTTGGATCTCAGTGTACGTATACGTGTGTGTGTGTAAAGCGAAGTCAAAATGTTTGATAATATGAAAATGATTTATATGCATCTATTAGGTAACCGAAATAGTTCTCGCGGTTTTCAGTAGAACTTGCTAAAATGACTTGTTCTATTTTGTAGTCGTTTGCAGAGCGCGACGTTTTACATAAGTGCGTCATAAGGCACAGATATGCGTCAGTCAATCGGTGCGCTCGATCTTGGCGTAGAGGCTACTCCTTTTCTTTGATTCTGTATCCTTTTAAAATATCAGTTGAACCTGGTGTAATTGGGGCTTGTTTGCTTTATGAATTTAAATTCGGTTTGAAGGCTTCAGAAGCTTCTTGTAAGAAATGTGTGGCGTTTGGAAAAGATGCGGTAGCAGAACGTACTGCGCAGAAATAGTTTAAATAAAATAGTTTCTGGTGATGAATCACTTGAAGATGCACCTCATTTTCCGGAAGACCCTCCATTGTTGATAACGAAGAATAACGTGTCGCTGTTGAAAATAATTCTAGATTAGCATGTCAAGAACTTCGCAAATGTTTACCGTAAGTAGGGAAATAATACGTTTATATTGCATCAACTGGGGAAATCATGGAAGCTAAAAAAATGGAATCAGCCTGCTTAGCATTATAAAACCGCTCAAACATTTTTTGTTACCTGATATATTTTTGTAAAACGTTTAAAGTGATGAAAAAGGCATTTTCGTGAAGCTTGAAAGAAAAGAAATTTCTGGTGTGTTTCTTAGTTATAAGCAATCAGGTATTTTACGCAACATATGTTTTTTATTACTAGGGTATCAGTAATTTATCTGTATTATGGATGCCCATTTAACTTATATTTTCTGATAATCATTTCCTTTATCAAATTATGTTCAATGTCTATTTATCCACCGTGAACTCATTACCTAATATGTTATCGTCCTTTCTTCCAACAAATACCAAGCGCAAGGTAGTGTCTCTCCGCTCACACTTTTCGGTCCAATTACAGAGGGTGAGTCGAAAGTTTTGCAATATTTGCATAAACGCATGTGCCACCGCGGGTATGTTACGTGTTTAAACCAGTTCAAGTCGCGCACTGCAGACAGTCGAAACGGATATAAAGTGGTAATCGTTGCTGTGAAAAGCATTGTATGTCATCGTTCTGTCTGTGGTTGGGACGTCTAAAAGATGAACAGCTACAACCGGCTAAATAGGGAATTATTCCCAGCAAAAACACAAGTGCTGGGAAACTGCTCGCCATCATCTGGCAGTGATGGGTCACTGCTGGCTGAAATCTGCCGCTCACGGCCCGGTAGCGGTCCGTTGGTGGCAGCGCTATCAGATGGCGAGCCATTGATGGCCCTGAAGCATCGCCGTGAATTGTGGGCCTCCAAGCAAGTGCCACTAGTGGCCCGTTTCTAGCAACGGATGCAACCCCAACAGTATGTGGAAGCAACGGGACTGCGCATGCGCAGAAGCAACACTTGCTGTGACTCTCATGGTACCAGTTCGTTGAAGACGACTCTATCGCCATCGTGTTATTTTAGAGGATGTTTAGAAAAGAAAAAGCCATATGTAAAGAGGCGAATTAATTTCCTAATGAAATTCCACTTCGACGAAGATATCAGATTAAGGAACGAAATACTAGATTACAGCCATGAAATACACCCACTCCATTCCCATGAATAACAATTCATAGAATGGAGTGGGTGAATAAGAAGAAAAAATTTGAAACCGCTTGAAACAAATGTCTTGGAAAAACATTAAAAAAACTTTTGTTGGTAAAAAAAAATAGAATTATACACGTACAAAATTTATTAATTATTTGAAAGAAAAAATATCTCCATGGGTATATATATATATCCTCCATGGGTTGAATACATAAGACTGGGAGCAACTCGCTTCTAAAAATAACGAGAAGTAAAATAAAATATATTTCCTCTTCAAAACAAATGTAGCTTCGGACAACGGAAAGGAAAGATACAACGGTTAAAATGTAATATAATGTGACATGAACCCCGGTGAATATACATTTATTCAACAATCGCCTTTCAAGACGACAAGGACAGAACAAAACTTTGGAAAGCAACTTTAAGTTGGTACACCATGAAAATGAGTGAAGTTTCCTTAAGGCAAAAAAAAAAAAAAAAAAAAAAACTATCGTTACGTTAAAAAAATAAATTTATGAATTATATGAAACTGACTTATATGAAAAATACCTCGCAATATTGTAAGATAAAAGAGAGAACCATTCGATTACACATTCCGCAAGAAAGAGACAGCTTCAAGCACACGCTCCTGCGTGGCAAATTAGTCCCGTCGGTAGAGAGCTCGCCTCGTACGCGGACAGCCCTGGTTTGTTTCCACTCAGATCCAAACGGGTGTTTTTCCGGTCTGTTTAGAAAATTTCCCCAGCACAGTGCTGTAATTCACAAGTTTCCTAAAGGGAAAAAACGTTGTAGCTTTGGGAAACTGTTATTATCCCTGATTTTTATTTTTATTTTTTTATGGCTACTACTGGGAAATTGGTGGACAAGATTCGGTAAGCTATCAGTTACGTCACGTGGTTGCCGGCTGCCACTACCGGCAAACTAGCGGACCACATTAGGCTAGCCATCATTTATGGCACGTGCTTGCAGGGCTGCTGAAGGGCCACTTGTGGCAGCTACTGCCTGTGATGGATATCTGATTACCCTGTTGTGGCATATGACAACTGATTGGGGTGCCAACTATTGGCCTGAACTGCTGGCCCTTCTATTGGCCTCCCGGACATTTTATTGACGGTTCGGCAGCGGCAACATAGTGCTGGCCCAGCAAGACTGTTTTTGCTGGGTTGCTTTACGAGTTTAAACTCGGCCATAACGCTGCTCAAGCAACACGAAACATTTGTCATGCAAAATGTGAAGGTTCTGTGGACACAGTATCGCAACCAGATGTTTCAAGAAATTTCGCTTAGGGGACAGAAACCTCGACGATCAACCAAAGTCAGGTAGGCGGCGAATCGTGGATTTGGAGGCTATGTGCCAGAAGGTAGAGGCAAACCCGACAACCATAACGTAGAGATTATCAGGTGAGATGGACATATCACATACCACCGTTGTTCATCACCTTCAGGACCTTGGCTAGTTCTACAGTAGCTGACGCATTGTCCCTCACGAACTGACGCCCGCTATGCACGAAACTCCTAGAATACCCGCGCAATGTAGGTTTCATCAAGAGAATTGTTACGTGCGATGAAAAGTGGATCTGTTTCCGCACTTCTAACACACAACGGCCGTAGCTAAGTCAGGGCCAGCTTCTATAACATCTAGCCAAAAGTGGGAGCTTCGATCACAAGGTGGGTCGAAAGCTTTGCAATATATATACTCTGCGTATCGCGTAATTTAGAGAGAATACTCCACTACGAATTTGTTACAGATGGTCGGACCAATAACGCCAACAAGGTCTACGCTGAACAGCTGGAGTGAGTGTATGCTGTTTCGGAGGGGAAATGCCCGACACTGGTGAACAGTTTTCCCCGGGTCAACGCTCGGTCTCATACCGCGCGAACGACCCGAACTTGAGGGCATCAAGCTGATGCCACACCCAACACATAGTACGGACCTTCCCCGTCGTATAATTACTTGTTCTGGTCCATGGCGCACTTCCTTAGAGGGCGGCACTTCAACAACCAAGAGCAGGTGTGGCAGCTGCGGTGAAGAAGTTCTTCGCCTCGAAAGACAAGAACTGGTACCGCCGCGGAATCGAAGAATTGCCAGAGAGATGTCTAAAGATGGTGCAACACGATGGTCTATTCTTTGAGTGCTAGTCAGCTTTCGTCGTAAAGATACGTATGAAGATATAAAGTGATCCAAATACTGCAAAACTTTCAACTCACCCTCTGTAAAGTTCACCAAAAATTGAACATTCAAACATAAAAACGGTCGGATATGAACACACACACACACACACACACACACACACACACACACACACACACACACACACACACACACGATATTTAAATGAGTCCGCTTATTTTCATTTTTCGTGAATATACTACTATACGAGATGTTGCTACTTCGTCAAAGTTCTCAAGTGCGCTCTTCAAAAGGAAAGATCAACTGATATTTCATGTATCTTATTAAAATACAATTCAGTTCACAAAACTTGGATATCGTACTTGTTATCTAAGAACAAACTTGGCCATGTGCATTAATAGTTTTTAAAGGTATGAAAATTCCTTTGAGCTCCATTTTACATACGAGAAACGATCATGCAACATTTAAAGTGCATCTCACTCAATCCCTCTGTATCATCCACGTAAACTTCTTGTGTCAACGTATCACATGTAGAATATCAGTTGTATTAGTTCTTCAATACTCTGTCGGCATTTGAATACGATTAACTGGAATTCAACCACTACAGGAAAATTTCGGTAAACTATTGAATGCATCAAATGCCTAAAATTGTTTTTCTAGACTGCGTAGTGGGAGGAACTCTTGATATGTCGTTTGACTGCAAAGAGGCTACTCGTATTCTATTTATTGGAATTAAATAAGAATCAGAAACTTTTTCCAGGAATAAGTACCAATACTTTTTTGCAAAAGATTTTCATGAAGTTTGATGCAAAGTAATATCGTAGTGTAATAATGCCTTCTATTACTGCTTCTAAGGCATCAGTAGCTTGTCATCTTACTTTAAAAGAGAAATAGAATATCTTACTGAGGAAAAGAAAGTAAAGCTTTTAAAGACGTATGAGCACGAGAACAGGGGAGCAAGTAGCTACTAAGTGGATCCATCACTATTGCTTCCTTGAAAGGTTGAAACATAATTACACCGGGGACGGGGAATGCATTTTTGAGGTCCTCGCTAGACGATGTCTCAAGAGATTAGGTCACGTCTAACGAGCATCTTTCTTCTTCGTGTATCTCCCTTTAATAGGAAGACACGGACAATCGATTCACTTTAAAATGTAACAGGTTCATATTTCTTCATTTCATGCCATTGGAATGAACACGTTTCCCAAAACTATATGCCGTAAAGTGATTTGCTTTTATGCTGTTGTTTCTACCAAATAGCAGAAGACGTTCAAAGAAATAAAGTAAATGAGAATAGAAACATATATACTAAAGAAAAGAAACATCGAAAGGGCGAAATTCAATGCTTGGCCTATCTGTTGTGAAAAACCAAGGCATTCAGCTGTTGAATCCTCTCGGTAAGAAAATATTCAAACCACTTAATGGTTAAGAAAATGAATGTTTTAGTTGAAATGCAAGACAATTGCGCAGTCTGCTAATATTATGAGCCACGAACACAAAAGGCGCCGTTGTTCAAACAAAATACGATAAATCTAATTAATCGTCCAGTATATAGCACAAAAGAAAGAACTGGTTTTACAGCAAGGTATTTAGAATATAACAAATTCCTGCTTTCGCTGAATGGCGGATAAGCTTCGTTACGAACAGCTTTCTCAGGAACACAAATGATGAAGTGAATCGAACGTTCTTTAATAGTCGATAAGTTCTGAATGCGATTCGAAAGCTATTGTGATGTTACAATCAATAAAACGTCATGTTAGTTGGCAGGTATCGGCTTCTAAAGTGTTGACAGAAACCGCTGTTGGAATTATTTCCTAACTACGCACTTTGCGTCAAACACTCACAGGAAGACAGAAGATGGCAAGAAAATGCGTCGTTAGAATTTGAGTGAGAAGCGCAATTTATTATGTGTTGGAGGCCTTGCAGATTTTACATTAGTGATTTGTAGATGCCCTTATACTTTTTGGTTTGATCGCAGTGATTTATTTTCAGTTAGATACTTATTTTTAGTGAAATATTTTTTTTTCTGGCAGACTTTTCTTCATGGGTCATTTCAGATTTCTTGAAAGGACTGAAATCCTGTGTTTTCTAGTACGTTTCCTTTATTAAATAAGTATGCAATGCTTTTTGCACTCATTATATTTTCCAAGAGTTTTATATTTCACTACATAACCCTCTATTTTAACCCCTTAAGAGGGGTTAAGAATAGAGAATTATGACGTAAATCAAATGGTGCCCCAAATTTTCTACGCTACCCAAACAGAAATATTCATATAGCAGTCAGGTTTTACGGAAGCTACGAAAAGCAATTCCTTTCTCCCTCTCAACACAGCTTTAACGACCATAAACCTGTCACACGTGAAAATTATTCACTTCCAGTCCTTTATTTTCTTTATGATTAGGAGGAACTAGTTCTGCTGACATGGATATCATGTCACTGGGAATACACAAGTGACTCAAACATCTGCTCTCTCCTGTCATAAGTGAGTCGCCGCTCTTTTTAAAGCTTTTAGTCACCTCCGTAAATGACTACTTTGATTAACAATTAAGGGAAAAGCAACGCTCTCTAATGCAAAGGTTCACTCGTCCCAGCAGCTTTCGGCCCAGTTTATAGACAATGAATATATACGTTAGAGAAGAATTCTGCCCATTTTGGCAACCCCGAATCAAATAATTCCGGCCGGTTAAAGGGTTGAAGAAAGCTACATATTTTACATAAACTATCTTTTTAATTTTTTGATTTCTTTTTAGACGTTATATATTTCACATAGATCTCAATTATTATGTTTCTCACTTGCAAACTTATCAATAGCTTGATCTACAACGTTTCCTCTTCATTTATCAGGAAACGTTGTGATACTACCAACACAAAAGTTTTAAGAATATCATTCTAAAATAGAGAACTCAATGTATTACTTTTGTGTGTGTGTGTGTATGTGCGGGTAAAAATCATATACCATTTTTTTCTTTGGTTTAGTTTCACTCTTTACTAAAATACTACTTTAGTTTAATTAACGTTCATGCAGTGTGAAAGGAACGCTAGTTTTGCGCAATGATAGAAACCAGATTTTATTACAGGATGTAAATGACGCAGTGCGAGATAAAAATTGAAATAAAAATGTGTCATAAAAATAGAAATAAAAATATTTTTAAGCGAACAAATAAATTTTATAGGACTATCCCCTCAGAAACAAAAGATTCATTTCGCTGCACTTTCTAAATCTTAAGACATTTGTTTCCATTAAAAAATTTGGTAATTCAGCAATCTTTGTTTTACGACTATGTTTACGCATTACACCTTCAAATCATAGACAAATATTGCAATACGGGAACATAACGACATACCGATATCTCGGTACTTATTTCACAGAATATCAGTATTCCACTACTGAAGCCTGATTTATTTTGCAGTGCTCATCAAGCAAGTATTCATTTTAGAAAAGTGTTGTTTGTGAACTCCTAATTAATCAGAAATATTGAATCAGTTAATGATTATATGCTAAAAATGTAGTTGTCATTTGAGTATTCTTAGCATCTCATTGTGCCTGATTGTGGGTTAAGGATGCAGTACTCACTCCTCTCGATCTAGAATGTTCACGCTATTTTTCGGCAGTGATACGCAAGACTGTTTTTATGGATGTATTGTCTGGAACCGAGGCATTTACTTTAATCGCTTTTCAATTATGTACATTTTCATCCTATACAATGTACACCGACGAGTCATTACATTATGACCAGCGCTAGATTACATAAATGAGCGCTTCTGGAGACCGAACGGTGGCGCAGGTGAAGTTCGCAGAGCATACAACAAGAGGACCGGATTTCGCTTAGTAGAATGTTCGTAGTCAGAAAGGGGAAAAGCTTCCGATTTATCGGAGTTTGATAAAGGACAAATTGTGATGGCACGGATTCTCGGAACTACGATCTCGGAAACTGCGTGGCTTGTGGGTTTTTCACGTACCACTGTAATGAGTACGTATCAGAAGTGATGCTCAGATGGCCAAAAGACAAACTGTCGTCCAGCTGTGTGTCGTCCGCAGCTCATTGGTGCCAGAGGGAAGCGGAGACTGTTGCGCATTGTTCATAGCGACCGCAGGGCCACAGTGCGACAAATCACCCGCAGCTACAACAGTGTTGATCAGCGCAATGTGACACAGCCCACAATTTATCGGAGATTTCTGCGTATGGGCCTGCGTAGCCGAAGACCCAGCCGGGTTCCCATGTTAACTGCACGTCATCACTAACAAAGCATGAAATGGGCCCAATATCATCGAGATTGGACCGTGGATGATTGGAAGAAAGTGGCCTGTTCTGACGAATCAAGATTCCTGGTGCATCACGTAGACGGCCTAATGTGGATACGCCGATTACCAACTGAGGCTATGGCACCTGGAGGCACTGTTGGGTAGAAATATGCCGGCGGGGGCGGTGTAATGCTGTGGGCGATGCTTTCTTGGGACACTTTAGGCCCCCATTATCTAAACAGCATAATTTCTGACAGCTCGCAGGTATCTGAACATCATTGCGGACCAATTTCGGCCCATTCACGGCAACTGTGTTCCCGGCTGGTGAAGACCATTATCAGCAGCATAATGTACCATGCCACACTACGAGAATCGTCAGGAGTGGTTCGACGAACATGCTGATGACTTTCTGTTAATGTCCTGACCTCCAAATTCACCTAACATTAACCCAATCGAACATTTGTAGTTCGACTTGGAAAAGCAGGTTCGCACTAAATACCACCACCCAGAGATGTACGGGAACTGGAGGACCTGCTGTTGACATTATGGTACCAGATCCTCCAGGATGCCTATCGTCACCTCATCGAATCGATACCTCGCCGAGTGGCAGCTGTTTTGATGATTAAATTGGGTCATACAGCTTATTAAATAGATGGTCGTAATCTAATGGCTAATCGGTGTAATTGTACAAGAGTTAAACACAGTGTTCCTCTGTAACGTCTAAATGGATAAAGACACGCCGATAGGTCAAAATTGAATGAAAAATGAATGACACGCCGATAGGTCAAAATTGAATGAAAAATGAATGACACGCCGACAGGTCAAAATTGAATGAAAAATGAATGACTCGCCGACAGCGCAAAACTTAGATGCAAAAGGTATGCTGATAGAACCAAGTAAAATGGAAAAGAACACTCCCAGAGGCCAAATTTGAATTGAAAACGACACGCCGATAAAACAAAGTTAGGTGAAAACAAAAACATTGCTGGGACAAATTGAAGCGGAAAGTGACACCCCGATGGGGCAGAGTTAAATAGAATACGAAACGCCAATCGTACAAACTAAGATAGAAAAGAGCACGCCGATAGGACAAAGTTAAATAGAAAAGAGCGCGCTGATATGACGAAGTTAAAAAAATAAGATATGCTGATAGGACAAAGTTAAACGGAAAGTGACACGCCGATAGGGCAAAGTTAAATAGAACACTACACGCCAATCGTACAAACTACAATAAAAAAAGACACGCCGCTAGGACAAAATCAAATGGGAAAGGACGCGCCGATATGACAAAGTTAAAATGAAAAAGAGACATGCCGATAGGACAAAGTTAAACGGAAAGTGACACGCCGATAGGACAAAGTCAAATGGAGACGGACAGGTCGATAAGACAAAATTAAGTAGAAATGAAATGCAGAAGCCTTTAAGGATCAAATAAGCTGTTACAAATGGAACTACGAGCGTATATATATCATAACAAAAAGCTTTAGTTTATGGGAGAACAAAGTTCATGTTGAATAAGTTCCGGGACATCATGCGGCTGGAAGGAAGCGGGTTCAGTGCCCGTTCTGTAAAGCGTGGTACTGAATAAATCACATTTTCAAAAAAAATATCGAAACAGTAATGATTATGAATTATTTATAAAAAATATTATTAACGTACGCTGCAATGCATTAATACACGTACATACGTATTGCGGTCTCAGTGACCAAGTGTTAAGCGCCACTGGCCTTTAACTACTCATCTGAAATAGGATAGGACCGGATCCCAGGAGAGGCATCGATGGTGTGGTTGCTTTACGGCACCACTCACCTCTAACCATCCTCGAGAAGTGCCATAAGGTAAGCATTTTAATTTTAAAACCAGTGATCTTAAATTCAGGACGGCCTATAGGCCTACGAGTTGCTGAAAGTGGTCGTCGAAATCCCAAACAAAAAACAAACGAACGAGTTTTTACTAGTTTTTGGAGATATTTTTGAGTTCTTTAAAATTTTATATGGATAAATGTTAACATTTTTAAATAATGTGCTATTTGTTATATTTTGACGTGCGTTGTGGTTTGGTGAGCTAGTGGATAAACCTTAAATCTTTTGCTATATTTGTCTCTGTGGCATCTCGATACTCAAGCTGTGCTCAGATGTTTTCTTATTTTTAAAGTAAACTATGATTTAAGCTATTGTGTCATCACAGGAATTCATGAGAAGATTTGACCAAATCATATTTCACTTGCAGACACCATGTAGTGTTTTATGGAAGCTCTTCCCTCCTCAGACGGAGACAGATTCAGAAATTTGAACGTTATCCATGGTAAGTTTTGTTTGACTGCTTGGAAACACTATAAATATGCAGAGAAATGCGGCGTTAAGCTAACTGGTGGGAAAAATAAAAATAGGATTTCTTGATACATGTGTCCAAAGCAGTAACGCTTAAGTTTCCTTTAGAAAATACTTTGAAACAAGGTGCTGAGATTATTTGCATTTAAAACGTCAAATCTGACGTCAACGATTTATTTAATTCCAAGAATTTTGAATCTAAAATGCATGCTACTTTCTTCAGAAACTGAGATTTTCGTTTGAGTTTGAATAAAATCCAAAAGAAAGGGATGTCGCTGACGTTTATGATTTCTTTTTCTTCTTCCGTTTTTACAGATGACCCAAATGTAGACGGTTGCGCTCTCTCCTTAAATCATATTAAATCTTCTAAAAATTCGTAAAATTATGTATCCACAGGGACATAAGACTGTAAATTTAATTAAAACATATGCTTCACGCGAACAAGCCCTAAAAAGAATTTTCCATACAAAGCGAAATTAAAAGAAAACACCTCAAAAACCTTAATTTTATACTTTATGCAAAATAAAGTCATTATAAAACTAATTTAAACTTAATTCTATAATAAATTTATCTAATTCCATTTTCCCGAAACAGAGATCTCGAAATCCATAATGAAAAAAAAAGTACTTTTTTTTTATACCAGAGAAGTTCTGTGCCAGAAAACGCTGAGAACATTAGAGCAAACCTTGGATTGGAAATGAAATAAGCTGTAAAAAATAAGCTGTGTGAATTCACGGAAAATTTCTGAAAACAATGTGCAGCAAAGTTGCCGGTAAGCGTCCGTCTTTTAATGAAATTTACGTTTTTAAAGGTGCCTGCTTTTTAACGCTTTCGAACCGTAGATTGAAGAAACGTATATGCTCCAACTTTGTCCGTCTGTCTGCCTGCCTCTCCGCACGATAAAGCGCGTAAAAATGGTCCGATTTCGATGAAATTTTAGTATGTGGAAGGGGACAGCCTGGGGATGAACCTTAATGAACATGGGTGAAATGGGATCAAAGGTCAGGACATATGAGTGAGATCCATTAAATTGTCCTTATGCGTCATAACTTACGTAAAAATGCTTCGATTGCGACAAAACTTTATCATGTTGTTCCGGAGATATACTGAACCAATTCTGTTTAATATAATCGAAATAGGGTCAAAGGTCTGGGCACAGGAACGAGGTTTATTCCCCAGCCATTATCCTCATAACTTGAGTAATGATTTCTGGTATGTTGGAAAGCGTATCCTAATCAAGGCATTGCATGATATTACTAACTTGTTTTTTTAACTTAAATATTTTCACAGATTTTCCGTCGTCAGTAATTCCGTTTATTTCAGAAAGTTCATTTCAACTGTCTGTGTAACGTACCCTGCTCGATATGGGGTTTGGGAGCCGACGCCCAACTCGAGTCTCCTTGATGTGTGCACGACGCAGAGCTGTGCGCCTCGCTTGGGCACGGCAACACCTCCACTGGACACTTGATGACTGGAAACAAGTAGCCTGGTCTGACGAGTCGAGTTTCCAACTGTATCGGGCAGATGGAAGGATTCGTGTGTGGCGCAAACCCCATAAAGCCATGCATCCCGCCTATCAACAGGGAACTGTACGTGCTGGTAGGGGGTCCGTAATGGTATGGGGAGTAGTTAGCTGGACTTCACTGGGACCCCTGGTACGTCTACAA
Source organism: Macrothele yani (assembly GCA_039090855.1). NCBI lineage: Eukaryota > Metazoa > Arthropoda > Arachnida > Araneae > Macrothelidae > Macrothele > Macrothele yani. The sequence continues at coordinate 166,462,233 of CM077011.1, forward strand.
ACATCTGTGACCGGCCAACGCCATATGCACATCCTTTCTGACGAGGTACACCCGTTCATGTCCTTTTACGCGATAGGCGTGAAAGAACCTGCTGGGTTGGACCTGCTCCAACAGGACAATGATGGGTTGGGTCTGTTCCAACAGGACAATGCACCTCCACACAAGTGTCGGGAAGCCACATTATGCTTAGAGGAGCATTCGTTTGAGTTTGAGGTGTTGCCATTCTCACCCAAGTCCCCAGATCTGAACGTGATAGAACACGTTTGGGATGCCATGCAACGCGCTATCGAACACAGGAATCCGAGACCTCGGAATACACCTGAATTGTGGAACGCTCTGCAGGAAGTATGGTGTGCATTGCCTACAACATATTTCCAAAAGCTAGTGGAGTCCATGCCCCGTCGTATTTCTGCAGTCCTACGCTCCCGTGGGGGACCTACCAAGTATTAGACTGGTGTACCAGTTTTTCTGGCACTTCAGTGTATAATAACTGGTGCACAAAATAGGTGTGACGTGCCTGCCCCGCAAGACACACATGAGATAAAGGTAGATAGCAGTGAGAGCATATGCCAGTGTAGTATAGTGGATAGCACTCGGGGATCCGGAGCCGAGAGTTGTGGGTTCGAATCCCGTCTCTTGTATAAAAATGATGGAGAAATTTACTTCGTCATATTGGCGCCCGAACATCAAGGATGACCTGGTTGTTAAGTTTCTCGCAATGGTCTGATGCTACGTTCCCCACAACAAATTGTCTGGGATTTCTCCAATGCACGTTCTTCATGGGAGGACTACTTACAGCAACACATCGTCTTGGCTGACCCGTGGGCCATGCCCCCGGTCCTCTTTCGGAAGAGAGGGAGATGTGACGTGCCTGCACCGCAGGACGAACATGAGATAAAGGCAGGTAGCCGTGAGAGCATATGTCCGCGTAGCTCAGTTGGGAGAGCTTATTCTGGTGTGATGGGGACTGGGGTTCGATGCCCGGCCCGGACAAATTTGTACATTATATAGGGGAGAGGAGAAGAAATATCCTGTACAACAATAATCAAAATTCATGTGATATGCTATCCACACTATACGATCTCGTTACAGAACTTCCAAATCAGTTCCTTTGACAGACAATTGAAATTTAACAGGTAATCAAACCTCAAGTATTCCTGCGAATCTCTCCTGTTACTAGAAGGTGTTCGTCATATGCATACGGAAAAAGTGAGAACGGAGTTTTCCCATTAAAACGCGAAAGGAATTGTAGAAATGTTTGTGAAAATTCAGAATTTTCCTTTAACACACCTTAAAACGGAAGTATACCGTCAATAAAAGAAAGGAATTACGGAAAAGTTTCTGAAAATTCGGAATTTTCCTGGAGAACAAAAAATCCGTGAAATTCAGGTTCTTTTTCGTACTGTAAGAGGCTTACACCCACTCTGTACGCCATAACCTTCTCTGGCATTGTACTTAATCAATATTAACCGTTATAAACACAATCTCTAGCACACTCAGCAGGCCACCATAGTCCTACATGTTCATTCATTTCTGGTCACCCATTCCCTTACACAAAAGGACAACAATGGCATTCCTTCGGTCCTGAGGGACATCTAACTCCCAACACAGATGACGAATTTCAGTTAAGCAGTCAATAATAGTCACCACCATATTTTAACATATTAGCAGCAATGTCATGTATTCCCGGGTCCATACCAGTTTGGAGAGATTACACAGTTTTTTCGGACCTCCTTTCTTTAGATCTTGCTGTGCTTACATCTCTCTTTCTCTCCCCTGTGTGTGTGTGTGTGTGTGGCATCATCTGCTTTTACATCTTAATTTTGCCGTATTAAATGTACCTTGATTCGCTGGATTAACTATGTTGTGTTACAAAAATAAATTCTAAATCCGTAGAATTCATTTTTGTGATCACTTTGGTGTAATCTAGCCGATTCTTATCTTTTACGCTGTGTTATTTGAATCTGTGCTGTATATCTCTATAGTTAACTTCCTTTTTAGATTTCTAGGTGAATGTTGTTACCTCTTGCGTATAGTTTCATTGTGAACACCAGATCGGAGTCCAAGTCTATCCGCAAGGTTTGGCAAATAGTGGCATTCAATCAAAAGATAAATGAATCGGTGCGCAAAGAATCAACAGCAATATAGTCTGTAAAAGGTGTTACGACGACGTTATAGTCCTGTAAAAGGGATGTTAAATGTTATTGAGTTACGAATGATAATTTTTTTTATTTCGGGGTTTAACGACACCTTGATCAATTTAATGGGCTGTAAGCAGGAGCCCTTTCGTAATTTGGGTAGCTGGTTCCAGGGAAGAGAGAGAGAACGAGTGCCGTTAGGCACATACTCGCAATCCATGCTTCACTCAGGAATCAAACCCGAGCCCATCTCGGACGAATGATCAGAAGCGAGCGCTCTGATCACAGCGCCATAGGGGTGGCTACGAATGAGAATTACCTGCTGTTATTAAGTTACCACTGTGAATAGTTCAGTAATTACTAACGTAATCTAGTTGCATCATCTGGCAAATAGATTACACAGGTAGAACGAAGAACGAATAAAATGCTATAAGTTAACTCGTTTCGGTTTTCGTTCCCTGGCCTTTAGTTGATTTTTAAATATTAAAATTTAGTATTAATTGACTGCTTGATAACATCAAAATAATTTTAAGACATTGTAATTCCTAAATTTCTTTCTTACAAAGGCCGTTCCATAAAAAGTGAGGGTATTATTTTTTTTAGTTGGCAACAGTGCGAAGGGGGAAAATAACCGCACAGATGACTAACTGGATTAAGGAAATATCTATGGCAACAGTTATTAGCCGTCGCAGTCGATTCTGGTTTTGTTATTGCGCAGTTAAACAGCGTACGTCTGCTTTTCGCCATGCAGCTACGGAGATGAATGATTCAGACTTTTTGTTTTTTTGTTTTGTTTTGTTTTGTTTGAAGGTTTAACGACCACCGTGAGCAACTCAATGGGCTATAAGCAGCCGCCCGTCCCTAATTTAGGGTCACTGGTTCCAGGGAAGGGAGAGAGCCAGTGCCGTAAGACAAACACAACATCCATGCCTCACCGGGATTCGAACCCAGACCCCTTACGGACGAATGATCAGAGGCCAGCGCCTTAGACCACTGCGCCACCGGGGCGGCAATTCAGACTTCAGAAGTGAAATGTGTTGTGCCATAAAAATTTGCTATCGTTAGGGTAAAATGGCTCCAGAAACAGTTGATTTAACGAAAAAAGCTTACTAAGAAATCACATTTTGAAATCACCTAGAAGTAACTTGAAAAATCCTTTTTAAAATCATCTCAAAATCGTTGGATGAATCAATGATTTTTAGATGATTTCAAAAAAGGGCATTTATCAGAAGAACTCGGTCCCAAACTTGTTCGACCTGAAAGTGTTGTTACGGAGCGTATCGTTAACACTGTTTGGCCAATCCTGCAAGAAGATCGACGAATGACGTGTGAAGACATGGCGGTGTCAACTCGGTCCTAGGCTTGGTCGACCTGAAAGTGTTGTTACGGAGTGTATCGTTAACACTGTTTGGCCAATCCTGCAAGAAGATCGACGAATGACGTGTGAAGACATGGCGGTGTCAACTCGGTCATAGGCTTGGTCGACCTGAAAGAGTTGTTACGGAGCGTATCGTTAACACTGTTTGGCCAATCCTGCAAGAAGATCGACGAATGACGTGTGAAGACATGGCAGTGTCAACTCGGTCCTAGGCTTGGTCGACCTGAAAGTGTTGTTACGGAGCGTATCGTTAACACTGTTTGGCCAATCCTGCAAGAAGATCGACGAATGACGTGTGAAAACATGGCGGTGTCAACTCGGTCCTAGAGAAAGTGGTGCATCTGGTTTAGTTCTACTTTTTGGTACAACCTTCCCCAATTTCTCAACAGTGTAAGAATCACAACAAATCGTAATAAAATTTATATAATCCAAGAGGATATCTTTGTCTCTCGATTTAACGACCACCACGAGCAATTCAAATAAAAATAAATCCTTCCAATTTTCCAATTATGTCAAACCATACTCCAAGCTATATGCAGTTGCATGTCTCTAATTTAAAGCCGCTGATTCCAAAGATGAGACACATTCAGCGATATCAGGTAGGTAAGCTATCCATGCGTCATCCAGTACTCGAAGTCCGGCACAACTCGCACGAATGGACAGAAGCTTGCGCCTCACTCCACTCGGTTACCGGGTTGGCGAAGGGAAATTGTTCGTCTGTGAAAGCTAGAAAACATAACATTTACGCCATACGAACAAATATTTTCCAACTGTTTTATTTGAAACAGAAATGTTGTGTTCAACAAGTGTGACGTACTACAGAGGTGAAATACGTGCCAAGACGACAAATCTTCAGCGATGTATTCCGTCGGTGTGGCTCAGTTGGTTAAAGCAACTCATTTCGGAACGAGAAGACGCGTATTCAAACTTATGTCACCGGCAAATTTGTGTTTTCACATTGGCGCCTGAATGCAGAAATGGATCTACTTGCCGTTTGGTTTTTCGAAAAATGTGTAATGTTTGTTCCACACATCGTCTGGAATTAATGAAATTCCTTTTTCGCTTCAAAAAGATTAAGAGAGACATAATGTGGCATACCACAGAGGTGAAGCACAGGTGTAAAGACGACAAATCTGCAGAGATGCATTCCGTCGGTTAGAACAACTCAGGTCGGAGCAAGGAGACGCTGCTTGGAACTCCGTCACATCCAAATTTGTATTTTCAACACAAAAATATTCAAGAATTCACGCAGAATTTTCAAGTCTTTTTCCACTGGCGGAAAGTGAAAACAGAACACCAAGAAGGAGACGTCTGATACCAACGAAATTTATACAGCATAATAACGGAATACAGAGGATAACGTGATCAAAACATTATGGCAAAATACAGATGTATTTGCTGGTAAACTGAAAAATAACATTTCCATGTAACATGGTTAGTACGAGGTTGAACAGCCATGAACTGCGTCACACTGTGCAATTCTGGCATTGAGTCTGTCGTACAGATGTTGGATGTAAGTTTGGGGTATTGAGTTCCAAGCATCCTCAACCTGGACGCGTAAATCGGGGATGGTCGTGGCTGGCCGTGTAGACCGGATAAGTCGTTGTCCCATAAAATCCCACACGTGCTCAATGGGGGACAAATCCGGTGAACGTGCAGGCCATGGAAGTTGTCTCAAACCCTCAAGTGCATGTTGCGTTGCACGTGCCGTGTGTGGTCGCGCGTCATCTTGCTGGAAAACACCACGATGGACCGACCTTACAAAAGGCACAACAACGGGCTGATGATGTTGTTGATGTAGGAGGTACTGTTTAACGTACCCGGTACAAACACTAGTTGTGTACGGGAGTGATAGCTGATCACTCCCCACACCAGGAGACCAAATGTAGACCCTGGGTGTCGCTGGCGGATGCAAGATGGGTGGAGACGCTCCCCTGTGCGTCTGCGAACACGCATACGGCCATCGGAGGCTCCCAAGCAAAATATTCTTTCATCGCTGAACACGACAGATCGCCATTGCGTTCTCCAGTGCAGACGTTGGCGACACCACTGCAGCCGTTTCTGACGGTGGACTGGAGTCAGAGGTACACATGCCAGAGGCACACGTTCACGTAGTCCTGCATCCAGTAGACGGTTGCGGATTGTTCGCATAGTCACCTCAGGTGCAATGGCAGCTCGGATTTGCGTCGCAGTGGATGTTCTGCTTGACAACGCCGCTCTTCTTATGCGTCGATCGGTCCGCTCATCAGTCCATCTGTGAATCCCGGTTCCACGTCTTCTCGTGTGGGAATCTTCCTCGGACCATCTACGCCACCATCGTACCACCACCGATACTTCCCGTCCAATTCGCTCCGCAATACGACGATACGACCTCCCGGCCTCGCGGAGTCCGACTAGACGACCTCGCTCAAAGTCCGATAACGGCTGAAATCGTACACGTCTTCCATGTCCAGGCATTGCAGCTTCTTCAGGATCTTCGCACGCGTCCGTACGCCGACGACTGATTACATTCACTTTGCCGTATTCCTTAATTACCATCGACGATAATTTATATATTATGCCGTGCTGTGGTGTAAGCGCTCACCGGTTGGTCCCGAAATTAACATCACACCTACGTCAGTATATTTTGGGGTTTAATGTCCACGGTGAGCTACACTATGGGGATAAGCAATCTCCCTTCTCTAACGTAGGGCCACTTGTTCCAGGGAATGGAAAGAGCCAGTGCCGTAAGGAAAACATATCATCCATGCCTCACAGGGATTTCAACCCGGACCGTCTCGGACGAGTGATCAAAAGCCAGCGCTGGGACCACTGAGCCATCGGTTTGGCAAGATCACAGATTAACCTACACTTTGAAGCTCTTAGTTATATAAAAGTCATTACCTATAGAAAGATTTAACAAGAATAAGGTGTAAAATAACATGCAATATTTGTTCCTACTTTCCCAATAAAATGCCTGCCTTTATCATGATAGCTACTGAAGCACATTTGCTACCAGATTATTCCTTTTATGTAGAGAACCCAAATCACGTTACCAACACAGCAACTAATCTTAATCTTTATGCACTGGCTGCTCATTCTGATGACAGAAAAAAAAAAGCTGACACAAACAACTCCAACGGAATTAGCTCAGAAAGTGAACAAGCTCTAGTTTTTCTTATTTCAAATTATCGGAGTGCTAATCTTTCGACTTAGGAAGAGAGATACTTTCAGACGTCTTAGGCTGTTGCAATACCCTGACCTTTCTTGAAAAACTTTGACACTAAGCCTCTTAGAAATCCTTCGCTCAGCAAACATGTGTGCAATTCCTTGCCTGTGCTTCAATTTCTAAGACAGTCTAGTTTACGTGGGTCGGCGAAGCCAATTTTGTATTCCTTCGGTACAGATGAAGGGTTAATTACGTTTGGAACTTTATAATGTTCTCTTAATGAACTTATAATGTATTATCGGGTTGTGTCTTCTCCTTTAATTGGCAAATATCCCTTGAGAAAAATGTTCATATCTGATACTTGCGTTTTCATATTTCTTCCACATCGAGCATGCGCGAAATTTAAATTCACACCTCGACCTGGAATTCTAAATATTTTCAACGTTTATTTCAATCACATCCTTTGACACATAAGTTCTACTAATATTTGTCTGCACCAAAGAAGCATAGCAGAGATTAGATAAACTCTCTTGTACATCAGTGGTACGAAGCATGTTCAGCACGCTACCCCCCCCTCCCTTCAAGTCCAGAGACCCACCTCCGTCAGGAGAAACGTCGCAACACCGTCAGGAAACGACTTGATCCTTTATTAAAATTTGAAAAACAAAGTAGTTCACATTGAATTCACAAAGCTTAAACAAATCACTTAAACAAACACAATACTAAACATTTTATCAGAGCCACCATAATATAATTGGATTCTCAATAAACCGAATTTAAGTTAATGAAGTAACAACAACCGTACCGCTATTATTAGATGCCAATTAACAAACTCACACTATGGACAAACAAACCGAATAACTATTTTCCCTAAAACAAAAATAACATCTATAAAAAATTCAAAATGGATCTAATTTTACAATAGTCATCAAATTAAACTGTTGTTTACAAGTCACGACAACAAACAATAAATAAGTCATAAATGCAAAAAAATAAAGAAACACCCAAAACACAGTAGACAGTTTATAAGTTCCCCAACTAAATTCAACATTAAAGGGACAAAAACATTTAAATGAAAAGATCAATCTTAAAGTTGCTCTATTCATTGAAATGTTTTTGTCAATCTTCAAATGGGAACGAAAAGTCCTGGCTAAATTCATATATTTCATGTCAATCTTCAAATGGGAACGAAAAGTCCTGGCTAAATTCATATATTTCATGTCAATCTTCAATGTGTTTAATATTTTTTCCAGGTGCAGCAGCACTATATTTACTGTTACAGCGTTCCATTTATGTTGGATAACCTGCGTGTGTTTATTTTTAGTGGAAGTACAACAATTATTTTCGTACCCTACGAGTGTCTTACAGAAAAAAAAACTTATCGGTTGAGGGCCTTCGTGACAAAAGAGTTACCACATGCTCAACGTCATTTCTCTGTCATCCTACAGGCTATAACATTTTCCAGCTGCGCTATTTTTCCGCTAGAGAGAGTCACTGCATTATTATTTACATTGGTAAGCGAATAATTTTTTTTTTTTTGGGGGGGGGGGAATGTTTTGCACGCGATAGCTGAACTAATATGCACAACTTTCCAGGCACTTCTTCCTTTTCACGATTCAAAGTTCTATCTAAAAGTGGCACAACTGGTTCGTATTTAAAAAACAGGTGCTTTGCTTAATGTTTCACTTAAACATCTTAAGGCCCTGAATTGCTATAACTTTGACCATAGATTTCTATGAATTTTTCAGCTTTTCAGGTTCAAAATTTACCTACTTCGTATAAATTTAGGTTTCTACTTAGACAAGTCCTCAGCTTCTCCAGGATCGACTAGAAAATTTCTTTTAATATGGGGTAGCTCATATCACCATTAATTATTGGGTAGGACCAGTTAATATCCAGAGTAACCGCAGCACGGACAGCATCTAGACTGGCTGGGAGTGACTCAGTAAGGTACTGGAAGGTGTTCACAGGTATGTGGAGCCATGCTGACTGCAGTGCATCTGACAGCCGTTGGAGGGTGCGTGATAGAGGATTCATAGAGGGAACAACACGATCAAGGTGGTCCCACAGATGCTCAATTGGGTTTAAGTCTGGGGAGTTAGGGGCCAAGGGAAGTACTTTGAAGTCTTCATCGTGCTCTTCCAACCACTGTCGGACATTTCTAGCTGTGTGACATGTCGCATTGTCGTACTGGAAGATCCCATCCGCCCCAATTCAGTACTATCAGTTGATTATGTTCTGTGTGTGCCTGTCGCTGTGAAAGCTTTAATTGTTTGTTTGTTTGTTGTTGTTTTTTTTTTCGATTTTACCAAACATCTAAAAAGTCCTGTGTCTCCTTTTGAACGACTAATGTACCGTCTGGGCTGTCCTTTTTGGTTTTCTATTCAGCTTTTTGAGTATGTTTAAGTTAATCTCTCTTTCAGTGTTTCCGGTTTTAAATTGTTTTGAGCGCGACGTCTGTCAATCGTGGAGCAGCAATGATCGTTTTCACACTTTTGGCCTTGCAATGCAAAGAGAAGTTTTCATATCGGAATAATAGATGCATAGATGTCCGTAGAAGCGTACTTAGTGATAACAGAATGTTGCCTTTTATTTCCAAAAGACGTTCTGAAAACGTTTTACGAACTAGAACATGGTAACGTCCCTTAATTACAAAACAAGTACAAATTCGGGGCTCTTCCCGAAAATCAGGAGAAACATTACGAACAGCTGCAGACCTATAATCACAGGTAAGAGCCTTGACCATACACGAGATGACATAATTAAGACAAAAGTCGTGACATAAACGTAGTTAATTGATGTGGTTGATCCTTTTGCAGAACCTTCTGGGGAGTTGTGTCGCAGAAAAAATCCAAATTTTAGACCTATTAGATCTGGAGACATAACATAGCACAGGTCATACTAGCCGTCATTCCGACAACTGGAGGCGTGTTTATCCCACCGCAGAAACATTTCGAAGTTCTGAGTTTGCGAAAACAACTTCTTCACAAAACTAGCGGAAGAGTCATTCTAGAGAACTGTCCATATTCCTTGCATATTCTGAAATGAACGTGCCGGAAGAGAATTTTTCTGTACTTTGAAACATTGGTAATGCCAAGAAAAAAATGTTTATGATAAATGACAGAAAGAGTTTGAGAAGATATGTCCTATAATTTGATCAAGCGAAAGAAGCAATGAAACTAAAAGGGCACTATGAAACTAAAAGGGCATATGTTTAACATGAGTTAAACATATGCTATTGTATTAATAAATAAAGCATTTGAATTACCATAACCTGTAATTTTGTGGATTCAATTAATTGCTATATTTATGGCGACTTGAAACGTTGAAAACAAAACACTTTGAACGATAATTCGATTTTTAATATTTTAATGTGTGTATATGCAAAAATCCCAGCGAATTCTTTGCATTTCTTACACATTTGCTGAATCCAAATTATGTCTTCATGGAATACCATTCACTGAAGCCAAATACATATACACCATATTGACAAAAGTCACCGAACACCCCTTCAAAAGCAAACGAACGGATCCACTGCGTTGTTAAGATGCGCGGTACAGCTGCAAACTGTATAAAAACAAGCCTGCAACTGACCGTGATCATATTGCACTGTAAAGTTGAGTGAAAATCTCGAGGCGGGAGAGAACTGACTTCGAGAAAGGAAAGATTGTTGGGTGTTATATTAGTGGGTTGTCCATAAGAGAAACCGAGAGGCGTTTAAACACAAACAAGTCAACTGTTTTGGATGTACTGAATAAGTGGAAAACACATGGCGTGCCTGAAGCAGCAAAACGTACCGGCAGACCAAAGAAAATCATTGATAGAGGACGTCGAAGCATAAGCATCGTTACAGCTAATCGACGGAGTACTGCACAAGACCTCAGTGCACAGATGAGTAAAAATGCTGAAACCTCGGTATGTACATGTACCATTAGCAGAGAACTTCATTCCATGTGTTACCGTAGTCGTACGGCTGCTCATGGGACTTTCATCTCCACTCGGAATGCTACTCGTCGTTTAGCATGGTGTAACGAGCACTTATTGTGGATCGTAGATCAATGGAAACGGATATTATGGACTGATGAATCCAGATGCACGATCCATCAGTCGGATGGCCGTGTGTGGGTACGGCGGCATCCGGGCGAATGCTATATACCACAGTGTACTGTTCCTGCGGTCAAGTTTGGAGCTGTTAGTGTACTCGTGAGGGGGTGTTTTTCGTGGTATGGTCCCGACCCAGTGGTTATCATGGACAAAACTGTTAACCAGCACGTCTACCTCGATATTCTGGACAATTATGCCCTACCAACTCTGTGGCAATACTGTGAAACCGAGTCTTGTTGGTACCAGTAGAATAATGCACCGAGCCATAAAACAAGGATTGTTATGGCGTGTTTTGATAATATTTCCGTATCGTGTGTGGACTGGCCAGCAAAGATCCCTGATCTCAGTCCCACAGAGCCCCTATGGGATGAATTACAGCGTCGCATAAGAAGTTTGGAACCAAGGCCTACTACTAAGCAAGAGTTAGCTGCAGGATTATGTACTGATTGGAAGCGCATACCTTTCGTTGTGTTCCTAAACCTTGTCGAAAGCATGTCTCGAAGGGTCAGTGCATGCATTAAGGCCAAAGGTGGACCGACACCGTACTAATATATGTCAATAAATGCTATGCTGTGTTTATCTTCTAGGTGTCCGGTAACTTTTGTCAATATAGTGTATATGTACTCTGTAAAAACATTTATTTCATGAACCCAATTTTTATTTCTGGTTTGTCTCACAAATCTTATTTTTTTCTGATGGTTATCAAAATTAAAAATGATATTTGATTTTCAGCTTGCTGTTGCACGAATAAGGTTTGCACTCGCGAAAGAATCCAGTCGAAACCATGTCTGATGATCTCTGGGGAATCTAATTACTTATTGATCATGCGACTCTGAACTGATCCGTAATTACAATTTAAAAAAAGCACGCGGTATTAACTTTATTCAAATCCGCTCCCTTTAATATACATCATTTTCTTTTTACTCTTCATAGCTCCTCCATGCTACACAAACTGAAACTGAGCACTCAAATTTCAGAAGGTTCATCCTCAAATCTCACTGACACACACATATAAGAAAATGTACACAATTTAAGTGCAACAAAAAATGTCTGTAAGTAATTAATTAATAATTCAGTTTGAAAAAGCCTAACTGAAATCAAGATAGTTCCTCAAGATTTTTCTCATAATTAGAATACGAAAATAAGATGAGCAGAAAGTAGTTACGCTTTAGTGCTGAATAGTTTAAAGAATGAATAAACAATAAATGTCGTATGATTTTTGTTTCTGTGAAATCCAGATGAAGGAAATTCTCGTGAGAGAAAATAAAATATCTTTTAAATGTTGAAATTTTCTCTAGACATACTTAAAATGAAGAATAAATGAATATATTTCAAGGAAAATAACAATAAGTGCAGTAAAAATCGAAAAACAAATGTTTGATAATTTCCCATGATATTGATCTGTATTTAAAAAAATAAGGAATACATAAAAGAAAGAAGTTAAAATTGTTAAAAGAAAAGAAATGCATTTTTTCATTTACGTACATAAAAGAGAAAAAAATAGCGTAAAAAGAGAATCGCAAGTGAAGACAGGCAAATATCAGAAAAAGAAACAAAATAAATTATTGATTCCAAAAAAAACGAAGAGAAATCTTTTGGAGAGTATTTAAAACATACGGATATAAATTAGAAGTTAAACGCTATAGGCAATTCTCTACACGCCTCTGAGAGAAAAAAGCCAGAGAATATGTTAATGAATGGTAATATTTTGAGATATTTCTCTCACATTATTTTCTTCGTCCGACGCCATCTCGTAACGTCTCACATTGTTTCCATAGAGAGGATTGTATCCTGTCATCCTGTGGATCTCACTTCGGCACACTTCTCTCTTATAAAGACAGCTGCCTACTGTTTATGTCTACTGAATGCAGACACCAGTCGTGTTTTCCTGAGCTCCTGATTTACGAAGTTGTTTTGAGTGCTCTAATCGTGTGTTCCTGTTTTCTACTAACCTGAGTTACGTCTATCCTTCTAGATCATCTTGAGAGGTGGTAAGTCTATTTAGCCATTACATTTTAACTTCATCATCCGCCGCGGCGTTTGTTTACATTCGCAAGGAATACAAATGGCGGCTTACGGTCTTCCAAGCTTTCTTGCTACGTAGCCGGATACTCCTCTTCTTCCAGTGACGTCCCTAGTAGCCAGTTCGGCTGGTTCGTCACCCCTACGACCTAGGCCAGACGAACAAATCCTGCGTCTCTCCTTGAGGGCAATTACGCACAGGCTTTTCCTGTAATGCAAGGCCATTCTATCACACCAGCCAGTAAACGCCTAGCAACTGCTAAGGTTCTGAAGGATATGCGTGCCGCTGATATGGCTCAGTCTGCCGATCGGCCGACTTCGGCTGCTGGTAATCCGCAATTCCAGTCTCCACCCAAGACTCTGAGGAGCTTTGCTCAGGCATTATGTCCTTCCTCAGTGCTACCTCGATCGTCCTTGCCGGGCAATTCAGTGTATCTGTCGTGATTACTCCTGATTTCCCAGTTGAAAGGCAACATGCTACTTTGATGAGCCGAACGATGTTGTACGAAGCTCTGTCCCAAATCTAAATCCCGAAGTACCTCGAAGCCATCGAGCATTTAATTCCACGAGAGGCAATTGAAGGGGTTGCTCGCTGTACTAGGGAAATTTCTGTTATCTTCTCTCACAAGAGTTATGTCGACTTAGCCCTTCAACAAAGCATCATGATCAAGCCTCGATCTTTATATGCCACTAGCCTTACTGGAAAGCCAACTTGGATCCCCTTCTACTCGGTCCCGTTGGGGGTTCCGGAAGATGCGTTACCGATGGTGGACATGAAATGGTGCAAGGTCTTGGGGGAGGTCCAAGGAGTCCCTGACGCTCCTCGAGACTCTCCACGTAAGCATGTCACCGGTCGAAAGCGAAAGGTCCGAGTTATTTTTTTATCCGAAACTACTGAAGCGTCCTTCCCGGATCAACGTAGAGTGGTTCTTGGCACCGGAACATACACCTAACGGGTTTATTCGGAAAACTATTGCAATTTTTGTCGAGCAGCTGGACATGTTCGTCAATAGTGTCCCAATGATCATTCTCCTCCTCTGCCTCCATCTAATGCCACCCAGCCTTCTGGACATCAGGATGTCTCCATTTCCTGAGCTTGTGTTCCCCTTCAATCTCCGACGAGGCTACGCCGACACAGCCTACGGAGGTGCCTTTTTCTCCAGCGAATGCCATCCACGAACAACCTCCTGATGTTGAAACTGTCACCCTCCCCCCACACACACACCACCACCACCACCAGGGTTGGGACCCTTTTTATGAACAGGTTCCCATGGATACTGCTGCTGACGGGGTTAGAGCAATTTCTAAAGGTGGCGGCACATCTCTTGATCCACCTGAAAATAAACGTTCCAGGACGGCGACTACAGCACCTGATCTTTCCGACGACGCCCAATGATGGAGCGAAGTGCGATGTGACTGAGATGTCTCTGTCCGTTGCTCCTCAGTCAACTTCAGGAACCCCTGGACCCAGCAGTGGTGCTCCTACGTCCAAAGAGTTAGATCTCATTATTGCCGAACTCATTGATCAATACTCGGATCATGATGGGCCTCTGCCTAAAGAGAGAGCTAAGACTTTGTTTACTATGGGCAAGAAAGCTCGACATAATTCAATCTTTATTTCTTAATTTTTCAAGAAATACCCGGTCGATCGGGCAGCTGGATATGCAGAATTACAAACGTACTTGACTTATCTAGCTGTAACTGTTACTGATCAGCCTTTAATTAATGCGTCCATTATTAACCCTTTAACGACCATAACGCCCAAAATGTCCGTACATTCAAACGACCGTAGCCGCCTGAAACGCCTGTATATAGTGAATCTGATTTCCTAGTTACCTGTTCTTCAAATCTGCACGACCTATGGGGGATCAGCGGGAACCACCATCAGTCACTATAGTAAACAAAGAAGTGAACCAACAGACAATTTTGAGCGTGATGATATTTCGAATGTTACAAGATTTTACGGTCATGGTCGCTAAAGGGTTAATAGATATCGGTCAAGGATTACTTCTTATGAAAAATCAGCGGAATAGCAGTTGTGCGACTCCGGTAATGTCCAAAATCCTTAATTCTGGTTCTTTTAATTGTCGGTGGTGTGCAAATCCATTCGCCAACTCCCTCGCGTTCGAGGATTACCAGACATTCTTTTCCCCCAGAAAACGAATTTTACTGCTTCCACTCCGTATCACCGTTGGCGACAATAACCCTATAAATCCATACACTGCCATGGTACCCAGATAAGTTCTGGTGTTGCCATTGCAGTGCATCATCGTCTATCTTCCACCTTTCCGAGCATCCCTGAGATCGCCCGACAATCTTCTTCGCTATTCTTCTTACGATTGCAGGGGTCGTTTTTAAGGTTTTCAACATACATATGCCGTCTGTTAACACCGATGCTAGAAATCTACTCCATCACTTTCATCAGCTAGTTGAAGGAGTGCCCCCAAAGGAAGTTATTGTCTTCGGCAGGGATTTTAATTGCACGCTCGACCCGGCACTCAGTACACTTCATTCCAGCGAATATCGAAATACTGTTGTTCATATGGTTTCTTCCCTCATTCAAAAAGCTTCCTTGCATGATGTCCTTCGCACCCTTCGCCCCTCATCTCAGGTGTTTTCCTGGCGGTCGTCTGGAGCACGTTCTCCAGTGGCAGCCCGGTTCGATAGATTCTATGTCTCTGCACATGTTCGTTCTAAGTTTCGCTCAGCACATTATGCACCTTCCATTTACTCCGACCATGATATCTCTTTCTTTTCACTTTTTATGCCAGATACATCAATTTCATAAATTACATATTTAGTCACTCCCAGATGATTTGCTTTACGAGCCTGACTATTGCATTTAGGTCTCTTCCATTTTGCAAGCCGCTGATGACGCTTTGCAGTTGGTCTCTGACCCCATCGCTCACTGGAAGTCTACCAAATCGTCGGTTATTTCATTTTCTGGGCGCTTTCTTCTCGCTTCTAAACTCCAGCAATCCCTTGAAGTCGCTCATTTGCGTTATCTGCTCCAGTGTTTCACTCCAAACCCTCCGGACTATAACTCTATCGGTGCTTCCCTTCGCTTGCTCCAGGAAATGGCTTCTCAGCAAGCTCTCCGGCGGCTCAAGAATCATCCCCTAACAGCGGACATCCAGGATCCGGTTTTACTTGCTGAGGCTGAGCAAAAGTATTCTTTCTTCTTCTTCACTCATTCATCTTACTCTCGCAGATCGTGCCGTGTCTAATTATCCCACTCTCCTTAGCCCGTTTATCCAAGAACATTTCCATTAACGTTTTAACCCACCGGCTCCCATCCTTGATCCTTCCTTCTCATTGTTTTCTAAACTTCCCTAGGTGCCGTCATTTCTTCTTTCTGATATCTCCAGCCTGGAGTTAACGAATTTCCTTTATACACCAAATCAGCATTCGCCCTTGGTCTTGATGGCTGCCCTACCTCTTTCTATCGTACCTTTGCTACGCTGCTCTTGCCTCTTCTTCTTGCGTGCTTTAATACTTTTCTTTTCTTCCACTTTCACAGTTGCTTCATTTCACCTCCAACCTAAGAAAGGGGATTTGCGTAGCCTTAACAACTGGCGTCCCACTAGTTGTTTAAACACCGAACATAAATTTTATGCAAAAATCTTGGCCTATTGGCTCACAATGTCCTACCTCATATCATTCACAGTGACCAAGCCTACTCCATTCCAAATCGATCGATCCATGTCCCTATCCTTCTTATTCAACATCAATTTTTTCTTGCAGTACGGAGGGTCCAGCCCCTAGCGGTGCTCTCGTTAGATCGACGTAAGGTGTTCGACCGTGTCGCCCACTCTTACCTTCATCATACTCTAAAATCCTTTGAGTTTCCTCTGCAATTTTGTTCCGTGGTTCTCAATTTATACCGTGATTCCTTCGTCCATATTCGTACCACGGCGCTTTTGACTGGCGGTATTACATTCAATGGCAGTATCCGGCAGCGATGCCCACTCTCCGGTCAGTTGTTTTCGCTTGCCTTTGAACCATTTCTTCTCCTCCTTCGGGCTCGCCTTACCCCTTCTCCACTTTCATTAACCCGTGTCGAACGTCATCATACGTTCGTACTTGTGGCGTATGCTGACGATTTTACTGTTTTTCTCCGGTCCGACGCTACTTTTAACCTTCTCTCTTCCTTATATGCTGACTATGCGAGTGCGCCCGGAGCGGCGCTGAACAGATCCAAGTGCTTCGGGTTGAGGTGTGGGGCTTGGAGCACCCGCACTGATCGGTCCTGGGGTGCGGCTTGGTCCAACTCCGTTCAGCGCTTCTTTGGCATTTCAATTAGTCTGTCCTCCTTACTCACTAACTCGTCTTGGTCTCCCCTTGAAACATTTCTCCGGTCTCTCAAGAGATGGCGCCGGCTCCGGTATTGTTTATAAGTGCGATATCGGGCTCAAATTGCCTCAACCTTTCGCATTTATTTGCTTCTCTATTTTTGGAGTACTTAGGATGTTCCTCGTTCTTTTTTGACCACCGTCGTTTCTGAAATTTCCGATTTCCTCTGGCCCGGTCATGATTGGTTGGCGCCGCGGATCTTGATCTTACTAGTGTCGTGAGGAGATATTAACCTCCCTCCCCACGAACATATTCACATCCTTTCTTTTAAGTGTGTTGGGTCCTTCCAACCCATGTTCATGAGTTTACACGTCGTCGACGATGTGACCAGAGTAAGCGGGGCTTACCTGTTATTTACCATGTGATTTAATGTACCTCATGAATGCTACACGTTTAGTTCTGGTGGTATTCTCACCCATTCTGTTCCTGAAGTCACTTTCTTCTGGAACCGTTAACTGATGTCTTTGTCTGTGACTTAAGACTGTATTTAACCTTTCCTTCCATAAACGTAGTTATCATTCGGTCTCCCTGTTATTTTCGTGTCCTCGTGGCTTTTCTACAATGCTGGCCAGCCAGAACGCAACACCAAGAAGGACACGAGATAGCAAAGCCAGATTTACTGGACACATAACAACAGATACAAAGATGAAACGATTGAGCTTACAGGCCCGTGCGACTTGCGGATCACGCAGATATCAATAGTTCGTGTGGCCCCCATGGCTGGCAATAACGGCCGTACACGCCGCGGCATCGAACGAAAGAGGCTTTGGATGTGGGCTTGGGTTTGTCGGTCCAGGCTGCTTCCACACGTTGCCATAGTTCATCTGGAATAGCAGCGGGTGGTGCTTGCCGAGCCACTTGTTTGCCGATCAGCGACCAGTCGTGTCCGATGGGCGACATATCGGAAGAACAGGCAGGCCACGGCATCAGTGACACCTGGTGGGCCGTGAAGAATTGTTGCACGATGCGTGCCACGTGCGGGCGCGCATTGTCCTGTTAAAACGTGGCCGCTCGCAGGTCCTGCAGGTAAGGGAGGACTACAGGCTCCAAGACGTCGGAAATGTAGTGGTGGCTGTTGAGTGTACAGGGGATACGTACCAGAGGGGTGCGGGTGTCATATACAATTGCGCCCCAAACTATAACGCCAGGCGACGGACCGGTATGGCGATGAATATTTCAGACGTCATACAGTCTCTCACCGCGGTGCCGTTGCACGATGATCCGACCATCGTGGTGTTGCAAGCAGAAGCGGGATTCATCGGAGAATACAATGTCGTGCCATTCCGTAGTCCAGGTGCGGCGTTCAACGGCCCATTGCCGCCGCACTCGCCGGTGGTTTGACGTCAATGGTAATCGGAGCAATGGGCGCCGTGCGACAAGTCCCAGCTCCTGCAGACGAGGTTGAACGGTACGTGCTGACACAGGTTGTTGCGCAACACACCCTAATTCCTGCGCTAATGTTCGTGATGTAGCGGTGCTAGCCGTCAATGCCCGTCGCACAACGTGTGGGTCCTCTCGTTCGGTGGTGTGCCGCGTCTGCGGCAACCGCTCTCGTCGGTTCGTCAGTCCTTCCTGCACACACCGAATCCATACTCGCCTCACTGTGGCTGGATGTCATCCCACACGGGCGCCAATGTCCCGGTACGATAAACCGCTGTCGCGATGAGCCACTATTCGTCGTCTGTCGAACTCCGAAACGTGCTGGAATGACTGCCGTATTCTGCGACGAGGCATCAGGAAGCTTCTTACGCACATGTCCGGCAGCACATCACACTTCCACTACTTACACCCTGCCTTCTGTGCACCCTTATTACGGTGCTTCTCGGTGGCGTGCCGGACGCACATGATTTGCATATGCCCTGCAATGCTAATCGTTTGCATGTCCTCTCGCGGGCGACACATGCTGCGAATTTCAAGCCAATCGGATGCTTCCTTCTTGGTGTTGCATTTTGGATGGCCAGTAGTGTATAATCTAGTTACCTTGTGTTATACTGTGTGTACGTGTACTTGTATTGCTTGACTGTTGGATTGACGTTATAACACCCCATGCGGCACGCCTCATTTAGGTTTGCATTTATAATTATCGTAGTTTTTCTGTTGTATATGATCGTGTAATGTGTTCATTATCGACGTTATGTCAACAAGTGTCACTCTTCAAGTTCGGAAGGTCAGTGTACCCTGTTCCTCGTTACTTCCTCTTGCATTAGTGTTTGTTCCGCCCTCGTGTGTTTGATGATACGGGCATCTTTTGTTTTATTGCATTTTTGTGTTGTTTATTTCCTATATTTCTTTTAGTAAATTAGGTATGCTAGGCAACTACCTACCATTCTTATCCAGCTGTCTATGTCCCAGGACCCACACTTTTCAGAGGAGCTCCAAGATCATGTTCAAGTAATTTGTATGATCCCTTGGCAAAGAAATTTCCCCGAATTGAACCCCATCTAAGAGCCACGAAATGCAATGAAAAGCGGTTTTCCATTGTCCACGCCAGTGTCTCCCTCCTCTGTGGAACTCCGAGTCGTCATCCTGTCCACCTAATATAGAATCCCTGAAGATACCATTTGATGTCTAGTTGTGTTGCTCCTGCGTCCACCGCGAGCAATTATTGCAGCGAAAGACGGCTAGTGTACTATTAAGCAGGTGGTCATAACTCTGTATAAGTATTTTCAGCGAAATCGGCTCATGCACGTGGGAGCTGCATGAAGGTTGTGAAGGTATTGTATGATGCAGAATAAAGAATATGTTGCATTTCTCTGCACTGTAAGCAACCAGTCATTAGCCCTTTAATGACCATAACGCCCGAAACGCCCTTACACCGAAATTACCACAGCCGACCGAAACGCCCGTCTACAGTGAGAAAGATTTCCTATCCCGACCTATGCTTTGAATTTACACGACCTCTACGGGTTTCGCAGAAGTAATATTCAGTCACCATTGTTGTCGCTAAACAAATAACTAAAGCAAGCATTGGTATAAACCAGGCGTTGACTCAAGATTTCAGCAACCTGGTCGTTAAAGTGTTAAACACATAATTAATGGTGCTACACATCTGTTTTAAAATACGCAGCTCAGGAAAGTAACTGATTTGCGCGTGATTCAGTTAACAGGAGTTTTTTTATTTATCGGAAGATGTACCCACCTCAGGAATTTAAAAGTTTCGATTAAAAAAATGAGTTAGCAAATACACCGAAGAGCCGTTGTATTATGACAGCCCCCACCTTAGAGAAATGAGCGCGCCAGGAGATCGAACGGTGGATCAGGTGAAATTCACAGAGCAGTATGTATATACAACCCGAGGACCGGCTTTCGGTTAGTAGAGTCTTCGTAGTCAGAATGAGAAAAGCTGCCGATTTATCGGAATTTGATGAAGAACAAATTGCGATGGCACGGCTTCCTTGGAGCTACGATCTCGGAAACGGTGTGGCTTGTGGATTATTAACGTTCCGCTGTAGTGAGTGGGTATCAAAAGTGGTGCCAAGATGACCAAATGACGAACCGTCGTCCAGTATTGTGTCGTCCGCAGCTCACTGATGCCAGAGGGGAGCGAAGACTGTCGCGCATTGTTCACAGCGACCGCAGGGCCACAGTCCGACAAATCACCCGCAGCTACAACACTGGTTATCAAGGCAATGTGTCCCACCACACAGTTCATCGCAGCCCCTTCTGCGCATGGGCCTGCGTAGCGGAAGACCCTGCCAAGTCCCTATGCTCACTGCACGTCATCGGCAACAAAGCATGAAATGGGCCTAAGACCATTGAGATTGGACCGTGGATGATTGGAAGAAAGTGGCCTGGTCTGACGAATTAAGTTCCTGGTGCACCACGTAGACGGCCGAGCGCGAATACGCCGATTACCAGTAGACGCTATGGCAGTGGATGCATTGTTTAGCGGACACAAGCCGGCGGCGGCGGCGGCGGCGGTGTTATGCTCTGGGCGATGTTTTCGTGGCACACTTCAGGCTCCATTATCCCAATAGCCCAATCACTGACAGCTGTCAGGTATGTGAACGTCGTTGCGGACCAAGTTCACCCACTCATGATAACTGTGTTCCCTGCTGGTGATGACCATTACCAACATGATAATGCGCGATGGCACAGTGCCAGAGTCGTCAAGAACTGATTCAAAGAACATTCTGGCGACTTTCTGTTAATGCCCTGTCCTCCAAATTCACCTGGCATAAACCAATTGAGCATTTGTGGTTCAACTTGGAAAAGCGGGTTCACGCTAAATCACCCACACTCCTAAATGTACGGGAACTGGAGGACCTGCTGTTGACATTATGGTACCAGATACCCCGGAATACTCATCTCCACCTTATCGAATCGATGCTTCGCCGAGTGGCTGCTGTTTTCCCGGCTAAAGGGGGTCCTACAGCTTATTAAGTAGGTGGTCATAATGAAACGGCTCGTCGGTGTAAAATTTAAGGTGCTATGGCATTGTGCTACCTTTATCTGTTTTAAAATACGGGGCTGCTCGAAAGTAGCTTTTTTGCGATTGATTCGGGTAACTGGAGTTTTTTATTTATCGGAAGATGTATCCAGGTTAGGAATTTAAAAGTTTCGATTTAGAGGGAATAAATGAGTTTGCAAATATATTATTGGTGATTTTAAACAGCTGTACTCAATGTTTGTTGTTTTATTTGGGGATTTATCTACCTCTTGGAGCAACTCAATGGGCTATAAGCAGTCGCCTGTGTAATTTAGAGACACTGGCTCCAAGGAAGGCAAAAGGACAGTGCCTTAAGACAAACACAATATCCATGCCGCACCAGGATTCCAACTGACACCCTTCTCAGAAGAATTGTCAGAACCCAGGGCTTAGACCACTTCGCCATAGGGGGTCTATCTAAACTATGTACCCGGAGATTTGTGTCTGTGAGCTCATGACACTTGAAGGTAATGACCATGACAGTTAGCAAATGATTCACGAAGCTAAATTTTTTCTATTAGGGAGACTGTACTGAAATCGAGATTTCTAAGTTTGGGATTGTTGATTTAATCATGGAGAGCAACATGGAGTTTTATACCCTAAAGTACGAATTTCGCATTTCTTTCTATCAAAATTTTCAGCCATAGAAAATGCAGTCATTTGCAAACGTTTAACACCCCCTGTTGGCATTAGGAGACTTCTACCGATTGCGTCAGCTACTGTCTGTATTACTCAACCGTATGTCCAACTCTATCAACAGCGGCAACTGTTGATAGAGCTGGGCGAAGCGTGCGAGCGTCAATTTGCTTCTGAATTTCATGCTTATAGGTTTTGTACGTATTTTCTATGTAGCGAAAAATGGGAAGTCGTCATTAAGAGGGCACCAATCAGAGGGCACCAATAGTGACTTTATATCATGAAGGATACTACGATCATGACATACAGTAAACAGAAGGGTGAATGTGAGCAAGAATGCTATTCATAATACGATTGTGAAATATCTAGATACAGGTGAATTTAGCGGCCGAAAGAGAAGTGGACGTCCAAGGAAAAGAACCCTACGTGAGGACAATACCATAAGGTGAATAGTTATGCGTTCTCCGAAGGTTCGTGCAAGACAATCAAGGCCTTTCTATATTCAAAAGGGCCTGATATTAGTATTAGCACTGTTTCTTGACGTCTTAGCAAAGATTTTGGATTAAAGTCTTATAAACCTGCCCATAAACCTAGACGAACCTCAGTTGTGAAAACGAAGAGACTCAATTTGCGAAGCGTCATCAATCTTGAACTTCTGAAAAATGGAGCCACGATGCGATGCTAATTGAAGTTTTGTTTTCGGATGAATCAACTGTGCGTCAATTTGAATCACCTGAAGCACATGTTCGACCACCAAAAGGTAAAAGGTTTGATGAAAAATACATCGTTAGCACCGTGAGACATCCGCCTAGTCAGATGATATGAGGTGCTATGTCAGCATCCGGTACTGCTTCATTATCCTTTTTGCAGACAGGCACTACCATGACTTGTCGTTTTTATGTGGAAATGTTACGTGAGAAGCTGTTAATTCATATGGAAGTGCACAGATGCACAAACTTTATGCATGATGATGCTCCATGCCACAGATCAAAGAGAGTAAAGGACTAGCTGCAGAGGGAGAACATAACTGTGCTTGAATGGTCCGGGAAATAGTCCCGATTTTAACCCCATCGAAAATGTGTGGACCATTTTAAAAGAAAAGGTAGCAGAAAAAACAGTCATCAAATTCCCAAGCTTTGATTGACGCTATAAAGTACGTGTAGTGCAAAGACGTTTCAAGTGACTACTGGCAAATCCCTCTTTAAAAGTATACTACAACGTACTCTGTCCGTTATAAAAAACAAAGGTGGCCACACAAAGTACTGATTTAGGTCTTTTTGTGCTCTAAAGAACGTAAGTATTAATCTGTGGTGTCATTTTTCCAAATATCTCTGAATAGTAATTATTTGTTTCTTTGAAAATCTTAATTTTTAATAAATTGACAGGTGGTCTTAAACTTCTGCGAATGACTGTAATTTGACTAAAACGAAGCGACACTTTCTCATCATTAAGGGAACTGAATTAGCGTTTTACCGA
The DNA here is from genome assembly GCA_039090855.1 of Macrothele yani. Lineage (NCBI taxonomy): Eukaryota > Metazoa > Arthropoda > Arachnida > Araneae > Macrothelidae > Macrothele > Macrothele yani. The sequence continues at coordinate 166,485,917 of CM077011.1, forward strand.
AAAATCGTTTATTTGTTGGACTCGAGTTGACATTGTATTGATGCCACCACGGATACGACTACAATATTCTCCGTTGCTGCACGTGGATATAACTACGACTTTACCTTTTCTTCTAAACTGCTCTGAGTTAACATGTAAGTGTTAGTCAATGTGACATCAGGAAGAGCAAATTTAGTGGCGTAGAAAAAGGGAGGAAATAAAGTACTGATATTTAAGAATGATCACATTAAAGGCATCTCAGTTTCCAAACAAATTATTGCTGCTATTACATAGTGAATGTTTCTAAATTCTCAATCAAATCGCGTTTTTGATTCCCTGTCGCCATCTCTCGAGGGGTAAACCATGGCAAAAACAACGCGATTGAAAACGTTCCTTTAAAACCGGAAGTAAAAGGAAATTTCGGCGACGCTTCTCTAATTTCATAACTGCGACTATCGAAAAACGTCAGCCCGAGTCTCAACAAAGAATTTTCAAGCACACGAAGCTAGCTTACATTTGGCATAATGCATTTACTTTTTATCTCCTTTCTTCACTAGTTTCCTTTCCTCTTTATTATTTCGGCACAATTTAAGAAACATACTCGAAAGCCATTCATATTATCTGGAATTAAATTATACTTTTCCTCACGTCTTATACAACATTTGGTTTCTGCTGCCACTTTATTTATGCATCTGTTTTTCTACACACATTCAGCCATAACTAGTTTATTTTTCTTCAATTATTTCGTTCCCTCTGACTTTATTTTTCTGAAAAATTTAAACAAGAAAAATGGTATTTAATTCTCCCGTGAAATATGAACGACTTGCGAAACTTTTCCACACGAAGAGATTTCTTCAAAGCAGATTTTAAAAAAGCAGAAAATCATCGAAGAGAAGAAAACATTAGCGCGCCTCAGCGGAAATACTGGTCACTAATTAAAATACACAAAGTTTACATTCTCTTCCACAGTGAACCGAACCCATTACAAAAAAATTATTCTTTCTGCCGAATTCTTAAAATCGGTAAATTATTTGCAAGCAAAAATACTTTCTAATGCTCATCAGCTGGCGAAAAGACTTTTCTAAAATATCAGAAATTGTGTTCAAAAGAATCGCCATATAAGAACAATTTTTGTGTTTGTTTGTTAGGTGTTTAACAACCACTGTGGGCAACTCAATGGGCTATAAACAGTTGCCCGCCCCTAATTTAGTGCAATTCGTTCAAGGAAAGGAGTGAGCGTAACCATAAGACAAACACAACATCCACACGGGCGCCGATGTCTCGACCCTAAATCAGGGGTCGGAGGTCGAGACCCGGTGAGGGATTGACCTCCGACACCCTAATTATAGAGACTAGTCTGAGGCAGCGCTCAGACCAGTCTCTACGGTTAAAATCATATAGAGATTCCTTTTCCTTAAAGTCTCTAAAGAGTTAGTATACGTCACACTACGCAGCATGTCTTCCTGATGTTCCGCCACGGTGACACACACTCGCGTGAAATGAACGACAGATACAGATGGCGCAGTTAGATGGAACTTTGATTTCATATCGTCCGGAAATGGATGTTTTTTAATACAACCTGCGTCTAATAAGTTCCAGTTCAAACTGCATAACTGACGTAACAGTAGTGGGATAAAAATATCACGTGTATACCAGAAGACAGCAGTCCTTGGGCAATCAGCGAACACAGACGAAACCTGTGTATACCGGTACCGACAGGTGGCAGACTGGCATTAAGTTATTCATAGCAAGCGTTCTCGTCCTATTTGATTTTAGTCATCGAAGAGCAGAGGAAAACTTAGAAAATCAGCTACTGAAACTTACAGAATGTTAAAAGAAGCGTATAGAGAGGCAGCATTTTCCTGAAGCAGAGTTTTCTGATTCGAGATCTGGGCGACCCTCCAGTGTGCCGATAGCGCAGAAGCAGTTAAAGTGTGATCGCTGAATTACAGTGAGACTCTATGAGCGTGTGAGCATCACTAAGTTTATCGACTCAGCCAAAAGTGTCATTGTAATTTGGTGATCTTTTTTTAACTGATTCTGCACAGCTTTTGTCCTCTGTCCGCAAACTGGTGGGACCCAGAGATCACAAATCACCATCAAAGGATGTCCGCCAGGCACGAAACCGTGCATACCATTCTAAAACCCTGCTCGAGGTAATTCTGCCCTCTCCATAGGCTTCTTTTATTATTCTATACATTTCAGTATCTGATTTACCAAGTTTCCAACAAAAATGAATGATTACTCTCTGCTCTCTCATGGTTTAAATCAAACGAAACGAAAACGCTTGCTATCACTCATTTAATGACCGTCTGCCGTCTGTCGGAACCGGTATATACCGGTTTCCTTCCTGTTCGCTGATTGGCCAAGGACTGCTGTCTTCTGGTATGCATGTTTAATATTTATCCCACTACTGTTACGTCAGTTATGCTGTCAGTCCTGAAACTTATTGGACGTAGGTTGTATATGGCGCAGTGCAGGTTAAAACCATTTATTGCAAAGAAGAATAGGCCGTCCAGGTGGCACAGTGGTCTAAGCACTGTCTTCTGACCATTCGCCCGAGATGTGTGCGGGTTCGAGTCCCGGTTAGGCGTGGATATTGTACTTGTCTTACGGTACTGGATATCACCCTTCGGAACCAGTGACCCTCAATTAGGACGGGAGACTGCTTATAGCCCGTCGAGTTGCTCACGGTGGTCGTTAAACCGACAACCAATAATAAAGACGAATAATATGCGAAGAAACTGCTTCATTATATATGATATCGACAGATATTTGGTTTCAATAGGATTTCTTCAGGAACACTCCAGGAATTAATCAAGCGTGACGGCACTGCTCACCTCGTTTTCTCGTTGGGATTCCTCTCACAGTTAGGATTAGACCTGACTTTCTTAGTCCGATGAGATCTCTGCGTCAGGTATGAGAGCGGAGCGGTGAATTCAAACTCCATGCTGGTCTGGGATGGTCGCAAGACGAGTAAGCGCGGCAGACAGGAAAGACTGTGATGACCTCATCTTTAACATGCAGTCATTGACCAGAGTCCTTTAAATTAGTGTGCTCTCTGAGAAGGAGTGGGAATTCTATATCATTCGGTTTCTAGGATCTAACCATCAGGTTGTCAGTCGGCTGTTATAACCGCTACTTTACCAACGGCCAACACTGCAGTAAACGTGTGGTTATTAGAGTTATTGTAAGGAAACTACACAGAGTGATCGTAAACTCGTGCAATCCAAAGTTTTAATTTTCATACATTGTTGCTAAATCGTTATAATCATTCTTTCTGCCACTAGATGTCACTACCATACTGTTAGGAAGTATCAGTGCAGCCGCTGTGACTGTCATGTGTACATGTTGTTCGTAGAGTTGTTTCGTTCGTCGTGGAGATGAAATATCTTTTTCCCAGACGCAGAGAATTTTCATTCTGGAAAGTTATTTTGTAACTCGTTCATACGGATGTGTTGCCGAGGACTTTCACAAGAAATTTCCGGGTACAGATGTCCCCAATAAGTTCACAATATCGCGATTAGTGCAACGTTTTCGGGACACTGGATCTGTTGCGCATAAAAAACGCTCCAGGAGACCCTCCATTTTGACTGACCATAAAGCGGATGAGATAAAGCGAGCACTGCAGCGGTCGCAACGAAGAAGCCTCCGGAAACTCGCCGTGCAATCATCAATCTCATACGGTGGTTGCTCATAAAGCTGCGATATCGTTACATATTCGTCCATATCGTATTCGTGCAGTGCATGAACTCAAGGCCCCAGATGGAGGCAAACGAATACACTTCTACCGATGGTTCCGCTCATTCCTTGAACAACGTGGAATACAGAGTCTGGATACAGTTTTGTTCAGTGACGAGGCCTGGCTTCACCTCGGAGGTTATGTCAATAGTCAAAACAATAAGAAAATCCATATGTTTTTCTTGAAAAAGGTTTGCATTCGAAAAACCCACTATGCGATATCGCGCCATCGCATAGTGGGGCCGATTTTTTTCGAAACGACTGTGGATAGTTCCCTCTACCAAGACATTATCACACAGTTTGTGGCAGTCCTTGATGTCAGCAAACGACAGTGTTGGCTCCAGCAAGACAATGCCGCATGCCACACGTCGGTTAGTACCGTCAATTTTTTGCGAGATTTTTTCAGTGAACGCGTCATCTCCAAAGACCTGCGGCCTCCCAGATCCCCAGATTTATCGCCTCCCCACTTCTTTCTTCGGGGTATCTCAAAGGTGTTGTGTATGACAATAATCCTCACACCCTGGATGAACTTAAAATGAACATCACAACAGCGATTGAAAACATCACTGTGGAGGTGCTTTACAAGGTGTCATCAAACTTAGTAAAAAATGCGCACGATTGCATTTGCGAACACGGAGCCCACTTTGAACATATGGGGTTTTTTTTTGGGGTTGGAGGTTTAACGACCACCGTGAGCAACTCAATGGGCTATAAGCAGTCGCCCGTCCCTAATTTAGGGTGACTGGTTCCAGGGAAGGGAGAGAGCCAGTGCCGTAAGACAAACACAACATCCATGCCTGACCGGGATTCGAACCTGGACCCCTTACGGACGAATGATCAGAGGCCAACGCCTTAGACCACTGCGCCACCGGGGCGGCTTGAACATATGTTATAATGAGGTTCTCCTTATTTTGTTGTTAGAAAGGTAATATTGTAACCTATATTTAACGATGACGATGTTTATTTTTTTTTTAAGAATTGTAATTAACCTCATAATTTTTTACTAGGTTGGGCGACTTTATGATCCCCCTGTTTCATTCGCAGTACTGAAAACAATAAGAATGTTTCATTCGCAGTACTGAAAACAAATAAGAATGTCGATAGCCAGAGATATCAAAACTACGTTTTTCCTCAAGAAAGAACACTTCTTTGCATTTCCTGTCTGTATCTTTTTCTCAGTGTATTTCCAGACTATTCAATAGCGTGAGTGCTGGGTGGTACCATTCAACACAGCAATAAATGTAGAAGTTGCACGAAATCTACCAAGAAGCCAGATATTTTCATTGAGTGATAATGTATTTAATAATAATCAGTCAAGATTCCAAGGTTCAAAAGTTTGAAGCATACACCTCAAAAGATTTTGTCGCCAACACATGAGTCTCTCGAGGCCTTGGAAGACAGGAAAAGACGTGAGGCTATAGGTCCAACCGTCTTTAAAAGAGGAATGAACAGATGTTCAGATAGGAAAGAATTTTAAAAAAGCAATGAAAAATTAGGGGTAGAATATATGCATTGGCTAAGGCCGAATGCTAAGTTGGTTAAAAGCTACGCTAATATCTGTACTTTAACTTCTTAATATATAATTTTAGTTCTCTCATGTTCAATCAGTATCTGGTGGTTTTTATTAATTTTAAAACTTTATGTATGGGTATCATTGTATGACATGTAGTGTCTTGCACTTTTAACTGCGATATTCGCGTTCGGTGTACAGATGTTATGGATCATCATCATCATCATTGTCAACCATTATCAATCCACTGCTGGACGAAGGTCTCCCCCAAGTTTCCTCCACAACGGTCTGTCTTGCGCCAGTCTCCTCCATGTCACTCCCGCATATTTACGAATTTCATCCACCCATCTCCCATGTGGTCTTTTTCTGGGTCTTTTCCTGTCCCTTGGAATCCAATCTAAAATTTCGGCTGTCCATCTATGGTCTTTCCTTCTGGCAGTATGTCCAGCCCATTGCCATTTCAGGGATTTAACTCTGATCATGATGTCTTCCACTCTCGTCATTTTTCGGATCCACGAGTTCCTCTTCTTATCTCTCCTGGTTATACCAAGCATGCACCTCTCCATGCTTCTTTGAGTTGTCTGCAGCCTTTGTATGTCTCTTTTAGTTAAGGTCCACGTCTCTGCACCATACGTAAGCACTGGAAGGATGCATTGATCAAACACTTTTCTTTTAAGACATAATGGCATATTGCTCTTGAAAATTATGCTGTTTCTTCCAAAAGCTCTCCAGGCAAGTTTTGTACGCCGATTAATTTCTTCATCAATGTGACCCTCACTTGATATCTGCTGTCCAAGATAAACATACGTATCTGTTATCTCCAGTTTTTCTCCATCAATCGATAAATCTTCATTTCTTGTAAAAGCATTGAACATCACTTTTGTCTTCTGAAAGTTCATTTTTAATCCCACTTCTTTACTCTTGTCAGCAAGTTCCTGGATCATACTCTGCAGCTCTGATGGGGTAGTTGCAAAAATGACTACGTCATCAGCAAAACGAAGGTGGGTTAGATAATCTCCATTAATCTTTATCCCTTTGTTTTCCCAGTTCAGTGATTGAAAGACATTTTCCAATGTGGCATTAAAGAGCTTCGGAGATATGGTGTCACCTTGTCTCACTCCCTTTCCAATTTTTATGTGTGTTGTATTTTCAAACAGCCGAATCTTTGCACTTGCATTTTCATAGATGTTATTAATAATATTAATGTATGCATCTTCAATACCGCAGGATTTCAGAGCCGTGGTAACTGCTGATGGTTTCACCGAATCAAAGGCTTTTTCATAATCGATAAAAGCCATGCACAATGGAAGTTCATATTCCCTCGCTCTTTCAATTAGTTCTCTCAGTACGTGGATATGATCTATTGTGCTGTAGCCACTCCTGAATCCAGCTTGTTCTCTCGGTTGAGCCATGTCCAGTGTTACCTTCAAGCGGTGTGAAAGAACTTTAGTGAAGATTTTATAAACCACTGATAGGAGGCTGATAGGTCTGTAGTTCCTGAGATCCTCAATGTCACCTTTTTTATGTAGCAGGATCATTGTAGCATTGTTCCAATCCTCAGGAATCTTCCCTTCATTAAGGCATCGAGTGAAAATTTGGGCGAGTACTGTTTCAATTTCTCCACTTGCTTCTTGTATGATGTCTATAGTAATTCCATCTTCTCCTGGAGCTTTCCCCCGCTTCATGTTCTTGATTGCATGAGCAACTTCTGCTGGGAGGACTGGAAGAACTCTGGTACCTTTCATGATGTCTGGAGTACATGTATCATCCCTTTCATATAGTTTGGAGTAGAAATCTTTCACTCTTGTCAAAATTTCGCCTCTATTTCTTGTTATAGAACCATCTTCTTTTCTCAGAGCCATAATCTGTTTTCTTCCCTTACTGAGATGTCCCTTTGCTATCTTTAGGCTTTGGTTGTTTTCAATTGCTTTCCTCACTAGCTCACAGTTGAATTTCCTTACGTCTTCAGTGATACTTTTTCGTGCTGTCTTGCATAGCTCTATATATTCCACTTTGGAAGTCACATCTTCTTTAGTTGTCCTCATCTCTCTTCTTTTTTGCATCAACATTTTGGTTTTTCCTGATAATTTGTTTACATGCAACTTGTTCTTAGACCCAGCTAATTTTGTTGCTGTTTCCATAAGAGCTTTGGTTACTTTTCTGTTAACTTCAGAAATATCCACTTCTTCCGATGTTAGGCCTTCTAAAGCAGAGAATCTGTTCTTCAGTTCGAACTTGAAAGTATTATGGTGTTTTTTAAGGTTGGTTATGTCAATAGATTTTGTTTGTCTTATGAGCTTGCCACGTTCCAGTTTAGTGTCGAGGTGCATCTTACATCTCACCAATCTATGGTCACTACCTGTGTTGAACTTGTTTAGCACACTGCAGTCTTCGATGACGAATTTTTTGTTACACATAATAAAATCAATTTCACTTGTCGTCCCAATTGGATGTCTCCATGTCCATTTCCTGTGTGGCTTTTTCTTGAAAAAGGAATTCAAGATGAAAAATCCTTCTGCCTCTGCAAACTCAACGAGAGTATTTCCACGCTGGTTTCTGTTGCCGTGACCGAATTTACCTACTGAAGTTTCATTTTATGGATATGTTTCATTATATTGTAGTTGCAATTGCTTGAGTATTTTACGCTTGGGAGGTCCGTAATATAGTTTCATAACGAGCTTTTAGCATATCTTATTGCTGGTAATATGTTACTAAAGTTTCTGCATGAAATTGTTTGTATTGATTTTAATAATGATTCACTTTAATCATACCCTCACTTTTTCTCGTCGCAGAAAATGTTTTCCACCGATCAGCACAAAAGCAAAAGTAGTACTAATCACGTTATCTCTTTGATTATTTTAGTTTTAAATCAGCTGAATCACTCTTCTGTCGAGATACCATTGATAAATTAAAATACAAATTAATCTTTTGCCAAAAAAAGAATCGCAACGTGATTCCGCGTTATCTGGTATTTAATTCTCCCAATATTCGTAGAAGATGAAAAAATATATTCACTTTTTCTGTTAGTGGGAATCACAGCCTCCAAACAAGCAGATGTATCTGTTTAATCAGCGGCTTGTATGGACCCCAGATAATATCTTTAGTCCAAATATCGTTAACTTTACAACCTCATGGTGGTTCGCGACGCAAGAATTTAACGACATCATTAACGAACGGGCTTAAGGCTAATGCTCAAACGACGGATTTGGGCAACTTTACGAGCACAGAACAGCAAGAGTGAGGATTAACCTTCTTTTACTCCCTGAATTAATGACCTTGCAGACCAATGGATCCGAATAAAACAAAACCTCAATTTTCACAAGGTTCCTTTGAAATGGCTTGGTGCTGAATTACTTTCGTTTTCTTGCTTTCAGTTTTAGTGCACTCTTTAAAGAGGAAACATTTGATCAGTGGAGCAATTATAGCACATATTGTTATCCTTCGCTCAATGCATGATGGGTAAATCGTAAAAGAGCACGATATCATTAGGAAAATGAGTGATCAACCGTGCATATTCTTCGGAAACTTATAGATTATCTGCAGATGATAAGTTTAATCAGTTTAATCATAGGAAAAATATGTTTTCTTGTCCAATAGTCTAAGTACGTTTAGCAAAGACACATAGTGTCTTAAATGAAATACTTTATCACGTGTTACTTTAGGATGAGTGAACGCGCACGTCAGAAATTTAATGACATCTACAAATCGATCATGATTTGAGATTTTTAATTGGATTAAAGGTAGACGTTCAGTAATCCAAATATACACTGTGTCCAAAATTATCCTAACATACACAAAATCGTGAATAACGCAAAATCCACAAAACAGAGTTTAATGACAGTTGGTACGGATATACATACATCCATAACGCAGTAATACATAACAGAAAAGGATTACCATCACCGTATGAGGAGGATGCGTGAGCATGACAGCATGGCAGTCCGAAAGTGATGTATCGAGAAGTGCAGATTGCGACTAGCTAATAGGGAGTATAACGACCCCAAACAGCGTTACAGCTCGCACAACGAGCTCATAAGCTGCTTACAATGCTGTGAAAGAGAGTTTCGAACACGTCGGTATCCAGTGAGGGTTCTGGGAGAGGGCTGCTTGCTTGCATTTACTCTTCTTCCCAGGGTTTTCCAGACATACTTTATCGGGTTCAGATCAGAGATCTCGCTTGCAAGTCTATCCTGTGAATATCTTCACTCTCCAGGAATTCGACAACTGGCGGAGCACTATGGGGGACGGACGATATCTTCCATAAAATGGAACTGAGGACCGACAGTTCCTCTTGAAACCCATACATAGGGAGGCTCTGTCAGAGAGCTGCGGGCTAACAATTGCTCTTCTCAAGGCATCCCAGACATGCTCTGTTGGGTTCAGGACCAGGGATCTTGCGGGCTACTACATCCTGTGAATGTCCTAATTCTCCAAGTATTCGTCGATTAGCCGAGCCCTTTGGGAACGGGCGATATCATCCATAAAATGTAAATTGGGTGCAACACCAGTGTTGACATTCTCCTGTTTTATCAGTAGATCTAGTGATTTTAACTCTTGTCTACTTGAAGATTTTCGTAATCTACTGATTTTTTTTCTCTCTCTGACCACCTACACACTCAAAAACATATCTACGAATGTCTAAATTTTTTCAGGACTAACCATCTACTGATCCAATGGAAAAGACTTGCTTCATAATTGGTCTGAAGAGAAAAATCTGCCCAAAATAAAATTATTCAACACCTGCAATCGATTACTTTTTTAAATTCATACTGGTTGTTATGAAATTTTTTTTGTCCTAGGTAATTAATTAGTCTGTTGTACAAAGATTTTCCTAGTTTTGTTAAAACGCTGAATAACAGGAAAACGTCTATAATATGATATCTGTATTAATGACACTTTTTTAGTATAGCACTTCATTTGCCTACTTTGTGAACATGTGGACACTGTTGAATAAGAATTTAAGTACATAACTCTTTCTTTTTAAGAACACAAGTGGGGCATGTCCAACTGTGTATACATTAAAAAAGTCTGCATTTAAAACATTAAAAGGCCAATGCCATCATTATTTATACCAACATTAGTTTTAATGATCAGCATTATTTTATAAACCTGATCATTTGTAATATCTTATAAACAAGAAAGATGACACTGAATTCTCGAGTGTAATTAGCACGTCTTTTGAATCCCTTCTGACGCAAATTAAATTTATCACCGCTATTCAAAGTCAATGGGATCGGTATGGAAAACAATAGTATCTGACGGAAGAAAGAAGTTTTTCAATCGGATTTTTAATCCTTCAGATATTGCTGTAAACGGAATCGTGAGCTTATGCCCTCTGGTTGTAGACTTGTGCGTTAAGAGAAATATTAATTTACGTGAGAAATACTTCGCGCCCGAAACGCTCTCGAACACAGGAATAGTTTTTTAAATAGGGCTCTTAGAAACAGAGATATCGACAAAAATATGATGTGACTTTATGCCCCCTTGTGGGAAAACCATGCATTATTTTAAGAAGAAAGTATTCTCAAAAGATTTTTTGATATGAATGGCATCGGTATAAGAGAAAATATTTTTAGTCGAGTTTTCAGGAGCTGAGATGTTGCTGCAAGTACATCAGAAACATAAATTAACACTTAGACCCCCTTGTGTCCAAATGATTCTTTACCAAACACTAGAAATTATATGAAAAATATTTTCCATCAGGTGTTGTATGCGATACAGAAAAAGTTTTCAAATCTGAGTTTTAGAAGCAGAAATAACGCCGAAAACGCACTTTACCTTTGCGCCTCCTAGCGGAAAGTCTATGATTTATTTGAAAATTTTAAATTTATATGAAAAACATTTCGCACCAGAAACACTATCCAACAAAAAAGAAATTTTTGAAATCAGACTCCTAGAAGTAGAGATATTGACAAAAATAAGTTATAAATCTATGCCCCTGGCGTAGAAACAATGCATTATTTTAAAAAGAAAATGTTCCTAAAAGGTTTGTCGACATGAGTAGTATCGGTTAACAAAGGACTTTTTTTCAATCGAGAATTTAGGAACTCATATTTCACTGCAAATACATCAGAAGCGGAAATTAAATCCCGCTGCTGGCCAAACCATTTTTTACAAAAATTAAAAATTATGTGCAAAGGATTTCCCATCAGGATCTGTATCCGGTGCAGAAAGCATTTTTCAAATGGGAGATTAAGAAGCAGGGATATATGGGAAACGCAATTTACCTTAACGTCCCCTAGCGGAAAGTCTACGAATTACTTGAAAATTTTGAAATAATTTGAAAAGCATGTCACACCGGAAACTTTATCTAATAAAGAAACAATTTTCCAGATCGAACCATTAGAACCAGAGATATTGACAAAAATAGGATATCCATTTACGCTTATTAAGGTCTTGTGCTTGCCAGTTCGTTGAGGTAAGGTAGTTTCTAGCGATGGGAGACCACTTGCCTCGACACATTCAGCCATCTTGCAAACTCAGCTTGCAATGGCTCTGTTTCCAATTTACCATAGAGAGCTTACTAAGCGATGGAGCTTAGCCATTCTTCCACTAACAGTACAACTCATGCTCAATCGCCTTAACCCGCTAAGAGCAACATTTACTAAGGTCGCGTGCTTGCTAGTTCATTAAGGTTAGGTATTCATTTGCGTATTTCCATTGAAGCATTAACATTGTTTTTTGGGTACGTCGACTTAGCATCTCTTCCTGCACATGCTGTGAAATATCTTTACGATTGGTCGTCTCGATTTGGACATATTCTCAAATTTGCATTTTCACGTTAATTTTTTAATCTCAGCGTATGAGTTTACAATGGGTGTTTCTAAAAATTCAAGAGAACAAAGAAATTTTCAGGCGCTGGGTTCTGATCATTCGCCCTATTTGGGCCCGGATTCAAATTTCGGATGAGGCTTGGTTTGTGCTTTTGTACCATGGCTGAGTCCTTTCCCTGGAACAAGCAGCTACGAGGTAGGGACCATTGAATGCTCATGGCTCTATGAATTTATACACAGTGATTGCTAAAGCCCAAAATGAAATAAAACTGCCATTTTTCGAGGCTACATTTGGAAATATCTGTCAAACTAGGGCAATTTCTTATGCATGGTCAAACATTTTGAATTAGGAAATGTTTTGATTTAAAACTGCACTTTGCTTTTCCTAGTTCCCTCGAGTATGGAACAAGAACGCTTGCAGTGTTTGTCAGTTTGTATCATTATCTGACAGTATAAAAATAATTTAACAGCCACTGAATATTTGCTGCTGGATTTCTTTAGGTTGATTTGTTCTTTACTGAGTAAGAGATTTCCGGAAGAATTGCAGATGTGCTGCGGCGAGCAATGACGGACTTTTAAACAGAAGTGTGAATCAAGAGAATTAATATCCATGGCTTTATGGCTAAGGAATATAGAGATTCCAACCCATCCTCTGCTTTGTAAAGACCTTCATTTCCCCTAAAATCTTAGTACGGTTTTTTTAAGTACCTCCAAGATTTTTAAGCGTGTTAAACTTTTTGGTGCATTACGTTTTCTTTTTCAGACAAATCACGATGCATCGAAACGCTCAGACGCGTTGTTTTTTAGGAAAGTTGCAGAATACTTCATTTTGGACTGTGTGGAAACACAAATTTTTCGGGGTCGGTATTCCCAGCAGCGTGATTCTGCTCCGAAGCAGAATTATTTCCCAATTAAGCTACACCGACTGGGGCTTAAGGGTAGTCGGTGCCCTTAATTTTTTTAAAATTGACAAAATATGGATTTTCTTATTTGTACCCAAAAATATACTTTGGGACCTCTAGTATATTGTGACGAAATTTTGAGTTGACCGGAAGCATATAACACGAGTAAAATAAAAAAATTAATACTGACATGTCCTTGGAAATGCCACGACCCCTTTAATGTTTACATTTTTTGACACACAACATGACTCACTTGTTTTGTGAAGAAGAAAGATTTTCTGCACGTTTGTTGTGCGTCAAATATCCGTGGTATTATGAAATGGTATGCATTCAATTTATCATTCTAAAAAAACATAATAAGGTAGGTCATCATTATTTTAAAATATGTGATTTGTGTATTATATAAAAAAATCAGTTGTTGAAATGATACAGGCAAACTTCAGGGATGGTGTTGACGATTGAATCTCACAGAATGAATATGATATTTCAAAAGAAATATGCATTACTACTGTATGTACTTTTCCCTCCTGCTCGCAAGCCCCTGATTTTGCCTCATACACAAGCCTTCAGTTCTGTATAACACAATTTCAGGCTTTTGTGTTTTTTGTCTTCTCTCTTACTTAAATATCTGAAAATTTCAACAACACTTTCTCATTAATTAATTAAAATGTAGCTGTTTATTTTCCCCCAACATTCCTAGTGCTGTGATTTAGACGACAACTGGTTTTGGATAAAGGGGCAAAAATCGTGAAATAGGCAAATCTATATGCAGACACTTGATTTTATTATGTATAACAAAAAATTCGTCATAGAAGACTACAGTGTGCTAAACAAGTTCAACATAGGTAGTGACCATAGATTGGTGAGATGTAAGATGCACCTCAACACTAAACTTGAACGTGGCAAGCTCATAAGACAAACAAAATCTATTGACATAACCAACCTTAAAATACACCATAATACCTTCAAGTTGGAACTGATGAACAGATTCTCTGCTTTAGAAGGCCTAACATCAGAAGAAGTTGATATTTCTGAAGTTAACAGAAAAGTAACCAAAGCTCTTATGGAAACAGCAACAAAATTAGCTGGGTCTAAGAACAAGTTGCATGTGAACAAATTATCAGGAAAAACCAAAATGTTGATGCAAAAAAGAAGAGAGATGAGGGCAACTAAAGAAGATGTGACTTCCAAAGTGGAATATATAGAGCTATGCAAGACAGTACGAAAAAGTATCACTGAAGAAGTAAGGAAATTCAACTGTGAACTAGTAAGGAAAGCAATTGAAAACAACCAAAGCCTAAAGATAGCAAAGGGACATCTGAGTTAGGGAAGAAAACAGATTATGGCACTGAGGAAAGAAGATGGTTCTGTAACAAGGAATAGAGACGAAATTTTGACAAGAGTGAAAGATTTCTACTCCAAATTATATGAAAGGGATGATACATGTACTCCAGACATCATTAAAGGTACCAGTACCAGAGTTATTCCAGTCCTCCCAGCAGAAGTTACACATGCAATCAAGAACATGAAGCGGGGAAAAGCTCTAGGAGAAGATGGAATTACTGTAGACATCATACAAAAAGCAAGTGGAGAAATCGAAACAGTACTCGCCCAAATTTTCACTCGATGCCTTAATGAAGTGAAGATTTCTGAGGATTGGAACAACGCCACAATGATCTTGCTACATAAAAAAGGTGACATTGAGGATCTCAGGAACTACTGACCTATCAGCCTCCTATCAGTGGTTTATAAAATCTTCACTAAAGTTCTGTCATACCGCTTGAAGGTGACACTGGACATGGCTCAACCGAGAGAACAAGCTGCATTCAGGAGTGGCTACAGCACAATATGTCATATCCACGTACTGAGAGAACTAATTGAAAGAGCGAGGGAATATGAACTTCCATTGTGCATGGCTTTTATCGATTATGAAAAAACCTTTGATTCGGTGAAACAATCAGCAGTTACAATGGCTCTGAAATCCTGCGGTATTGAAGATGCGTACATTAATATTATTAATAACATCTATGAAAATGCAAGTGCAAAGATTCGGCTGTTTGAAAATACAACACGCATAAAAATTGGAAAAGGAGTGAGACAAGGTGACACCATATCTCCGAAACTCTTTAATGCCACATTGGAAAATGTCTTTCAATCACTGAACTGGGGTGACAAAGGGATAAAGATTAATGGAGATTATCTAACCCACCTTCGTTTTGCTGATGAAGTAGTCCTTTTTGCAACTACCCCATCAGAGCTGCAGAGTATGATCCAGGAACTTGCTGACAAGAGTAAAGAAGTGGGATTAAAAATGAACTTTCAGAAGATAAAAGTGATGTTCAATGCTTTTACAAGAAATGAAGATTTATCGATTGATGGAAAAAAGCTGGAGATAACAGACACGTACGTTTATCTTGAATAGCAGATATCAAGTGAGGGTCACATTGATGAAGAAATTAATCGGCGTACAAAACTTGCCTGGAGAGCTTTTGGAAGAAACAGCATAATTTTCAAGAGCAATATGACATTATGTCTTAAAAGAAAAGTGTTTGATCAATGCATCCTTCCAGTGCTTACGTATGGTGCAGAAACATGGACCTTAACTAAAAGAGACATACAAAGGCTGCAGACATC
Organism: Macrothele yani; assembly: GCA_039090855.1. Taxonomy (NCBI): domain Eukaryota; kingdom Metazoa; phylum Arthropoda; class Arachnida; order Araneae; family Macrothelidae; genus Macrothele; species Macrothele yani. Next base: position 166,501,456 of record CM077011.1, read on the forward strand.
TCAAAGTTGCATGGAGAGGTGCATGCTTGGTGTAACCAGAAGAGATAAGAAGAGGAACTCGTGGATCCGAAAAATGACAAGAGTGGAAGACATCATGATCAGAGTTAAATCCCTGAAATGGCAATGGGCTGGACATACTGCCAGAAGGAGAGACCATTGATGGACAGCCGAAATTTTAGATTGGATTCCAAGGGACAGGAAAAGACCCAGAAGAAGACCACATGGGAGGTGGGTGGATGAAATGCGAAAGTATGCGGGAGTGACATGGAGGAGACTGGCAAAAGACAGACCGTTGTGGAGGAAACTTGGGGAGACCTTCGTCCAGCAGTGGATTGATAATGGTTAACAATGATGATGATGATGATATGCAGACACTATAATTATTTCATGCATTAGTGTGTTCTTTCAGAATGTTTTTATGGTGCAAAATAAGTACGAGCAAAATATTTTTGACGACACTTTTTCCCAATTATCTTAGACATTCTTTTCAATTCTTCAGATTTTGCTCCTCACTTCAAGCTGATGTAATGCTGTAATTAGTAGACTAAAAACTGAGATTCAGTTGGGTAATGTGATCAAGACTAACTGTAGTAGCTGTACACTTGTAGGTATGTGTATTATGAATGCACAAAATATCATAAAGGAAACTGATTGTGGTTATACAACATCTTTGCAAGAATGAAATCTTTAAATTCATTTATCTCTGTTCGCATTTTTCCGACAAATCACTCCAATAAAAGTACCAAAACTTGAACTTATATTTATCAAACCACATGAAACGTTTTGGTAGTTTTCCTAGCACCCAATTAATAGATTTGGGATTGGAATTTGCAGCAAAATAAAAACATAAAAATTTAAAATTAAAATGTAAGATATACTTATGTTTTTCCTGATGTTTTACATATATATGCGGTTTTTTTTCTGCTGAACTATTTTGTTTATTTAAAATCAAATCCCTAAAGTTATAGAATATATACTCGTAAAAAATCTAAAAAACAAAGCATTGCAAAATGTTAAAAAATAAAAAAGAAGAAAGTTTTTTTAAATAACTTCAATTTAAAATTAATTTCATAATTGTAAACACAATATGCTGTTGTTGTTTTTTGTCAAAATCTGTTCATAGTATCACCCTTCTTATTAAAATGTATGAAAAACAAAAATTAACTCCATAAACTAAAGAAACGTTTTAAGTCCCCTTAACACTGCTTCTTGCCGTCTTGTGATGTACGGCAACTGTCTAAGACAAAAGAAAGATATCCGAAGTTTACTGAAGTTCCTGCAGCTACCTATCCCACAAACATATTAAAAATTATTACAGTAATTCGAAGCACACGTATGTTAAATTTAGGTTTCGGTTCCGTTCACAGGTTTCGGTTAAGTTCACAGGTTTCGTGTCCACCACAAACTATACTTGAAGTAACTCCCTTGTAAGAGAAGGAATTCTTCTAATTCCAGACGATGTGTCGGACGAACGTCACGCATTTTTCGAAGAAACCAATGAACAATATATGCATTTCCATATCCTGACGTGAAAATCCTCCAAATACGTGGCGCCAGTGAATAAACAAAGACATCGCTCTACCACGTTTTAGCGCAACACATAGCAACCGAAAAATAGCGCCATAGATTGTTGGCCACCGTGGTGTAAGGCTACCGCCTTCGGCTAGATACCGAGAGATCTGGGATTCGGTTCCCCAGCGGTGACCGAATAAAAACATTTCGGTTGCTATGTGTTGCTAAAACGTGGAAAGAGCGATGTCTTAGTTTAACCACATTCTGACGTCAATGGGAAAATACAAATTTTCCGTTGACGGCAATCATTCATTTGCTCAGGAGTCGAACCGTTTCCCAATTAACCTACACCGACGTAACTTATCGCTGCAACTTTGCAGTTTCACATGTGCTTCACTTCTGTAGTACGTCACAGGATATTTCTGTTTTCATCATGATTTTTCAACGAACCTGAGATTACCAGATTTTGAATTGAGAACTACTTTTAGTTATGTATAACACCATGACATATCACAACATACACTATACTGACAAAGATCACCAGACACCTAGAAGAGAAACACAACATACCATTTATTGACATACATTAGTAAGGTGTCGGTCCACATTTGACCATAATGCATGCACTGACCCTTCGTGGCATGCTTTCTACAAGGTTTTGGGACACAGAGATAGGTATCTTCTTCCATTCAGTACATAATGCTGCCGCTAACTGTTGCTCAGTAGTAGGCCTTGGTTCCTAAACTTCTTATGCGGAACTCTAATTCATCCCATAGGTACTCTATGGGATTAAGATCAGGGCTCTTTGCTAGGTTGTCGACACACGATACGGAATTATCATCAAACCACGCCGTAACCGTCCATGCTTTGTGGCTCGGTGCATTATCCTACTGGTACCAACAAAGATCGGTACCATAGTATTGCCACAGGGCATAATTGTCCGGAATATCGAGGAAGACGTGTTGGTTAACAAGTTTGTCCATGATAACCAAACGGGACAAACCTGTTAACCAGCACGTCTACCTCACACGAGTACACAGACAGCTCCAAACTTGAAACGTAGGAACAATAGCGTTCCCCCGCTACCGCCGTACCCACACACGGCCATCAGACTGATGAATTGTGTGTCTGTATTCATCAGTCCATAGGACCCGTTTCCATTGATCTACGGTCCACGATAAATGTTTTTAAACCATGCTAAACGACGAGTGGCATTCCGAGATGAAAGGCTTATGAGTCGCTGCACGACCACTGTAACCCATGGATGAAATTCTGTGCGAATGATACGTGTACATACCTAGGTTCCAGCATTTTTACTCACCTGTACACTGAGGTCTTGTGCAGTACTCCGTCGATTAGCTATAACGACTCTCCTGAGGCTTTGATGTCTTCTATCACTTTTTTTTTTTTTTTTGTTCTGCCGGTACGTTTTGCTACTTCAGGCACGCCATGTGTCTTACATTTATTCAGTACATCCAAAACTGTTTACTTGGGTTTTTTTAAACGCCTCTCTGTTTCTCTTATGGACAACCCACTAATATAACACCCAACAATCTTTCCTTTCTCAAAGTCAGTTCTCTCACGCCGCGACATTTTCACTCAACCTCACGGTGCGATATGATCGCGGTCAGATGGAGTCTTGTTTTTATACCATTTACAGCAGTATCGCGCGTTTTAACAACACAGCGGTTCCGTTCATTTGCTTTTGAAAGCGTGTCCTGTGACTTTTGTCAATATAGTGTATCACGAATTACATTTTGTATTTTTTTAGCTACATGTCACAAATCGCATTTTTGCATAATTTTTCAAGGAACTGTGGATTTGTTTAAAATTACAATCAGTATCAGTTATGTTTAAGCAAAGATAAAATGTCCGACTCGATGTATTGTTTCACAAATCCCCTAAAAAGAAATTTTGTTTTGATAGCTGTAAAGGTTTTTATTTTAACAGATCAACAGTCTGATAGGTACACATTACAAAGTCGCTTGTACGATACTTCCAGTACTTGGTTTCTTACGGAACACAATACACCGATGAGCAATTACATTATGACCATCTACCTAATAACCTGTAGGACCCCCTTTAGCCCACAAAACAGCAGCCACTCGTCGAGGCACCGTTTTGATGAAGTGGCGATAGGCATACTGGAGTATCTGGCACCATAATGTCAACAGCAGGCCCTCCAGTTCCCGTACATTTCGGGGTGGTGGTGGTCTAGCGCGAACTGACTTTTCCAAGTCGAACCACAAATGCTCGATTGGGTTCATGCCAGAAGAATTTGTAGGACAGGGTATTAACAGAAAGTCACCAGCGTGTTTCTCGTACCATTCCTTGACGAAGCTGGCAGTGTGGCATGGTGCATTATCCTGCTGGTAATGGCCATCACCAGGAAGGAACACAGTTGCCATGAATGGGTTAACTTGGTCCTCAACGATATTCAGAAACCTGACAGCTGTTAGAAAGTGTGCTATTGGGATAATGGGGCCTAATGTACCCCGAGAAAGCACTGCCTATAGCATATCACCGCCGCCTCCTGCCGGTTTTCTCCCAACAGTGTATCCAGGTCCCATATCTCCAGTTGGTAAAGGACATACCCGCGCTCGGGCGTGTACGTGATCCCCCAGGAATCTTGATTCGTCAGATTAGGCCACTTTCTTCCAATCATCCACAGTCCAATCCCGTTTATCTTGAGCTCATTTAATTCGTTGCTGGCGATGACGTGCAGTGAGCATGATTGCCCGGATGGGTCTTTGGCTACGCAGGCACATGCGTAGAAGGCTACGATGAAATGTTTGCTTTGGCATATTGCCCTGATCACCAGTGCTGTAGCTGGGGGTGATTTGTCGCACTGTAGCTCTGCTGTCGCTATGAACAATGCGCGACAGTGTCCACCCCCTCTGACATCAGTGATTTGAGGACTACACGCGGCTGGACGACAGTTCGTCGTATCGCCATCTGTGCACCACTTTTGATACGTACTCACTATAGCGGCACATGAACAACTCACAAGCCTCGCGCCATTTCCGAAATCTTAGTTGCGAAGCGCCATGCCATTATAATTTATGCTTTATCAAACTTCGATAAATCAGCAGCTTTTCCCATTCTGACTCGGAACATTCTACTAACCGAAAGCCTGTCTTCGGGTTGTATATATGCTGTTCTGTGAACTTCACCTGTACCACCGTTAGGTCTCCAGGGGCGCTCATTTCTGTTGGCTTGGGGTGGTCATAATGGGATTGCTAATCGGTGTATGCAACATCAAGGCCAACAAATTGGAAGTGGTATACCCGACGCCACAAAATCTTTAATATCATGCGATATGCTATACAAAATGTCCGGATTCCTCAAAATCAGATTCGCCAACACACAAGGGTAAAGTTTTGCGACCAAGATTAATTTAGCAGCCCCTTTGCGTTTTGAACTTCCTTTGGTGTGAATAATCATTGATTCAGCGAAGGTATTTAATAATTTGTTACTTAAAACAAACCACTTTAAATTCAAGTTTTCCGCCCTTCCCCTCACAGTACCGGACATTTTCTGTCTTACGGATACGGACAAAATAAAAACCGGTGTTTTCCGTTAATATATGACTGGAATCACGGAAAACTTATGCTTTTCCGACAGTACCTCTTAAGAATGGAACTTTTCTGATACTTACAAGAGGAAGATAAACATTTCTGCCAATTCACGTATGAAAAGTATTTTCCCGTCATTTCAAGGAGTAGGTGGAGTCTGGAATATGCTTCGTTAATTCATGAATGTAATCACGTAAAATCTCTCGTTGATTTCGGGAAATATTTTACACACAAATTCAGGCACCAAAACTTTTGAAGTTATATAAGATAGTACAACTATACTAGTTATCCGAATTTATTGGCATATATAAAATCAAGGTTTCCAAGCTTTCGCTGGTTGATCAACCAGCCATCTGGTTGATGTGCGAAAGCTTGGAAACCTTGATTTTATATACGCCAATAAATTCGGATAACTAGTATAGTTGTACTATTTTATATATAGTTGGTGTACAGTTCCTTGTGTTATTATTTTGAAGTTATATTAATGTTTTGCCTGGTTATCGGTGTATTTGGGAACAGAGATGACCCACCTTTTAAAACAGGGGTTCTTAACCTATACCCAACTTTGGTCGCTCTAGTTTCTCAGAGAAAAAAAAATTAAAGTGTTATTTTTTTTTTATTTTAGATTTCAAATTTTCTTCGTATTTGACACGTGTGAAGGTCCCCGAATTTCTGGAGATGACATCACGGCGATCACCAGCGTTGATTCTTCCGGTCACTGGGATCGTGGGAATTTTTAGAACGTCACAGCGTTGCAAACTTCCCCCTAAACCTGTATTTTAACTCTAAATTTAACGGGAAAATCCCCAACTTGGCAATTCAGGTTTGCCACCTGAATCGTATGAAAAACGATCGTCAAATGCGACACAGAAGGGAGACGGCTGAGAGAGAGAGAGAGAGAGAGAGAGAGAGATAAAGTATGTGCTATGGATACTTTTAGCTAGCATTCATTAATAATAATAAAACGAAAATGCCTAGCTTCTAAAGTTTTCTTCGGATTTTGATGAAATTTCAAATGGGAGTTTATTTTGACATGTCTTGGTTACTGTAAAAATTACATTCGGTTATTTAAAAAATTGGATAATTTTTGTACACTTATTTATATTATTGCATTAGCATTTTTAATTTCAAAATAGACCCATGCGTCGCGAAGTTGATTGTCTTGTTGGTTTCGGGTCGTGGCCAAAAGAATGTTAAGAATTCATTTTTTTTAAATAAAACAAATAAAAAAATATTTGTGAATGGGAAGCATGAAATCCAGGTTCAATTTTCCCATGCGTTTTCTGGATTTTCATGCTGTAAAGTTTTTTGATTGCTTCATAGGAATGCACAGTTCTACATATCGTTTATTTGTTCGTTAAAAACTGGCTGATAATTTTTTTTAACTTACGTTCGTGTTCAAAATATTATACTTCATGTCTCTGGTCACTTTTGCCAAGTAAAAGTTTTGTGTTTATTTAGAAACCCTTTTTGACGATTTTGAGTTTTTAGAATAAAAACACATGTGCGAAAATTTACAATGTTCTTTATATTGATATACAAAATATCGATCTGAAGATATGGCTACACGTTTCCACATGCAAATCATAGGCCATGCTTTTATGCACAACTTTGTACAAAAACTGCTCCATAGCAGATATAATGCAGTTTCTCTGCGAAGTCATTTCACCTGGTGTGCCGAGCATCCGATTTTCCATGTTAGCTTAATTTAGATCCCCTCTGATGTTTTTCTTTTCTTCCGTGTTTGAATTTGCTACAGCGTTCTGGTGAGAGCTGAAAACTCCGCGAAAAGAAGGCTTCGCGCAGGAAGGCTATTCCTGCTCATTCGTGCCTTAACAAATTGCATTCCCTGCTAACACTCTGCAACTAACTACTTTAAGTCAATTACAGCCCTGAGCCTTGGCCGAAACTTCGATGGGGTTCCCGGATGGAAGACGATAACTCTGTTTCGTTCCGTCTAAAACTATCTTCTCTTCAAACCGAATGCTCCGGATAGCAATGTCACACGACGCACCCACTCTGATGGAGATTTATTTCTTCCGCTGGATATCTGCTTTACCCAGCCATCGAAGCAAAAGAAATACATGATTAACGGATGTAAAATTACCTTTTCTTAATTCAGTGAGTTTGCACTTCTATATAAAATACCATCTTAATAAACAAAACAAAATATTCCTTTTTAGTTGAAAAAACGTTTCATAGTACAACCATAGGACACAAATAACGCCGAGGATGGAATGGTCTAAAAATAGCTCCCAAGAGCGTACATTTTCCACATACGGGTCTCACATACAATCTCGAAGAGATTTCTGTCATTCCATTCATAGGCATTGGATCAATGTTTATACATTTTCGAGAAATTTCTTATATTACCGGTGGGTTTTTTTTGTTGTTGTCTTTTTGCGTACATTGTATCAGAAAGAAGAATTGTACTTTTTTTCAAATAACATCTTTAAAATGTTCAAAACCATTAAAATTCCTACTAATTTCGTTGTTTCTGTGGAAAGAATATTTGCGGACGATTCGAATTTATCAAAACCTGGTCACAGGTGGTCAACATTATTACGTGACTTGAATTCTAAATCCGTTTTGATGGTGTAGAATAATAAAGTAAACAGACAGCAAGCTTTCACCACTCACGGGTTGCTTCGTCAGGAATAACTGAGATAAACATCCTAAACAACAAACAGAAAGTAAAGAAATTCCGAGTAATTCAAATTTAAACTTAAACATATAATCCAGGTTGATTGACGCTTATGTCATGTCACGTAAAATTATCAAACATGGTAAATATGTCACCTGCAGAACTCGTATACTGGGGACTTCATTTGATGTTTCTTCATTGCAGGTATCCGTGATGGTTATTTTTTCTACTGATCCTCGTATTGATCTGGTCCTGGGAGTTGTGTAAGGAGCTATGAGCAACTTGAAGATAATATTAGTTAACAACTTGAAGATAATATTAATGAACAACTTGAAGATAATATTAGTGAACAACTTGAAGATAATACACTGCCGGACAATTGCTAAGGACGGATGACAATAGCAACGATAGCAACCATAAAATGGAAGACAGGAAACTGTGGAAATTAGCATAAGTTCGGGATACAGTAAAAAATGTTGTGCATATGCAAATTTTGGATTGCCGAACTTGTTCGTGACGTCATAGTGCTGATAAGAGATATAAAGGATTTGACGCGTATTGACCGTTGTTGTTCAAACGCAAAGTTGAAAGGGAAAGAATCAATTGACGACCTTGCAATTTTCAGTATGTCTTCCCGACATCACCTAGATGATTTTACGCGTGGCCGTATTATTGGCAAGATTGAAGAAGGGCTAAAAATAACAGATGTTGCCAGGGAGTTCGACGTCAGCCACAGTGTTGTTTCAAGGCTTTGAAAATCATTTCATACAAATGGAGAGTGTAGCAAACGTCACGGGGGAGGTCGTGTTCGCAGTACGACACCTGCAGAAGATCGTTACATAGTGCTATCAACAAAAAGACACCGGCGCAGCACAGCTAGTGAGGTAGCAAATCAGTTTATGGCTGCTACTGGCAAGCGGATCTCCCGAAAAACTGTCGCCAGACGTTTGCATGAAGAAGGACTATACGCCCGCCGTCCTGTTGTGTACATCCCATTGTCCAGACGTCACCGTACCGCCCTTTTGCAATGGTGCCATGAACATCGCAATTGGACTAATAACGACTGGTCTGCTGTCCTCTTCTCAGATGAGAGTAGATACAGTCTATCGTCTGATTGTTGACGACAATTGATCTGGCGTGATAGTGGTACTGCATATTGTCCAGCAAACATACAGGAAAGGGACCGATATCCGACATGTAGTGTCATGGTATGGGCTGGCATCATGATCAATGGCCGTACGTCCCTCTATGTGCTTCCAACTGGGACTATGACTGGCCAACGATACATTAATGATGTTCTGCTACCTCATGTTCGCATGTTCCGTGGTGCTGTCGGTGATAGATTCATTTTCACGGACGACAATGCAACATGTCATCGACCAGTCGCTGTCCAGGAGTGTCTTGAGAGCGAGGATATTCAACGCCTCGTATGGCCAGCACGTTTTCTAGATCTTAATCCCATATGTGGGATGCTTTGGGGAGGAGTCTTGCTGGTCGCCAATGCCCTCCAATAAACAAGGACACCCTCATCCGTGCACTGACAGAGGAATGGGATAAATTACCCCAACAGCTGCTTGATAAAGTTGTGCAAAGCATGGCATGACGTGTGAAATCTTGCATCGCCCTCCATGGTGGCCATATCCCGTATTGACATCTTACGCCGGAACGCCTGCGGTCGGTAATTGCATTTTTTTCACGTTTACGTATTCTGCTGCACAAAGTGGCCGCCTGTTTGTCCCTTGAACACGTTCCAAAGCCTTCTGGATTTCAGAGCACAATAAATTGTCTTTCTTGTAATGTCCTGGCATTCTGACATTATTTTATTTCACTTGGCATCCAACCACACTTACTTTTTATGCGCTATATAGCCGTTTATGATCCGTCCTTAGCAATTGTCCAGCAGTGTATTAGTGAACAACTTGGAGAGGATAGGATAATAGTAGCATTTCTAGTGAGAAAGCAAGTTCTGATTTATAGTAACATCAAGTACTACATACACTATATTGAAAAAAATCACCGGACACGTAGTAAAGAAACAAATCACAACATAGCATTTATTGACATACATTAGTACGGTGTCGGTCCACCTTCGGCCTAAGTCACGTTTTTCTGAGCTCCGTGTTGTGTGCCTATTTAGTGTGTTTCATCGTGTGGTTCGTCATTTTCCTTTCGTGTTCCTTCAAGCTGAAGGTTCGTGCTTTGTTTTGATACATCTCCCAAGTTGGTGAGTAGTTTATTCTTTCTGTTATCATCATTTGAATTGTCGACCTAGCTGGTCGATTTCTCAGGCAGCCCTCGTCATTAACAATGGCGGCGGCTGCTGCTGATAAGAGCGATGTCCACGCCCATATCAGCGAGGCATTTCCTGCCGCCTCCTCCTCCTCCTCGACACGAGACCAATCTCCTCCAATGCTTGTAGGTGACGTCACCCAACCACTAGAAGTGGAAAGTGACTCCTCAACTACAGCTCAAGCTTCTTGCCCTGCTTCGACCAGTGACGTCAGTGCAGCGCAACTCTCTGTTGCTTTAAGTGAAGACATGGATGTGTCTGACAGCGCTGCTAATTTACCCTCTACTTCCACTCAGTTCAAACAGCAGGTTGCGTTGCAGCCTTCACGCTCGAGTCCTGCTCCTAGGGCATACTCTGCCGCTCTTACTGGAACAAAAGCTCCTTCCAAGTTTGTTGCAGAAGTCTTACCAGACTCGTACGTCATTGTTGATGGCCTTACTGCCACCATAGATATTCCCGAAGATTCCCCAGCGGGAAAACAATTCTATTCTAGAATGGACTTCGGAGTGTGTTTTGATTCGCTCCCAGACACAAAGTTGAAAGAATATAGTATGGCTCTCAAGCAGATACTTCCAGCTGGAGCCAGTATTACTCACATGGCTCGAAAACCTCGAGCTGTGTTGGTGTACTTTGCTCTTAAAGAGCATGCGGATCTTGTCTTGACAGAAGGTTTGTCCCTCAAAGACGTCCATCTTCTACCAGAACCTGTCTCTCAGCGTCCAATCCAGGTTACATTTCATCCGGTTCCACCTGAGGTGTCAGACGTTGCGCTGTGCACTGTACTCAGTAAGTTCGGCCGAGTTGTTGGGCCAGTTACTAGTCTTTCAGCCGCGCCAAGAGATCCAGACGATAAATCCATAGGAGGATTTCGCCGAAGTGCAAGAGTGATCTTTCCATCTGATGAACATTTGCTCGCCTGCCCAAAGGTGCTCAACGTTCGTTGTGGACAGCAACGTAGGAGAATTGAAGTGACTACTTTCCTCCACTGCACTTTTTGCCACGGAGAGAATCATTTACGTGTGCATTGCCCACATCTAGCATCACAGGCTCCTGATAATTCTCCTACAACTTCTGGCCCTCTTCTGAGCCGAGCAACACCTTTTTCCACTGCACAGAAAGCTTCAGAATCGAAACTTTCACAAAAGTCGACTGCAGGAGTTGGTCAACGCGTGTCTACGGACCCTTTATCCTTCGACCAGCAACTGGATTTTCCCTCACTTAATTGTTCGCTTCCCATGAGTCGTCATTCTGTAGCGGAGTCCCCTTCAGGGGGTTTCTCCACTGCTCTTATCATTGATACTTCTAAATCTGCTGATGACGGATTTTCTGGCCACGAATCTCGAGTTAATGAGAGCTCAACTGAGCCTTCGCTGAAACGTCGTGGTTCTTCTCGAAGACGCCCACCGAAGAAGCCGACTGCCGCATCACCCCGCACCTCTCCCCGTACTGGTAGTACCTCTCGAAAGAATTCACCATCAAAGGCTGCTACCTCTTCTGTCCAGGCCGACGAAGAGCCTCCTCTTAAATTTGAGGATCTTGTCGAACACCTTAAGGATGGCTCGGTTCCTACTGGGCCGATTTCATTTGAAGATTTACATCAATACCTGTCACATAAGACAGACCACTCCACAACGCATGCTTTACTCTCAAAGTATGCATCGTTTCTCCCTCTAGTGCATGATCAGATCCAAGTCCTTAATCAATGCATCTCCCACCTTCGCAAGGAACATCCGTGGGCTAAAACCTATTTTAATCGACTCAAATCATTTCCTCCTGTTGTGAAGGCTCTTCAGCAAGCATTAATGGAAAAAAGTCTTCAAGATTGTATCTCTTAATTGCAGGGGATTTGCATCCCCATTTTCTAATGCCTTGGTACATGAAGACCTCACTCCGTTAGGAGCTGATCTTCTCTTACTACAAGAGACGAATTGCCAATCCACTACGATATTCTCACGATGGCGCCAGTGGAACTACACATTTCACCACGCCTACCAACTATCATCCCATAGTGGTCTAGCTATAGGTATCCGCCATACTTTCAACTCCATAATCACCTCTTTTTCGGTTCGAAACTTATGTCGAGACCTATTACAGTGTGCATCATTCACCATAGCTTCCACATCTTATCATATATTTAATATTTATATTCCAAGCTCTTCAACCCACTTGACAATACTTTTTACTCGCCTTCGTCGTGCCTTGTCTCGCATTCCTCCCACAGATCATGTTTTAATTGGAGGGGATTTCAATTGCACTCTGAATCCTACCCTGGACCGATCTCCTTCCACCAGAGAACGCCGTGTTAACTTGGTGAATCTTCTTCAGTCAGTGGTCTCCGACAACTCATTCATTGATGTTCACCGTCACTTCCATCCTTCATCGACTGTACATACTTGGCGCTCGCAACATAATCAAAATCCGTACACAGCTCGCCTTGACAGATACTACGCCTCATCTACTCTGCTTACAGCTGTGACAGAATCTATTATCACTCCTACAGCTTCTTCTGACCATTGTGCCATCGTTCTTATTATTCAAGCAGTTCCAGCACAACCCCGTACAATTCGTCCATGGACTCTTGACGACACTCTTCTTACAGATCCAGACTTCTGTACTTCAGTACGCTCCTTCCTTAAGGACAAACGACCTCAACTTCAATCAGCTCCTTGTGGTCTGACTTTTTGGTTGGACATTAAACAGCAACTCGTTCTCCACGTTCGCAATCTTTCTTTTAAAGCAAAAACGCTTCAAAACATGCGTCTCAACCATGTCCGTTCCATGCTCTCCATCCTAAGCCTAAGTGATCCTCTCTTCTGCCACTATCAAGAAGAACTGCGATCAATCCTCCTTCCTCTGGCTCAACAAGCTCTACGACGTCTCCGGCTACAACATCTATCGCCAGACGCATCCAATTACGATTTCCTTACATCCATGGAAAAAACACGAACAGCATCGAATTCACTTCGGCACCTTCGCCTCGCATCTGGAGAGGTGTCTGATGATCCACTCACTCTATGTTCCCAGGTCCGAAAGTTCTATACAGAGAAGTTCTGTGAATCTCCTCCGCCATCCTCTTCAGCTTTGGCATCACTTCTTTCTAACCTACCACAAGTTCCTCCCCATCTTGCCTCTTCTCTCCTCCTTCCTCCCACGTTCTCTGAACTATCCTCTACGTTTTCTTCTTTAAACTCTAGGGCCGCACCGGGTCCGGACGGCCTCACTTTCCTCTTCTATAAAACCTTTTTACCTCTCCTTCTACCATTTCTCTTTTCTGCACTTTCTGCTGCTTTCAATCACTCCCTCTACCGAGGCGATTCACAGTAGCATATGTTGTACTATTCCCTAAGAAAGGGGATCTCCTTGACCTGGGGAATTGGCGCCCTATCTCCCTCTTAAATCTAGATTATAAACTTTATACTAAACTTCTTTCCCAACGCCTTAACCCCATTCTCACTCACATTCTCTCCCCAAATCAAACTTACACAGTTCCCGGCCGTTCACTTTCTCATAACATCCATCTACTAAATGATCTAATCCATCTTGCCCGATCTCGCTCTGAACCCCTCGCCCTTCTCTCTCTTGACCAACAATCCGCTTTTGATAATATCTCACATTCCTATCTATCGGCTACACTCCTTCACTTCGGTTTTCCTCCTTCCTTCGTCTCTCTTCTTTTCTCACTCTATCAAGACGCCGTTCTCCAGGTCAAGCTGCCCACCTTTCTTACAGCGCCTATTCCCTTCCGCCGGGGAGTGCGGCAGGGTTGCCCACTCTCCGGACAACTCTTTGCAATCGCAATTGAACCCTTCCTCCGCTCTGTACACCAATCTTTTACAGCAGTTCTGCCACCACTCTCTGCCTGCACAAGACATCATGCCACTACCTCTGTTGCATACGCAGATGATGTCACCATCTGCATCCGTCATGACTCACAGTTTCCGTGTCTCCAACGTCTATTCGCAGCTTATGCCTCATGCTCCGGTGCAGCGCTCAACTCATCTAAAAGCACTGGTTTATGGTGCGGCTCATGGGCACATCGTGTAGACACCCCTTGGGGAGCAAGCTGGTCGTCCATCTCACAGCGCTTCCTTGGAGTTCATCTTGGTTCCTTGCAAGCTGCCCCCTCTACACGTGGAATGCTATTCACCCACGCTTGCTCAGGTCAACTGCCTCCTGGAGGAGAGCCCAGTTCTGCTCATCATTCTTCCAGAGAGCTCGCCTCTCTCGAACTTACCTGATTTCCTTGTGCACACACTCTTGGCTTGGTGTCAAGTCTCTACAACTCCGCCTTCATGAAATTACCCGTTGTCTTACTTCTCTGATTTGGACCTGCCACCACTGGGTCAGTGTCACAAAGCTTTGCCTCCCTCCGGATCACGGCGGCATCGGACTCCTTGATACACAGGAGTACTACAAGGCCGTCAGAATCACTACTTTTCTCCGTCTCTTCACGTCGCCAGTACCAGATGCCGTTTTAGCTAGGGACGTCATCGCCTCCCCGAGCAACCCTAACTTTTCTTTTCTCTCCTTACTACTCATGGACCACCGACCCCTCACCCTCATTCGACTTCCCCCTGTTTACCGTGAAGCTCTAACTTTCCTTCGTTCCCTCCCTCTCTCTCGTTCTCCACCTGATTCCACAACTGAGCTCCTTGCTGAACCCCTCTTTTATTCTTCGATTCTTCACCCCTCTCATCTTCCGTACTTTGCCTATCCTACCTGGCTCCGAGCAGGTGTGGTAACAGTTAAAGATCTCACTAACCCTGACCTTTCTTGGCGACCCTTCGCCAGTCTCCCTCCCTCTCTTCTCCTCTCCTCCTCCTCTCGTGACATCTACGACTCTATTCTCTCATCTATCATTTCTCAATTTCCTCATCTTGCTTCCCACTCAGGTCTTTCCTTTGTTCCTTCTGCTTCTCTCCCATTTCCTCTTTTCTTGCTTACTTCTGGCTCAGCTCATCCCATTTCTTCTCTCTCGGTGTCAGCTCTTTATCGGTTCCTCTCTATGTCCCATTCTTCTCCTCCTCTCCCCATTCCTGATGTTCCCCCTGCTGCCACTGCTACGGTGTGGTCAGCCGCCCTGTCTCCTCTTTCTGCTCCTCTAGAAATTAATACCCATTGGCTTTTCCTCCATCGCCGCCTTCCTGTTCCCTCCGTTCTTTTCCGAATGTCTCTTCTCGATTCCCCTCTTTGCCCTTTCTGTGCTCGGGAGGCTGATGTCTCCCATGTCTATCAACACTGTGTTATATTACTCCCAATGCTGAACTTAGCATTTACTGTCGCCCAATGCTCCATTACAGCAGATCTTACCTTTGATGCATATCGGACTCTTCTGCTACAGAACTATCCCCCAGTCAAGCTCCCATCAGTCTGTGCCTATATTTTTATTTTAGCGAAGCATGTAATCTACGTGTTTCATCAACGCTGCAGATATTTGACTACTCCTCTGACTGTGCATGAAGCTTCTACGGCATTATTATGCCATTTCCGCGACCGTCTGACATCTCGACTTCGGCTAGAGTATTCTGTTGCAGTTACTCAGCGTCGGGAGAGCCAGTTCCTTGCCACCTGGTCACCGGCTGCCTCATGGTTTACCAGCTCGCCAGCGTCATTGTATCTGACGGTCGGCAGATTTGGTATTTGACCTTTTTGAATCAGCAATGCATATGTAAATATCAACAATCTGTTTTCAAGATCTTTGCACGGCTTGGAAATTTACCGCATGGGTTTTTTTATAAAGGGCTGCACGTGTTTACACAGCAAATTGTTTTTTGTGACACTCATCTTGTATTTCTTTTTTTTTTTTTTTTTTTCCTACATTGACGTTCAAGTTAGTTCGTCTTTAGTTTACATTTTGAGTATAAATATTGCAGTTAGTCATTAGCATAGTGCTGTATAAACATAGATATTGTTTCTGCAGTGTAGTTTTTTGTAATTTTGTTCTATTTTGTTTCCCGAACATGTTTGCACTGTGCTGTATAATTGTACATAGTTTTCAAAATATTGCGGAACAAGTAATCCATCTTATTTGCATCAGAATGTCCAAGTTTAGTTATTTCCTGTTATTAAACATTCCAATGATTTGTCTGATAATCAGTTTTTTAAATTGCATAGTACTGTACATCCTTGTAAATATGTTGTGTTAAAACTCACTGTCATATCGTACCTTCTTTCAAGAGACATGTTGACTAATGATTCTTACTGTATTTATTTTTGCACAAGTTAGTCAATTGCATGGTGTTGTACTCATGAGTAATATATTTTGAAAAACATTTTACCTATTTTGTTCTTTAGTGTGAGGTGATGCTTGGTACTATCATTCTTCTATCAATACATATGGATAGTGAGAATATGTTAAAGCTTTCTTCATCGTGTGTTTTCTTATTATACTCACATTTTCTATCTGGTCAACAGAATAGTGTTACATTTCTGTATATGGTCCGCTTTTGATTTGTAACATGTTGACACTGTGCTGTATATCTGTACATTGTTTTTGAATATTGCCGAACAGGTAATATATTATATTTACACCAGGAAGTCCAAGTTTGTTCTTCTCCTGATATTCATCATTTCATTGATTTGTCTTATGATCAGTTTGTCAATTGCTTTGTACTGTACATTCTTGTAACTATGATGTGTTACACCTTACTGTCTTATTGTATTGTTTTTTTTTTTTCTTCAAGAGAAATGTTGTCTCCTGAAGCTCTCAATTTTCTTGAACAAGTTTGTTAATCGCACAGCAATGCACTTATGAGCAATAAGTTTTTTTGTTAAAATCCTTCCTCAATGCCCAGACATGCTTGTCGCTGTTCATTTATCACGAGCTGTAATTTTGCTCCATTTTTCAACTTGTGCACTATGCTGTATATTTTTATATAGGTTTTAGTAGTTTAACGATCTTTGATCGTATTTTATTTGTATTTAGACGTCCTTATTAGTTCGTCTCCTGATTTCTACCTTGAATAAAGATATTTTGAAACCACCTTTGGCCTTAATGCATGCACTGACCCTTCGAGACAGGCTTTCGACAAGGTTTTGGAACACAGCCATAGGTATGCGCTTCCATTCAGTACATAATGCTATCGCTAACTGCTGCTGAGTAGTAGGCTTTGGTTCCAAACTTCGAATGCATCGCTCTAATTCATCCCATAGGTGCTCTATGGGATTAAGATCAGAGCTCTGTGTCATGTGTCTTCCACTTATTCAGTACATCCAAATCTGATGCTCTGATTTTTCTGGCATATACAATTTTCCAAACAAGGGAAACAATTTTAAAACACTCGTTAAATAAAAAATAAGGGTTTTATAAGTTGTTGGTTCTGCCCGTTCGGTGCGGTGTTTCCCACGCCCGCCCTCAATTGTTCTTCCGCGGACGTTGGAAGAACCACTGAGGGAAAGTGTGTGTAACACTGCAACAAAACATTTGAAAACGGTGTTCAAATGCGCACTATATTGACAAACGTCACCGGACACCTAGAAGAGAAACACAACATAACATTTATTGACATGCATTAGTACGGTGTCGGTCCACCTTTGTCCTTAATGCATGCACTGACACTTCGAAACATGCTTTCGAGAAGGTTTTGGAACACACCCATAGGTATGTGCTTCCATTCAGTACATATTGCTATCGTTAACTGTTGCTTAGTAGTAGGCCTTGGTTCCAAACTTCGAATGCGGCGCTGTAATTCACCCCATAGGTGCTCTATGGGATTAAGATCAGGGCTCTGTGTCACGTGTCTTCCACTTATTCAGTACATCCAAAACAGTTGACTAGAGTATGTTTAAACGCCTCTCGGTTTCTCTTATGGACAACTCCCTAATATAAAACCCAACAATCTTTCCTTTCTGAAAGTCCGTTCTCTCCCGCAAGTGGCGTAAGTGTGCTGTCTTTGGAACTGTGTTTCCTCTTCTAAATATCAGAATGAATTCTTTTTATAATGCTTGCCATTCGCTGTGGTAAATGTTGTGAGCTTTATTTGTTTTAAATAATGTAAATTTCCACCGCTCCGGTTGTAAATGCATATGAGCATATCCTGTGTTTTTTTGTGATGCACAGTTCCGCTGCTAGAGAGTGTCCATTTATGCTTCTATTCGTAAGAGTACTTCCAATGCAAAAAATCCAGTTTCTGATAGGATACTTAATCTTCATTACGAAAAACATTATTCTGTCATTTTCTTCTACAAATAACACACAGCTTTCCTGCTAGGAGATGTGAAATTGTATTATATGTTCCTTCATATCTTCGACCTGTAAAATTCTGTTTTCTTCTGATATCTGCCTCTATGAGAGAAAAATGTTTTTTGTTAACTGGTTTTATTCACTATGAAGAACAATGCGAACATTGTGTATTTTAAATAATGTGTAGTTTTTGCGCCAGCGAGTTAAAAAGCATTATTTTTTTCTTTTTCGCTAATTACCTCAGTTTTCTAAAGTCTAGTATGAAACTTTCCTTTTGTGTATGAAAGGATGCAAAAGCCGCAGTCATTTTACACCCATGAATTTAGTGTTATCTTTATAGCATTTTTTGCGTCTGTTTCTAGGTTATTGTTCTCCATATGCATCAGACACCGTAAAGATAAAGTTTTGCTGTAATAAAATGCCAAAACTTAACTAAACTGGGAATAAAATCAAGTCCTTAAGCTCAAGCGTAGGGCATCCGCGTTTCTTTAAGAGCACATCAGAAAGAAGGTGTGGAGAAGAGTCATATAATGCAGTGGCGTTCAGGAATAGTCCCCCCACCCCCGCAGAAATATCTTAGAGACTATTTTGCAAAAATCTATCAGCTTTCAGTTACCCAAATTTTTAAATTCCACATTATCAATTAGGTTTTACTCGTGTTTCAATATTTCAAATTCTTTGGAACCTACAGGTATTTTTCCAAAAACCAAAATTATTGCACTTTATTGTGCAATACACAAATGTGCACATTGTAATTAAAACGATTGCCCTAGTTTCATACAAATACGAAACATTTACTCCGAAGTTAATTATAGGCAATTTTTTTTAGGACACTAAGACCCAGGAGCGGATCCAGAATTTTTGTGAGGAAGGCTGCGGCATAAGTGTCGGGAATAACCGGGGATCTTTCTGTTATTTTCCCGCAAATTGAAAATGTGTTCTTAGTATGTCTGTAAATTCTTCCAATTAATTAACGGCAGTAATGTACTTTTAAGTAACACTTCCTTTCACGAAAAAATATTCAATTTGTTATTAAAACCTGACAAATCGAAGTTTTTCCTTGGTTCCTGATGGGGGTGCACCCCCCCTTCCCTCCGGATCCGCCCCTGCTAAGGCCATCTACTGTGTTTTCTTTGAAATGCCTCACGATCAAAAACATAAAACATGTAACTGTCGTTGGTTGGTGCGAATTTTTTGGCGTAGGGTTCTCACTTCTCAATGGGCCAAAGAGCACCATGCCAAACGGTTTACATCAGAAACAAAAACAGCATAAACAAGAAAGATGACACCGAATTTTCGGTTGCAATAAGCACGTCTTTTGAATCCTTTCTGACGCAAATAAAATTTATCAAAGCTATTCAAAGTCAATGGAACCGGTATGGAAAACAATACTATCTGACGGAAGAAAGAAGTTTTTTAATGGGGTTTTTAATCCCTCAGATATTGCTGGAAACGGAATTCTGAGCTTACGCCCTCTGGTTGCAGACTTGTGCGTTAAGAAAAATATGAATATATATAAGAAACATTTCGCACTGGAAACGCTCTCCAACACCGAAATAATTTTTCAAATCGGACTCTTGGAAACAGAGATATCGACAAAAAATAGATGTGACTTTACGTCCCTTAGTGGGAAAACCATGCATTATTTTAGGAAGAATATGTTCTCAAAAGGTTTTTCCATATGAGCGGTATCGGTCCAAGAAAAAAACATTTAGTCGAGTTTTCAGGAACCCATATTTTGCTACACATACATCAGAAGCAGAAATTAACACTCATGCCCCCTCGCGGCCAAACCATTATTTAACAAACATTAGAAATTATGTGAAAGATATTTTTATTAGGTCTCGTGTGTGTGCGATACAGGAATAATAATTTTTCAAATCGGAGTTTTAGAAGCAGAAATGACGCAGAAAATTCAATTTACATTTGTGTCCCCTAGCGGAAAGTCTATGATTTACTTGAAATTTTTGAATTTATAGGAAAAACATTTCGCATCGGAAACACTATCCACAAAGAAGGAATTTTTCAAATCGGACTTCTAGACGTAGAGATATTGACAAAAATAAGATATACATCTACGCCCCCTGGCGTAGAAACCATGCATTATTTCAAGATGTTCCTAAAATGTTTGTCGACATGAGTATCATTGGTCAACAAATGACTTTTTTCGCAATCAAGATTTTAGGAACCCATATTTATCTGCAAATACATCAGAAGCAGAAATGAACACTTACGCCCCCTGGTGGCCAAACCATTCTTCTCCAAGCATTAGAAATTATGTGAAAAATATTTCCCATCAGGAACTCTATCCGGTGCAGAAAGAATTTTTCAAATCGGAGATTTAAAGGAAGAGATATAGGAGAAAAAGCAATTTACGCCCCCTAGCGGAAAGTCTATGAATTCCTTGAAATTTTTGAAATTATATGAAAAACATGTCACGCTAGAAACTCTATCCAACAAAGAAGGAATTTTTCAAATCGGACTCCTAGAAGTAGAGATATTGACAAAAATAAGATATATTTCTACTCCCCCTGGCGGAGAAACTGTGGAATATTTTAAGAAGAAAACATTGCGAAAAGGTTTATCGATGTGAGTGGCATCAGTACGCGAAAGAATTTTTTCAATCGATATTTTAGAAGCTTGAGTTTTATGGCAAATACATCAGAAGCAAAAATTAACCCTTACGCCCCCTGGTGGACAAAGTATTCTTTACCAAAAATTTGAAATTCTATATATAATATTTTCCATCAGGAGTTGTATCCGCTGAATAATTTTTCAAATCGGAGTTTTAATAGAAGAGTTATCGGGAAAAATGTATTTTACTTTTACGCCCCCTAGCGGAAAATCAATGCGTAATTTAAAAAAAGTAACTATTGGGTTGTCGGAAAAGTCATGACGTATTTTAGCCATGTTTTGCAAAGGTAATTTATTGATAGAAAGAACAAAGATCAATCAATGATATAAGGCCCGCTTTGTTCGATAACCTTTTGCCATCTTTCAGTGAGCTGCAGAATGCCTCGTTCATAGAAGGACCTGTCTTTCGTGGCGACAAACTGTACAAGGTGCTGATTTACAGCCTCATCAGAATTGAACGTTATATCACGCAAGGACTGTTGAGCTGAGTGAAACAAGTGGAAGTTTGACGGCGCAAGGTCAGGCGAGTATGCTGGTTGTGGCAACACAACCCACCCAAGCTCCAATAATTTTTGGCGGGTGATCAAACTTGTGTGTGGTCTCGCGCTGTCGTGATGGCACACAACACCTTTACGATGTATGAGCTCTGGACGTTTCTGGATAATGGATTTGTTCATACTGTCCAATTGCCGACAGTACACATTCGAATTGATTGTTTGGTTCCATGGTAGGAGCTCGAAAAACCCGACACTTTTAAAATCCCACCACACTGAGACCAGAACCATCCGCTGATGAATGTCGGCTTTGGATGTCGTTTGAGGCGAGGCAACACGTCGGGACCAAGACCGTTTGCGCAGCACATTGTTGTACACAATCCACTTTTCGTCACCAGTTATCAGCCGCTTCAAAAAAGGATCGTTTTTCTCACGTTTAATGAGCATATCGCAGATGTTTATACGCGCTGTCAATTGAGCTTCTTTGAGTTCATGAGGAACCCACACATTGAGCTAGCTTAGGTATCCCAGCTTCTTCAGGTGGTCTTGAACGTTTGAATGATAGATATGCAATGTGTCTGCAACCTCTCGTGTCGTGTAACGTGGGTTTTGCTTGATCAGTGCCTTGATTTGGTCGTCATCAACCTCGGTAGGCCTCCCGGACCGAGGAGCATCGTTGAGGTCAGAATCACCAGCACGGAATTTTGCGAACCACCACTGGCATTGACGTTCTTGTAGATCATTATCACAGTACACTTTACGCAACTTTTCACAAGCTTGACGCGCTTTCTTCCCTTTACGGAAGTAAAACAGTAAAATATGGCGAAAAGGCACAGTTTGGTCTTCCATCTTCAACTTGATGTCAAATCTCCGCAAATCAACCAAATCGCTCACTATTCCTTTTAGACTGCAGCTAGAACTGTCACCTGTCAAATGTCATAACGGTAGAAGAGATGCGCATGCCTCTAGTACTTCCAAAACAACCCAACCGCCATCGGGTGCCAAAATACGTCATTACTTTTCCGATAACCCAATATATCTAAAATGCTCTTTGACATAAATGGAATCCAAAGATGAATTTTTTTTTCAATTGGATATTTAGAAGCAAATATGTGGAATAAAACTTATTTTTGAATTCGACATCATGTGCATTTACGCCCTCTAGCGGCGAAATTGTACATCGTAAAAAAAAAACGAAACGAAGGATCATCATTCGCATATTTCAAGCTTCCCAATGCAGAAATAATTTTTCAAATCGAAGTAATAGTTGCAGAGATATCGTGGGTACAGACGGACGGATGGATGGGAGGGCTGACGGACGGACGGATGAACCGGTAACATAAGCACGATCTTTTTTTTACAAAAGACGTGCTAAAATTATAACAAAAGGTGAGGTACAAGCAAAAACATGACGGAAACCGTGTAAATGGCCGACAATCAGACAACGGACTGCACGGAACG
This sequence comes from Macrothele yani, assembly GCA_039090855.1. NCBI lineage: Eukaryota > Metazoa > Arthropoda > Arachnida > Araneae > Macrothelidae > Macrothele > Macrothele yani. The sequence goes on from CM077011.1 coordinate 166,524,248, forward strand.
AAAAACACCCCATGTAACTGCCGTCTGGCAGTATCTAACAACCTAGTCCGATTTATACGAAAATGTAGAACATAAGTTAGTGGATAAATAACAGTTAAGAATTGTGGCACACAGAAAAAACAATTCTGAAAATGTATATTCTTGAATATGAAAAACACATTTAACATCACGCCGCAATATTTTGTGCGTAGTAAATAAAAAGTCACCGCAAAAAACATCTTTTAGTTCATTATATTCTGAAGGGTCCGTAGTTATGTGTAAACGAATGTAATGCATAACTCCTTATCCTCTTTGGTATAAAAAATCCAGTCATTGAACTGATGTTTCTTCAACATCATCTTTTTAATATATGTACATGTATAGGAACTATTGCTTTGGCTGTGAAAAGGGACCTCAAATCCTCTCTAATAAATGCTTTTCCATTGTCCAGTTTTTGTGAACTAATTTCGCAAAAATTATTTCTAATTTTTTTAATTTTTTATTGAAAAAAACTTTTCTTTTTAATACTTTATTCAAAGCTGCCATCAGAATTCCCGGCAATTTTCTTAAGCAGTTTCATATGAAATCTCCGCTAAAAATTTTGTAAAATACTTTTGCTGAGGCTTGAGGCCCTCTTAGAAGTAAGGCACCTCCTTAGTGCGGGATTGCGGAGTTGCCCCTGATTAAATGAATGTCTCCTCTGACTTATATTCAGACGTTTATGCTGTTATTTACCCCATGTCAGTAGTTGTTGTTTTGACAAACCTACATGCCGTTTTGCAGTATTTGAAAAAAAAACTATTTTAGTCAACATTCAGGCTAACTGAATTAAACTTTTAATTTAAAATTACAGTTTTCATTTAGACGTAGGAAGCATCATATAAAAGTGATGATGTAGATAATGCGGTAGAAATAGCTTGCGTTTCACGTACAGCCCATCTTCTTAAGATTTAGTTGCTTATATGATAAATTGTCAACACTAAATGTAGCGTCACAAGCACTTTGATTATTTACAAATAAATCCTGATATTCCGGTTTTCAGTATCGACTTTCTGTCTCCCAGAAGCAGAAATTCACGAGCATCAACAAGCCAAATTCATCAGGTATACATAAACAACCCTTGGGCACCAGCTTGCGTACCGTCAACTCAGAGATAAGTTTAAATATAAGAAACTGTTATAACAGTTATTGCAGCCTGGTGGCGCTGTGGTCTAAACGCTGGTTTCTGACTATGGGTCTGGTTTCGAATCACCGGAGGATATGGATGGTGTGTTTGTCTTACGTAACTGGCTCTTTCCATTTTCTGGAACCAGTGGCCTTGATTTATAGGGACGGGCTACTGCTTGTGCCCCATCGATTGCTCTGTGTGCTCGTTAACGCCCTCCTCCAAGAACGCGTCCATTAATTTAATAACAGTTTTTGCGAATTCAACATGAGTTTCTTTAAATCTAAAAGAACAATTTTTATTATTCAACAAGTTCACCACAGACTAGATGATAGGTTTCCGAAGCTTAAAATATTAAGAAACATTCTATAACATAACCTGATACACCAGAACGCAATTCATAATGAGTTTTGCGAAGAAAATCCCTTTTTTTGCGGGTTGTGGTATCCGAACTCACGCCTCCTAGCTCCGTAGTTAGTTGTTCTCCCAACTAAACTGCACCGACGAAGCTTATCGCTGCAAATTTGCTTTCTTGACATGTGCTTCACCTTCGAGGTAAGTACGTCACAGTTTATTAAGAAATTTAAATTTAAGAAACTCTGAATTATATGAAACGCTGGATATATTAAAACTTTTCGAGTAACAGCAAGAAATTTTGTAAGTTTCATGCTGCAGTTGCACTGAAATAACTACCGCAAGAGAAACTGGTATGTTGAAGTTTAACTGATTATAGATACGAAAACAGTTTAGATGTATAACATCTTTTGGAAATGATATTTTTTTCGCTTGCTTTGATATCATTCAGATCTTTTCTTAGAGAATATCTTCTTATCTGACGTTTTCCCTGTATCTTAATGCTACCAAAACTTGAACGAAGTCATGGGTCCAACAACTACCGGTGACTGTATTTTAATTCAGTTATCCTCTTCCTTTGCTATTGCTTTAGTCTCAAAGAACGGTTGACTCATCGACTTCCTGACTCGCGCCCCAAGAATTACACCACCCTCCTGTGAAACATGAGTGCTCGGGAGAAACCGCACGTGGAGTGGTTGGGGGAGCAGTTTCGGTTCTCCGATTTTTTTTTCTATTCCTTAGCTCCTAGTAAAGCTTCTGGGATCATGAAAGTACACCAAGTGCTGCATTTCTTGGGTATACGAGAGGTCTCCCCAAAGCTTAGACACAGGAAGTCTCTAATACCATTATTCCATCTTGTTGACGCAGCACCACGTTTTCTTCTTCCTTCAGTTCTTTTTTGCAGGACTGTCTTGAGCATTAAGTCACCTATTCTGGCTGTGTGTCCAAAATAAACAAGGTTGCGTCTTCTGATTCTTTGAAGAGGAATATTTGGCTTTCTGCAGCGTTTGACATCCATATGCATTTGTTATTAATTATAAAGAAATATGGAACACTTTTACATAGCACCATATTTCAAAACACATCAACCTCGATTGATTTGTCTGTTTTTATTTTTTTTTTTTCAGATTTCAGCCTTGACTATCATGGGTTATTGTTCGATTATTTATAAAATTCAGACTACTAAAGCTGGTCTTGATGGAATTACCTTCCCTTTTTCAGCATTTCTGTCAAATCAGCAAGCAATCTCTTTTCTATCCTTTTCTTAACGTCATTTCAGGAGGACAAACTTTTGTTCCTTTTTTATTCTAAAGGTATTCGTATTATTCCACTTATTCCTTTCATTAATAATTTATTCTGATTTTCCAAAAACCTGTTTATCATATAATCGGAGATTTCAAGAAAGTCCTGTGCTTTTGACACTCGCTAAAAAAATGACTTTATGGTTATTTCCATTTTTCTGTGACTACAGTATGTTAAGGTTTGTCATTCTCGTACAGCAGATAATTTACTTTCCTTGCCTAAGACTTCGCGTCCAGGACCTCATTCATGATGTCTTCGGTATGAACAGTATATGAATTGAAAAGACGTTGACATAAAATTCATTCCCATATAAAAATTATTGTTGCCCATATTGGTTCCAATAATTTTTTTTATCTCTGAAGGGGATTCTTAAACAATTATGTGTACTTGGAATCCCACATTCTGACTGAGAGGCATTCTAAATCTATATTAAAAAAATTACGATGTCAGTCACCTATAAAATAAACTGCTTAAACGTAGAGACATAAAATTTGGAAACCAAAAGGAGGGACTAATGGGGGCTGCAGTTCGGACCTCTTTCTTGAAATTTGAGTTTGCTGATTTTCAATTAATTACATTAATTTTTAAATCATTCAATTACTATTAAAAAAACCGTTGTTAAAATCTGATATTGTAACTTTATTTTAAATACACCAGACTGTGAATACTCAAAAAACGCATATAGCGTATTAAATCCGTTTATTTTTGGGGTGTAATAAGCACAAAGATTCGCCAAGCATTTTTATGTCTACCATTACCTTGAAAAAGCTTCCCAGTGGAGTTCGAAGCCTTGGTGAACGTTCCTTTCTGCTTACTACACCACAAACATAAACCGATTTAATACGCTATATGCGTTTCTTCAGTACCTAATGTTGTAGTTTCCTGTACCACAGGCTGGCTCAACAATATTTTATTTCATTTTAACGCAATATGCAACATATTACAATCTTGCACAACAATACTTATTACACAAATTTATAACGAGGAACAGTACATCAATTAAGTAGAAAATAGTAGCACTGTACTAGCGATCCGATTTATTGGCGTAGGAAATAAACACATAAGCGTTTCCAAGTTTTCGCACATCAACCAGATGGCTTTTTCAAGGAAGTTAGACAGAAACTGGGGTATGTGCGAAAGCTTGGAAACGCTTATGTGTTTATTTCCTGCGCCAATAAATCGGATCACTAGTACAGTGTTACCATTTAATACTTATTACACCTTGAACAAACGGAAGAATATTTCATCGCGCTATTTTGCTTATAGTACGAGAACGTCAGTCCCAAGAGGTTAGAGCTGATGCAGTTAGGATAACATGAAATCGCGAAGCTTTTTGAACAGACGACGCTTTGTTGATTACCACACCCAGTGGGACACAGGCAGTAATTTTTCACCATTGAATCACTAGGGAAGAAACCGTTTTTCCTCACAAACCTCACGCATTTTTTGAAATGGAATACTGCTGTGCATTTGTAAGTGTCAAATCATCCACTAAAGCCCGTAGTAGTGTAACCTTTTATGAGTGATTTACATAGACTTTTAATTTTTCTATTAATTATGTGTCTTCTAGAAAGTCATTGAAGTGTAGTCATAAATAACTGTTGGTTCTGAAACTTGGCAAATTTTTAGAACACGAGAATTTATCAAACCTTGCCCTCAAAATGTAATTTACACTAATGTATTAATTTGCGAATAATCAATACTATTTTCAATACTATTTTTGCATTTGTGTTATTTTTATTCTCAACCATACTACTATATGAAGGTCTTGATCTATGCTTTTACGGTTGGAGATACCGCATCACGGAATGCTTGTATATGCAGTAATATAGTAAACGAATGTTTAACATAAAGTGATGAATTAGTGATCTTATGTTTAGAGCTGTTCATGTTAACTAGTTCCAGGCCACCCCAGTGGCGGAGTGGTCTGAATGATGGCTTCTGACCATTCTTCCGTGATGGGTCCGGGTTCGAATCCCGGTGAGGCATGGATGTTGTGTTTGTCTTACGGCACTGGCTCTGTCCCTTCCCTGGAACCAGTGGCTCTACATTCAAGACGGGCGACTGCTTATGCCCATCAAGCTGTTCACGCTGGTCGTTAAACCATCAATAAAAAAGAATTAGATCCAGTAAACGTTTAAACGAAGTTTTCATTGTAAATACTATGAAATGGCAATCATTTCAACTGACTGTCCCATTATCATTTTAAGTCCTGCAGTTTATGTACTCTGAACAATTCGATTTTGTATAGTATAACGTACAAGGTTTTTCCGCGCCGGGCATCGAAACCGGGTACCCTTACTCCGGAGTAAGTCGCTCTCCCAAATGAGCTACGCCGACAAGTGTTCGCACTGCTATCTGCCTTTATATCGTGTGCTTCCTGAGGTGGAGGCAAACACGAAAGGTACACCCCGTAAACTGATACGTAGTAATGTATGCATGTCTTAAGGTTAATGTTAATGTATGCATGTCTGAACTTTAAATGAGCGATAAACATATATCACTGCGAACCTTAAGCATCCATTATATGTTACCTAATAATCGGTTCTCCTTTTACTGATCCGCATGTTGAATTTTAAAGATATAGAGCAAACAACTCTGACAACATCAGTCCCGTCTTCATAACTCAGTGTCATGTTAGAAGCTATTACAAAAGTCGCTTTGCTATTGGCGTAGCAACTTATGTGTGCTGATCATTCACACAACAACGGGCATCTTCATGGACGCAGGCTAATACTACAAACTTATGAAACGTATGCGGGAAAATGTTACGGGAGAATATTAAATTTTTGAATGTACTACATCAGAGATAAAGAATCTTTTTCATGTTGGAAGTCCGCATTAAGTTTGCTATAATCTAACAAAGCCGCTTTCAAGAAACTTCAGTTAGATATACTTCGAAATGCATTGTACATATTTTTGTAAAAGTCTTACTATGTACTTACTAACTAAATAAAATGAAAACAAAATGTTAATTCTAAAGTTAACTAACCTTTAATGACTTTGTTGACAGTGCTTTTTGTTGGAAAGCATTTGAATATTTCGTTGCAGCATGGAGGTTCGCGCTTGTAGCTGATTGGCTACATGGGTATCTGTAATTTGTGACGTCAAGGTCATTTTTATTTAAGTTAGGTTTGAGAATGTAGATTCGCAGCAGTGACTGGAAAGCACGAAAGCATTTTTCGTGCATGTCGCCCAAGGCGTTGGTATTCTATTGCATGTTTCCATATTTCAACTGGATCTTTCTTAGCGTCAAGTAAGGACTTTAAAATGCCATCTTCTGAGAGCTCAGCCAATTCCATCTGTAGTTCTTTTGGAGCCACAGAACGAAATCATGAGTGTAGCAGGTGTCAAAATAGCCCTTATGACTTACCAATGTTTTAATTGTGGCCGTCAATCGCGGAGCATTATTTCGTTGAATCTTCTTTTACTCTTTGGTATTTTAAAAACGGTCATCTTAAGATTAAAAAAATAATAATAAACGACGAAAAAAAATCATATTGATGAAAATAAAAGGATTTTTTCTGCAAAATTTGAATCCACTTAAAAGTCCGCACTTATTGGCCTAGAAGACCGCAAGTTCCCATCCCTGCACTGCACTGTTAAAATTTTTGTGGTAGGTTGCACCAAAAAGTGGTGCTACACCATCTGCATCACTTTCTGAGAAAAGATACGCCTTTGTTTGGTGCAAACAAAACCCAACAACAACGTAGTTTATGTTGTTGTTGGGGTTTGTTTGTGTTTTTGCTTATTACGTTTCAGACGTTGGAATGAATTTTTACGTTTTATTGACTGATTATAGAAAATTGGCAACAACGTTTGAATGAGGACGAAACGACAAGGGTTACCTATTCCATCTTTCCTTGAATTTCAAGATTAAAATGCTATTATGATAGGTACTTTAATCAACTATTGACTGAATCACGGCTAATCACCTAGCTATTTACATTTACATTCTGCTCGTTTCAACCTGAAACGAGCAGAATGTAAATGTGGAAAACAGCTAGCAAAAAAATGTCTCACTTGGTATTCTTTGCTTGGAACTGAGTGACCTTAGGAGAACATTTCTGGGGAACGCTTTTTTGAAACAGATGCTCAGAAATGTAGTGAAAGTCCCTGATCTCAGGAAGAGAGTTTCAGACTTCATTAAATTCATGATTTTCAGTGAAAATCAGATCTTGAATGTACAACGAGAATTAGACTCTTCTTTTAAATAGAAAACAATAACAGTGTCCCTCGGCTGTATTTGGGAAATGCTAATTTTTTTTAATAATAAATCATTTAACTTACATGTTTATACCCGGAGGTGGTGCCTTTAAACCGAGGCATTGTTCGATCTAACACTAACGCTTCTGTTTTCAATTGTCATTTAAAATTTTTGCTGTGAAATTGAAACTCTCGGAAAAGAATTTATCATATGTTAATGTGTAAATTTTCTTAGTGAATTTCATTGTAATTTTTCGGTACAAACATATTTGGTAAATTTTCAATTTTGATGAGCCTTGGTACTGTGATTTGATATTTTTAAGGATTTGTATTCCGCTTCATGTGCATTTCTTATACTTCACTGCTACACTTTTGCATGTCTTCACTGTGATGTTCAAATTAGCAAATGAGTATCATGAAATGTTTCGAGATTCTATGATTACCCATAAGTTAGGATTTGGGGTTTGTTAAAACATTTTATCTCATATTTCTTTTCGATTAATTCTCTGCAGATATCTTGTTCTACTTTGAACGTAATAATTTTTGTTTGTTAGCAAAGATTGGTAATGCATTTTCGTTTGTTAAAAAAGGATCTACACTGTAAAAAAAATTTCTGAAATTCACGAGCCACTTCCCGTCATGTCTTTCGTGAATTAACTAAGCGTATTTCTGATACAACCTTTTCCGTGAAATGATGGAACGAAACCTGAATTTCAAACATTTTCCGATCACGGGAAAATTCTGAATTTTCAGAAACCTTTCCGCAGTTTTTTTTTATTTTGATGGTAAATTACAGTTTTAGAGACGTGTTAACAGAAAGTTCTGAATTTTCAGAAACCTTTCCGCAATTCCTTTCGTATATTAACGGAAAAATTCCTTTCTCACTTTTTCCGTATGCGTATGATGAGAATTTACAGGTAATAGGAGCGATTGGTGAGTATACTTGAGGTCTGATTAACAATAAAATTTCAATCGTCTGTCGAATTTTGAAGTTTCGTGGCAAGATCGGATATTGTGGATAGCATATTGCATGGATTTGTTTATTGTGGCACAGGATATTTCTGCTCCTCTCCCCTGTTATGTGCACCAGCTATTTAATATACAGTATATAATGTGTTACTATAAGAAAACATATTTTCACGTATTGTACAGATGGTTATACGATGTCTATGTATCAGTCTGTGGAATTCTTAAGACAAAAGCTATTATAGCTATCAAGAATAAATTTTATATTTAGGAATTTTCTTGTGTGTGAAATAATACTATAAAAAAGTACATTTCACTAGTTTTTAAGATAACTGAAAGTCGTTGTCAGTTTAAAAAAATCAAGTTGCAAAGCATTTTGTTTCTTCGAAAAATCAGGATGAAGATGTTTAATTTGCGAAAAGACCCCCTACAGAAAAAAAATATTACAAAACTAATCAGAAAAAAAAATAAGCACTAACAGAAAATAAAATTACTAAGTCACTCGTATTAATGAAAAAAAAATCACTGTAGCGAAATTTGTTTTACGATGTACATGATTCAAATTCTCAAGTGTCTGTGGCTCAGTGGTTAAACGCGTGCGTTATCTGTTCAACCAGCCCAAGTGGCGCTGGTTCAATCCTGATTGTAGCGTAATGATTATCTAGGGAAAGGGCTGAAAAATATAGGGTTGTCGGAATTTTAGTTTAAATACGGAAAAACCTGAAATGGATTTTACTGAAATAAACGGAATTTCTGACTACGGAAAATCTGTGAAAATACGGAAGTTCAAATAAACGGACACTTTTAAAAACGGTAATTTCTGGAAAACACCGGCAACTTTGCTGATCTTTATTTTCATAAATTTTCCGTGAATTCACACCACTTATTTTTTACCGTGTAATTGTTCCCATTTTCCGCGTGGCGATTGGGTTTCCGAGTTTGGGAAGGAGTATTCGAAGGTGGGGGTAAGGTAGCTTTTTTCATCTGGCTGTCTAGTTGGGTGGTTTGCTGGCCGGATTTCGATGGCAACCCTCCCTTTATCTTCTGAGTGAGATCAATGAATCCCTGTCATGCCTCAGGCGGTACATGTGATTATCGTCAGAACCTTACGTTTAGATCGCAGCTCTCCGTGTATTACCACGCACTATCAATAGTGCCAAGTTATTTCTACGAGAAGATTAAAAGACAAGGATTCTTCAATTATTGTTTCAAATATTATATAACGTGCGCGATTTACAATTAGAATTTTGATCTTGCTGTTTACTGCTTTAGACTTCCGAAGTGCGACTTACATAAATCCTTCCACCGCAGTTGCCAGAGGGTTTGTTTTTGTTTCAAATCACAGATCCCCATGTGTTACTGTGCTCTATGAACTGATTCACCCTATTCCTATAGGAAGATTTTGATTAAGTTTCTCCATCCATGGTTTCGAATTTGACACATAGCTCCCAGTTAACAATTTATTTGAAATTTGATTTTGCTCACTACTGCGTTAGACTTCCGATGAGCGTATCTTTCCGGCGCAGTTACTGGCAGGTTTCCTTACATTTCAGATCTCTGCTTTTCATGTGTTACTACGCATTGTAAGTAGTTCCATTACAAACAAAAAGTACGTATTAACGTCATTATTTTAGAGAGGAAATATATTTTAAAGAAATGCAAACAAAAAGTGAGAAATGAAGTGTAAGAAAAATGTGAATTTTCTTGCGATTAGTTTCTTCAAAGCTCAGCACTGCTCCAGTCGAGCATTCTTCCATCTCATCTTGCTTTCTTTCGTCTTCATGTAACCAGAATCCCCAAACACTCTGCAATGAGCATGACTGGCTGTCAAGAAACTCATGGCAAATATCATCGAAGTTACTAACATGACTGGCATCTGCAGGAGACAATGGTTTAATTTCGTGCATTCCGATCGTCCCATTTGGCTTTCTGTTTCAGTTTAAATTGCTACAGTTTCCTGTTCGTCTCAGTTTCCAATAAATATCAACAATCACAAAGTCAATCGTTAAAAGCTGTTTGACACAACCTGAAAACCCATGCTTTTCCCATATTCAGGTCTATGTTGGTTTCTCCAGATTTGGCAAAAATCCAAAAATTAAAACCTCTTCATCTTGACGCCACATGGAAGAACACTAAACGTAGTTGACCCAGTAGCTTTTAAAGGATAAACCTATTTTCGCTTTGGAAGAACTGTACATTACACTGATCACAGCACAATAGAAAAATGTAGGTGTTTCAAATATTTCAAATTTCTTCTGTTTGTAGACAATAATACTGCTGGTTTTATCCATTGTGTCGTCACAAAAAGAGATTTTATTTTATTTTTTAAATTCCATTCTTTTCACTCCTGGAACATTTCTCAATTAAGTGTTTCCGTGCAATATGTCATAATCTTAAATTTAGGGAAACTCGGAAATTGATGATCCGAAATCTGGCAGATTTTTTTTTTTTTTTCTGAAACCTGGACAACTCGGGTATGTTTTCTAGTCATCAATAAAAGCACAACATTAGATTCTTCAGGCATGAGATGTAAGCTAATAATTTGGTCTCCTCTATCTTTCGTTAATCCACTTTGCTCTTCCTTTATTATTGTTTTTTTCAGTTTCTTCGACAGTCCGTTTAAATTTTTTCTAGTTTAAATTTACTATCATTGGAAATTTAGTTTATCATTTCGAAGCTCACGTGCTGTATATTTCAAATCTCATTTTTATACATTGGAACGGAAATGAATTATCTGCAGTTGTTGGCCAATCACCACTATTTAGTATTCGAAAGCTACTTTATAAAACATTTCTGCTCCATTTTTTCCAGTAACATAACTAGTTCTGCAGGAATTTCATCAAAGTCTGGTGATTTGCTAGGTTCCAAGATTACAGCAAGAAAAATGCTCCATCCATGACTGACCTAGTTCATCCATTACATGACTGAGCTATGCTCCATCCACGACTGACCTAGGTATGCTTCGTCCACGACTGACCTATGCTCCATCCATGACTGACCTAGGTATGTTCCATCCATGACTGACCTATGCTCCATCCATGACTGACCTATGCTCCATCCATGACTGACCTATGCTCCATCCATGACTGACCTATTCTCCATCCATGACTGACTTAGGTATGCTCCATCCATGACTGACTTAGGTATGCTCCATCCATGACTGACCTAGGCTCCATCCATGCATGACCTATGCTCCATCGATGCATGACCTATGCTCCATCCAAGACTGATATAGGTATGCTCCATCCATGACTGACCTAACCAAGCATAACACTTCACCTAATCAGATCACAAACATTCACAAAATTCGCTTACAAGGCTGCCATTTAACACTGAGATACGGTATTTTAGCTGCAAATGCATGCCTTGTGTAACCTAAAATCGAAAGTGCAAATTTTAGACAGTGAATTATACCAGAATTAAGGGTTACATAAAAGAATTATATATCCAAATAGTTGTCACAACCGTAATAAAAAGTTCCGTTGTTTTTCTTGCTTTCAAAACTGAGGAGGGCCTTGGATCTATATTATTAGGTTGTACACAAGAAAACAACGTTAATGAAACAATAATAAAATATTTGGGATAATTTGTTTTGAAAATGGAGTATGCTTATTATTTTAGAAGCTTTATTTGGGTTTTTGAGTTTGCATATTAAAACAAAGTTAGTAAAATCATGCAATGCAATGATTATGATACACTTTTCAACATACCAGAAATCATTACTCAAGTTATTACTCAAGTTATAAGGATAATGGCTGTGGAATAAATTTCGCTCCTGTGTCCTGACCTTTGACTCCATTTCGATGATATTAAACAGAATTGGCTCATCATACCTCCGGAACAACATACTAAAGTTTTGTTGCAATGGAAACACTTTTAATCAAGTTATAAGGATAATGGCTGTGGAATAAATCTCGCTTTTGTGCCCTGGCCTTTGACTCCATTTCGATGATATTCAACAGAACCAATTCAGTATACCTCCGGAAAAACATATTAAAGTTTTGTCGCAATCGAAGCATCTTTACGTAAGTTATGACGCATAAAGGAAATGCAATTGATCTCGCTCATATGTCCTGACCTTTGACCCCATTTCGTCCATTTTCAATTGGGTTCGTTCCCAGAAGGTCCCCTACCTCATACAAAAAATTTCATCGTAATCGAACTGATTTTACGTGAGTTATCGTGCGGACGGACGTACGGACGGACAGACAGACACACAGACAGACGGACAAAGCTGGAGCATATACGCTTCTTCAACCTACGGGTGGAAAGCGTAAAAAAGGCACGGCTCTGTTAATTGTTTTTGTCTTTTGGTCCGAAGACATAAGTGGCATAAGAAAAGTTTACAATGCAATTAAATTACAATTCAAGTATCTCAATGAAGGACTTGTACTTTATGCCAAAATTGAGGCACAATATACATTACAATAAAAAGAAAGGAGAAGAATGTTGCTTATCAGCTGCATTTTAAAGTTTCAAAGGTATAAAACTATTTTAATTAGCTTTACCAACTTTAAGAACATGGAATTTCATTTATATTTCCATATCGTGATAAGGAAATCTCAATGGACGGAGCAACAGATGAAGACTGTTTTAGACGGCACTTCGTGAACTGTCGCGCGGCTGAATTCAGAGATGAAACAACACACGAACGTTTTCTCAAACTTACGTTGGTGAAAACATTTTAAGTGAAATTCTACAGAAGAAAATTCCTGATAAAATTTTCTACGAAGCAAATAAGTAAACCTTAACGATTCGGAATACAACTGAATGTGTGTGTGTGCGTGTGTGGGTACGTTCTTCTGAAGAAAGATATATATTTCAGATAAACATCCACTTCTGGTAAGCGTATGCTATTGATTCATCAAAAGACGTAGGATTTCTCGTAAATCGTGGATTGTGGGTAGTCTTCCTTTAGAGAATGAGAGTAACATCATTTCATAAAGTATGATTTCATTTCAACAAATTTGTGAAAAGCAAGACAGTTAACCAAGCATTCTGAAGCGCTCATCTTTCGGAAACTTTTTTCTCTTTCTGTTTTTTTTAAACCATTTCCAAATAAAAATATAAGATACGTTAAAGACTAATGCTAAATGTATCAAATGTCATACAGTGGCGGTACATTTATCCCTTACAGATGAATCAATGTGATAAAACAAAAAAGTGTTTTATCAAAACCTTGAAATCTACACGGTTGAAAATGCCATTACTTTGATGTTCGTTACTTTGATATGTTTCACAGTTAAAGTTCCGATTAAAAGAAGATTCTCTGAACAATCCACCCAGATTTAAAAGTAATTCAGTTAAACTTTTGCATTTCCGTTTCTTCGAGAAGTAAGAGTTCATGTTCTGTTATTATGTTAATTGATTTCCTTTCTGTACAAGGGCACATATTGAATGATTTCTTGGTACATACGAAACGGCAATCCGATAAAAAAACTTTCAATGATTCCGTTTGCTGTGGGAAAACTACTGTATAATAAAAGAATCGAATGAGTGCCTATTACCTAGTTTCCGTTTCGTAAATATATCAGGAAATTCTAGATAAATTCATCTTATAATTGAGACCAGTACTAGGTGAGTGTTTGATTGGAAATCTACTGTGCAGTGGGCTTTCCCTTTATAGCTTGGAGTCTGCAGAAATGTTTCGCAAAAAAATCTGCATCCATTAATCGAGCATAATGCCAGATATCTGGTATGCCTCAAATCGCACGTGTTTATGCCTTCAAGAATTCTTCTGTTACTAAAACATGATCATTTAAACGTGTTGGCTTGAATAGGTTTGGAAAGTTAGTGAAATAAGCCAATACAAAGTACATATGATATACTACAACCATTGCATATATGACTTAAACGATTGTAAAACAGCATTTTGAAAAATCGGAAGTTTTAAAATGTGTTTAGAACTCTGAATTACATCCCTTTTAATTCAATTTTCCTTAAATTAATATACAGAATTTCTATTGAGTCAGTTTTTGAAAACAAATATTAGTATATACACATATACATATACGTATGCATGTTCACAATGTAGTATTATTTCGTAAAGGCTCGATGATCATATACAGTTTACGTAGGGTGATCAAAAAGTTTCGAGACTACGTACGTATGGCGCCAACAGATGGCAGTACACGGATGCACGAGCAGCGGTCGAAGGCAGTGACATTGTGCTGAGTGGCGTTGTTCTGTGAACATCGGGAGCTGTGCTACATGATATTTGGTGGCCAGGTGCAGAACACAGCTGCGATTTCGTTGTGGACTGCAAACTAGAGTAGCGAGCGAACATCAAATTCTGCGTCAAACTCTGCAAATCGCGAACGGAGACGCATGAAATGTTGTGGCAGGCTTATGGCAATGACGCAATGAGTCGTGTGAGGTGTTTTGAGTGGCACTGACGCTCCAAGAGCTTCACTAGAAGACGGCGAGAAGTCAGGATGACCGTCCACGAGTTAAAACCCCCGAAAGAGTGGACATTCGTGGGGTTGTGCACCGTGAATTCGTCCCACAGAACCAGACCGTCAACGCTCTTTTTTTACTGCGATGTTCTGTAGCGTCTTAGGGAGGACATTCGCCTCAAACGACATGCAATGTGGCGCAGAGGCGATTTCCTGCTCTATCACGACAATGCAGCGACTCACAGAGCGTTTGCAACGCGACAGTTTTGCAGCCGCAACAACATGACTACCGTTCCTCACCCGCGTTACTTGCAGGATTTGGCCCTCCGCGACTTCTTCTTGTTCCCGAAGCTGAAGCTCAAGGGTCGCGGTTTTGAAACCGTGGACGAGATCCAGCGTGAATCTCAGACAGTGCTTCACACTATTCGCAAACAGGACTTCCAGGGAACGTTCAGACAGTGGAAAAAACGCTGGCAGCAGTGTATTGCTGCCCAAGGAAACTACTTTGAGGGAGAGCATAGCTAGACTTAAGTAACGTAAGTACTTTGTTGTATATCAGCCTAGTCTCGGAACATTTTGATCGGACCTCGTAAAAATACGCTGGTGAGGAAAACTTGAAGACGAGACAGATTTTGATCTGTAGCGCAACACAGGAACGGCTTGGATATGTGAAATTCAAACCATAAGAACTTGAGCAAGAGACATACCTCAGAAATCTTCAAAATGACATCGTTCTGGAACGGAATCAAACCAGCAACTCCCGATTTACGTTCGAGTATGTTACCGTTACACCACATAGAACAAGGGGCCTCCAAGCAACTGAGGATGTGTTTTGGGACTCAGATGAATGGCTCCGTCGTGCACAAATCGAAGCATATGTGATCCTGTATCTCAGCGACAAGCGAGCAGAAAGCGAATCCCTGAAAAAATAACTTTTTAGAAATAAATGATAGACAAATGGATGTTACAAGCAGATGGGAACCAATTTAATCAAGGAAGTAGACATGCCTCAGAAAACTTGAAAATTTCATCATCGTGGAACAGTTCAGGACGATGTAATTTTCAAGTTTTCTGAGGCATGTCTGTTTGCTTGATTAATTTGGCATCCAACTGCCTGTAACATTTATTTGACTATCATAAAAACTCCATTACTTACGGAAATCATGAGGGGAACAACATCGATACAACTGCAGATACTAAAGGATATAGTGGAACTTTATTGAGAAATGGTACATAGCACTGGGAGCCATGATACAGATACATCACTGCCACAGACGGTATGAAGGAATGAGGAGGTCAGAATATGGTCACCCCTAACGTCGAAGCATGATTTGCACCGTCTGTCCATGCTTCGCACTGGGTGGCTGATGAGTTCTTGCAGTAATATCGCCCATTCTTCAGTCATTGCAGTCTTCACCTGTTGGGCAGTTTCCGGTGTGTGCGTTGAACGTGCTTCAACGCTTCTTCTCTGAGCGTGCCACACGTGTTCTATGGGAGTTAGATAAGGGAAACGTGCTAGGCAATACATCCACTGAATGTCTTCACTTTCAGCATATCATTAATAGCCACCGTACGAAGGGGTGTGACGTTGTCGTCCATTGACACGAACTGTGAGCCAATGGCGCCTCAGAACAAACGAACATGGGAACCTCGTTAGTGTAGTGCGCACAGGTTACAATACATCCATCCCGTATCTGGAGCTAATTACGTGCATCCCCATAAGAAATCACCGCTGCCGCCATGTCGATCCCTTTCACTGATATTTTCGGGGCGATATCAATTGCCAACATCAACCCAGATTAGCTGACGTCCAGAATCGCTAGAGAGACTATATTTACTGTCATCAGTAAAACTGCGCCACTGTTCTTCTGTCAAGTCCTAATGTTCTCTGGCCTAGAGTAAACGGTGTCTCCGGCGAGCAGTTTTTAACGGAACACAGCGTACTGGTTGTCCGGCAAACAGTCCACCTAAATGTGTTCTCCTGGTCTTTGTAAACCGCGATGCTGTGCGTCATGTGCCCATGATGTGTTGATTTGCAAGGTTACTTGCTGTCTGGGGTCGATCCCTCTTCGGCAGTAGGAGCAGAGAGCGATCCTCACATGAGTGTAGTTTTTGGGAGACGACCACCATCGGTCTTTTGCACAACTGTACCTGTTAACCCGAAGGCCGACCGAACATGCGGAACGATGCTATGGGAGATACCGGATGCTTGAGCAACACTCATCACAGTTCGTCCCTCTTAATTATTCAACCACGAGTAACATCACCAAGATGTTTTCGTCGGGCCATTTCGTCGTCTCTAACACATAACAAACAGGATTGAACGTCTGTAACATTTATGCACACCGTCCAGAGACTTCCGTTCAACTAATGCTATTGGACTGTGTGAGCGTATTTTCTCTCCCGCCACGAAAACCGCAGGTCATACCAAATAATCACGCATGTGCTGTTGATCCTGTTCCCAGACACGATCCTGAGTTAATTTGGTTTGGGGTGCTGCTGCTATTTACGGCATTGTTTTACATTTTCCACTTCGTCCGTAAGTTTCGCACACCGATGTATATTGCCGCTTCGAGATAAATCCAACATGTAGCATCTGCTAGACAAGTGCTGGCCAAATAGTGCTCCCACCGCCGGGTCGCACACGGAACGCAGAATGAAACTGTGATGTCCGCAAATCAAAAATAAACCAAAATTCATTTTTAACTGAACAGAGATCAGACCGAATCTCAAATGTTACATTACATTGTTTACCAACAAGCACTAAGTATGTCTTTCCTAGGACTGTCAAACACAATGGACAAGGTAAGGAAGACAACGAATCTAATTTGTGGCGGAAACCGTGTCTTTGCATATAGAAAATTCAAAATATTTTTAATAAACTTGATACTGAATATGGTGGCTTATATATATATATATATTTATTTATTGAAGGTTTAACGACCACCGTGAGCAACTCAATGGGCTATAAGCAGTCGCCCGCCCCTAATTTAGGGCCACTGGTTCCAGGGTAGGGAGAGAACCAGTGTCACAACATCCATGCCTCACCGGGATTCGAACTCGGACTCCTTCACGGACGAACGGTCATAAGCCAGCGCTTAGACCACTGCGCCACTGGGGCGGCCGTATGGTGGCTTATGTACTTCTGCACAATGTAAGGTGCTTAGTAGGTTCAACACAGGAAGTGACCCCAGAATAGGAAGATATAAGGTACATCTTATCACAGAACGTGAAAGAAGCAAGCTAATGAACCAAGACATTGGTATTGATGTGAAAATTTTTAAAACATCATAGAACTTCCACGTCAGAAATGAGAAGCCCAATCTGTGCACCAGAAGGCCTAAAACCAGAAGACCTTGACTTCTACGAATCAATATAAAAATTTATAATGCTTTTACGGAAACGCCAACAAAATGCGCGGAACTGAAAAGAATCCACGTTTCAGATATCAGAAGAAATAAGACTATTGAAGCAAGGGATAATGGAAATAACAAAAATATATAAAGAAAGCTTCCAGAGCAGAATATACACTGAGTGGCCAAATTATTATGACTGCCGGAGCATTTTATAAATAAATACACAAATAACGTAGATTAGGAACATCAAATAGAAGTCATCGCTTTTTCCACGTTTATAAGTGAGTCACGGAAAAATTCTCATCGGCCGCCACCGGTAATCGAACTCAGATCTTCCAGTTACGCGCCGGACATGCTTCCACTTTCACCACAGAGGCCTCGAAATTCTCCAGACTCACATAATGAACCAAGACACTGCTATTGATGTGACAATTAATCAACCAAGACACCGGTATTATCCACAGCGGCCTCGAAATTATTCAGACTGCCAAAAGAAGCAACCTTCCAGGTGGTTGGCAGTTTGTGGTATGTGAGCCTGGAGAATTTCGAGGCTGATGTGGTGCAGTGGAAGCACCTCCGGCTCGTAAATGGAAGACCCTGGGTTCGATTCCCGGTGGTGGTCGGTAAGAATTTTTCCGTGACTCACTTATAAACGTGGAAAGAGCGAACACGTTTATTTGATAGAGCATTTTAGTCAAAACAGCTATCCTGTAGATGCTGCAGACGCAAGATGGCTGGACCTGTATAAAAACGGAACGCTGAAGGGTAATGAAGTGCATTGCGTAAGAAACAATGAGTAAAAAAGGTGATCTAACGGACTTTGAACGTGGAATGATCGTGGATGCTCGAAGTATTGGTGTGAACATTAGCAGAACGGCTGCACTTGTAAACTCGAAGCGGTAGTTGTTAAAGTTTACAGAGAGTGTACCACCAGTCAATAAACCGGGTCTTAGCGCATGGCTTGTGGTCATCAACAGCTACTGGATGCTCGAGCTGAGCGGAGAGTAGACAAACTTGTTCAGTCCAACAGACAGCTAATACTTCGTCGGATTACAGATAATATGAATCTGGAACCAAGTCCAACGGCCTTTCAACGTTTGGTTAGCCGCACATTACATCGTAAGAGCTACAGAAGCAGATAGCATGTCCGTAAGTCATTGCTATTTGCAGAGAGTAAGAAAAAACGCTTCCAGTTCGCTCAGGAACATAAAAATTGCAGATTAAATGAGTGTAAAAGGGTATTGTGGGCAGAAGAATCGCATATTCAACTACACTATGCAGATGGAAGAGTAAGGATATGGAGACAACAGCATGAAAGCATCGACCCACTTTGCATCGTCACTACCCTTCAAGCTGGAAAAGGCAACGTTATGGTCTGGGGCATGTTTCCGTTGGAGCGTTTGCGCCCTTTGATTCGTGTTGAGGAATGTCTTAACTCCCAAACCTATTTAAATACAGTTGCCGACGAAGTTCACCCAGTTATGTTGATGGTTTATCGCAATGGAGATGAATACCTTCAGCAGGACAATGTCATAGTGTTCATATTGTACGCGGAGGTTTTACGGAGATTTTCCGTGTTACAGTGGCCTCCTCAGTCATGGGATACCGGTGCAATGGAGTATTTGTGGGATGAAGTCAAATGCGGAAACAGACAGCCAGATCTCCTACCATCAAATCTTCAAAACCTGGAGGGTGTAATTAATCGCATTTGGGCTAATATACCCCAAACCACTTACCGATAGTTCATAGAGTCCATACCAAGATGAATTCAAGCAGTATTAAGGGCAAAAGGCAGCCCAGCAAGGTACTAACCAGGTAGTCGTAATAATTTTGCCACTCAGTGTATATAACTATGTAAGACACTATGGAAAGGTATCGCTGATTACTTCAGGATATTGAATTGCAAACTCCTGGAAAAAGCAATTGGTAACCGACAAGTGCTGAAGAAAGCAAAGGAACGTCTCAGCAATGAAGAAACAGATTTTGGCACTTAAAAAGGAAAAGATGGTACTGCGTAAGGGAATAGAGGCAGAATTTTGAAGAAAGTTAAAGATTCCTACACAAAATTGTAAGAAAGGGATGATATATCAATTACAGGCGTAAAGGAAATATACAAACTCTAAATTTCCTCCGGATCTTCCAAAAGAAGTTTGCCTTTGCAATTAAGAACGTATCTGGAAAAGAGTTCCGGTGGCAGATCGAATTACTTCGGATATTCTAAATGAAGCCAGTGAAGAAATAAAAATTGCATTTATTCAAGTTTTTGCTAGATGCTTCAATATGATCCTGTTGCATATAACAGAATAATTCAAGGATCTCAGGAACTATATACCCATCAGCTTCCTATAAGTTGCTTGCAGAACTTGTGCTTAGGTACTCTCACATCGCTTGAAGAAAAGGATGGACATGGCGCAACCAAGGGAACAAGCTGGATTCCGAAATGACTACAGAACTATAGATGATATTCATGTACTGGAAGAAATAAATGAAAAACAAATAAATGTATACTCCTAGTAGCGTGGCATTTATTGATTACAAAAAGGTATTTGATTCCATTCAATCATCAACAGGTAAGTATTTTTTAAATCTTGCGGTATTGAAGATGCATAAGTTAATATTATTGATACCATGTGCGAAAATGCCGTTGTATTCCGAAATGACTACAGAACTATAGATGATACTTTTCCAGATACAACACATAAAATTTGGAAAGGAAATGGAACCAGTTAACACCATGCTTGCCAAGCTATTCATTGCCACATTGCAGAAGTTATTTCAGTATTTGAACTTGGATGACGAAGCAATAAAAATTAGTGGAGATAGTTTATCCCACTTTCGTTATGTTGACTACATAGTCCCTTCAGCAAATACACCCACAGAGCTGTAGACTACGATCTAGGACCTGGCTTACAAGACTAAAGAAATGTGATTAAAGAAGAACTTACAGAAAACAAAGTGATTTGCAATGCTTTTACAAGAACTTACGATTCAGAAGTTAATGGGGCACATTTAGAAGTAACTGATGCTTACATCTACCTTAGACAACATACACGAATGAGTCATTACATCATTACTACCTACGTAAAAAGCTGTATGATCCCCTTTAAGCCGCAATACAGCGTCCACTCGGAAAGGCATCGATTCGATGAGGTGACGATAGGTGTCCTGGGGTATCTGGTACCATAATGGCAACAACAGGTCCGCCAGTTCTCGTACATTTCGGTGTGATTGTGATTTAGCCCGCTTTTTCAAGTCAAACAACAAATATTCGATTGGGTACATGTCAGGTGAATTTGGTGGCCAGGGCATTAACAGAAAATCACCAGCATCTTCCTTGAACCATTCCTTCACGATTCTGGCAGTGTGGCATGGCACATTTTCCTGTTGGTAAGGGCTATCACCAGCAGGGAACGCAGTAGCCATGAATGGGTAAACTTGGTCCGCAACGATATTCAGATATCTGACAGCTACCAGGGATTGTGCTGTTGGGATAGTGGGACCTAAAGTGTCGCAAGAAAAACCTCGCCCACAGCATAACATCGCCACCGCTGGCCTGTTTCCACCCAACAGTGCATCCAGGTGCCATAGCCTCCGTTAGTAATCGGCTTGTCCGCGCTCGACCGTCTACGTGATGCAACAGGTATCTTGATTCGGCAGACCAGGCGACTTTCTTCCAATCATCGACGGTGCAATCTCGATGATCTTGGGCGCATCTCATGCGTTTTTGGCGATGACGTGCAGTGAGCCTGGGGCACAGCTGGGTCTTCAGCTACGCAGACCCATGCGCAGAAGGTTGCGATGAGCTGTGTGCTGTGACACATTACCCTGATCACCACTGTTGTAGCTGCAGGTGATTTGTCACACTGTGGGCCTGCGGTTACTATGAACAATGCGTGACTGTCTCCGTTCCCCTCTGGCATCAATGAGCTGCAGACGACACACGCCCGAACGACGGTTCATAGTTTAACCATCTGTGCACCACTTTTGATACGTAATCACTACAGCGGCACGTAAACAACAACTCACAAGACCCGCCGTTTCCGAGATCGTAGTTCCGAGGTGCCGTACCATTACAATGTGTCCTTTTTCAAACTCCGATAGATCGGCAGTTTTCCCCATTCTGATTCTACTAGCCGAAAGCCGGACCGATAATAATAATAACGCCGATTTGTCATTTTCATGTAGGACTTCCGTCCACAGGGAGTAGAGTTTAGGTCCCAACCACCTACAGCGAGATCGCCTTTTGGGCAGGACACGGAAACGGAAAGAATGAGAACAAGTCTAGCGACTTTTGACAGAACAGTTTGTAGTGAGATTAGAGTACAGTAGATGGCGCCACCGTACTAGTACGATATTGCACATAGATGGGTGAGAGAATTTCAGGGAGGACATAGGAAAGGATACCCATTTAACCAGTGGGTCCAGCCTGGGGGCCGTCACTTTACGTGCTCGTCCGATGCACGGCGGATATTCAGCGATTGTTAGTAAATCACACCATCTCTGAAAGATCAGCCCAGGCTAGAACCTGGGAACCCAGCATCGATAATCTGAAACACTAACCACTAAGCCATCCGCGGCTTCGAAAGCCGGACCTCGGATTGTACTCGTATATATACTTGTCTGCGAACTTCAGCTGCGCCACTATTCGGTCTCGAGGCGCGCTCATTTCTCTAGGCTGGGGTGGTCATAATGTAATAGCCCATCGGTATATATCAAGCGAAGGCTACATCGAAGAAGAACTTAGTAGACGTATAATCCTTTGGTGGAAAGCATTTTAAAGAAACAGTACAATTTTCAAGAAAAGTATACCATTACGTCTTGAGGAAAAGCACTGTATTGATGTAAACTCTTAAGAATAAGAGACATAGACCTTAACTTAAAACGACTCAGAGACCGGGGACAATTTAAAAAAGCACGGAGAGAGGCAAGCTTGGTGTAACCAAGCAAGACAGTAAAGGAACTCATGAATCAGGAAAATGACACGAGTTGATGATAGCATGATGAAAGTAAAAGCCCTTTAAAGAGCAATAGAATGAACACATTGATAGAAAAACTGACTACCGTTATACAATGCAATAACTAGACAGGACCAGAAAAAGGTCTAGAAGATCACATGGGTACACGAAAATTTGAAATCGTGCAGAAACGATACAGAAGAGAATCTCTCAAAATAATGTATACAGGGAAACTTTTATGAAGCAGTGAATTGAGAAATTTTGGTGGTGATGATGATAACGACACGTACTCATTGTGTCAGGAGGTTAGAAAAAACTTCACTTTCATTCATTCAATTCTTCGAAACTGTTTATTGATCTATCTGAATAGAAACATCGTGTTACAGTGACTCAGTAGTAAGATTTCTTGAAATACCTTCGTATCAAATGAGGGAAATGTCACCTAATAATTTTCAAGTGTTTTTTTTTCATTCTATCCATGAACACGACTTTTCTGCTTTTCGTAATAGGAGCTGGAGAACTTTTTAGGAGGATAGACGAAACACTCTCTAAAATCTCTAAATACTTAATAGATGCAATTTACCTCTTATGTGACGTTTATTACTTAAGTACTTAATATATGCAATTTACCTACCTTGTGACTTTTTATACTTAAATACATAATAAATGTGATTTACCTCTCGTGTGACTTTTTAAACTTAAATACTTAATATATGCAATTTACCTCTCGTGTGAATTTTTATATTTAAATACTTAATACACTGACGGAAAAAAAATCCCAACACCACAAAAAAATAGTTGTAGAGGAATGAAATGGCGGCAATACATTTATATAGGTAACATATTTAATTGATTAAGGTTTCAAAATCGCAGCTTATTGTAAGCGCGAGAAGAGCCATTTTAAATGTGAAATGATAGTACATTAATAACCAGTGTAACAGCCAGAATGTTGCATGCAAGCACGCAAACGTTCATGCATTGTGTCGTACAGGTGCTGGATGTCAGTTTGTGGGATGGAGTTCCATGCTTGTTGCACTTGGTCGGTCAATACAGGGACGGTTAATGCTGGTTGTGGGTGACGCTGGAGTTGTCGTCCAGTGATGTCCCATACGTGCTAGATTGGTGAAAGATCTGGTGATCTAGCAGGCCACAGCAACATGTCGACACCATGTAGAGCATGTTGGGTTACAACAGCGGTATGCGGGCGAGCGTTATCCTGTTGGAAAACACCCCTGGAATGCTGTTAAAGAATGGCAGCACAACAGGTTGAATCACCAGACCGACGTACAACTGTGTCGTCAAGGTGCGTGGGATAACCACGAAAGTGCTCCTGCTGTCATAGGAAATTGCTTCCCAGACCATAACTCCAGGTGTAGGTCCAGTGTGTCTCGGCCGCAGACAGGTTGGTTGCAGGCGCTCACCTGGCCTCCTTCAAACCAACACATGGCCATCACTGGTACCCAGGCAGAACCGGCTTTCAACAGAAAACACAACAGATCTCCACTCCGTACTCCAATGAGCTCTAGCTTGACACCACTGACGTCGCAAACGGCAGTGGATTGAGTAAGTGGAATGCACGCTACAGGGCGTCTGGCTCGGAGCTGTCCTTCAAGTAACCGATTTGTAACAGTTCGTTGTGTCACTTTGGTGGCAACTGCAACTCAATTGCTGCCGCAGACGCGGTACGATGCGCCACCGCCAAACGCCGTACACGGCGGTCTTCCCTCTCAGTAGTGCCACGTGGCTGGCGGAACCCGGTCATCTTGAAGCAGTACCTTCCTTTGACCACCGCTGCCAACAGTCATGCACAGTGGCTACATTCCTGCCAAGTCGTTCTGCAATATTGCTGAAAGAAAATCCTCCTTCTCGTAGCCCTATTACACGACCTCGTTCAAACTCCGTGAGCTGTTGATAATGGCTTCTTCGTCTTCTTAAAGGCACTGTTGACTAACATCAACACATTACGTCGAATCTCAACGATAACTAACGCTCACGAACGTTACAGCGCGTATTTACAGCAAACCTGCTTTGCATGTTCCGAGGGGCGCTACTAGCGCTACACGTATGCGCCGAGCGCGAAATTTGTATAGACGTCATCTTACAGATGTACTCGCACCACCTACCAACTGTCGTTTATCTAACACAACCCCTTCTTGGTGTTGGGAATTTTTTTTCAGTCAGTGTATATGTAAATTTACCTCTCGTGTGATTTTTACACCTAAATATTTAATATATGCAATTTACCTCTCGTGTCACTTGTTATACTTAAATACTTAATATATGAAATTTACCTCTCGTGTGACTTTTTATACTTAAGTACTTAATATATGCAATTTACCTACCTTGTGACTTTTTATACTTAAACACCTAATATATGCAATTTACCTCTCGTGTGTCTTTTTATACTTAAGTACTTAATATAAGAAATTTACCTACCTTGTGACTTTTTATACTTAAATACTTAATATATGCAATTTACCTCTAGTGTGACTTTTTATACTTAAATACTTAATACATGAAATTTACCTCTCGTGTGACTTTTTATACTTAAATACTTAATATATGCAATTTACCTCTCGTGTGACGTTTTATACTTAAATACTTAATTTATGCAATTTACCTCTCGTGTGACGTTTTATACTTAAATACTTGATATATGCAATTTACCTCTCGTGTGACTTTTTATACTTAAATATTTAATATATGCAATTTACCTCACGTGTGACGTTTTATACTTAAATACTTAATTTAGCAATTTACCTCTCGTGCGTCTTTTTATACTTAAATACTTAATATATACAATTTTCCCCTGGTGTGTCTTTTTATACTTAGATACATAATATATGCAATTTTCCTACTAGTGTGACTTTTTATACTTAAATATTTGATATGTGAAATTTACCTCTCGTGTGAATTTTTATACTTAAATACTTAATATATGCAATTTACCTCTCGTGTGACTTTTTATACTTAACTACTTAATATACACAATTTACGTCTTGTGTGAGTTTTTATTTGGTATATCTTCTTTTAAGACTTAAGATCTCGATTGTTTGCGGTTATTAAGGACAGAGTTGTCAATAGAAAAGGTCAGTGTTTGTCATACATATTGAAATTTTGCATGTATAAATTTATTCCCACACGAGGAAAAAGTATTTGATCGTACATCTCTCTTTCTAGGAAAAGGAATGAAGAATTTCCTTTGGAAGCATCAGTGTTTTTGCTTAAAAGTATTTTCTAGCGGAGAGCTTTATTCCTAGTAGAGAGCTTATTACAAAGTGTCAGCAATATATAGTATTAAATATAGTTAAAATATAAAAATCTATATAATCAAATATATAGTCCTGCGCTGCTTAGTTAAATATACATTTTCTTTCTAACCAAGAAACCAATGGCATTACTCATTTTCTTTTCTTCTAATTACTTTAGTGGTTATATTATGCCTACCTCTGAGAGAAAATACTTACTCAGATAATCATTTTCTTCTATTTTTCGAAAGGAAATTTTTGTTCTTTCAGGAAATAATCCTTCCTTCTAAATAGCGAGTGAAAGCTATTTTGGTGATACTTTTTGTTCCATTCCCGTTTTCTTAAATTTACTGTTCCAGCCTTGTGTTGCCGTATTTTGAAATATTCAAATGATGCTCAGCGTGGATATTACGATACCATGTTTCCTTAACAAACGGAATAAAATGAATAAACACAAGGAAAACAGCATCCAGCGTCGAAGACTTACGGCTCTTGAGAAAAAGGGAGAGACAGGGAGAGTGCCTAAAGCGAGATAAGTCCCCCAGCGCGGAAGCAAATATAGATTCACCATCAGCGGTCTGTTTACACAGACATGGTCTCCTTTCAATCAGCAGTGCTTGTTATGGTAATGCTCCTCTCACTGGGAGGTTCAAGGACCAGGATAATTTCATAACCTTCGCGAATCTCCGATGGCCTTAATGGCATTGCATCTGTGACCTTTATCTGTCCCTCAATTCCTCATCGCTCTTCTCTCTCTCTCTCTCTCTTTCTCTATCTTTCTTTTCTCCTGTTTTTACCGGTTCTTCTCCCTCAGATGCTACTTTAGCGAAATCCAGAATTTCCCAACACTTAGGAGAAATTCTACGACTCACCGCTGTTTGACTAGCGCCTGTTTGCTTCACTAATGGTTGATCTACCCTTTTCTGAATTCAATCCGCTGCCATGCTGTTGACTTACTGGTTTTGTGCTCAACTTTGAGGTAGCCATATATGTTCCGCAAATAAAACAGAAACGTACAGATAAGCACCAGGCTTGACATCACTAGATTCCTTTCGGCCTAAACTTTATAAAGTTTGGTCACGAAAATAGGCCAAACTTTCACTCAAAGAAAAGATTTTAACAGTCTCAAAAATTTCTGCTTGGTTATAATGACAAAATTGTCGTTCGCAGAGGGAGCCTTCATGTGCCACATTGCTGGAGATATTGAAGAACCTACACATTAGATATTAGATGGAAAAGAAATTGTCAAAGTGACCATTTGTAAGTCATGTTTTTTTTTTTTTTTTTTTAATTGGAGGTTTAACGACCACCGTGAGGAACTCAATGGGCTATAAGCAGTCGCCCGTCCCTAATTTAGGGTCACTGGTTCCAGGGAAGGGAGAGAGCCAGTGCCGTAAGATAAACACAACATCCATACCTCACCGGGATTCGAACCCGGATCCCTTACGGACGAATGATCAGAGGCCAGCGCCTTAGACCACTGCGCCACCGGGGCGGCAGTCATGGTTAGGGAAAGACATAATTGCTCACAATCTCATTCAGCAAAATTATTTTCTCTCGCAGTCCTTTGCTTTTTGTTTCCTCCTACAGTCCAGCGAGTGTTTTGTTAAAAATGTTTTTTAATCTTTGTCGAGAAATCGGTGACTTCTTGACAATGATGAGAAGCATTTTCTCTAACTTTTGTCAACAAATGTTGCTTTTGAAACTGGAAGAAAATTCCTGGGAATTTTGAACATCATTTAAAACACGGAAGAGTGTGTGAATGGAATCCGGCATAGTTTTGGAACGCCTAAGCTCCTTCACCATTTTTCGTCATTCTGTGACTGAATGTGTGTATGCTTCCAGTTATGCGTGAAATCATATCTTCGACAATGAGTTGGCTGTAAAATTTAAAGGCGGAGGGTGAGACATGAAAAACTGCAAAAAGGTGAGCATCAAGAAATGATTCTGTTCATATGAGAAACAAAAAACAAAACAGTAAAATTGAAAAATGATACACTGATGTTTCTAAAATTAGCAAAAGAAAGGGATTTTGATGGAAGCATTATTATGCATGGAACACAAGGGAGGCATATTCCTCATACATGCATACACACATGAGGTTCTCATATAATTATTTATTCAGCAATTAGTATAAGAATCTGAATTGCTCTAGTTTACTACTCTCGCTATGAAACATCATGTCAGAAAACTTGAAACTTACATCCCTCTGGAGCACAAATCGTACCTCAATCTATCAATTTCCATTTAAGTTTCCTACCAGCTACATCGGTTCTGAACTTCGTTTTTCTGTTGGAACTTCCGTTACTTGAAACTTCGTTGCCCTGAATGGTGAAACAGATACAACCCCTGGCAAAACATATTGATTCAGCACCACATGAA
This sequence comes from Macrothele yani, assembly GCA_039090855.1. NCBI lineage: Eukaryota > Metazoa > Arthropoda > Arachnida > Araneae > Macrothelidae > Macrothele > Macrothele yani. The sequence continues at coordinate 166,552,556 of CM077011.1, forward strand.
CATGGAGTCGCATAGTAGGTAGTATGCAGAAACGTTACAAAGGAAGTAGGCGAAACGAAATCATAGTTTAATGAAAGCTTCACATCTATGCTACAGACAGCAGTACTCATATAAGGGAAGGTACAATATCTGACTGAAATACATAATAATGCGTAACACACTTGTGGGAAATACTTATAGACTCACCGACGTCGGAGGGAACAATTGTGGAATCACCGTGCAGGTTGCAAACGGAATCTGGCATTGGCACGCGTTCGAAATATGCAAGTAAGTGTGCTGATAAAATGGATATAATGAATTAGCTTTGTTTATCTTTTTGCTAAGCTAATTATTATGAATGAATAATGCTCTAAGCTTCAAAATGATGAATTCCCAAAAGGGTGTTGTTACTCGTTAATTATGAACTTAAACAAAGTCTCAACGCTGGTTATTTATATTAAGTAATCAAAGTCATAAACCTAACAGCCAGACAGAGGTCTGACAAAACTAAGAATTGAGAAAGACTGAACTTACAGAACAACTTGTTTATTATGATGACTCCTGGTCAACTAAGGCACTCATATATCACTACTACATAACAACACACTGCAACGCAACGCAACAACTACACCAACCACACTCAACTCCAACGCAACAACACAACTACACCGCAACAACACAACTACCCGATGAACGCGCCTATATACGAGCTACCACCACGTCATGACTTACACTCATTGCCAGATCTCATTCAGCGGGTGAAATAATATTCCGTTCAGTAGGAAGATAATTTACATAGTAAAATAAAATAACCAGAGATAGTAAAATCAAAAGGAAAGTGAATATAGAGTATACGTTACATCATCTCCCCCTTAATTTTTCTTCTTTTTTTTTTCTTTTTTTTTTTTTTTTTTTTTTTTTTTGTTTCCGAAAAACCTATCAATTTTGGAGTGTAAGTCTTACATTTCGAAGATTGACGTCTCTCGATCTTTTTTTTTTTTTTTTTTTTTTATTTGTTGTTTGGTGGTAGCCGTATTTACATCATCAATCTTGGCATGACAATGTACGAATCTGTATTCGACTGTGAAATTTGTAGTGTAGAACAAACCAAACCTGCATCGGCATACTTTCCTTTTATTCTGCCTAGCAGGAATCACTTTTTTAATTTCAAATTACGTGCGCCTCATTGGTTGAAATACATAACAACTGTATCAGCAGCGAAGATTGCCTGAAGCTGCCTAACAGTAACAATTTTATTATTTTCATTTCGAGTTACGTTTGCCTCATTCGTTGAAATACAGAACAACTGTATCAGCAGCAAAATTTACCTGGAGCTGCCTAACAGTAACAATTTTATTATTTTCATTTCAAATTACGTTTGCCTCATGCGTTGAAATACAGAACAACTGTATCAGCAGCGAAATTTACCTGGAGCTGCCTAACAGTAACAATTTTATTATTTTCATTTCAAATTACGTTTGCCTCATGCGTTGAAATACAGAACAACTGTATCAGCAGCGAAATTTACCTGGAGCTGCCTAACAGTAACAATTTTATTATTTTCATTTCAAATTACGTTTGCCTCATGCGTTGAAATACAGAACAACTGTATCAGCAGCGAAATTTACCTGGAGCTGCCTAACAGTAACAATTTTATTATTTTACCCCTAAGCACATAGATATATACAAAAAAAGTGGATTAGTAGATGGACATAGAAGAAATATAAAAAAAAACACACATATATACACAAAAAGAATGCATAGGCCCACACGAAAAAAAGAAATTCTGACACGCCAACTGGTCGAGCAGGAAAAACAATAAACTGAGAAAAGAACCTGTCCACGAGAACTTACTTATCTCGAGGACGCATAAAAAATTCTAGTGCGAAAACGTTTTCCAGGCCTAATGGGACTGGGGAAATCAGGTGGCTTGGATCTCTTCCGGGACGGTAATGGAACATCGGTCTGTTGTCGGTCAGGAATCTGGCGGTCTGGAAATCCCTGCGGCTGAGAAGAACGGTCCGAAGTCTGGCGGTCCGGAATCTCTTGCGGCTGAGAAGAACGGTCAAGAGTCTGGCGGTCCGGAAATCCCTGCTGCGGCTGATAGGAACGGTCAGGAGTCTGGCGGTCTGGAAATCCCTGCGGCTGAGAAGAACGGTCAGGAACGTCAGAAGTCTGGCGGTCCGGAAATCCCTGCTGCGGCTGATAGGAACGGGCTCCCCCAGGCTTTGGATATGAAGTCCCTTGATGCTGGGGCCCGTTGTGTCCTTCCAGTATCTTTTTGGAGGGACGTGTCTCCGGCCACATCGCTTGTTTTCGTTTACGCCCACGGGGCATGATAGTAGTAGCAGGCATCGGCCCTGTTTGCCCTGAACGGAGGTTCCAGGGGCGAAACCCGGGCGGATGCAAAGATTTCTGCCTTCGTCGCTGTTGCGGCGAAGCAGATTGGGGAGACAAGTGACGTTTGCGCCCAGCTTTTGGTGGTGCTGGACGGTGTGGAATATTAAATGTTGGATTCATAACTGACAAATCTGAAATGTCCGACGCCTCTGAGTCGCTGCTGTAATTCAGCGGTCGTGCAGGGCGATGTTTGGATTCGCCTATAGGAATACTTTCCGATGAGGTATTCAAAGAAGAAGTATCCCGTGTTGGTGCAGAGGTAGCCGGAAACGGCGCAGCAATAGTCTTGGCAATGGTTGGAGGGAAAGGAACGATACTAGTATTCGACGAACGCGAATCGAGCCTTGGTCTCACGGGAGAATCAGGTTGCGGTTGTAGAAACTCGTCTGGAGGGGGAGGGTGAAGGAAAAATCACTGGTGATTCGTCAAAAATGTTCGGTGGGTCGTCCACAATTTCTGGCGGTTGAACATGAGATATAGATTCTTGAGTCTGTGGAACAGAAGGTTGAGTAGGATTGATAATGAAATCGATATCCCGTTCGTGATACTTGCGACATTGATCAACATGTACATATTGAAAATTGTTGTTCGGTTTCTCCAGAACAATATTATTTTCAAAGACATTTGCCACCCGATATGGACCTTCGTAGCTGGGTGCAAATTTCTTCACTAAAGTATGCGAAACAGAAGACTGGAAGTGCGTTTCCACGAGAGTGAGGTCTCCAACGACAAGATCTGGTTCCCTACGCCTAGAATTATAATATCGTGCTTGAGCCGCTTGTGCTCCAAGCATTGCAACACGAGCTTTTTCTGCCATAATGTGTACTGATTGCGGAGTTGGTCGCTGATTTAATTCGTCGATAATCCCCGTTAAATTTTCAAAAGGGGTTTTAATTTTGCGACCCAGAAAAAGTTCTGCAGGAGTAATTTTAGTAGACTCGTGGACAGACGAGCGGAGGGCGAACGCAAAAGTTCTAAATGGTCATCCCATCTTTCATGGTGGTCCATTACGAAAGTCGCAATCATTTTCACTAGCGTTCGGTTAACGCGTTCTGCAGGATTACTCTGGGGATGATATGGGGAAATGAATTTATGTTTAATGTGTAATCTCGCACACATTCTTTCAAAAATGTCAGAAATAAATTGAGGACCATTATCCGAAACTACTTTATTAGGTGCACCATATCTAGAAAATACTTCATTAACTAAGACATTACAAATAACCTCAGCCGTAGCGGCTTTAATGGGAAAAACTTCAACCCATTTAGAAAAATTATCAGTTAGTACTAAAACATAACGAGCTTTATTTTTAACAGATAATGGATAAGGTCCCAATAAATCTATGGAAATAATATCAAATACATGAGAACTTGAACTAGATTTCAAGTGACCGGCCGGTCTTACATTACGATAATTATTAATCTGACACAAGTGACATGATTGAACGTATGCGAGCACACTTTGGTACATGCCAGGCCAATAGGCAACATCCCGCAATTTACAACGGGTCTTGCGAATACCTAAATGGCCTGCAAGAGGTTTGTCATGAAATTCATTTAAAAGAGCCATTCTAAGGGTTCGCGGAATACATGGGCGAAACTCTGCCCTAGTAGTCCGAGACTTTGTATAATAAAGAAGACCCTCTATTACTTCAAAATGTTGTGACCTTCCAGCCAGAGAAGGATCACTTGGTAGGGGCGAACCCGCAAGCAAAAAATTGTAAATATCCCCAAAATCTGGATCATTTATTAATTCTGCCATTATCTGCTCTCTGGATGTGATATCAGCTATCAGAAGTAAAGGCTGACATCCAGGAGTAGTTTCGGTGGGGACCCCACTAATCGGAACGCGAGATAATGCGTCCGGTAATTGATTCTTATTACCTGGCTGATACGAAATTTTGATATTGCTCTCTTGTAACTTCAGAGCCCACTTCATAAGTCTTTGAGATAGGTGTTTAGCAGAATTCAAATACTGAAGGGCAGAATGATCCGTAATTATGTTAACTGTCAATTCGTTAAGATAACATTGAAATTTATTCAGTGCATACACAACAGCAAGACATTCACGTTCCGTAGCTGAATAATTGCGTTCAGCTTTGGCTAAAGTACGAGACGCAAAAGCTATTGGATGCCCAGCTTGTGACAAAACGCAACCAAGACCAACTCCGGATGCATCAGTATAAATATCAAATTCTTTAGAATGATCCGGGAAAGCCAACACCGGAGGCTGAGTCAATGCAGACTTCAGTGTTTCGAATGCAGCGTTAGCTTCAGGTGTCCAAAGAAACTTCTTGTATTTACGCTTTAAGGCATACAATGGCTCACATATTGTAGCATAAGCGGGGACGAACTGCTGATACCATCCGGTCATTCCCAGAAAGCGGGATAGTTCTTTTGCTGTTTTAGGCCGAGGAAAGTCAGCAATAGGCCTAATTTTTTCATTATCAGTGAATAAGCCGTGGGGAGTAATTTTCAACCCCAGATATACAATCTCGTCCCTCGCTATCTGGCATTTACTAGGTTTTAACGTCAAGCCAGCATTGTATATAAGTTGGAACACCTGTTTGAGCAGAGAAAGGTGCTCGTCAAAAGTCTCTGATGTGATAATAATATCATCCAAATAGACATGCACATGGGGACCCAGGACAGGTCTGAGAACCGTGTCCATAAGCTTTTGGAAAGTAGCAGGTGCAGAAGCTAAACCAAAAGGCATACGTAAATATTCATAGGCCCCAAAAGGAGTCACAAAGCCTGTTTTATCGACAGAGTCCGGATGTACTGCCACCTGCCAATATCCACTCGCCAAATCCAAAGTTGACATCCATTTGGTTGACGACAAGTCATTTAGAATATGTGACATGACAGGTAGGGGATAATTGATTGTTTTTGTGACTTGGTTGAGTTTGCGAAAATCTGTCACGAAACGAAATTCATTTGGTTGTTTCTTTGGAACCAAGAAGGCAGGAGCCGCCCAGGCGCTTGTTGATTCCCTGATTATGCCCTGCTTAATCATTTCCGCAATTTGACGTTGCATTTCCTGTTTTTTATGTGGAGCACAAGGGTAAGGTTTCGTCGCAATGGGTTTCGAACCATCAGTGTCAATAACATGATAAACCACCTGTGTGAAACCAGGTTGATCCGAAAATAAACCAGGGCTTTCCTGTAAAAGGAGAGAAAGCTGGTCTCGTTGCCCCTCATTCAATTGGTCACTCAACAATAAACTCGTAATATCTACAGGAACCGTCGGAATCATTTCGACAGGTTCCGGAAAGGAAATCACATGTTGTACAAAATTCAAAGTTATTTGAAACTTGTTAATAAAGTCCATACCCATGAGACATTTCACGGGTAGCTCGTCTATAAGCAGGAAAGAATGTGTAAAACGAGCTTTTCCCAGCCCTAAAGATAATGTGACAGTTCCTGAAATACTGAAGATTTCGTTATTTGCACCTCGCAAATACTGCGTTGCAGGCTGAACATGTATTGCAGAAAAAACATCATTGCAAAACTTTGTATTTAGGGCTGATATCTCAGACCCAGTGTCGAACTTTGTCTCGACAATAATGTCTTCAAGTGTCAAGAATACATCAGGCAACTGAGGAGTTTGAACAGTCACTAATACTGTTTTAGGGTCAGGATGTTTGGTATCAGGAAGCAGGACCGACCCTTCGTCTACTTCCTGTGGAAGTTTAAAGGAATTCTGGTGGTGTTATCATGTGGTCGGAAACCTCGACCCTGCCGGGTATCGGGAAAATTTTCACGATAAGGAAAATTGCGTGGACCCTGCGTCGGGAACTCCGCGTGTCTGTTGAGATTTTCATTTTCGTTACGTCTGCCCTCAGCACGGGCAGAAAAATTATTATTGCCCTGAGCATGATAACGTTCCGAATGCTGCTGAGTGGAACGGGGTCGAGCATACTGTGCATTATGACGATACTCCGTAGCTTGCTCCGAAACTCGTTGCTGGTTCGCCACTCTTCTGTGTGGTGGAACGTATGAAGCTTGGGTGGGCACGTGTGTATGCTCGCGCTGAAAGTTTTGTCTATTATGCCGCTGAGGGTTTTCGGAATAAGCCTCGCGGGGTGCCCGAGCATGGTGAGTTGCAGCATGTTTGCCATGTCGCTCTTCATACGTGCGTATGAGGCGAAGGCATTCATGAATAGTGGTAGGGTGTCGAACCTCAAGAAAATCTTGCAAGATTTTCTTGAACCTCAAGAAAATCTTGCAAGATTTTTTTTTTATATACGAGGGTATCCAACATGTCAACATGACTGGCATGTGGATCCCATAGATTATATAGGCGTGTAGTTTCCAACGCAAATGCAACAGGGCTATCATTGGGACCCTGCTGACGAGAAAACAGCTGTTGGGCAAGGCTAGCTCGACTGAGGCCGAAAGGAAAGACCTCCAAGAATTCTGCACGGAAATTCTCATAATGAGAATCCGGGTTCGACCCTCGCCACTGCCGATACCAGGTCTTGGCGGTATCTCTCAAGCAAGTTCCGGCAATTTGGACCTTGCAGTCTTCCGGAATATTATATAAATCAAAATGATCTTCCAGATCTTCAAGGAACTTTAAAGACCCCTCCAAACCATTGAAATAAATTGTTCCTGCATGCGGCATGAAATGAGCAAGCATTCTGCTTCGCTGAGAGGATTGAACTCCCTCAGGTACGACCCGCGACTCAGAGTAATAAGAAGCTGGTGCATTACGAGATGGTGAAGAATGCTTGGGTATGTGTAGATTATTCATATCCAAGTCAGAGCCACAGGCTTCGTACAAATTGTCCAAACAAACACCATTACCCTCGAGACTTGCCGGAAGGTGGAAAATTTGCAGTTGTCTCAGGTAAGGAAGCCATGGGTAATAATAGTCAGGATCTCGTGTTCGAGAAAAGTTCGGGCGCCAATTATAATGAATTAGCTTTGTTTATCTTTTTGCTAAGCTAATTATTATGAATGAATAATGCTCTAAGCTTCAAAATGATGAATTCCCAAAAGGGTGTTGTTACTCGTTAATTATGAACTTAAACAAAGTCTCAACGCTGGTTATTTATATTAAGTAATCAAAGTCATAAACCTAACAGCCAGACAGAGGTCTGACAAAACTAAGAATTGAGAAAGACTGAACTTACAGAACAACTTGTTTATTATGATGACTCCTGGTCAACTAAGGCACTCATATATCACTACTACATAACAACACACTGCAACGCAACGCAACAACTACACCAACCACACTCAACTCCAACGCAACAACACAACTACACCGCAACGACACAACTACCCGATGAACGCGCCTATATACGAGCTACCACCACGTCATGACTTACACTCATTGCCAGATCTCATTCAGCGGGTGAAATAATATTCCGTTCAGTAGGAAGATAATTTACATAGTAAAATAAAATAACCAGAGATAGTAAAATCAAAAGGAAAGTGAATATAGAGTATACGTTACATGGAGTAGTTGTGGCTGCGAGTCAGCAGTATCACGCTCTTGCTGTAGTAACAGCATGACGCCTAGGAGAGAGTTATCGATGGAAACGAGGGACAGGGTTGTTAAGCTTCTTTAAGAAAGAATATCGACAAGAGATGTGGGAAAACATGTTGGTTCTTCGCAGCCGGCGATCTCAAAAATTTGGTGGAAGTATAAACAGAACGGGACGCTTATAAGAGGGAAACATACCTGTCGCCCAAGGAAAACATCAAAGCGTGAGGACAGAAAATTAAAAAAAAATATGTTTTCAAAATCATAAATGTACGAGTAAAACAACATAAATGAAGACGAAGTTGGTGGATAGAGGTGTTGATGTCTGTGATAGAACAGTATGAAACCGTTTGATGGAGATGGGATTTTCTTACAGAAAAGCAACACAGAGACCAGCTTTGAAAATGAACCAAAAAAAAAAGACGCGTACAGTGGAGCGAGCTAAAGGAAAATAATCATGGTCTATACAATATTTGATGAAAGTGATAATCAGTGATCAATCATGGATGTGCAGTGGTCACGGAGATAATACTAGAACGTTTGTCTGTCGACAAGCTAATGAGGTTTAGAAGGATAACTGCTTCAAGAAAACAGTGAAGTTTCCCCAGACACTCATGATATAGGATTGCATGTCCGGTGAAAGGATAGGTGAGAAGACAATCATCACAGGAACAATCATCGCATGGCATACATTGACATTTTAGAGAACTTTCTTATTCCGTCAATTTAAACAGCTTTGGCAATGATGGTCATATTTCAAACGATAATGCCGCATGTCTCATGTGTCGTTACTGAAGAAATTGCTGCACAGTTTCGTGTGCAGAATTTCTTCAGGAACCACATATAAAAACAATGACATAGCCAGCAAACAGTCCGGATCTAAATCCCATTGACAACATGTGGTGAAAATTGGAGAAACTAGTCCAAGCGAAATCTCCATGCTGCAAAGTTGATTTGGTGATTGCTATTCGGGAATGCTGGGAAGAACTTGATAGTGACTATTGTTTTTCAATAGTGGCATCTCTGCCTCAAAGGATCCTGGCTGTCATCAAAGCTCGTCAGAAAGTATTAAAGTGGATAAATCCCACATCCCATATGGATTGATTCCATAATATTTTTTCCTCTGATGTCGGTAAGTCTATAATTATTTCTCGAAAGTGTGTTACACCTCATTATGTATTGAAGTCAGATACTGTACGTTTCTTTATACGAGTCCTGTTGTCTGTAGCTTAGATGTGCAACTTCCATGAAACTATGTTTTCGTTTCGCCTCCTTCTTTTGCGTCGTTTCTATGTACTCCCAACTATGTGACTCCATGTGCATGTGGTAGTGATTCCATACTTTTTTCCAGGGGTAGTATCATGCCCGAACGGAAATCGGGAGATTCGGGTTTCTTACATGATTTTACATTATGAACAGAAAGCTAGAGTAATTCCTATTCTGATTATTTAGTGAATATTTATATGATTATATAGATCTTGCTCATGGATCACAACACGAAGTAAATATTCGTCTTCATGTAGAGCTAACATGATAAAGTATCATCACAGAGAAGGAGAGACAGAGGTCCAACTGTCGTGTTTAAGACAGCGCCCCAGTGGTCGGACATGAAACTACGATATCGTCTGTCGCGTGATACGGTGCCAGTGGCAGTATAAGTAGCACCGCCAAGAAAGTTGTAAGCTCGATCCGCGGATGGCCTAGTGGTCAACGTTCATGACTGCCACGGAGAAACTTCAGTTTCGATCCCAGGCAAGTATGAACGCTCGAAACATTAAATATCCGCCGTGCGTCGGATGGGCACGTTAAGCCGTCGGACCCCGGGTACTGGCCTCCCGGTAATAAAACAGGGCTTCTTCCTCCGCCTTTCTACCTCGCTTCCGTGTCACTTTCCTATTGGGCACTCTAGCCCAAATCTCCTAGCTTCCTATTTCTAACGGTTGTTTAAGACCTGGGGTCAGACACTCCCTTCCTAAAATTCCTCTACATATGATCGTATCTTAGTTGTAAACTCTTGAAAACTAAAAAAAGAACAGACAGACGGTTACGGTTCGACGTTTTAGTTCCATGTCCAATGTCCATCCACTGGCGAGCTGCTCTATTGAGATCGTTGGGGCTAAATTATTGCCATGAATCTGTTTGGAAGATTAACCTCTGAGTCTCCTGCTTTGTGAAGTATCATATGCCAACGAGCATTCAGTACGGATACCGTAGATTTCTGGTCAGAAATCCAAATCTATGTTAATAAGTTTACTATGTACGTATATAATTAGTCCTATTACTTTTCACTAAACTGTATTTTGTCTATGGTGTTTTCATTTCATTCGAAGATTTCTTTCAATACCCAAGCCTAGTTTTGGAGCCGGAAAATAACAAATTTTGTATATGAAGCCTGCTTTTTAGCACGTCTTTTGTAAAAAAAGATCGTGCTTATGATACCGGTTTGTCACTCCGACCGTCCGTCTATACCCACGATATCTCTGTAACTATTAGTCCGATTTGAAAAAATACTTTTTTCATTGGGAAGCTTGAACTAGGCGAATGATAATACTTCATTTGGTTTTTTTTACCATGTAAAATTTCGCCGCTAGAGAGCGTAAATGCAGATGATGTCGAATTTAAAAATAAGTTTTATTCCACATATTTGCTCTAAACATCCAATTGAAAAAATTCTTTTATCTTCCGATTCCATTTATCTCGAAGAGTATTTTAGATATAGTTACTTTTTCAAATTACTCATAGATTTTCCGCTAGGTGGCGTAAAAATAAATTACATTTTTCCCGATAACTCTTCTTCTAAAACTCCGATTTGAAAAAAAAATCTTCAGCGGATGCACCTCCTGATGGAAAATCTTTTGCATGTAATTTAAAATTTTTGGTAAAGAATACTTTGGCCACCAGGGGCCGTGTGTTAATTTTTGCTTCTGATATATTTGCCATAAAATCTGAACTTCTAAAATATCGATTGAAAAAATTCTTTCGTGGACTCATGCCACTCATATCGACAAACCTTTTCGGAATATTTTCTTCTTAAAATATTCCACAGTTTCTCCGCCAGGGAGCGTAGATGTATATCTTATTTTTGTCAATATCTCTACTTCTAGGAGTCCGATTTGAAAAAATCCTTCTTTGTTGCATAGTGTTTTCATTGTGACATGTTTTTCACATAATTTCAAAATTTTCAAGTAATTCATAGACTTCCCGCTCGGGGACGTAGTGGTAAATTGCGTTCCCCCTATATCTCTGTTTCTAAATCGCCGATTTAAAAAATTCTTTCTGCACTGGATACAGTTCCTGATGGGAAATCCTTTGCACGTAATTTCTAATTTTTGTAAAAAATGGTTTGGCCACCAGGTGGCCAAGGCTTAATTTCTGCTTCTGATGTATTTGCAGCAAAATATGAGCTTCTAAATTCTCGATTGATAAAAAACGTCGTTTGTAGACCGATACTACTCATTTCGATAAAACTTTTAGAAACATTTTCTTCTTAAAATAATGCATGGTTTCTACATCAGGGGGCATTGATATAGATGTTATTTTTGTCAATATCTCTACTTCTAGGAATCCGATTTGAAAAATTCCTTGGGGCTCCGATGCAGACGGTTGGGCACTGCACCTGTGCTAACGAAGATAGGTCGGGAGAAAAGGCTTACATTTGCATGGAAGTATCGGAATTGGACCTCTGCTGATTGGCAAAGGATTTCCTTCTCCAATGTGTCACGTTTTCTGCTTCATCGAAGAGATGGACGTTGGCGTATAAGGCGAGAAACATCGAAGGTCAATCACTCTTCAACCATTGCTGCAAGAACACAAGCTGGTGGGGGCAGCGTTATGGTCTAGGGAAAATTTCACGTGCCATTCCCTGGTTCCACTCATACCCGTCGAAGGCATTATGGAGTGAATTTTGCCATGAATCCATCCATGCAGACTACGTACACTCATACATGCTGATTGTCTTCTCTGGGGCGGACGGGATCTTCCAGGACGCTAATGTGCTGTGTCACCTAGCTAGAAATGTCCGAGAGTTGTTGAAAGAGCACGATGAAGACTTCAAAATACTTCTCTGGCCCCCTAATTTCCCAGACTTAAACCTTATTGAGCATCTGTGGGACCACCTCAATCGTGTTGTTCGCTCTATGGATCCTCCACCACGCACCCTCTAACAACTGTCAGATGCACTGCAGTCAGCATGGATTCACATACAAGTGAACACCTTCCAGCACCTCATTGAGTCTCTCCTTTCACGTCTAGCTGCACACGGCCGTTACTGTGGATATTAGCGGGTGGTCACAATAATGTGACTTGACCATGTATGTCAATAACCGTCACGGCATGTATGTAGAAATAAAGTTGTTATGTCATGTAAGCAGTAAACTCTGTACCCCAAATGCGTGATCCTCCGCTATGCCGCTGAGGTGAGCAGGAAGTGAAAGTTAGTATGTCCACGCACAACTATCATTCTGGACTGATGGTAGCTACTAATAATTTCATACTCACAGGGAACAAATCTCCTTATTAATTTAATATAGCAGCACACCAACAAAGGACCACCCAAAAATATATGAAGACAAAAAAAACATTACAGGAACCTACGAAAGAAGCCACATATAACAATTTGGTTTGAAGAGTCGCCCTTCCCAGTCCTATACGGAAGTTTTGTACGGAGAGACGTCCCCAGTCTGAATGAAGGGCTCTCCCAAAACTGTGTGAAGCAAGAAGTAAAGTTCCCCGACACTGTAAAAATGTGTGTGTGTGTGGAGGGGGGTTAGGTATTAGGGCTTTTGTGATTCCTTTCGGTATGATTAGACTAACAATGCACAACGCTCTCAGGCATTTTTGGAACAGCATTTCCTGCTTTCCGTGGCCCGCCTTCGTCCGCAGGAGGTTGCGATCTTCCAGCATGATCTCGCCAAACCGCATAATGCACCCTCCAGCGCTGCCCAGGTCGCAAAATTGGGGTCAAAGTCCTGGACTGGGTCCCAAATATGCCTGCACGCTCCACCACTTCCCAGGTCACCACAATAAGGTCGAAGTCATGTACTGGGTCCCAAATTTGCCTGCACGCTCCACCACTTACCGTGTCGCCAAAATAAGGTCAAAGTCCTGGACTGGGTCCCAAATTTGCCCGATCTAAAACCCAATCGAAGATCCGTGGCGTGTCCTCAAAACTCAAGAGAGATGTATGAAAACGCAAGCTCTGAGCAAAATATCAGCTGATGACGTTTCTGCATGTAGCTTGAGCCAACATTCCACAAGACCTTTGTCGTGTCTAAGTCAAAGCGATGCCAAGGTGAGTAGCCAACATGTATGACGCAAAAGAAATATCCATGAAGTGGTGATTGTACGCGAGAGCTGAATGAACCTAAATTCATTGATTCCGAAGTTTGGGAAGAGTAATGCTTCCAGGCTTATATCGAGATTCCTGTTACTGAGTTCGTGCAAATTTTTGTTGTAAACCATAGCTCAAGTGGAGTACTTTGTTTTTTAAACATGTTTCTTTGCAAACGCAAACGAAGCCATTTTTCTTACCGTTTGTTACAACCACGCATAGGATGTGCGTGCATTTATTGCCCCGAGGAAGGTACTTTCTTTTTGAAACTTAATGATTTTCTTTTGGAAATTCTACGCACTGCTTGAAATTCTTAAACATGTTTTGCTAATTTCTTGTTGCCACATGCGCTGGAATTCTTTGAAAAAGGAAGATACCAGCGTCCTGTTCACACACCTTTTTCTTTCATCACTCGGGGTTTTTCAATTCTACTCCCCCAGACTCAGGGTTTTCTTTTTCGCGAAAGTTTTGAATATCAGTGAACATTTTTTACCTAAGAAAAATAAGGATCGCGGAGATGGTTGTAGCTACCTGTCTCTTTCACTTTGCACTGCCGCTTTACTGTTAGGTGATTTTTGCATAGCTTTTCCAGCCACTTGGTTTCTGAACAGAAGGTATATGTAACTCTCTCCAAATGGTTAAGTCGTCGCTACGACCACTCTGGTCAGGTATGTGCAAGAAGGTTTATTTTTAACCAAATGCTAATCCGAGCGAAGGTGGAAGTAAACTAGGGGAGGACATTGGGCAATTAAAACTTGTTGCATCTACAAAATGATAATCTAAGGAAACATGATCAGCATTTTAACGTCCCATAATCGCCTTACATTTCTATCTTAGTTGCAGACGTAGGTCATCTGTCTCACCAAAAGAAGTGATGTTAAAGAAGCAAGTCCTAAAGTCTTTAGGATGAAAGCAAATGACCATATTGAATATTGAAAGCATGACTTGAGAAGTTAAAATAGAGCAATTAAATTGGTGGAAAAGAGAAGAATTTAAATGATCTGCTCTTTAGGAACAAATGGAGGCAATCTGTCTTTTTGAAAGATGGTTGATCCTTAAAGGAGAGTCCACTACGAAACAATGTCACACACGACAAAACCCTCTATGTATCTGAAAAGCTGTCACTAAATGGAGCCTCAGTGTACATGTTGTTGGGGCACCAGCTACTTCTGTGGGACAATTCTCCAAGACACACCCGCTTATTGGTTTGTTTTTCAGAACCCTTAAATAGAACGACCAAATGGAACCACCGGCTGTGTGCTGATCCCTCACACTGACGTACTTTTGAATTTCAAGACTTGAAGGAAAAAAAATGCTAGACCAAGTAAAAGATTCTGTAAATTCAGGAATCGCGTTTGACACAGAAAACCGATTATATGCTGAAATTAGTAGGTGAGCAAATTTAGCTATGGCAATACCCATACAGCACAAAACGTTTCAGATATGTATCAATAATGTTACAATCTTTCAGCAACATCTATTTTGGAACATAACTCTTTGTACATTACGGTTACGTTAAAAATAGCAGTCACTGATACTACTGTTTTATAGTTTCCACTGTACATAATTGCTACCTTGATGTTACATTCCGGCGATATTTAAGATTTTTGGTTTGGCAACGGCGTGGATTCGCATGCGCATTTATACCATTTCACCGACGCACTCTCGTATTCATATTTCCACGTGCCACTGGGATATTCTTTGGCGATATTGTCGTACTCGAGTTAGCTAGTTAGTTGATTTAATAGTTCATCCTTCTTTTTTTGTGATTCAAGATAATCTGAAAATAAGTAATTATTTTGATTACTATAATTTTTAAATTCTAAAAATAATTTTGTAAAATCTAAGTAGATGGATGTGTTATCCGTGACTCATCCGAAATTATAATCCAAACGCATTTCGGACGAAGGGTCAGAATCCCTCGCTTTGACTACTGCGCCATGGGGCGCCCTGTTAATTCTCCATGTAGTGGAAGTTCTGCTGGGGAAGGCAGTGTACTCATCAACTTCATGATTTATTTTCTCAGAATTAACAATCACTTCTGTCAACATATACAGGGTGATTGTAAACTCCTTCAACGAAACAAGAGGTGTGATAGTACACATCAAGACGAACAATATTTGCAATGGAACTTAGGGCCGCATTCCACTCTTGGTGCCAGAAAAGACCACGTTCCAAAAGCGTCCAGCAGGTACACGGAGTTGCAACCAGTGCATGCGAAGCACGAGATGCAAATCAGGTGTGCTGAACACGTGCGTGGACGATGAGGAGCACTCATTTAAAAACGCAGCCGAACCCGTTCAGCGATATTACCGTGCGAACATCTCATGAGAATTGATGTATATGTCTGACTGGTGCAGCATGCCGTGGGTTTCTGGAGCAAGTGCTTCTCGGTCTGTTGCAAGATGTTCCGCTCACCACACGGAGGGACATGTGGTTTACACATGATGGGGCCTCGGCACATTTTGCCACCGAGGTCTAATATTTCCTAAATTCAACATATCCCGGGCGGTGGATTAGACGTGGTGGATCTGTGCCTTGGCCTCCACGCTCCCCGGACCTTAATCCACTGGACTTCTTTTTCTAGGGGCACATAAAAACCTTGGTGTACGAGACACCTGTGGACTCCCTGGAAGATCTCGTCGCGCGAATCGCTGTTGCTGCGGAGAAGATCAGCACGACACTGGCAGTCTACGAGAGGGTGCGACAGTCCTTCTTTTATCGATGTCGGCTGTGCAACGTCGCCCTTGGAAACCAGTTTGAGCAGCTTCTCTGAGTCTTTCTGTGATGCGATTGGAATTGTGAAACTCATAAATTAGGTATGTCTCTTTGTTTTCACTGTTGAAGGCTCAACGTGGATATGGAACTTTGTTCTTTTCTGGCACTAAGAGTGGAATGCGGTCATAGGTTTCATTGCAAATATTCTTCGTCTTGATATGTACTATCACCCCTCTTGTTTTGTTGAAGATGTTTACAGTCACCCTGTATATCTCAGTAATATGGCTACAATACGATATTTGTCCATTCATATATAGATCGAAGCTCAAAATCTTTCGCTATTCCATCTATATCACCAACGTTTCCTCGCTATCCACTATGTTCCCTTCAACGCAGACTATTTACCTTCTTTTAACTCACTATCAGCGTTGCTCAAATGTTAAAGCTGTTAGGGGAATTAGTGTGCCGTTCAGTGAGAAAATCTTTCGGGAGAAGTAACAAATTTTATATAAGAAAACAAAAAAAAAAGAAAAGAAGGTAAAATTAGAAATGTATGTAATAGGCTCTATGAGACAGAGAGCTGAAATTAAGCGCCGCTGAGAAAGAGCAAATATTCTACAACAAATCGAGAATCCACTTGATCGTTCTCATGCGCATGAAAAAAAATAACAAAAAGAAGTAAAAAACATATTTAAAAACACGCAGACAGTTTTGGAGAAAATTGGATAGAAAATAAAATTTTAAAAGAAATGAGCGAAGGTTAAGTGACGTACCTGGCACAAAGCGTTAGATGAGCTCTGTGATAGAACACAACCGCTGAAGGTGAAGAGTAAACTTTCAAGATAGTAGTTAAACTAGCATGTTACGCAGTGCTAAAACAGAAGGATGCGTGGAAAATAGAACGAAATAGCAGAAATGAAGGTGCTGAAGTGAATGTGCAGTGTCAATGGAATGGATCGAATCAGGTATGATGAATGCAGTAAATCTAAAAACAGCAAAATTAAAAGCGACAGAGATCTCAACCTTATAATTTCAATTCCACTAGAAGAAAGATGCGTTCACCAGGAATGAGCAGTTGAAAGTGCGTAGAGTTATGAATGCGAATCTTCCAGAAAAGAGAGCAAAAGGAAGATCTCAGCGGGATGGAAAGATTAAATAAGCAACGACGTAAAAATGGTTTTAAAAACTGAGGTGGTGTACGAGAGAGAGAAATAATCATTTCGTGGTGTGAGATTTTCAAAACTTCACGCGTCAAACTTTGGAGATAATATTGTACAACTCCAATTATTTAATCCGTTTTTACTGGTGTAACAATTTACAAAAACACACAATGACTAAGTATCGAGCTTTCAGACTCCAAACGGGAGGCTTTCTCAAGGCTAGTGAACACTGGAAAGTGTTCACTTTTGTTGTTCCAAAGACGTTCATTATTGTTGTTTCCAAAGACGTTCTAGTCTTGCGAAAGCCAACAATAATTGAGCAAAAATAATTTGAAATCAATTTCAACTTATTGTGGTTTCCAGAGACGTTGTAGTGTTCACTAGTCTTGCGAAAGCCTCCCGTTTGGAGTGTGGAAGTTCGGTATTTAGTCATTGTGTGTTTTTGTAAATTCTTACACCAGTAAAAACGGATTAAGTAATTGGAGTTGTATAATACTTAGGTGTAAGTTCCATTATTGTAATTCCTAAATAATGATGCTGCCTCTGACGAAAAGAAATTTGTTGGTTATTTTAGTATTCAAAACGTTGTATAAACCGAAAATATTTCAATATTTCCGAAGACATAATAATTAAAATTAAATATTTAAGCGGCCGATGTAAATAAATCAAAATCTGCGCTTTTCAAACAGAAATTTTCACATATAGCAGCAGAGTTTTATGAAAGCTACGGCAAAATAATTCCTTTCCTGTTTTCAGACGTGTTTCTCTGTTCCTTCGTATTGCCCTTTATTCTCTGCTCTAGTCTATAGACCTTATTCTCTGCTCCATTCTATATTCTTTTATTCTCTGCTCCATTACATACTCTTTTATTCTCTGCTTCATGACTGAAGACATAATACAGAATGGCAAGTTCTCCTGACACGGACTAAATAATTGGGTAGAATAAAGAGTGACCCAAACATCTCTCTCCTTAGGTTCGTCGACATTGTTATAGTTCTTCTAGCAAGAAATCAGTCATAAACGATTAGTGTCAATCATCTCTTTTAAATCACCACTTTAAAAAATAAAGCTAAAGGGGAAGGGGGGAGAGATTTCCAATACACAGGTTCACTCATTCCAGCCGCGGTCGGCCCACTTCTTAGACAGCGAATATATTCGTTCGAACTGATTTCAGCCCATTTAGCTAACCCCGAGTTAATTCGTTATAGCTGGTTAAAGGGTTAATATCCCCTTTTTATATTTTACATAAAAACTGACTAAATATATTAAAAATGAATAAAGCCACTACACACATACCGACTGCTAAATTAGAAACCTTTATGCAAATGTACGTAAACGTCACATACGCGGCGTATATAGGTGCAAAATATGTGGTCACGTGCGTCACCACGTGATTTAGGCAACCATTTAAGACTGCTGCTCGTCAATAATCGTCAGTAGTGACGAGCAGCAGTCTTATAGCCCACGAGCAGCGACTGCTTATAGCCCATTGAGTTGCTCCCGGTAGTCGTTAAACTTCCAATCAAAAGGAAAAAAAAAAAAAAAAGAACCCAAAGTTCGTCGACAGCGGTGTCGGGTCAACCATGATTGGCTGCTGAAAAACTGGGAAAAAGTCTTGTGGCACACCATGTTCTGTACCGAAGTTAGGCAGGGAGTTTGGTGGGAGCCCCATGAAACAATGAACCCAGTTTTTTTCTGGAAAAGGTGTCATGTGTTGTTACAGAATGGGTCCCATGATATAGTTCGATCATCGGATGTCCTCCAAATATACTCTTCGCCTCCCCCTCCAAATGAAGCTTTCAAAAGCAATCACCCAATCGAGTATAAAATCGATAGGCAGTTCGCCCGTTTATTCGGACACAACAGTTACACGAGTGGAACAGGTCAGTACATTGTAGCGCCACCTCTGGCATGGATGCAAGCTGTTACCCGACGTGCCATAGACTATTACAGTTCACGGATACTGTCCTGAGATATAGCATTCCAAATGGTGTGTGAACTGAGGCCGAGTTTGCGGACATCCCGGGATGGGCGTAAGTAGCACCCCATCATGTCCCAAACACTTTCGACAGGTGAGAGGAAGGGCGTGGCTATGGAAGGATGAGGCAGGCCTGGGAAAGCGACGCCTTGTGTGTGGCTGGGCATTGTCTTGTTGAAAACTTGCTCTGTGATGCTGCGACACGAATGGCAACACAGCAGGTCATACAATGTCGTCGACGTACCGTTGAGCTGTGTGCTGGATACGGAGGACTACTAAGGGAGTCCAGATGTCGTAGGAAATGGCTCTCTATACAGTAGTTCCCGGTATGCGGACCGCATGCGATTCCACGGTAAAGGCGGGATCCGTACGATAGCCAACTCGCCACCACACACTTATGCGTTTGTCATCGGCTCCAAGTTATAACCGTGAATCAACACTGAAGACAACACGACGCTAGTAGTGGACACTATCTCAGGTTGATATGGCCCGGTACTACTGCAACCGGTGTTGGCGATTCTCGGTGTTCAGCAGTAGGCAGTGGAGTCGCCTCTTCGCATGTAGTTCCGTGCCACAACGGTCCGTATGGCCACTTTCGTGCCTGTAGACGAAGCAATATGGGTACGGATCGTTGAGAGCGATGAATTCGGCTCTCACAATCGGTCGATCCTCTAGTTCTGTCGTTTCCCTTGGCCGTCCACTGCCCGAGTGCCGCTGGATTGTGCCGCATTTACCTTTTATCACCAACATCGTCTGATTACTGCGTCGCTCCGACGCAAATGCCTGTCGTTACGGCAACTTCACCAACAAACCCCTTTCAACCCAATCATACGTTTTCTCTCAAACTCGCTCAACTGCCCGTGGTGTGTACAGATCGAACTTCAGAGCATCCTCACAAACCGTGGAAATTAATGCAACCGTAATCCGCTGTCCCAATCGCCACTGCTTGAGAACTTTGTTCTCGCTATACTCTCCTAGAATCACGATTTCCATGCGCTGTGGCGGGCTACTATTTCGTCAATGGTCGTTATTTTTTCATCATTTCCATATTCAGCCCTGAGGTACTTGGACGCCAAGTTTCATCATGATCGAACGATTTTCTCCGGGTGTTTCGCCTTTTTTACGCTTTCCAACCGTAGGTTGAAGAAGCGTATATGCTCCAGCTTTGTCTGTCTGTCTGTCCGTCCGCTTGATAACTCGCGTAAAAATGGTTCGATTGCGATGAAATTTTAATTTGTGGTAAAAGAACACTTGGGAAGAACCCTGTTGAAAATGGGCGAAATGTGGACAAAAATCAGGACATTGGAGCGGGATCCATTCCATTGCCCTTATGCGTCATAACTAGCGTAAAAATGGTTCGATTTTGATGAAAGTTTAGTATGTGGTAGAGGACCACCTGGATACTAACCCTATTGAAAATGGGAGAAATGGGATCAAAGGTCAGGGCATAAGAAAGAGATTTATTCTACAGCCATTATCTTCATAGCTTGAGTAGTAACTTAAATAATTATTTCTGGTATCACGAATGAAATACGGGATTACACCATTTAATACAAATTTTGATGATAATCCGGTGGTGTAGTGGTTAGCATACCGGGCGCTATCTGGGAGACGCGGATTCGAGTCCCGCTCCAGTACGATGAAAATTTTCAAGTTTTCGGATATTATCTGACTTACCATCCTTGTCACATTTGCACCAAAAATCGGATTGTCATCAACATTTGTATTAAATGGTGTAAACCCGTATTTCTTTCATGATTTATCTGCTCTTCCGGGTAAACACGGGATAGTATTCTTAACCTACAGATTCGCTAAACATGAATGCCGGTTGCTTCGACTAGCGAATGCTGTGATGGTTATATTCAAATTAATCGTAAACTTGAGACTTGGTCGTTCTGGGTGGTGTAGTGGTTAGCATACCCTGGCGCTATCTGGGAGACGCGGATTCGAGTCCCGCTCCAGGACGATGAAAATTTTCAAGTTTTCGGATATTATCTGACTTACCATCCTTGTCACATTTACACCAAAAATCGGATTGTCATCAAAATGTGGATTTCTGGGATGTTGGAAAGCGTATCATAATCAATGCATTGCATGATTTTACTAACTTGCTTTGTTTCTTTTTGGTAAAGAAGGCATTACCTGAACATTGTTGCCGATCCAGTTAATTCTGCAATGTTGATTTTTGCCCAGCGAGTCACGGATGTGTCATGGACGACAATGGAACTGTCCATCGTACAAGAAATGTTCAACACAGTTTCGGAGAGCATGGCAGTGTCTTTCACCTTTTTCTCTGTCGACCGCAGAACCTGGAAGTGAACCTTCTTGAGGCCGTTCCGATGACGCAGTGGTCTAAGGCGCGGGCTTATGATCATTCGCCCTAGTTGGGTCCGGGTTCGAATCCCGGTGAGACATCAATGTTTGAGTTTGTCTTTCGGCACTGGATCTCAATATGTTATTTGTCCAACACTGATTATCTGTGTACATTGGCCATTTAACATACTGTAAAATCCATGTTTGATGTATACTTGTTCACAATATGTTACATGATCAACACTGTCTATATCTGCGTAAACTGATCATTTGGCATGCTGTCAACCATGTATGATTTGTACTTGTTCACAATGTGTTACATGCTCAACGGTGTCTATATCTGTGTAAATTGATAATTTGGCATGCTTTCAACTATGTATGATTTGTACTTGTTCACAATGTGTTACATGCTCAACGCTGTCTATATCTGCGTAAATTGATCATTTGGCATGCTGTCAACCATGTATGATTGTACTTGTTCACAATGTGTTACATGCTCAACGCTGTCTATATCTGTGTAAATTGATCATTTGGCATGCTGTCAACCATGTATGATTTGTACTTGTTGATGTCTACTGTTTATGTCTGCCTGTATGTCTTTGTACCTCAATGTCCAATAAATCATTTAAAAAAGAAACCTACAAAAAAAATCAAGAATGTCCTTGAGAATGTGTTAGAAAAACAATTCCTGAAACGAAATAGTTTTCTGCCAAATCCGAGCCAGTGAATGACTGTCACGTCAGGTATGCTGTAGGCTTTGATGCACTCCAATACCTTGCTAAATCTATGCAAGATCGCATAGTGTTGTAATTTGGGCTAAAGGATGTCCAACCTGGTACTGAATAATAAAAGTTTCTAATTCAGTGGGTGGTATGTGTATACAGTGTTTTATGTTTCGCATATAGGGATTTTTACTTCGCATGATAGTGAAGAGTATCATGATTAGATACTTTCAAGCAACCTCATTCTCCACACAAGACATATTTGTTTTGTATGAGCATTCTCTTTTCTTTTCTGAGGAATCCGAAATGTTTATACGGTAGTATGCACATTCGTAATGCGACGTTTGAAAGCCCATCGAGTTACTCATGGTAGTCGTTAACCTCCAAGAAAACAAACAAACAAACAAACATTCGTAGTTTATTAGCTTTCCCCTTTCCGGTAAACTCTTTTATTTAAGAAACTGTGATTCACTTTGCACATCAGCTACATATGCATAAGTGCTGAGAGTAATAAGTTTTATTGAATTCATACCAATAAGAATAAAAAAGGCAGCTGTCTAAGCATGTAGAAACCCAACCCAAGACGTACAGTTCGAATTTTACTACTAAAAAGACGTATTAGGTAAAAACGAGATATTTCGCAACATGTGCCCTGTGCGTCATCAGGTTAGAAGAACCGGCGCTAGGAGAACACACACACTTAATATATAGGTAGTCCCGAAGACAACAGCGATACTGGTGAGTGACATCATATTAACTTCACAATTCGGTTACAGCGAGAAATAAAGCTGAGAAAGAAAATAACATTTAATAGGTGACCGATACATACTCACCAAAGTGATAAGTAAGCACAAGGTCCGTTATCAACCCCCGTAATAGGGTACTTCGCACGACACAAAAGGTTAAATAAGCGAATCCATGGTGCATTTACATGTGCAGGTAAGTCATCATTACAGCATACGTCCTTAAGAACGCCAATGTACAAACTTTCGGCGAAGAGAGTCATATACCTACCTCTGGTCTTGAGTAACAAATAAGTCTCAGACCAAGAAGGCAGATGAGTTCCAGACTTAACAAGGCGTGCAAGAGCAGTAGTAGTAGATCCTGAGACTTATTTGTTACTTAAGCTCATCTGCCTTCTTGGTTTGAGACCTATTTGTTACTTAAGACCAGAGATAGGTATATAACTCTCTTCACCGAAAGTTTGTACATTGACGTTTTTTGGAACGTATGCTGTAATGATGACTTACCTGCACATGTACAGGGTGTCCACAATGTCTTGTTACCCCCCCGGTAATAAGGAATGCAAGTTAGCTATGTATCTGTTGTATGATGTATATGTTGAGTTATATGTTGAGACATCCTTAAACATCCAGCGGATCCGTTCGTACTCCGTCATTCTCGTGACAGAGAATAATTTTACGTCATGTTCTGTGGGACATTTTACGAAGCAGTTGCGGGGTGATACGAGAGAAAGCACGTCTCACTGCTTGTTTAAGTTCATCAGTGGTTTGGTAGCGCTGCTGTGCAACAACCTCCTTTATGAAACCCCAAAGGGCATTATCACACGTTGAGAGATTTGGGCTTCGAGGTAGCCATTCAAGTGGAGCGGGAAGCACTGCCGAACCTCGGCCGATCCAACGATCCCAAAAGACCTCACCAAGGTATTCCCGAAGAGTGATTGCGTAATGGGCGGGTGCCCCATTCTGTTAGAAACATACGTCATTCAGAATGCCAAGATTTCCAGGTTGTGGCACAAACCAGGTTTGCAGCATTTCCAGATAACTTGTCTGATTCACTGGACCATCAAAGAAATACGGACCAAACAGATGTCGACTATTCATTGCAGCCCATATCTTGACATGCGAAGGATAATGTTCCAATTCTTCGACATGATGTGTGCTTCCCTTGGACCAGAACACAACGTTCCGTGATCGACAGCTGCGGTATATCGCACATTCATCATTGAAAATGACCTTTCCACGTTTTGGGATTGTGGCAAATGTCTGAAGCAGAACTGCGCATGCATCTCGTCTGCGGTTTAAATCGATGTCCGATAACTCCTGAAAGAACATCGGGCGATATGCGTGCAAATTCAGGTCATCCTTCGTGTGCTTATGAAGTGTCGATCGTGGTATTCCAAGCTCCACTGATCGTTTGCGGAGCGACTTCTTCGGTGACCTGATAACTGATTCCTCGACCGCTTGACACTGTTGCACTCTCGTTGATGGTCTTCCCGTTCGTGGTTTATCCTTGATGTTGCCTACTTCGAAGGGTTTATGTTCCCACCGCAGAAGAGTCTGTTTTGGAGGGGCCTCTTTTTCGAATCGGTGTTGGAAATTGGCACGCACGTCACGCATTGTCCTCCCTGTGTATGGGTATTTGTGTACCCAGACACTGACAACAATCCGCTGTTCCAGGGTGTATTCGCTGGTATCACACATGATTCCGGCACCTAATCTGTAAATAAACAAAATACAGACCATAACTCAACATATACATCCTACAACATATACATAGCTCACTTATATTTCTTATTACAGGGAGGGACCTATTGCGGGGGTTGATAACGGACCTTGTGCTTACTTATCACTTCGGTGAGTATGTATTGGTCACCTATTAAGTGTTATTTTCTTTCTCAGCTTTGTTTCTCGCTGTAACCGAGTTGTGACGCGGATATCATGTCACTCACCAGGATCGCTGTTGTCTTCGGGACTATCTATATATTAAGTTGTGTGTTCTCCTAGCGCCAGTTCTTTTAACCTGATGACGCACAGGGTGCTTGTTGCGAAAGATCTTGTTTTTACCTAATACGTCTTTTTAGTAGTAAAATTCTAATTGTACATGTTGGGTTGGTTTTGGTATGTTTAGCATGAAACTTTTTTGATTGAATTGATACCATTTAAAGCGGCTGCTCGAAAATGAAAAAATTAGAAAATTTTATGAGTCTCTTTAAACGCATTAAGTTTGTAATAGATCTCAGACAAAAATATTTCAAAATCATATTAAGGGAAATCTAAAGTACAAATAAAGGATCGTTTTTTCCTGTGAAAGCAGAATTTATGCATCTGATAGAGAATCTGAGATTCGTTAAAACGAATTCTTATGTTTCAGATAATCCAAATAATATGCTTATCTCCTTTTATCGTAAAGATTAATGTTTACTATCTGAAACTTCTTGGTTAGAAAGAAATATGTCCTGAAAAGCGTGCCCTACATCTTACCAGTGTCGTAAAAAGGATAACAATCTTCCCAGGTAACGAGAAGCAAAAAAACCTTTAACTTTCTGAAAAATATATGTTCGCGGTTTCGGAATTTTTGTTTTGTTTTCTTTCCTTTCTGTGACGGGCCACAGGACAGTTCCACCCACATTGTTAGAAGTACACGACTTTCTAGTTCTTTGGTGAGTGACAAAGTGTCAATAAGTCACACCCTTCCTCACTACCTCTGACATGCAACTGAAGACAAAGACGACTAAAGAAGAAAGATAACAGAGAAAAAAGTGCGATAGAAAACGTCGGACAGCAAACAAAGAGTTTCAAAGAAGTAAAGACGTGAGGTGGGACACTTCGCCTGACATTAGAGACTGATCCTTTCCCCGATAAAATGCTTTGGATATGCCTTAAAGTTTAATGAGGAAAGGAGACAGTTGTTGAAAATATGCCACAATGGACAACGAAATATTTCATTCCGCGTTTAGAAAATTGCAGAAATGGCGACTCTTACTCTATTCATATCATTTAAATCGGCTGTCCCAAAGTGAAAAACTGAGGAATTATATTAAGATAACACAAAGTTTGTCACAAATATTTTTTTTAAGTTGACAAATGGTTCACTGTCTTCTGACCTAGCTTCAACAGGACGATCGGCACGGAAATATTCAAATTGTACATAACATCATAAAGTGTGTACAATCACTGGTTTTGGTTAGTTGCTTCCACGCGCTTGGTAAAAATGTGGATGCCATGCCATTAAAAATTTGAGAAAAATTCTGATATATATGGAAAACTTCCAGAATATCAAGTTTGATAGTTGAATCCGGCTTGTCAATTAGTTTTGCTTCTTCCAAAAGAACTTTGTGGTCCTTTTCGTAACAGTGTTCAGCCATCGATGACTTCTTTAGATCACAGTTCCGAATACACTGAGTGGCCACTTTATTATGACCACCTCCTTCAGTACTTCGTTGAGCCACCTTTTGCCTTTAATACTGCGTCGATTCTTCGTGGCATGGACTCCACGAGATGTTGATAGGTGGTTTGTGGAATCTGAGGCCATGCTTCATGCATAGCACTTTCCAGGAGTGTGAGATTGCAGGGTTGTGGATTCAGCTGTCTGACAGCTCGTTCAACTTCATCCCACAAATTCTCAATGGAGTTGAGATCTGGAGATTGTGTGGGCCACCTAAGCAAGGTAAACTTACCGGCATGTTCCTGAAACCAATCCTGTACCATACGAGCACTATGGCAGGACGCATTATCTTGTTGAAAGTAGCCATTGCCATTAGAATAAACCATCCACATGGCAGGATGCACTTGGTCCGCAACGATGTTTAGATATGATGTGATAGTCAGATGTTGATCAACACGAATTAAAGGGCCCAAAGCATGCCAGGAAAACATTTGCCAAACCACAGCGTTGCCGCCACCAGCTTGAAGGGTTGTAGCAATGCATTTGTGGTCCATGCTTTCGTGCTGCTTCCGCCAAATTCTCACTCGGCCATCGGCATGGTGCAACTGAAAACGTGATTCATCGGACTACATAATTTGTTTCCAATTATCGACTGTTCACTCCTTGCGCTCCTGTGCGAACCGGAGGCGTTTACTCTTGTTAACTGCAGACAGCGAAGGTGTTAGAACAGACCTTCGGCTGCCATATCCAATTCGATGCAGTGTACGGCGAACAGTGCGTGCAGAGATCATTTGAGGGGATCCTTGATTGAGATGGTCTGTAATTTGCTGCACTGTTGCTCTTCTGTTGTCTGTTACCAGTCTGGACACTCTCCGTTCCACCCGAGCAGCCACTAGTCGATGACGACCACACGTTGCACGTAGAGACCCAGTTTTTTGGCTGTCAGTCCAGTCTTTAAACACTTTAACAAGAGCTGCT
This sequence comes from Macrothele yani, assembly GCA_039090855.1. Classification (NCBI taxonomy): domain Eukaryota; kingdom Metazoa; phylum Arthropoda; class Arachnida; order Araneae; family Macrothelidae; genus Macrothele; species Macrothele yani. The sequence continues at coordinate 166,579,754 of CM077011.1, forward strand.
CTGGACCATTTCACGAATGCGGCGGTTTCGGTGATACTCGCTCCATGGCTCCGAGCTCCTACAATCATCCCACGTTGAACGTCCGTCAAATCGCATTTGTTACCCATCTCGTCACCCCAAAATCACTGCTACTACTGTCGCAAGCACTAAGCTTTCCCTTTTTGTACTAGCCTCGCCCTCTGGCGGCAACAGTGTGCAGCCATAACTCATTTGCTTAAAACTGTGAGGTGGTCATAATAAAGTGGCCACTAAGTGTATAGGTCCTGTGCTCGTTCAATCGAAAACACAAGTCTCTATGGATCTATCCCATATACAAAGCGCTATGTTCACATGAAATTTTATAAATTCCCACCAGGTTTGATCTTCAATATAATCCTTTGATCCTAAAAAATTAATTTTGTTCATGAGTTTAAGATTCACTTTAAAATTGACTCGTGGGAAATGACTCGTGACGATTGTTTTTAGAATTTTTGAAATTTTGAATGTAATGTCACTGGAAAATGGAACAATGGCGAAATTCTCTCGTAATGTGGGCATCACAGGAGTTAAAGTGGAGATAGGCTTCGGTTTTCGCAATGTTTTTAGAACGTAGTCTATAATGGAAGGGTTGTACCCTCGATGTACGACAACACGTTTAAGAAAATCAAGTTCTTTTTCCAAACTGTCTTTATCCGAAAATATATAGGTCGCGCAATATACGCAACTCCAAAAGGCGCTGCGTTTTCGTTGCCAAGGGTGTTTAGACTTGGCATGTGAAGGTGAGAAAGCAGCGAAAGACTTTCGATAGATTGTAGTTACGAGAGATCCATTTGAGTGGGTAACCAGGCCTTCAAGGAATCGTAGGCATCCGTTATTTTCAGTTTCGTAGGTGAATTGAATGTGAGGATCAATGGAATTTATAAGTTTCATTAATTCCGGAATTTCATAATTTTTTCTTTCCATAGAAAAAAAGTATCTTCTACATATCGTACCCATAAGTCAAATTTCACGAGTTTGAAAGGCTTTTCTTCAAATGGACGCATGTAGATTTCTGATAATATAGGCGACAGTGGACTTCCCATGGCAAGACCTTCCAGAGACTGTAAAAATCAGAAATCATTTACTGAAATCAGAGACTGTAGTCTCTGATTTCGAGAAACTAAGGAACTGCTTCTAGATATTTTTCCATTGCAAATTTAGATCCAAAATCGAATTTTAAGGCAAAAAATACGGTGTCTGAGGGAAAAACTGATTTCGTTAGATAAAAATTCAATGGTGCCAGAAATGGAAGTTGCACAAGTAGGAAAATACAAGAAAGGTTTTAATCCACTTCTTGTTTAACATGTGCATTGAATTTACCGCTAACACACTTTCCCTGCAATACACGCTCGCCATCAAGAACCAGCAGCACGGAATCTGTTCAAGCAAAATCACGTGTGGTATCAAAGTTCCACTTCGAAATCGGAACGAAACTAAAGTATTTCCCTTGCGATGACTCTTGAAGAGGGCCGAAGAGACGTAAATCACTTGGAACCAAGTCAGGGAAGTAAGGCAGATCTGATGACTTTATTCTGCTCAACCAAGAGGCTGTTTCTGCGAGAATAAATGGTTGTGTATTGGGATATTTGCTTCGAAGGTTTTGCGAAAGCAATCCTGCTCAAGAGGCGCGGGTTCGCACCTTCAGCCCGGATCTACCGGACGATCCGTTTTTTGCTGTCGCCCAAGCAGTTCCACCACCGAGCCTCTCCGGTCCAAAGCCAGTCCCGTGACATACGTTCGGCGAAGGGCCGAAAAGAATGGGGACGACTATGAGATTTGCTACATCTTGAACACTTATTTTCGGACCGCTTCGGTCTATTTGTCCAATATCAGAAAAATTATAAATTCAGCTTAATCAATTTATTTTCTCTTAGTGTTCACACAGCCTCAGTTAAGACTAAATGGACAGGTACAGACGACAGACGATAACAGATATCATACAATGAACGATGATATGTACATTGAGTTGTTGCTCTATCAGCTGAGATCCAAGGGTAAAGCGCCTAGGTTCTTTCTTTGTGTCTATGAGGCACTGCCTTGCCCTTGGCGACCTCATTTGAACTCCTACGTCCTGCGTTTTCTACGCTTTTGGAAGGTGGTGTTGCCTCTTTGCAAAAAGGGGGAAAATATATTAGTACAAGAAGAGACGCATCTCTGATCTGCGCTCCGCCAAGACTTGCTCGTTGTTTAATGCCGAACTGACTGAAGTATTCAGGGGAGAGGCTTCGCCAGTGGGACGAGGTGATACATCAAAATGCAATCTTGCATGGATCTAAGTTTCTCAAGGTAAATGAGATGAGGAGCTTCCCGTGTTGCAAATAAGACTCCTTTTTGAAGAAGGCTCAGACGTTTGGATTGCATTACAAATTTTAGTTCTGTAGTACGCAGGTGGCAGTAATACCTCATTTGACAGTTTCTCCTCTGTCCTCATAACTTTAGCTAAGAGGTTTTGTCCGCAAAATCTGACAGAATGGCTTTCCCTGCAGAAGCTGTCACTTTAATCTTTTTCTGACGTGTCTAGAAGGCTTCATTATTTTCTATCTGTTCCCAAGCAGAAAGGTTTTGTCAATGGTCTCATTGCTGGTTCCATTGTTTTCCAAAACTTTGTTCACACGCCCAACTTTGTGCAACGTTCTCTGGGCAAAGCCATTGTCCTTGTCTTTTACCACTCAGATCAAATTTAACTACATGACAAGGGGCGGTATCTACCGCAATGTAACCACACACACACACACACACACACAAAACGACAATGCTGTCTTACTAGATTCATTTCTTCCCCTCTTCCTGAATTAGTTGCTGTTTTTATTTTCTCTACCTACATATTACAGAAAAGCCCGTATATATCGAGCCCTTATACACATGTGTATACCGGGTTTCCGGATTAAACGAGCAAAACAGGTATTTTTGTTTAGCATAATATAAATCCAAAGCTACTTGGATCCTTTCCAGCAAACAAAATTTAAAGAAATCCCAGAATTTAACGACGGAAGGAAAAAATAAAATTATTACTTTTAACAAGCAAAGTAAGAAAATTGAGTGAATTTCCATATTTAACGAGGCGGATAATATGGAATGAAGGAATAGAAATGGTGGCACAGAGGAAGAAATTGCAACAATGTAGCGGAATCTTTTTATGCTAAAGGAAGAATGTTTTTAGAAAAGGAAAGGGAAAGGAGTACATCAAGTGCTCAACAAGCGAGTTGTGCACAAGACACTACGCCTCCCACTCAAAGGAGTTATACTGCCCATGCTACTCTTAGGAACTAGAGCATGGACATGTAAGTGGATTTCTGGCAACAATTGCAGAAAAGGATGGGAGAGTAATGGAATGGGTTACTTCCGGAGAGGAAACAGGAGATAACCATTCCTGGAAATCTGGTCATTGCTCCTTTCGTTCTCCAAGTGAGCGTTTCATTGAGAGGGTCTCTGCGGCTTTCACTTCATCTGTGCTGGGTAGTTAAATAACGGTCAATCTCATATGGCCGTCACGCTGAATAATTAAACTTGAAATATTTAATCAACTATGAAATTATTCTGGTTAATTAATTAAATCTTCCACGTATATGTGATTATTATGGACATATTCATCATCATCATCATCATCATTACTGTCAACCATTATCAATCCACTGCTGGACGAAGGTCTCTCCAAGCCTCTTCCACAACGGTCTGTCTTGTGCCAGTTTCCTCCATGTTACTCCCGCATACTTTCGAATTTCATCCACCCATCTTCCATGTGTTTTTTCTAGGTCTTTTCCTGTCCCTTGGAATCCAATCTAAAATTTCAACTGTCCATCTATGGTCTGTCTTTCTGGCAGTATATCCAGCCCATTGCCATTTCAGAGATTTTACTCAGATCTTGATGTCTTCCACTCTTGTCATTTTTCTGATCCATTAGTTCCTCTTCTTATCTCCCCTGGTTACACCAAGCATGCACCTCTCTATGCTACTTTGAGTTGTCTGCAGCCTTTGTATGTCCCTTTTAGTTAAAGTCCACGTCTCTGCACCATACGTAAGCTCTGGAAGGATGCATTGATCAAACACTTTTCTTTTAAGACATAATGGCATATTGCTCTTCAAAATTATGCTGTTTCTTCCAAATGCTCTCCAGGCAAGCTTTATACAACGATTAATTTCTTCATCAATGTGACCCTCACTTGATATCTGCTGTACAAGATAAACGTACGTGTCTGTTATCTCCAGCTTTTCTCCATCAATCGATAAATCTTCATTTCTTGTGAAGGCATTGAACATCACTTTTGTCTTCTGAAAGTTCATTTTTAATCCCACTTCTTCACTCTTGTCAGCAAGTTCCTGGATCATACTCTGCAGCTCTGATGGAGTAGTTGCAAAAATAACTACGTCATCAGCAAAAGGAAGGTGAGTAGGATAATCTCCATTAACCTTTATTCCTTTGTTTTCCCAGTCCAGTGATTGAAAGACATTTTCCAATGTGGCATTAAAGAACTTGGGAGATATGGTGTAACCTTGTCTTACTCCCTTTCCTATTTTTATGTGTGTTGCATTTTCAAACAGCCAAATCTTTGCACTTGCATTTTCATAGATGTTATTAATAATATTAATGTATGCATCTTCAATTCCGCAGGTTTTCAAAGACATTGTAACTGCGGATGATTTCACTGAACGAAAGGCCTTTTCATAATCGATAAAAGCCATGCACAATGGAAGTTCATATTCACTCGCTCTTTCAATTAGTTCTCTCAGTAAGTGGATATGATCTATAGTGCTGTAGCCACTCCTGAATCCAGCTTGTTCTCTCAGTTGAGCCATGTCCAATGTTACCTTCAAGCGGTATGAAAGAACTTTAGTGAATATTTTATAAATCACTAATAGGAGGCTGATAGGTCTGTAGTTCCTGAGATCCTCACTGTCACCTATTTTATGTAGCAGGATCATTGAAGCGTTGTTCCAATCTTCAGGAATCTTCCCTTTATTAAGGCATCGAGTGAAAACTTGGGAGAGTATTGTTTCAATTTCTCCACTTGCTTGTTGTATGAAGCCTACAATAATTCATCTTCTCCTGGAGCTTTTCCTCGCTTCATGTTCTGCATTGCATGTGCAACTTCAGCCGGGAGGACTGGAAGAACTCTGTTACTGGTACCTTTCACGATGTCTGGAGTACATGTATCATCCATTTCATATAATTTGGAGTAGAAATCTTTCACTGTTGTCAAGATTTTGCCTCTATTTCTTGTTACAGAACCATCTTCTTTTCTCAGTGCCATAATCTGTTTTCTTCCCTTACTGAGATGTCCCTTTGCTATCTTTAGGCTTTGGTTGTTTTCAATTGCTTTCCTCACTAGTTCACAGTTGAATTTCCTTACGTCTTCAGTGATACTTTTTTGTACTGTCTTGCAGAGCTCTATATATTCCACTTTGGAAGTCACATCTTTTTTAGTTGTCCTCATCTCTCTTCTTTTTTGCATCAACATTTTGGTTTTTCTGATAATTTGTTCACATGCAACTTGTTCTTAGACCCAGCTAATCTTGTTGCTGTTTCCATAAAAGCTTTGGTTACTTTTCTGTTAACTTTAGAGATGTCCACTTCTTCTGATGTTAGACCTTCTAGAGCAGAGGATCTGTTCCTCAGTTACAATTTGAAGGTGTTATGATGTTTTATAAGGTTGGTCACGTAAATACACTTTATTTGTTTTATGAGCTTGTCACGCTCGAGTTTAGCATTGAGGTGCATCTTACATCTTACCATTTTATGGTCACCACCTGTGTTGAACTTGTTTAGCACACTGCAGTCTTGCATGACAAATTTCTTGTTACATATAATAAAATCAATTTCACTTGTCCATCCATTGGGATGCCTCCATGTCCATTTCCTTTACACCTTTTTCTTGAAAAAGGAGTTCATGATGAAAAACCCTTCTGCCTCTGCAAACTCTACGAGAATATTTCCACGCTGGTTTCTATTGCCGTGACCGAATTCACCTACTGAAGTTTCATTCTATTGCCGTTGCCCTATTTTTGCATGATGCCAATTTTCACTCAAAAACGGATATAGCGAGCGCCAGGATTTAACAAGAGTATTTTTCGGTTCCGAGTTCCTTATCACAAGCGGGTTTTGCTACTTTAGAGCAAAAATCACACACACCGTCTGTACACGATACATATAAAACCTGAGATAGTTAAAATCTACAAGTTTAAAAAAGTTTTAATGTTCAAACCAGATGTTAGGTTACAAAATAACTTTCGAAGCTACTAAGGTTTACCATCAGATGAGATAAAAGGGTTACAAGGTGTAATTGAGCATATTTTATAACAACACAGAGTGGGTCGTAACTCTTACGTAGATTTAGTCGTCAGGTGGTCAACGTCATATTATGAAATCATATACGGTTAAAATTACGAGTGATTCGTCGTTAATAATGCACGTCGGGAACCTTGAATCAGTTGTTTCCAGGATGTTGGAATTTCAGCTGGAAGGTAGTCATTACAACATTTGTCTCCACTTTTATATATGCATAGACTTTCTGCGATTTTTAGTTGGGATTTGAACCTAGGGGTTGAGAGAATAGTGACTTCTTTCCAAACTGGAAAATATAGCCTTTCGTTCACCAAACGTGACAAAGCTGTAGAATTAGAAGAAGTACGAACGTTGTAATAGTGTTCTTTCAGTCTTGTCTTCAACGACCATCTTATACAGCCTGTTTAAACTGAAGGTAAGGTATTATCCATTGTTCGTAGTGGAATACTATAAATATCATAGTGTGATCCCATAGGTACAGGGTCGCTGTCATTTTTTATTATGGACAAAATATTGGTGGTTTTGACCCTGAAATCCCAGTCATAGCGATGACAAGCATTTTCTAGAAAGGGAACAATGACTTAGTTGAAGTTTAGCACTTTCCACCTTCTTTAAACATGTTAAGTCTCTTTCTTTTAATTTTTAAGAACGTCTGACGTGTACTTCAATAAGGCGTCTGGTAAAAAATGAAATATTTAAAAAGTGATTACCATAACATAAGAGAGTTGTGCGGATTCACGTCAAGATTTTACAGTGGTTCTTCATTTCCCGGTTATAATTTTTTGTGAAGATTCTTATGCGCCAAAAATTACCTACGCAGAGATACAAATTCGTGATCATTTGTTGGAACCATCATGCCTTGTCTTGTTTGGAAGGAGTAAAATGATTTCTTTGCTAAACGTGCGTGTCATAATTCTTCAAAAGAATGAATACTTACATAAATTTGCTTACCGTGGCTTAGAAAATATAATTGGGTCCTCTCGGGCAAGATACGCACCTACGCCCTTTGCAAAACGACAACACAGACGATTCAAAAAGTAGTTTCAGGAAGTCTGGCTTGAATATTGGTAAACATCTATCCGAGAGAAATTCTTACTCTATTTTTGTATTGAATATATTCCGAGATCTCATAAACCATCTACCAACAAGTAATTGGACACCCCTGCAATCGATGATATCTGCAGTCCTGATACACGTCACGGCTGCCGTCGTTAAATATCGTGTGGGAAACAACAACGCAACCTAGTCGCATGCAAGATGCCACGCAGTTCGGAGCTCTCTGATTTCGAGAAAGGTGTAATCGTCGGGTATCACAGAAATGGCTGATCCATACGCGACATATCCAGCAAATTGAAGTACCCGAAATCGACAGTGGCCTACGTGATTGGCAAGTGGAAGATCAGAGGTGACTGTCGGAATGTGCCCCGATCCGGCAGACTCACAAAACTGGGAGTTAGAAACCGACGGGTGCTGGCTAGAGAAATTCGGAAGAACCGCACCAAATCAATGGGCCACATCCGCGAGGAGTTTCAACAGGCATCCGGGAGTGCTCTTCCGATGAATACCATCCGTAAGGAAGCCCATCTGCTCGGTTACCATGGACGTGCTGCCGCCCACAAGCCTTTCATCACCAAGTCCAATAGCGCTGCTCGGCTAACGTGGTGCAAAGAACGTCGATAGTGGACCGTTGAACAGTGGAAACAGGTTCTCTGGAGCGACGAATCAAGGTTCACCCTCTACCGTTCGGAAGGCAGGGTCTGGGTTTGGCGTCTGCCTGGAGAACGCCTCCTGCCGCAATGTATTCTGCCAACTGTGAAGTTCGGCGGCGGTGGAATTATGCTATGGGGGTGTTTCTGCTGGTATGGCACGCGATCCTTGGTCGCAATTCCTGGTAGACTCAACGCCGAGACCTACTGCACCATTTTAGATGGCCATGCGCTTCCAACGTTGTGGCAGTTTCACAGGTTGACCCATGTTACTTTCAGGATGAAAATGCCACCTGTCATGTCGCGAGGTCCTCCATGGCTTGGTATGGTGACAATTGGGTAAATCGAATGGACTGGCCTACGCAGAGGCCGGTCCTTAACCCTACCGAGCACCTCTGGGACGATTTGGAGCGTCGACATAAGGGGTGCCCCCACCGTCCGAAATCGGTGAAGGAACTGACCTGTCTTCTCCAAGCCGAGTGGAAGAAAATACCGCCAGCCGTCGTACAACGCCTGGTTGAGAGTATGCCCCGGAGGGTCGCATCTGTAATCGCCGCTCGTGGAGGCTCCACCAACTATTGAAGGTGAATAAACTTCGTTTTCCTTTGCTATCACAGGTGTCCAATTACTTGTTGGTAGATAGTGTATATTCAAAGCACAAATTTAATTTCCTATCGTAATATAATTTAAGGCATTATCTTTAACTAGATTAGATAGAAAAAAAGGAGTATATTTTACGAATTACTGCTGGTTCGAGTCTAAATGCACCAAAAACGCATACCACCTAACCAAGTGGCAAATTAAAAACAAAAATAGAATATTTGTGGTGATCGCCGAACTTCGAAAAAAAAAACGTGGTAAGCATATAAATGCAAAGAATTTTTTTACGTATGAAAAGTTTTTATTTTCATACTATAAAATTACTTGCCATGGTGCATTTTTAACTTTAGCAGCTGCATCATTCTATCAGTTTTGGCGCCTTATAAACAGACGCCCGCCGCTACGCTTTTGTTTGCTTATTATCACTTTTAAAAAGGATCAAGTCATTACTTTTCCGAATTTATGCACTCTGATTCTCGAAAATGATCTATCAACACTTTTCTGAATGTGTGCATTATCACTTCTGAAAGCGATAAAATCATTGCTTTTCTGAACGCTGATTCATGGAACTGGAACTCCGAAGTAACAACAGGTGAGTATTGAACACATCAACTAAAAAGTCATGGAGAAATTTCAGTGCCTTTTTTTCAGACCTTGTAGATTCGTCACGAGTAAATGGACAAGTGCCTTTTGTTATACTGATGAAAAGGGATATGAAGTTAATAAGTGCGTTATTGTGTTTTGCCCTGGAAGAAACTGGTGTAACCACAAAGTACAAATAAATATCTATTCGGGTTAACAATCGTTTCGTGGACAGCAGACAAGCAACCAGGGTGTATATAAAATACAATAACCTTTAGACTAATATTTCTATAGAAATGAAGAATTATAGTCTTTAAATTTGAGTTAGTGTAAATAATGTGCTTTCATTGGAAAGTCACTCTCTGCAGTTTTCTTTTTCCTTTTCTTTTTCGATTTGTTTCAAAGAGACAGTTCAGAATGAAACAAAGACTCTTTTGCAGATGTAATTTTAAAAATGGTGATTTTACCGAATTTATATTATGTTTCAAAAACGGAGGGTGAAAGTTTATTCTATTGACTTTACAATAATAATCGTACTTAAATGATCTTTGATTCAACATTTTAGATTTAGCTAGAAAAAAATGCATCATATAAAGAAATATGTCAACAACTTCAATTTCAAACCGAATCAACTACTGTGGTAATTTCTACACATGTGTTGTAAATTTCATAAATACATCTTGGCTTTGAACTACGCAATTTTAATCATAACATCACCTTAGGACAAAAATATAAGGACCTAATAGCATAGGAAACATAATGGCGTATATACTAACACAGAAAATGCAATTACCTACATGGTTTCTGTAATCATATACACACTGAGCTCTTACATCCTTCTCCTAAAAGCTTCTTCGTTATTTATTTACGGATGGTGTTCCAAAGACCAACGCTAATTGTCTTACTAACCATTATTTTGTTGCAGCGCGTCCGACATATCTTATGCATGGTACAGATGAACCCACCTACGAAGAAGTTAAAGGGAAAGCTAGAAACATTAGATACGCGAACTTCATTGTAATACGACAGATATAAAAGGGATGTTTTGGCATATCATATTACGTCAGTTAAAACCGGTCAAGCATAAACTGTTTGTTAATTAATCAAGGGTAAAGAATACTTGTTAATAAAAGCTGCAGTTGGCAAATAAAATTTGTAGAACATTCAAAGCAAACAGAATATAAATTCTGAATATGCTTGTAACCACAAGCATATTCCGTGTAACTCTCTCAGAAAATTTGAAAATTCCATCGCCCTGGAGAGGGAATTGAACCCACATCTCTCGATTTCGGTTCGAGAAAATGGGGAGATGCGGGTTCGAGTCTCAGTTTCTTGAGTCTTCACTGTCGTGGGTGGTGTGATGGTTAGGATACTCGAATGGAAATCGGGAGATGCGGGTTCGATTCGCCCTCCAGGGCTATGGAATTTTCTAGTTTTCAGAGACAGTTACATGGATGATCAGTAATGTGGTTACAAGCATATTCAGAATTTATATTCTGTTTCCTTTTAATATTCTATCGATTTCCCACATATAATGAGGAATATTTCTTCCTTCATTGATTTATCTGTGGTACTGGTGAATTCCGACCTACATTCGTCTCTGGATGGGAGATGGGTCAAACGCTATGAGAAAAAAGGGTAGCTTCCAATAACGAAATTCTGAGGATCTTCAGATTCCTGAGCTACGTTTGCTTAGTCTCAGTCGCTTGAAACTTCAGTGTCCTAGGTGGTGTAATACTCGAACAGAAATCGCGGAAATGCTGGATTGATTCCCACTCCACATTTCCTGAAAGAGTTGCATGGATGATCAGTAATGTGGCTACAAGCACGTTCAGAATTTATATTATGTTTCCTTTGAATATTCTATTGATTCCCCATGTATAATAAGGAAAATTTCTTCCTTCATTGATTTAAATAAAATATGACTACGTATATAATTAATGTAAAAATTAAAGTAACTGCGAAAAATTTCACTTGTTAGAATTGTTTTGCTTTTTACAAGTTACGTTGATCAATTGTTTAGTGCTTGTTATGCACTATAAAAATAAGTGGTGCGAATTCAAGAAAAAATTCTGAAAATAATGTGCAGCAAAGTTGCCGGTAAGTGTCCGTCTTATAACGAAATTTCCGTTTTTTAAAAGAGTCCGTTATTCTTAACTTCCGTATTTCCACTGATTTTCCGTTGTCAGTAATTCCCTTTATTTCATAAAAGTCCGTTTCAGGGTTTTCCGTAATTATACAGAAATTTTGCAAAATCGAAGAAGCTGAATTTTTCAGCCCTTACGACAGATTATCCCTTAGTGTCGATAGCGGAGTTCGAACTCACGACGATTGGGTTTACACAGTCGCGCGTCTTAACCACCATGCCATAAAGTCGTACAAATAGCACTCACGTTCAAGATAATAGCTAATCTCGCGATGATGAATTTCTTTTTTCATTAATGCGAGTGGTTTAGTCATTTCATTTTTTGTTGGAGCTTAAAATGTTTTTGAATACGTTCGTAATTATTTTATTGTTTTTGTAAGAGGACTTATCACTAATTAAGTATTTTTGCGACGTGATACTTCGAAGCAATAGAATGCTTTGGAACTTGAGGTCTGTTAAAGGACAATAACTTTCAATTATCTTTAAGAAAAAGTGATATGTACTATTTTATAGTATTATACCATATAAGTTCTAAATAAAAAATTTACTAGTGATAGCTACAATAGCCTTTGTCTTAAGCATTCCACAGACTGATACATAGACATTGTACAATCAACTGCACAGTGATTTAAACCTTTGCCCGACTGGAACGAATTAACTCGGCGTTAGAAAAATGGGCTGAAATCAGCTCGCACTGATATATTCACTGTCTAGGAAGTGGACCGAGAGCGGTTAGAACGAGTCAACTTGAGCATGAGAAAAATTTTCTTCCCTCTGTAGCTATGTCATTCAAAGTGGTCATTTAGAGTGGTGATTAACACTAATCCTTTCTGACTGATTACCCTTTAAAAGAGCTGTAACAATGGCAAAGAACCTAAGAAAGAAGAGGCAAGATGTTTGAGTCACTTGTTACTACACAGTGGTATGATGTCCTCTTCATTTCTTGGGAACAAAGAACTTTGAATGCCTGTCCCCAAGTAAAGATATGCTAATCACAAAGGATTATCATGAAATAGTAGTGGGATGCCTATCAACGATAACAAGTTCATGGTCAGTACTGATCACGTGAGAGGGGAAAAGGAATTGTTTCACGGCAGCTTTCGAAAAATACGAGCGTTATGTCAATATTTCTGTTTGGAAAGCCCGGAGGGTTTTGGGCAACATTTACTTCAGATTCATCGGCCGCTTAAAGGGTTAATTAAATACCTGGTTTCTTATGGTAACACAATATGTAATGTCTGGCGCACAAAGGTGGGGAGAGGAGAAGAAATATCTTGGGCCACATTAACCAAAATTCTATGAGATATGCTTTCCACAATATTCGATCTCGCTATAGAATCTCAAAATCAGTTCCTTTGACAGACGATTGCAATTTAACAGTTAATCAAACCTCAAGTATTCCCGCGAATCTCTCAAATTACCAGAATGTTTTTGTCATATGGATACGAACTTCAAAATCAGTTCCTTTGATAGGCGATTTAAATTTAACAGTTAATGAAACCTCAAGTATTCCCGCAAATCTCTCCTGTTACCAGAATGTTTTCGTCATATTGATACGGAAAAAGCAAAAAGCGAGAACGGAGTTTTTCCGTTAATATGCAAAGGGCATGGCGGAAAGGCTTCTGAAAATTCAGAATTTTCCATTAACATATCTTAAAAAGGGAAATATATCTTCAGTATAAGAAAGGAATTGCGGAAACGTTTCTGAAAATTCAGAACTTTCCATTAACGTATCTTAAAAATGGAAATATACAGTCAGTATAAGAAAATAATTGCAAAAAGGTTTCTGAAAATTCAGAATTTTCCATTAACATATCTTAAAAATAGAAATATACCGTCAGTATAAGAACGAAATTGCGGAAAGGTTTCTGAAAATTCAGAAGTTACGTGTTGTACGAAAAATTCGTGAAATTCAGGTTTTTCCCCGTCATTTCACGGAAAAGGTTGTATGAGAAATATGTTTTGTTAATTCACGAAAGGAATCACGGAAAATTGCTCTTGAATTTCAGAATTCTTTTACAATGTGCAATGAGTTGTTACATTTTTTTAAAATCCTGTAACACAGTGGGTGAGATCTTTTTATGTGCAAATTAAACTCTAACATTTTCTAAAATTTCAATAGCAATATTTTTCATTTCTTTAGTGATTTCTTTATCGGTTAAATGATCATTATTTTTGCCTTGAAAAACTTATGTTAAGTGATTCCACAGTAAGTTCCTCATCGATGTTCGCATAATCTTGAAATGGAGCATGAGAAAAGATTTTTCCCTCAGATGACTCCAAGTTTTATAATTTTTATCACTTTCATTTTCTTTATCTCCGATTTCATTTGTATGTACGGGTCCATTGTTCACCTGAACACCTTTTCCTTATCTGTCATATTTCTAGTAGTTTCGAAGTGTTTCTTTGAAACAGCGTTCCAAGCACAGCTTAGCACATCACCTAACATTCTAACCCAATAACTGTTGCTTCATCTTTTTTAAACTGACTACACCCTTTTGAAATATTTATTTATTTATTGTAAGGATCTTCTATATTTTCTATTATTCCTTGGTCGATTGCCTGCAGTTGATTTCAGTGTTCGGCAGAAGACGTGAATTGTGTTTGATTTGAAAACCACGTTAGACGTATGGGACGTAGAGTATTTCTACGATAACAAGAATCTTTCGCTTTTTTTCTTCTCATTTCATCGTCTATTGCTTTAATCCTTTCCTTACCAAACTTGTCCAACGTTATTCTTTGTAACCTAAGTGAGAAGACTTGAACAACACCCATTGAAGAAGATATGAGATCCTCGTAAATACGTATGAGGAATGCTATCTCTAGAGCGACGTTATTAACCTGGTGTTTGGCCCCATATGGAGAGGTTTATAGCCAAACGAGCATAGATTTACTTATTGAAAAGTGGTGAGGGGATAAAAGACAGCATTTTCCAAGGAGATGTGTTTATGACTAGGAGGTGGGCGGGAAGTAATAAAAAACGTTTGAGATATTCTTGTTTTCCCACAAACTGGCCTTTCCGTAAGGGAAACCAGGAAATGTTTCTATTAGTACGCAATTTCCAGTTTTCCTGTGAAAGAGTAAGTGGTAAAAACTGGATGAATGCCATTTACGTTGTTCCTGCCGTCCTCCGAGTCATAAACACATCTCACTTCGATATACTGGGTTTATCTAAAAATTGGTGTTCGTAATACGCAATTAAAATAACCGTGGAGAATATTACGAAATTCAAGGAATCTCTTAAGCCTTCGGTTCGTGCGGAATTACGTATTGTGAGAGCTAGATATATATGTATGTTTAACTTTATAAACAAGACAGAATTTCTTACACAGATTAAAAATTTTAATTGGTACGAAACAACGAAACATTGCCAGTACAACTGGTATTGTATGTGTTCTATGCACAGTTATGTTGAAGTTTCACTTTCATGTTTCTCTAGAACTCATTATGAATATAAAACACATGTACCGACTCATCGAATTGCGTCTTAACGGATAGTGTTTTAATCATAAAAATCTACTGCACTGAGAAATGAATTAAACGAAAAAAAAAATTGGCGCCTTTTCTTGAGGTAAGGTGGTGATAAATGTGCTTGATTATAAAATCTCAAAATTACAAACATTCTGTTGTGTCTATCATGCAATTTAAGGTTCGGATTTCATTTTAATTTGTAATATGTTTTATGTTTCTTTTCGCTGCAAAAGTTAAAGGGGAATGCAATAAAATGCGATTTCACTGGGTTCAAAATATTTTGATTTTCCAAGTGTTACTCATTTAACGGTGTTTTAAAATCTTCCTTGTTCGCTTTATTTATTCATACGAAATGCGAAACTTCTACTTTAGGAAGTCAATTTTTCGTGCTGAAGGATATTAAGAACACATTTGCCGTCTTTACACGATTTTAAAAAATTACGGTTAAAATGATATATACATTAGAACATGAGCACTTTCAAGTCCACTGTGGACCCGTCATCAGATGGTGTGGTTGCATTATGCCCTGGGGGGGGGGGGGTATATATTATATAGAATAGTATGCACACTGACGAAACAGTATGTTTTGGCATGCACATGCTCACTACACAATCATGTCGTTTCATTAGAGCAGCCGGTATTGTCTCTTTCGCTGTAATAGTTACAAAGTAGTTTCCATGGCAACGGTATAATGATAGGGGTATCGTCGTTACAGCATTCTGCCCTATGTTTATGTATCAATAGGCTTTCTAACAGGAGGATAGATGAATAGATAGTCGGCGTATGTAACAAAGTAACATCGTCCCAGATAGGTTGGTGTTGACCCTTCAGGCATAGTCTTGAAAGGGCGGTGGAGGTGGAGCATGCTTTAACATTATATCTATGTTCATAGACACGTAAATTAATTTTGCGACGGGCCGAACCTATGTATATCTGGTCGGTTACATCAGCATTCATAGCTTTTAGTGGGACTGCGTACACACCGAATTTGGAACCATGGGGAATCTGATCCCTGTCATTTTTAATATGGGCGAGAATGTTGCACGTTTTTATGCCAAAATCAAAATTAAGTGGACGACATGCGTTTTTAGGGTATTTGTGACAGCAGGGATGTATGGTAGTTTGCCGACGTATGAAGTGCTTGGTCTCGTTCTTGGTAATGTTGAGTATGATGCATTAAAGACACGGCGCATTATGGAATTAACTGTGGTAGATGGATAATTATATAATGCTGCAATATCCATAATTTTCGCAACTTCTAGGTCTCTTTGATCAGTTGAGGATGAATATGCAACTCTCAGCCCTTCACTTTATGTTTCACCGAGCAGTTACACATTCATCCTCAACTGATCAAAGAGACCTAGAAGTTGCGAAAATTATGGATATTGCAGCATTATATAATTATCCATCTACCACAGTTAATTCCATAATGCGCCGTGTCTTTAATGCATCATACTCAACATTACCAAGAACGAGACCAAGCACTTTATACGTCGGCAAACTACCATACATCCCTGCTGTCACAAATATCCTAAAAAACGCATGTCGTTCATTTAATTTTGATTTTGGCATAAAAACGTGCAACATTCTCGCCCATATTAAAAATGACAGGGATCAGATTCCCCATGGTTCCAAATTCGGTGTGTACGCAATCCCACTAAAAGCTATGAATGCTGATGTAACCGACCATATATACATAGGTTCGATCCGTCGCAATATTAATTTACGTGTCTCTGAACATAGATATAATGTTAGAGCATGCTCCACCTCCACCGCCCTTTCAAGACTATGCCTGAAGGGTCAACACCAACCTATCTGGGACGATGTTACTTTGTTACATACGCCGACTACCTGTTCATCTATCCTCCTGTTAGAAAGCCTTTTGATACATAAACATAGGGCAGAATGCTGTAACGACGATCCCCCTATCATTATACCGTTGCCATGGAAACTACTTTGTAACTATTACAGCGAAAGAGACAATACCGGCTGCTCTAATGAAACGACATGATTGTGTAGTGAGCATGCGCATGCCAAAACATAATGTTTCGTCAGTGTGCATACTATCCTATATAATATATACCCCCCCCCAGGGCATAATGCAAGCACACCATCTGATGACGGGTCCACAGTGGACTTGAAAGTGCTCATGTTCTAATGTATATATCATTTTAACCGTAATTTTTTAAAATCGTGTAAAGACGGCAAATGTGTTCTTAATAAACTTCTACTTGTTTGTGAAACGTAGATTTCCTCTCAGCTTCATAGTGTGATATTTAGTCGCAGTTCGTTGTATCATTTAATGGATATCTTAAACAAGGTAAATAAATTCTACAAATCCCACCTGTAGAGTTAAGAAGAACTGTGGATATAATGTACCTTAAGAAGGAGAATTATTTCTATCAATGACAATGTACCGATGAAAGGAAATTGCGTTATCTGTCTCTTGTTGACGCACTATTAAGTAATTTTTTTCTTGCGGCGTGTTCTTATTTCTTTAAATTGCGATATCAATTGCTGAAGTCTGAAACGTTTGTCAATTGCAGCCTCTTACACATTCTTATTCCTTCCAAAACATTGGATTCTGTGTTTGTTATCCAAATAAAAATTGGTTTTCAGCAGCTACTGCAATTAAATTTCGACTGCACATTTACGTGTTTACAGTTTTAATAAGTGCAACGTAAAAATAACGAAGACAGAGAGGGCGATATTTTTTGGTTTCTAGGTTAAAAGCAAGCACATCACCGACGTTGCAAGCTAAATTAATTGGAAACCCATGGATTCGCAAAATAAAAAGACAGAAGTTTTAATCCCAGTAGTAAATACAACTCTTTAGCATCTTTAAAGAACAATAAATCTGCGGTACAAATGCAGTTGTTGTTGAGATTGCCAATTACTTTTGCTTAACAGAATCTTTTGCGTGAATGCGGAATAGAAACAATTTCCGTAAAATAAATTCTGTGAGAAATAACGTGATAAAAAAAGAGTGCTCATATTTGAAAGTTCATTTCAGAAAATTCTGGAATTGTGTATAACATTTATATGTGCATTATCTTAAGAACGCGAAAAAGTAAATAACAGGGTTTTGCAAGTGTGTTGAAAAATCGATTTTAGTGCTTATGAACACGCATCTTCAAATTATGTTAACTACTCTTACGGTATATTTTCTAGATGGAATATTAACGGAGAAAATTATTTGCCTTGGTCGATTATTAAAACTGTGACATTCGTTACAAAAATATTTGAACTTTCAAGAGCAAGAATGTATGGAACAGGTTTTTTTTTTTTAACTTCATTCATTAGAAATCACCATTTTAATTTCAAAATGAAGGTGTAAAAAGGAGATCAAAGCCCTCAGTTGCATTGTCTGTTTATATTTTCCATCAGGGCAATATGTGCTTAAGGGGATCCTTTATAAATAGTACATTTTCTTGAACTGTAAGCTAAAAAAAAAAAAAAAAATTCTCTGAGAAGCGAGGGGAAAAGCTGACTCCTACACGGGAACTAAGCAAACGACAACTGTGTGGTTTAAGGTGCCTTGCAACACAGGGTTTTGTGAGAAAACTGGGTGTTTATCTGTAGGATTTTTCTTGTGTGGTTCCTTTCTTTTTTAGGCACCTCTTTTCCCTGTCCTTTCCCCGATTCCCAGCGGCTTGGCGTTGACTGCGGGATGAATTGCTTTGATTGATTTGTTGCAGGTAAGTATGTAGGGTAGCTTACAACTTCAATACTTAACGGGAAACAGTATACTACTTTTGCTCTAATATTTCTGTACTTTTCTTTCATGCTGTTCTATCAGGGAAATCTGTTCCCAAATATCTTATCTTCTTCTTTTTCACCTGACACAAGGCGCAGAGCGCTGAGGGTTCGGGTCTCTCAACCTCAGATAGGAAATCTCTCTCTCTCTCTGAACAGTAAGCTGGTCGAATTGATATAAATATGTTTTGTAGATCTGCACAGGGAAATATTCAAATACTAAAATAATGATTATTTTCATACCCGAAATAAAAAGCATAATAATGAAAAGTATAATAGGTTCGTCGCCTTTGCGGGGATAGAGTAGCCTCTCACGTCGAAATCTAAAGTATAGAAAAACGTTGAAACTAAATTCCTAATGAATGATGTAAATGTCTACATTAATAAAAGTTACTGAAGAATATTTTCCTACCCCGGGGCCCATCTTGTCACAGAAATGGGGCCGAGTGATTTCGCCATCCATTGATTATGTGTTTTTCGTAAGGCTCTAGTTCTCCCAGTTCCCTTCAGCCAGTGACACTAAAGTAAGAACCAGAAGCTCCTTGTAGTTTAGACACTCTTGGGGAACCTTTAACCACAAGAAGAAAATTTAATATTTTTGCGTATGACTTCAGCATTTTCGAAACACGCTGTTGATGTACACAAACAAAAGCTCACTCTGTTGGCAAACATATAAAGCACTGACTCTACTTTTATGAATCAAAAAACATGCATTTTGTGAGGTAAACTTACAAGGCTTCTCTTCCACATTATTGCGACTATTTGACAACATGTTATTTCATTCATTTTTGTCTGAAACTGTCAACCCCTTCTCTGAACTTTCAGCATAGACTAAGGACATATGACATCCTATTCATGAGTTTTTTAGTCAACGATGCTGTCCAGTAAATTCAATGTCACTTCAATAATTTTCTGTATGGCATTAACGATTGTTAACTTTATTATCGGCAACACTGCCGAAAGTGATGTTTCTCCTGCAGTAGAGTCAGGTAAACTAGATTTTTTAGAACAGAAAGTATTCCTAACGTGAACCATTACAACACCATTAAATCTGGCTTAATATTGACACAAGCAATAACGTGTACTTACGGTTTAATATTATTTAATCACGCATCATAGCTATTACTACCAACACGCATTCACGGACAATGAAATATGCCCACCTATAAGAAATAATGCTACAACCGTGAAACTTTACAAATAGCTAGAGTGCGTGCTGGTATGATGATCCACGTTTGTTGCGATTGCACAGGACGACATACCCTGTGGTGGGAGTGCAAGGACGAACCGACAGCCTTACAAACCGGCGTGTAGTCGATACCCCATGAAAGCGAAAAGCACCGGCCGATGCAAACAAGAGTACAGAGTGACAAGAAAGCCGGGTAGACGCCAGGGACGTCGATTTACGCAACTTACGGACTTTGAAAGAGGCCTGATCATCATCGTGCTGCAAACGGCGGGGTGTTCGGCGCGCAGTATAGCCTGCCACGTGGATCGTTCTGACCACACCGTCCGACTGTGTTCGGAGCAGCGGACACGTAACGGCACTACCTCATGCCGCAGCTGATCAGGACGGACCAGGAGGACAACTGGTAGAGGGGATCGACTGATCGTGCGCCAAGCACGAATGGATCCAACGGGAACCCGGTCCACAATGCAAGCCGATGAAGCGGCTCCTGTGTGCCAACGTACCATTTCTTGATGTCCGGCGGAAGCGAACCTGTGATCCCAGCGCCCCTTACGTTTTCTGCTATTAACACCGGAGCATCGCCGGCTCCGTTTGCAATGGTGCCAGGTAAGAGCGACGTGCAACGCCACAGGCTAGCCACGTGTGGTGTTTAGCGATGAGTGCCGCTTTGTTTTGGGGACAGATAATCATCGCGTTTGGGTGTGGAGGTCCCCAGGTCAACGGCACAATGCCAACCTCGCTATCGAGGGCCACACCTCCCCCCACTGTAGACATTATGGTCCGGCGAGCCATTGCGTACGATAGCCGATCAGCTGTAGTTTATCGAACATAGGTCATCGCTCTTTCCACCTTTATAAGTAAGTCACGGAAAAATTATCATTGCCCGCCAATGGGAAACGAACTCAGGGTCTTCCAGTTACGCGCCGGATATGCTTCCAATGCACAGGTTCCTTTCCCGGTTAGCGGCCAATGAGAATTTTTCCGTGACTCACTTATAAACGCAGAAAGTGCGAAAACCTCTGTTTGATGTTCCTGGTCGATAAGAACTACAGTAAACAACCTTAAAGTTTTGCACGTCTAGTTGTATGTATGATAGCGTGTTTTTCATATCTATGGATAAAACCCAGAGACCTTACAAATGCAATTAAAGTAGGTGGCTCGAAAATTAATTCCAGTATAGCTCCAACTTATATCATTTTTTTTTAAAAAACAACGAATAGCAAACCAGATGTGCAGGGTTGTTTCTACTGGCCTCGTGCTTTAAAGTAGCTGTCAGTATTTCCAAAAAATTTTATCGCAAAAGAATTAGTTTTCAACAAAGAATTTCACACATGGAGAAAAATCATAATGCAAGAAAAGTTATGCTGGAAATGTTGCGATGCAGAGATAAAATCTTGGCGATTGTTTTAAGGAAAAAATTAGATAGCAAGTAAACTTTAAGAACGTATTTAATGCTGCACAGACTAGAAATTGCTATTGAATGCTGCTGGCAAAGTCTACTGTTAGAAAATGAATGATTTTACGTGGGAAAGATCAAATCTCGACACATAGTTTCACTCTCAAGAAAAAGCAAGGGAAAAAGTAAACAAGAGAGGTCTGCGAGGATAGAAAACGCAAGCAAGGAAATTTATATGGCAAGAAAAGCATGTTGCCATGGATTTTCATGCACATAATCCATCCAAGAAAAAAGAAAACGCGACAGTGTTTTCACGCAGTCCAGGAGAAAAGGAAAAGAAAGTGAGATGGTGTATCATGTACCATGTTCTGCTTTGAGATTCCTTACACGTTGCGAAACCAGGTAAGAATAAAAGTTTCGTTAAGAATTCCGCACCCGGTATAACCATACACTTCTGAAGATTTGCGCGCAAAGTTCAGAAGAAAGGAAAAGAAAGCCAAGATCTTTATATAGCAAGGTACCGATGTCACGGTGACGTTTTATGTCAGCGAAAATCCATGAAAGAAAGAAAAGAAGAATAGGAGATTTGTGGCTTCCGCAAGGACAAGAAGTTGTAGTTAATTGTCAAACAGAAGTTCAAGAAGAAGGAAAAACAGAACGTAATTACCACTATATTGAATTCAGCATTCAATACACAGCCACGTGATACAGATGAAATCTTTTTCTTTGAGAAAATCTTCAAACTTTCTATTTTTGTATTTCCTTTTATCTTTTTCGCTTGCACTGATATACTTGTTTTTGTATCTTAACACCTCTTGAGATAAAAACAGTAAAATCAATCAACGGTGTATTTTATTTTATGCTGCCTTGATACCAGCTTTAAAGGCATTTGAAAATAATGGACTTCATTTTAATGTGAATTCATTTCCACAGATGTGATTAGTGCTTGTTCAATTGAGGTATTATTTAAACAGCATTTATTTCTCTGCAATAAAAATGTTTACTAAAATATGAGCAAAATGCATTGAAGGAGTAGATGTCTTTTACTTAGATCTGAAGAAGAGAGAGGATCGATAAAAATTGCTTCAGTGACTCCTGTGAATGAATAAAAATTCCAGAACTGTTTAAGACTTCAGCGGGTGGTTACTGCATTCACACTTTCTCGGTAAACCACGTATCTGCGTGTTGTTTTGCCCTGCAGTGATAACAGAATTTTTTTCTTCCAGTTGATTTTCCTTTGCTGAAAATAACAACTATGTCAGTAGCGTAAACGAGAGAAATAGATGTACTCACATCCCTTTTTGAAAAAGCAATTTCATTCCCTTTGTATTTTTTGTTTCCTGGTCCACGTCAACTGTGTATTTATCATTCATTCGCCTTCTAGTTATTTGTTCAGTTGCTGCTGTTCATCTGTGGTGAATCCCCAGCATTGTGCGGGGCTCCAAAGAAGCAACCCTGCCATGTCGTTTCTAAGTAGGGAGAATTTCGAGGCCGCTGTGGTGCAGTGGTAGCATATCCAGCACGTAACTGGAAGACCCTGGGTTCGATTCCCGGTGGCGGCCGATGAGAAATTTTTCCGTGACTCTCTTATAAACGTGGTAAGAGCGATGACTTCTATTTGATGTTCCTGGTCCACGTCAACTGTGTATTTATCATTCATTCGCCTTCTACTTATTTGTTTAGTTGCCGCTGTTCATCTGTGAGGAATCCCCAGCATTGTGCGGGGCTCCAAAGAAGCAACCCTGCCATGTGGTTTGGCAGTTTGTCGTTTGTGAGTCTGGAGAATTTCCAGGCCGCTGTGGTGCAGTGGAAGCATATCCGGCGCGTAACTGGAAGACCCTGGGTTCGATTTCTGCTGGCGGCCGATGAGAAATTTTCCGTGACACACCTATAAGCCTATAAAGAGCGATTGCCTCTATTAGATATTTTATTCCCCTTTTTCTTCTAAGAGCATTTGAAGCACAGGACGATTTCTTTGCCATACTCATACCCCCTTTGGAAACCACCGATATATTTAAAAATTCCCTTGCTTCATGTGAAGTCGGAACTGCGTCAGCAGCACGCATTTGATGAATGACATTAAGTTCGGATACTTATTTAACAGAAAATACCTTTTGTGAACGTGAAATAGCCAAGAGACAGAGGAAACCATTTATGAATCCAACATATCAGAATTAAATCCATTATGTGTTACTGAAATTTATTTACCACGAGAAAGTGTTTGGAGTCAAATAAAGATCACAGTTGGAAATGGGTAATATGTAACTTTAGTTACAGAGCAAAAGCGCAAGTTCATTTCTTATATAGATAGATTTCGGGGCTTAGCCTATACCTAGTAAATCCTCTATGGTTCCTGAAGCACCCAATCAGCAGCATCGAAGGGCTACTTGAGGCATGACTCATCATGCTAATTGAAATTGGTCTCATTATGCCTTTTGTAGTATATGTTCCTAGAAACACTTCGCGCTGGACGCGCACACACACATATACTGAGCAACTTAGAATTCATATAAACTTGATCACACTCCAGCGTGAATAAGATCCTGCTTCATCAAAAGGAATATCTTCCAAGGAGATCTCAACTTTTGATCCGTCTAAATGCAGTTATGCTTATAGATGAAATGAACTATAATCTTCTTTCATTTCCACCTCTGACCTGAATCGCTTGAACACATTCTCCAGGTTCCTTCCAAGTTTTCAAAAGGAATTCATACAGGACATTAACGTATTTCTTAATATCGCAATGTCTTAAGTATTCGCACTTCTCAAAATTAAAAAAAACCACTTTAAAAACTGATCTCTGAGATCAGGCACCATCACGTAAGAGAATAAAATTACTCGGAATGAGAAGTTCCTTAAAATGAAGGTGACAGTAATCATCTTCACATCAACTTTGTATTGAAATTTGGTATTTCTTTCTGGAACCTTGGTTCTCAAAATGTTAATACCTATGTAATCGAAGTTCCAGTAAATAACAATGCGTTTGCAAAGTGTAAGACATCAGAAACACTCTGAGAACAGCCAATATTAGTCACCTACAGATGAATATCGTGGACGCGGTACAGCCGACGTATTAATGCATTGCTAGTGTAGTATGCTTGGGTAGTGTTCATTGGCTTCACCACCAACTCAAATGCGAAAGAATCTACAGTCTTTCCGAAAATGTCACAATCCTCCAAGCTGAACTGCCAGCAATGAAGGAGGGGCTTTCTTGTGTGGCCTCCAATTGAAGTTCACAAAGATTGAAAATTTTCTCGGAGAGCCAGCCGGCTTGAAAAGCATTAGGGAGATTCAAGAATAGATGGTTTGGACCTTTCAGCTGGGAAACGTTTTCCTTCTTTGGGTGACTGATCATCAAGAAACAATCGAAAATAAAATGGCTGATAGACTGCCGATAGATGCCACAATTCTGAAATAAATCTACTTAGCAATGAAAACTTCAAAGCTAAGCATCCACACGTAACTGATAGATGGCATCATGATGAGATGTCAAGAAAATTTAAACTTGTCAGTTACGGAAAGGAAAACCTTCTAGGATTTTATTAAGGTCTAGAACAAGAAATATTAATACCAATAATAATAATAATTACTTCATATCTTATACAGTATGTGAATGTAGCAAAATTGCACAGAAAGTTACAAAGCTATACACGATAGGGTTGCAAAACTGATTCATCGCTCATTATGCAGAAAGAACAATCTGTCAGTATCGAAAAACTCATGGGAACATAAGGCTGAGAAAGTCGTAGAAAATGATCGTGTCAAGATCGTGTGGGATTTTTGAATTCAAACCGATCGGCACCTAGAACAAAATACACCAGACATAACATGTTATAGAAAATCGGAAAGTTTGGATAATTGATATAGCGATTCCTGGGGATGCCAAAATTGATGAAAAGGAATTAATACAGAAAAATGACTAAATATAGAGACCTGGCCATAGAAGTTGCCCGATTATGGACTAAACACACAACGGTAGCCCCCATTGTCATCTGAGCATTTGGAACAATGTCAAAACATTTTATGAATCATTACGAAATATTGCAGCTTCCTGGTATACCACTTACAGAACTACAGAAGACAGCTTTACTTGGGACATCATGTATTTTACGCCGATTCTTGACTGATACCTAGGTCTCCGGTGGAAACTCGTATCAGCTCAACAACAGCAGCCAATGATAATTTTGTTGTTTATTTTGTTTGTCATAGACTTTGTTTTGTATATTTCGAATGAAGAAGACAACAATAATAACTTATACTTTAAAATAGAGAAAATGTTGCACTTTTCCCAGGAAAAAACATACACACTCAAAATCCCCATAAAGGAATTACTAAAACTAAATTTTATTTATAGCGTGCTTGAAAAAGGAGCCAGCGAAAACGCTGTCTGCAACCGAAAAAAGGAAAAATTAGAAGTTAGTCTAGATGTCTCTAATAAATAGAAGTTGAAAGCCTAATGCAAATGTGAACGAAACTATTGGAAATTTACGTAACAACTTTGCAAAAAAATAAAATAATAATAACCCGCCCCCATCCCCCAGCACAGAAGATGACAATAAGCAAGGCTAATGCCTACGCTTTTTTTTTCAATTTGGTAAAAGCCGTATCCATTTCATCCTCTTCAGGTGAGGAAGACGGAGATCTCATCTTCCCGGACATTCTTGCCGGGTGTTTTTCTTTGAAGTCCAGGAAACAGATATTTAGAATTTGTCCCGTCTTTTCAAATATAAACTTTTTTTTTTGGCATTTTGCTTACATGTACATTACATATGCATATTTTTTTTAATTTTCTTAAATTAGACGGGGGATACTGACAAATGTTGCAAAAGAAATGGTAGTTTCAAACAAAATAAAGTGCCTAACTCTGAAGACAAACGAATCACTTCTGGATATGATTTACAATCGATTGTCGTGTGCCTGAAAAGCAGCTGAAACTGATATTAAAAGTTTATGGAGGGTAAAATAATACAGGTACGTTTGAATGTTACATATACAATATTTCTGTTATAAATTTATAATCCTAGAGAAGTAAAATTTACGCAATTCGAACATTAAGAATTTCATAAGAACCATTAATATGAGTAACAGTGAAGTTAATGAATTAATAAAATAAAAGCATGATGTGAAAAGTGATAAGAACTTAATAAGGATCACGGTATGAAGGATAAGAGTAAATGAATGATTTAAAACAAAAATACGAAAGGAAAGAAATTAAAAGTTGATATACTGTATATATGCATATCGCTAAGAACTTCTATCTGCGATTCCCAGGTTAGCTTGCCAAAGAACGATCGTTTATCAAATTTTTATTGCTGCTGATGTAAAATTTTCAGTTACTTCTGATGTATCAAACACTCTTAGTATTAAACTCGAGCTTAACAAGCACAGATATGTCACATGCCTTATATCCTTTCGTAGTTAGTATGCATTACCTTTTTTGTTTTCTGATATTCATGAATCAGATCCTCATTCATTCTTCCCTAAGCCTTATTAAACTTCAACTTCAGTCACTTGGAATGGCGAAATTGTCTTAGCTGCTATTTATTCTTTCCATGGTAAACAACCTCAGAGAATTGGGCTTCTCCGTAACTTTTAGAAAGTAATTAAAATGTCGTAGTGAATTTGTTTAAATTAATTTCAAAAAGCAAAACTAACCAAAGATAAAAGTAAAACAAATGTTTTTTTTATTTTTTATAAATTTCTAAATTACTTTCTGAAGTGTGAGAAACTAACAAAGGTTTTTTGACATTTCTTTCCTCCTGTGAAGCTTTAGTTTTGCTACGATGTACCAAGTGGACATATTTTATCAATCTTTATATCTCTATTCTTTTTTTTTTATTTTTACATAGATATAATTTTATCTTGGACTCCAGTTTTAGTTTATATATTTTTGTCACACTGTATGTACACTGTAAAACTTTTTTTGTAGATTTTACGGTTTTAAACCGTTTTCCAGTGTGCCAACACAAAACCATAAAATCTACAGTTTTATGCAGTGTTGGAGCAAAGCTATAGCTTTGCTCCAACACCGCATTTAATGAAGAAAACAGCACAGAATTTGGCTGGAGCGAGTCACAGTCCAAATAATCACGAAAACACAAAAATTTGGCGGGAACGAATGTGTTGATTGTGTTGGAGCAAAGCTATAGCTTTGCTCCAACACTGCATAACACTGTAGATTTTACGGTTTTGGGTTGGCACCCTGGAAAACGGTTTAAAACCGTAAAATCTACAGTAATTTTTTTACAGTGTACGCTTAACACAGCTAATCCGAAGCGATTGATTTTACCGTTCGTTATGAGGCATATTTGTTTTTGTTCAAGTTATCATGTTACTGCAGCTCGTCGAAACCGAAGCGAAGCAAAGAAAAGGCGAAATCCAAGCTTACCCTTTGGATATGAAAACAAATGCGCGATCTTCTTTTCTTGCCGTCATTGTTTCCGGAGACAAGCTCATGAATATGTAGTTGAAAGCTACAGAAGAGATTGAAGAAAGTCTGGAAGCAGAGCTTCCTAGAAAGGGGATAACTGAATATCAAATATTTGCTGTGATCTTTTCCTTAAATATGCATTTTTTTTAGAAGAATTCAGGTAAATAATGAGGGTAGCGAGGATTTAGACAACAAAGTAAACTGTTACGTCTAATTATTTCCTTTCATAAAAGGCGCAAGTTTAAGTTTATTTTATGTGTCCTACATACTTTCTGCTTCTATAGCTTCTTAAAGATTCCCTCGAAATTTCACTCACCTTATTCTCTGCGAGACATAACTGCATATCTAATCACAGTAACAATGTATTTCTTAAAAGTAAGGTATTGAGCAAGGTGTCGTGACGTATCGTGGAATCAATATGGTGAAAAAAACCCTTTGATGTTCATAACTTCTGTAAAGACAAAATTATGTTCTAGGAAGTTTGCTTTTTTTCACATCTTTGCAACGAAAATTTGATATTGAACTGATATTTTAACTTGCGTTCGTTATTCTGAGAAGTTTTCCCCTTATTACTATTTCCGTAAGAAATAATACCTTGTCGCAGGTAAAAATATATCACTATGTGAATCCGATGGAATAGTTTATGGTAATTTTGGGACTTCGTCTTAAAAAGGACATACAACACATTTGCTCCATTTAAAAGCAGTTCAGGTGGAACAAGGGTCAATATTAGGATTATTCTTCGTTAATCGGAAGTTACTGAGAAGGTTGAAAAGCAAGAATGATTCATAATTGATGAACTGAAAGAAGTTTCTCCTGAAATGTAGCAAAAACAATTCTAGTTGTATATTTCGAAGATCTTTCTAAAAGGTATTTAATTATTTTCACAATGTAAGATTGAACTCAAAAACCCACTAAATGATATGAACGGTTCTATTATCGAAATTTAATTGTTAAAAGCAAACTAAATACTTCTCAGATATTCACTTTTGAAGGAGGAACATACAGACCTGATCACTGCACAATACCATGACCAAGTTATTTCTCTGTTCAATAACTGAAATTCTCAAGAGTAGTTTCTGTTTCCTAGGTTTAAACAGTGATTATTCTAATTTTTAATGAAGTTACAATAAACAATTTTGAATTTTCGATGTAGTAATAATAAATTACCGTACTTGATAAACAGTGTTACGTGTAGTACTAACTTGAGGTGCAACATGTGTTTAGTGCAATGACCATGCAAGCAGCCGTAGTAAGATTTTCAGAGATGCTATTCCTAGCCTGCAGAAAATGCTTGAAGATAACCACTGGTTCTCAGACATTTGATCAGGAAACTGCCTTTTTTCTTCGAGATTTACTGACAATTTTGAGCACCTCAGAGGGATATAAGCATTCGCTATGTAGAATCATAAAGTTTTCAAGTTTGTCAGTGAATTCCAAGCTTTGATTAGGCAAACAACCCTTTCCTAAGTAGCACCTACAAACTTTAAAATTGCAAGTATCTTCCAGGCAATTGATTAGTTAGTGTTGTCATTATTTCCCAGGTTGTCGATCAAAAACATTGCTTCTTTCTAAGTTAGGTTGGGGACTTCTAGATTGTTGATCTTAGACTCTTGCCTAAACTATGAAACATCAGAAAGTTTTGAGGTTGTCAGTGACAGTCAGATTTTTGATCATGAGTACTACCTTTTACTGCGCAGCTTCAAGATGTTCAAGTAATGCATGCATGCACTGTCTACTACACTCACGGACAGTGAAATTTTTGCGCACTTAGAAGAAAACATGCTACAACAGAGAAAGTTTGCAAATAGCTAGAGTGTATGCTGGTATGCAAATGATCCACGTTTGGTGCGATTGCGCATGACCACACACCCTGTGGTGGTGGTGCAAGCACGAACCGGCAGCCTTATAAACCGGCGTGTAGTCGATGCCCCATGAAAGCGAAAAGCACCGGCCCACGAAATCAAGAGTACAGAGTGAAAAGAATGCCGGGTAGACGCCAAAGACGTCAATTTACGCAACATACGGACTTTGAGAGGGGCCTGATCATCCGGCGAATACCGCAGGGTGTTCGGCGCGCAGTATAGCCCGCCACGTGGATTGTTCTGACTATACCGTCCGACTGTAATGGGAGCAGTGGACACGTGACGGCACTGGCACGCGGCGAAGCGGCTCCTGACAGACCAGGGGGACCACCAGTAGAGAGGATCGACTGCTCGTGCTTGGCGCACGAGCGGATCCCACGGGGACCAGGTCCATTATACAAGCAGATGTAGCGGCTCCTGTGTGACCACGAAACATTTCTCGACGCTTCGCGGAAGCGAATCTGCGATCCCAGCGTCACTTACGTATGCTGCCATTAACACCGGAAGATCGGAGGCTCCGTGCGCAGTGGTGCCAAGCGAGAACGACATGTGGTGTTCAGCGATGAGTGCCGCTTCTTTTTGGGGACAAATGATCATCGTGTCCGGGTTTGGAGGTCTCCGGGTCAACTATACAATCCTGACCTCGCAATCCAGCGCCACACCTCCCCCACTGCAGGCATTATGGTCCCGGGTGCCATTGCCAACGATAGCCGATCAGTTCTAGTAGTGGTACGTGGATCAGTGATGAAAGAAGGCACGTGCCGGGAACTGGCTTGGGGGGTATATAAGATGTGTTGTTGGCATTCTGAAATCATATCACTCGTTGCTGTCATGGATAAAAAAGCGATTTATCAGATTTGCAAAAGGGGATGATTATGGACTTTCGGGCCAAGGGTGGCAATATTTCTGAGACAGCGCAGTTTGTAAACTGTTCGCGTGCTGCTGTGATAAAAGTGTACCGTGATTGGAGAAATGACATTGCGAATGAGCGATGTGGAAACTATGGAGCACCATGTGCCATTAATGTGAGAGGTAAACGTCTGCTTCGAAAGTGCGTGGGCACCGATCGACACGCTACAGTGCAGAAAATCGCTGGCCGAATGAACAAGGGGGTTACCGGAAGTGTGCCTCAAACGACAGTTCAGCGAACCTGCTGCGTATGGGGCTCCGATGCGAGTGGATGGTCACTGCACTTATGCTGACGAAAGTGCGTCGGCAGAAAAGACTTACATTTGCCCGTCAGTATCGGAATTGGACCTCCAGTGATTGGCAAAGGATTGCCTTCTCCGATGAGTCACGTTTTCTGCTTCATCGAACTAATGGACGTTGGCGTATAAGGCAAGAAACATTGGAGAACATACGTTCTTCAACCGTCGTTGGAAGAACACAAGCTGGTGGGGGGCAGCGTTATGGTCTGGGGAATGTTTTCGTGGCATACCCTGGGTTCACTCATACCTGTGGAAAACCACTATGGACCGAATTCGTTATGAATCCCTCCTTGCGAACCGCGTACACCTATACATTCTGATTGTGTTCCGTGGGGCGGATGGGATCTTCCAGCAAGATAATGCGACGTGTCACACAGCTAGAAATGGCCGAGAGTGGTTGAAAAAGCACGATGAAGATTTCAAAGTACTTCCCTGGCCGCCTACTTCCCCAGACTTAAAACCTAATTGAGCATCTGTGGGACCACCTCGATCGTGTTGTGCGCTCTATAGATCCTCCATCACGCACTCTCAAGCAGCTGTCTGATGCTCTGCAGTCAGCATGGCTCTACATAACTCTGAACACCATCTGCACCTTATTGAGCCACTCCCAGCTCATCTCGCTGCCGTTCGCGCTGCACACGGCGCTTACCCTGGATATTAGCTGGTGGCCACAATAATGTGACTTTACAGTTCATTATATTATATTATATTATATTCATCATCATCATCATTGTCAACCATTATCAATCCACTGCTGGACGAAGGTCTCCCCAAGTTTCCTCCACAACGGTCTGTCTTGTGCCAGTCTCCTCCATGTCACCCCTGCATACTTTCGAATTTCATCCACCCATCTCCCATGTGGTCTTCTTTTGGGTCTTTTCATGTCCCTTGGAATCCAATCTAAAATTTCGGCTGTCCATCGATGATCTGTCCTTCTGGCAGTATGTCCAGCCCATTGCCATTTCGGGGATTTAACTCTGATCATGATGTCTTCCACTCTTGTCATTTTTCGGATCCACGAGTTCCTCTTCTTATCTCTCCTGGTTACACCAAGTATGCACCTCTCCATGCTTCTTTGAGTTGTCTGCAGCCTTTGTATGTCT
Organism: Macrothele yani; assembly: GCA_039090855.1. Classification (NCBI taxonomy): domain Eukaryota; kingdom Metazoa; phylum Arthropoda; class Arachnida; order Araneae; family Macrothelidae; genus Macrothele; species Macrothele yani. Next base: position 166,611,504 of record CM077011.1, read on the forward strand.
CTTTTAGTTAAGGTCCACGTCTCTGCACCATACGTAAGCACTGGAAGGATGCATTGATCAAACACTTTTCTTTTAAGACATAATGGCATATTGGTCTTGAAAATTATGCTGTTTCTTCCAAGAGCTCTCCAGGCAAGTTTTGTACGCCGATTAATTTCTTCATCAATGTGACCCTTACTTGATATCTGCTGTCCAAGATAAACGTACGTGTCTGTTATTTCCAGCTTTTCTCCATCAATCGATAAATCTTCATTTCTTGTAAAAGCATTGAACATCACTTTTGTCTTCTGAAAGTTCATTTTTAATCCCACTTCTTTACTCTTGTCAGCAAGTTCCTGGATCATACTCTGCAGCTCTGATGGGGTAGTTGCAAAAATGACTACGTCATCAGCAAAACGAAGGTGGGTTAGATAATCTCCATTAATCTTTATCCCCTTGTTTTCCCAGCTCAGCGACTGAAAAACACCCTCCAATGTGGCATTAAAGAGCTTCGGAGATATGGTGTCACCTTGTCTCACTCCCTTTCCAATTTTTACGTGTGTTTTATTTTCAAACAGCCGAATCTTTGCACTTGCATTTTCATAGATGTTATTAATAATATTAATGTATGCATCTTCAATACGGCAGGTTTTCAGAGCCATTGTAACTGCTGATGGTTTCACCGAATCAAAGGCTTTTTCATAATCGGTAAAAGCCATGCACAATGGAAGTTCATATTCCCTCGCTCTTTCAATTAGTTCTCTCAGTACGTGGATGTGATCTATTGTGCTGTTGCCACTCCTGAATCCAGCTTGTTCTCTCGGTTGAGCCATGTCCAGTGTTACCTTCAAGCGGTGTGAAAGAACTTTAGTGAAGATTTTATAAACTACTGATAGGAGGCTGATAGGTCTGTATTATATTATATTATATGATATGATATTATATTATATTATATTATATTATATTATATTATATTATATTATATTATATTATATTATATATATTCTTTTTACACATTATTCAAGGTACGCACGGCAATGAACTGTTTTCTCTCATCACAAACTTTCTTTAATAAATTCTAAAAAGTATTAATGAAAAAACTCATTACCGAGGAGAGCGTTCGTTCCCTAAAGAGATTTATAAATTTAAAATGCATTTACTTCTGTTGTTATATACGACCCATTTCTAGATATACTGAAGCAAAAAGTAATATGCAAATATTCTTTTATGTGATTACTCTTCTTAGATTGTAGTTTCCATTTTCCCCATTTCTTCCGATAAAAACGAAATTGAATTTGAATTTTTATCTCTGTTACTTCTTTAAAATCTTTTATTGGCATTCAGAATCATATGAAGTACAAAAATTCCCATAAATGTTTCGGGAAATCAGGCGTACTAAATTGATCTTAAATTAACAAGTGCGAAATTAATAGTTAATCTAACACGGAGTGTTTTACAGTATGATTGAATCAGCGTGAATGATTACACATTATGTTTTCATTGTCAACTAAAAATATTAAAAATTGGAGGGAGAGCAATATCTCTAGAAACAATTTTTTTGCTATGCATTAGACCCCACAACGAGAATTACTAGTCTCGTTTGTGTATGCTGTAGATGTCCATATTTTGACTTCATGGCGTTAGAATCGAACTTTTTGGGATGTAAAGTGAAAAGGAATGCTGGGAGTAAGCGTTTTCTTCAAGAATCATAGCTCTTCAAACTGGCGTTCCGACTGCCGAAAAGTCTGAACGCGAGTTTGAAGAGCTAGACGCTATATGAGAAATATCAAATAAAATTTAACTGTTATAAAAATATTTTGGAAAATACAAATGAACTTGTGTGCGTTGTGAAAATATTGTCTAGTAGAACGGTCGAAAAGCGTGAACCTGATATAAGCTTAATTTCTGCAACTATAAAACCCATTGCACTACGAAGTAATGATAAAAAAAATCTGTTAATAGATACCAGGAAATTTTAAACAAATATATATGTTTTTATTTATATTAATACTGAGTAAAAAATCCATCAGATTTTTGCAACTACATTTCTCTACAAACACCAATCCGGAGGACACGAAAGCGTAATAATATTTTTGCTTGTTTTTTCGGTGTTTAACGATATTATGCAAAGTTCGTGGGCAGAGTTGGAAACGGGTCAAAAATTTGGACCCGGTCTCGGCCCGGACCTGGCTGTTACATAAGCGAACCCAAACTCGACCTGACCCGGAAAAATCTGCTTTGAACTGTAAATTCGAATATATCATCATCATCATTGTAAGTCATTATCAATCCACTGTTGGATGGTCTCTTCAAGTTTCTTCCACGGACTGTCTTGGGCCAGTCTCTTCCATCCACATATCTCCCACGTGTTCTTTTTTCTGGGTCCTTTTCTGTCCTTTGGAATCCAGTCTAAAATTTCAGTTGTTCATCGGTGGTTCGTTCTCCTGGCAATATGTGCAGCCCGTTGCCATTTCAGGGATTTTATTCTGATCATGATGTCTTTCACTCTTGTCATTTTCCTTATCCACGAGTTCCTCTTTTTATCTTTCTTGGTTACACCAAGCATTCATCTCTCCATGCTTCTTTCAATTGTCTGCAGTCTTTGTATGTCCTTTTTAGTTAAGGTTCACGTACCTGCTCCGTACTTAAGCACTGGAAGGATGCACTGATCAATACCTTTTCTTTTAAGACATAATGTCATATTGCTCTTAACGTACTATTTCCCCCAAAACCTCTCCAACCAAGTTTTTTACGCCAATAAATTTCTTCATCAACGTGACCCTCGCTTGCTATCTTCTGCCCAAGGTAAATGTAAGGATTGGTTATCTCCAGCTTTTCCCCATCAATCGATAAATCACCATTCTTTGTAAAAACATTGAATTGGGTCGTTTGATAATTATTGGCCGTTTGGACACAAAGAAACAAACTGCTGTAACAAACGAGGAAATGCATTTTATTCCGAAAACTTTCTGCCCTCGGCAGCAATACACTGTGCCCAACGTGTTTTCACTGCAAAAATGCCACGGTGGCAGAAACTAGCACCACATTGGTCCGAAGAATCGCTAACGGCGGAAATCACAGCATCATCGTTAGCGAACCGTTTGCCCCTCAAAAAGTGGTCCAAATGACGAAGCATGTGAAAGTCTGAGGGGGCCAAGTCAGGTGAATAAACAGGGTGAGAGAGAAACTCGTACCCCAAGGCGTTGATTTTTCTCATGCTTCCAATAGACACATGCGATCGTGCGCCATCCTGAAGCAGTATGGGACCCAAACGATTGGCGAGCGATGGTTGTTTGCTGCGTAATTTCTGGTGACATTCGTTCGGCTGACGACAGCACACGTCCGTTGTGATTGTTTGACCTCGCGGCAAAGCCTCATAATGAGTTACAGTCTTGGCAGTCCATCACACAGAGATCAGAACCTTCTGTGGGTGGAACTCGGGTTTGGATATGTGTTTGGGTAGTTCTCCTTTATCGAGCCACGGCGCTGTTCGCTTCCTTTTGTCATAAAGCACCCATTTTTCATCAACCGTAAGAATCCGATGCAGAAAGGGAGCACTAGCCTCACGTTTTTGGAGGGCAATGCCTGTTTCCAGACGCCGTATCTGCTGCTGTTCGGTGAATTCGTGTGGAACCCAGGTATCAAGTTTTTAACCTTGCCGATAGCTTCCAGGTGTCTGGAAACTGTTGCTAATGATGTGACAAGTTCGGCACTGAGCTCATGTAGTGCGGACGTTCGTTTTTCTTTTATTTTCCGCCTTAAATATACAGTGTCGCGCAGAACCGGACGACCAGCTCCTGGCTTATGGTCGATGGCAACATCACCGGCATGGAACTTGGAAAACAGTCTGCGGACAGTCCTGTCACTCGTCGTTCGACAACCCACGCTCTATTGACATTTGCGACCGTTTAGGACACATTCTGGACAAGTTTGAATTCGTGCAAAATCACTTGTCTCACGTCAGGTTGCTCCATCTCGTCCCCAACTGCTGAGATCTGTCTGAAATACCGTTTTATACACGTGGACTGAACCGATTCAATCTGTATGGGCATTTGGTAGTTCCTCCAACGAGGCGTCCATGCAAATTCGCCTTGTCGGCATCGGTGAATAATTATGAAACGACCCAATACTTCAGTTTTGTCTTCCGAAAGATCATTTTTAATTCCGTTCCTTCTCAGTGAGTTCCTGAATCATACTCTACAGCTCAGAAGTATTATTTCAAATACCTCTGAAGGGTTCTTTGAAATATCCCTTTTCTTTTCGAAAATAAAATTGAAATAAAACCGAGTCGAAATCGGTTTAGGGACACCTTGGCCCGACCTGTTTGACTCAAACGAAATTGTCGACCCAGTGACCCGTTTCCATCTCTGGTAGTGGAGTTATAGGCAGACGTTCGTCTCTGATGTGGTACTGCTACAGTAGTTCAATGGAGGAAACGGTGCCGACTACATATAACAAATAAAGCTCCCATGCCTCATTCGGGACTTGAGCCCAGGTCATCCCGGGCGAAAGGTCGAAGAACACCTCCTCAGGCCACTCTGCCACCTAAGGTGGGCGTACGTATTGTAAGCTTGAACATTCTTGGCGAAAGAATGACATGCTGAGATATAAATGTGGCATATTTGGGGCATTTTCTTTCCTGTTTTGGCCAATTCAATTATTCATCGATAGTGTCTCTTCCTTAAAAATGGATTAATACCAATTTTTAATAGTTCTATTTCTTTCTTAATTAGTAGCAAGGAACTGTACACGAACTATACTAGTAATCGCAATTTTCTGGCGTGAAACTGAAATCAAACTTTCCAATCTTTCGCACTTCAAATAGATAGCTCTTTGAAGGAAGATAGCAGCGAACTGAATAACAATGTTTCAACAATTTGAACGTGGAGACTTGACTAGACGAAAAAGGGAATAGATGAGAATGTAATTATTCATTCAAAGAAACGATACTTCAAGTTGGTTGGGCACGCGGTACCTTGCAAGGAAAAATAGGCATGATTTGAAGAACTGGTTCCAAATTCATGACAACTCTACAGAGATACCATCAGTGCAAGCCTCGTAATGATATCCAAGGTTTCTCGAATGTCAGTAGATTTTGGGTGGAATATGAAGCTAAATTTTTATATTATCCCACATAGGAGTAGTGGACTTGAACTTGACTTCTCTGGATAGTACAGTGGTTATTTTCCCGTCCTTTGTGTTATTTTTTTGCTCGTTGATTCTAATTCTAACAGAACGTTTGGTCATTCCAATAGTATCGCTTGGGGCTGTCCGGATATTGTAGAGGGATGGCATAAACACCCGCCTCATTGAAAAGAGGGAGTTTGTCAGTATTTCTCTTAAGCATAGTACGAGTATATAAAGATTCCAGAGACCTTATGCCGACACCAAAGTTCATCCTCTTGAGAATGTTCTTGAGTTAATAGGAAACATTTCGTATGTTGGGTATAGAACTCAAGTAGCGTATTTGCGACACAGAAGCATTAGCACGACTGGTTCTATTTTTTTTTTTTTTTTGATAATGTTCCTGGTTAGGGTTGTATCTTGCCTCAGTGGCCAATTCGACAAGGTTTTTAGTCTGCATTGTCCAGAACGAACATCGGATGATACGGTGAAGACTCTTCTAATTCGAAAACGGAAGGAAACTGTCTTGTAATCAGCGGTGCAGAATGAGCTATTGAGCATCATGTTGGGAAGAGACGTGGGTTTACAATGCGTAGATTTTATGGTGTGCAATGGAAAGGACAAGTGATTTTGATATTTTTGTGATTCAGTGCTTGTATGTTCGCTGTTTATCAAGATTAAAACAACCTTTCTATTAAAAAAGAGAACAGGAAATCCGATGTTTAAACGGAATTTGTATCACCCTTTTTAATCGGCATTTATGAAGTGCTTCTACATGAATGAAGTTCACTTCTAAATGCGAAATCCTTTCTGCGCAAGTGTTGCATAAGGGTATCAAAGATTAGAGATAACTTATCATATGGAGAAACCACAATTCTTTTAGCATAACTGATGACGAAACAGGAGCTTAAACTTTTTATGTTTTATTGTAAAAACTGCAACTCCTTTCTCTTACAAAATTTTTATACCCTTAAATCGTTGCAAAACGATTCTGATTTTTTTCAGAATGATGAAATTTCGCCGGCGTATTTCTCCATATTTTATTCTGAACTCTTCGTTAAGTAGAAAAAGATTTTGGGCGGTACGCGTGTAGCATAGAGCTGGCACAGTAGCTATTTCGAAATAAAAGGCGTAAGAATAAAACGTATTAAATTTGAACTCACCTTGGCGTAATCTAAACAATGTGGAATGAATTTCTGGGAGTAATTTTAAAGAATGTGAGTGATCAAATATTTATAAATCATATTAACATGTGTAAAGCACATTACAAATCCAAAGATTTGGAATATGATGTTTTCAAATTACTAAGTATATCAGCAAATATTTTGACAACAGGCATTCAGAAAAATATTACTTTCTTCTTCCAAGTAGTTTATTTTTTTAGAGGGATAGCATCTGTGTTTCAGAGATGAAGAAATAGACCGATGGAAACCGTATCCACTGAAAAAAAAAGAAACCGTGTCGTTTTTTTATCAAAGATTCTGTCGGGTATCGTTGCTTGACATATCGCTCGGTATTCCTGGGTGGCTAGTAGTATCATCTGGTTTAGACAAATGTTTACATTTGTTGTATCAGACTCCAACTGAAACCGCCAAGTGGATGTTAAAGAAATAGAAAAAAGGAACGGACAGAATCCGCGTTGCAAAATATCCTACAGGAAAAGAAATCAGCATAAAGTAAAGACAGAAATAAAGGAAAGTAAAATGAAAAAAAGATGGATCTTTCTTTTGAGACATTAAATCTAGACTGTCGTAGATGCACCATGCATACGCAGGAAGAATTTAAAATGTACTTATATTTTATGAGATGCGAGAAACATTCTTTAGATGAATAGACAGCGATGCTCTACTTTTTTCGAAACACACCATAAAAGTTGCGTCTTCTTTTTTTATTAATGCCAGCAAGGAAATAAGATTTTGAAAAGGATTTTCTGACTGTTAAGGAGGATTATATGAAACAAAGACATCTCTCATAGCATTGTACACGACATAGATTTTGTCTCTTTTTTATTTATTTATTTATATACTTTTTATAACTGTGTGTTAAGAAATTTTTGGGGAAATGCAACGTTTACAACGGTTTGATGTTTGGTAAGTATCTGGAAACAGAAGCTTTAAAAGCATATGTGTTTGTTCCTGGGCATCTTATTGTCTTGTTTCTTTCTTCAATAAGACGGAAAGAAAAACGTTTTTATCCTTTTGGGGATGCAAAGAGAACATCTTTTTTTCTGTTGTTGGGGAAATGTTATTCATTTTGTTTTCCAAAGGAGAACTCTTCAAAACGTAGCAGATAAAATCCGGTTCGATTGCTCCCTTACCCCGCGTTGTTTGAGAAGTACGATATTAGTTTCAAAGTTTCCCATACGCTGGGAAACAATTTCTTCCATACTGAGCAACACGAGATAAGAACTTTGTAAGTCACTATTACCCAAATTTCCTTATCATACACAAACCTGCCTAAGAGAAATGCCTTATTTCCAACACCCTGCACCTGAAGTATTATGTTGAATTTTACACTATTTTTCTTTTGTGTTGCCTGTAACAAAGCTATGAATATATGACCTAACAAAAATGGTTCTCGCATTCTTCTTCTGCGCTTGACATGAATTTGGTTGATCGTAATAAATATAGAGTAGCCTGCTTGTAGTAGTATATGTTTGAGATCATATAGAATATCGGACTTTCAGCTATCAAGCTTTGTTCTACTTCAACATTCAAAAGGCATCTGAAACACTGCAAATTCTTTGAGTTCAGGTATCACTAACAATTTCCAACTGCTTTTAAAGTTATGCGGGGAATAATATATATATATATATACAGGGTGATTCATAAAGAATTATATAGTTTCCAGATGCTGTAAAACAGTTACAGTTGAAGACACGGACCACAACTGCGAACCGTTAGGTAGATGTACTCATAAAGTTTGTGTCCCGCTACTGAGGGAAGTGACGTAGGCGATAGCGCGCGTGTCACGTGCGAGATTATCTCGATGAACATCTTCCTCTTTGATGGATTGGACGAGAAAGGCAAGGTCCCTTCCTGTTGATCTAGCGGAGCTGAAACAGCGTACCACAGCCACTATCACTGCACTTGATTCAGATATCTTACCTCGCGTTTGGACATAAATGGATTATTGGCTCGATGTGTGTCGTGTGACTAAGGATACACACATGGAACATCTGTGACTGTATCTAAAAGAACTTGAAATACTCCCCTACAATTCTGTTACAGGTAACATAAAATATCTTGCATTGTTCTTGTTCTATAGTGCGTTGAAACTTTATACGTCTTTATGAATCACCCTGCATATATATTCATCACAATCCTGGGGTCTCGCCTTCAAACTTCAGCGCATCGCAAAAAGTGCACTTCAAAGACATGCAATGACAGTCCGAGAAAAGTTTGAATAATCCAATTCAGGATTGTAATTGAATGCTTCGTCCTTCAAAGATAGCCAATTCCTTGCCCGTGTGGTACTTTGTTGAATTCTCTCCTGCTGGAGTCCATTTCTGCAAGTTTCAACAGTTTCAGCCAAAATTCGGTTCTGGTGAGCAATTTCATTACTTTGAATGAGTTACTGTCGCTGCTTCTCGCCTTCAGTAGCTCTCGAATTTGAAGCTCGTAGGCGACCCCGGTGGTGCAGTGGTCTAAGCGATGGCTTCTGACTGATCAGTCGCATTTTTTCGAGCTCCTGCCAGTATTAGAAGTTTCGTGTGAAGTTTGTGTTTTTTTTTGCGTTTGTTCTTTGACAGTTCGTGTGTTGTTATTAATTGAGGTCCTTCCTCGCAAGTAGTGAGGCGTACAAGCTGTACGTGCTTATTTTTTCGTTTTTCGCCTGTTTTTGAGTGTTGCAAGCTGCAACGCTCGAGCCGTGAGGGTTAGTAGCCGGGCTGGCTACTACCTCCACCAGCATGAGTGCCATATACCCGTCTATATCTCCTTCCTCTGCGCTTTCTTCGTCGTCTGTATCTTCCGTGACCACCATGAATGGTGTTCAGTCAAATAGTGTTGTGGTTTCGTCGCCAACTGTACCGCTGGTTACAAATGTGCCGGAGCCTGGGTCAGAGGTGCCCAGCTCTTCTATTCCTGTGTCTCGTTCGTTCGCCGCGGCTGTGAGTGCGACTTCTACTTTACAAAGTGCTTCTGTGTCTTCGCGACCAGAGTTTACACGTGTTGCTTCCGCTTTAAGGATAACATTACCACTCGACTCTCCTCAAGGTAAGGAACTTTCGTCTGCCTTACTTTTAAGTGTATTTGTCCCTGCTCTGCGCGACACCCCCTCCCCCAATATTTAAATGCTATTTCTAAAGTTGTACCTGGAGAAAGCATTGTGTCTATTATCCGCTTGGGAGGGGTTGTTGTCGTGCACTTCACTCATCAACAGGCAGTGGACAAAATCCTTGCTTTTGGCTTGGACATTGGTTCCGTACATCTCCAACCAGTTGCAGCAGCTCAAAGACCAGTGACTGTCACCTTGTCTCCAGTACCCACAGCTGTGCCTGACTCGGTATTAATTGATGCCCTTAACACCATGGGGCGAGTGGTTGGTACCACAAAGTACCTCCCAGCTGCTGCTCGCGACTCCCCCTGAAACATGTTCAGGGCGGTCGTCGTCAATACAGAGTCATCTTTCCAACCCCACAAGCAATAGTTAACCGGCCAACCACCCTGGAACTCATAACTGAAACCCGGACCTACATTTTCAATCTGTTTGCTGGCGTTCAGTGCTTCCGATGCAAGGGTGAAGGTCACCTTGCATCGGCATGCCCACATTCCACAGCTGCTACTGTTCCAACTCAATCACTTGATGCTGCTGTTCCAGCGGGGACTCTGCCCACCGCTCCGGATTCTTCCCCCACCCTCCCCACTCAATCTGTTCCAGCTGCCGATCCTGGTTCCACCTCTGTCGTATCACCTCCAGTGGTCCGTGTTGCTTCGGCATCCACTGACCTGCAGGAATTTCCACCGTTGCCAGCGTCTGAAGGGGCCTCCACCCCCAAGGTTCAGCGGACCAGAGGCAAAACTCCCCTGGCTCAGCGAACCGTCGTGCGAGTTCCTCGGACCGCCAGAAATCCAGGAAGACGGCTACATCCTCGTCACCTTCACCTGGACCGGCTCCTGTTACTTCTTCAGTTTCCATCTACAACCGTTTTACCTGTTTGCCGAACGATGATTCCATGGACGTTACCGATCCCGATTCTGAAGAAACTTTATTTGCTGAATCTGATGACGACTCTCCTGCCCCCTCTCTGGTTGACATCACCTCTATGTTTGCTGACATTGAGGTGCCCTTAACTCCCCTCTCATTCACAGATCTGTATGCCTTGATTGCTCGCCCCAGACGGGCGAAATTGATTACTCTCCCTTGTATAGCAAGTAAACTCTCTCACCTTCCGGCGATGCTAACCCAACTGACGTTCCTGCATGAGTTCTTATTAAATGTTGATCTGCCATCCGGGACAGAGCAGTACGCTCGCCGGTTGGCGTATTTATTTAAAGTTTTGAAGGCAGAACTGGAAGGTTGGATGCAGCCGCCCCAGTGATGCCTTCCCTAAATGTGCTCTGCTTTAACTGTAGAGGCCTTGCGTCTTCAGCCGCGAATGCTTTGGTCTTCGAGGACGTTCGTTTCCTGAGGACAGATATCCTCCTCTTCCAGGAGACGAACTGTTCCTTGGCGACCGGGTATTCCTGCTGGAGACGCTGGCCCTACGCTTTTTATCACAACTACCGGACGCACATTGGGTCCGGTACAGCGATTGCATTCCGTACTCGGTTTCATTCTCTTCTTTCAGATATCGTTGAGTCACAGAGTCTGCTGGGCTCCTTTCAAGGTATCTCCTTTAGTTATCTTTCCCGTCGTTTTCATGTTTTCAATTTGCATATGCCACAATCATCGGTTGATGCTGATGCTCTTCTTTCGCATTTTATTTCCCTTCTTTCCCAAATTCCTCCTTCTGAAATCGTTCTTATTGGTGGTGACTTCAACTGCACTCTCCAACCGGGTCTTGACCGTGATGGTTCCGGGGAGAGTCGCCTTAACCTTTCCTCCCAACTGTCTCAACTAGTTAGTAATTTTTGTCTCATTGACGCATTTCGTACCATCCACCCTCTGTCCCGTGAATTCACATGGTTTCCTCCGGCCGCCTTAGCGCATGCTGCGGCTCGTCTCGACCGGGTTTATGTTTCTAGTTTCCTCCACTCCTCCCTTGTTGAAGTAACCCATCATCCTTCTGTTTCCTCCGACCATCGTCCTGTTCTTCTGGAAATATTTTTGTCCTCTTTCTCTGTCCCCCCTCCCCGGTTTGGTCTCTCGATGATTTTCTCCTTTCCGATCCCACGTTTCAGGCCGAAGTTCGTTCGATTATTTCTTCATCCATTTCTGAACTTCCTCTCACGGTTGACCCAGCAGCTCTGTGGCTTTCCACCAAACTTTCTATCCTATCGTTTGCACGTCAGTTCTCTTTTTCGTCCCGTTTTCACCGCTTTCATGATTTAACTATTCTTCACCGTAAACTACAGTTCCTTTCTCCTTCAGATCCATCGTTTGCAGCTCTTCAATCACAACTTCATAGCATTCTATCTTCCTTTGCTTCTTCGTCTCTTACCCGGTTAAAGTTTTCCAAGTTACATTTTCATGATGACCCGTTTCAACACCTTCGACATCTTGAATCCCACCGTGCTCTGAGTTCCAACATTTCTTTTCTCTCGCTTCCAGATGGCTCAACTGTTTCTGATCCAGTGCAGATCTGTGATCGAACTTTTCAGTACTTCACTGATCGGTTTCGATTGCGGGTCCTGCCGCCTGCAGAGAATTCTCCATTATTATCACATCTTCCTCAGGTCCCGTCTTTTTTTCCCCCTCCTTGGTTTCACCGATCTCTCCCTCGGAGGTTCGTTTTGCCATTTCTAGTCTGAATGACCGCTCCGCCCCTGGGGCTGACGGTCTTCCACTTTCTTTTTATAAAACCTTTCTTCCTGCTCTGCTTCCTCTTCTCGTTGCTTGTTTCAACTCGATCTTTTCTTCTTCGACTTTCGTTTCTTCTGACTTTGCTTTTGCTCTTCTCCGCCTAATTCCTAAAACTGGTAATCTTGGTCTTCTATCTAACTGGCGCCCCATCTCGATTCTTAACACCGACTACAAGATCTTTGCAAAAATTCTGGCTCTTCGCCTTAACCCTGTTCTACAATTTATTATTCATCCTGACCAAACTTATACGATCCCTTCCCGTTCGATTGCAACTAACATCACTACCATCCGTGATTTACACTCTCTTGCTTCCCGTCTTTCTGAACCTCTCGCTATTTTTAACCTAGATCAGAAACAAGCATTCGATTCTGTCCATCATTCTTATCTTTTCTCTGTTCTTCGTCACTTTGGCTTTCCTTCCCTTTTCTGTCAGGCACTTTCCAATCTATATTCCCATTCTTCCTTTCGTGTTCGGACCTCTTCTTTTATGACGGCTGCTATTCCTTTTGCAAGCGGTATCCGGCAGGGTTGTCCCCTGTCGGGTCAACTGTTTGCCCTCACGTTTGAACCACTTCTTATTTCCCTTCGATCTCGTTTGCTGGCAGGCATTCCGCGTGGTGTGGCCTCCACACGGCACCATCGCGTGGTTTTGTCGGCCTATGCGGATGACCTTACTCTTTTTTTACGTTCCCAACAGGCTTTTGGTGTTGTTTTGTCTACCTATACTGAGTATGCTTCAATTTCAGGTGCGGCCCTTAATACCTCTAAATCTGTTGGCTTGTGGGCTGGCTCGTGGTCGTCCCGCGGCGACCGCCCTTGGGGTGCCCGGTGGTCGACCACGGTCATCAAACTTCTTGGAGTGTTCATCGGGAACCCTGTGGCGGTTGCTGCCGCCACTTGGTCCCCTTTGGTCCAGGACATGAATCGACGCCTTGCCCCTTTTCGCCGTTTGAAACCGTTTCTTTCTTTTTTTAGCAGGTCGCATCTTCTTTCCGATTTTCTTCTTCCGGCCCTTTCTCATACTTGGTTTGCTCATTTCCCTCCTCCCCTCTTTCTTCGTCACGTTCAATGTCTTTTTACAAATTTTATATGGGATGTCGTACATTGGGTTCATCGATCCACGCTTGTCCTTCCGGTTTCTTTTGGTGGTCTTGCCCTTCCGGATTTGTCCCTTAAATCGAACGCTTTCCATCTCCAACATTTTTTGAGGATTTTTTCCCTTCCTTGCGGTTCTTCGATTACTATAATTGACACTTTGCTCTTTCCACGAAGTCCTTTTCTTTCTCTGGCTACTTTTATCCGCATGGACCTCTTTCCACTCATTCCCAATCACTTTCCCGCTACTTACCGTACCGTTTTCTCCCTCTGGCACTCCTTATGTCCAGTCCGCCTCCCCCAGCTTCGACTAACGATCTCCTTGCGGAACCACTTTTCTTCTCCTCTGCCCTTCGTTCTCCAAATTCTCAGTACCTGAACTTCTCCACTTGGTTTGCAAGTGGCGTCGTTCAGGTTTCTCAACTTTTTGATTCTTCTCTTCACTGGAAACATTTTGATCGCCTTTCCCCTCTGTTACTTGATACCCCTCAGCATCGTGCACAGTTCTGTCTTATTCAATCCTGTCTTATTCGTCTTTATCCTTTACTTGTCAATTCTATTGGCCTCATTCAGTCTTCCGCCCCGTCGCTCAGTCTTCCCTTTCTTCTCTACTTAAACGATTCTCCATTTTTACCCCATCAAGTTACAGCCAAGCTTCTTTATTAGCATTTTCTTACCAATTTCACAGATCCATTCGCAATTCCTTCTGTTTCAGCTACAGATCTTCCAGGTACGTGGAGTGATCCATCGACTTCCCTGGCTTCCCCGAAAGCCCGGGACATTCATTGGCTGCACCTACACCGTCGGTTGCTCACTCCGCGTACCCTTCATCGTTTTCGTCATTTGGCTTCCCCGCTTTGCTTCTTTTGTTCTACACTTGGTGATGTGTCACATTCCTATGATTCTTGTCTGGTGTTGCAGCCCTTGTTTTCGATTATGTTTTCCCTTCTTTCCAAAGTTTGCCCTTGTCCTCATACAATGTTCCATTTTTATTTCCTCCGACGCCATTCTCCCCCTGTAGATGTCCACAGTTCTGTTTGTGCATTCATCATTCTCCAAGCGAAGTTGACGATTTATTTGTTTTACCACTCAAGCGTGGATCGAGCTTCTCTCCGGCGTTATCATCCGGCCCGGGTGTTTTTGTGCAAGAGGTACCGATCATCCATCAGATCGGTCCTCCAACTTGAGTATGGCATGGCGCGGGTTCGGCAGGATGTGCCTGCCTTTTTCTCTCTCTGGTCTCCATATTTGTCATGGTTTCATGTTTCTGCAGGCATTATTGCTCTCCTCCCATAGCCAGAGTTTATTATATTTATATTTATATTTATTTTTTCTGATTGGTGTTTTTTTGTTTAGTGCATAATTTTTGTACATACCGTAGATCTGTGTCAGTGGGTTAGTGTCTCCTTTAGTTTATCTTCTTGTTGCTTTCCGTGCACACACATTCCCGTTAATTTGTTGTCGGTAGCGTTTACTGACTTTTTCTTTTCTTTTATTTTATTTTCCGTCGGCCTCAAGCCGTTGGTCGACAAACTTTTTTTTTGTGTGCCGGCTAAGCGTTTTGGTATTTTCTGTTTATTGTTTACTGTTACCAAGGTGTTTTATGTTGTTTTGTTGATGTTGATTGCATTTTTGCTGTGGCATGCACATTGTCTGATGTGTTTTTGTTTTGTTTTTGTTGCTCAAGTGTCGGCTTTTTTTTCTAGTTTGCTTTTGGTGTCGTTCACCTATTTTATATTTATTACTCGTCGGTTTCACACAGTTTACTGTCGCACGGTTTTGTGTTTAATGTTGTGGTTGTTTTTATTTTTTTTGTTTTAATTTTTTTCTTGCTGAACGGGTATTGCTGGCGCGTGGTACCGAGGGTTTTTTTTGTGTGTTGGTTCTGAACCTTACCGACGTGTTTCTTGGTTTTGTCTTGTGTAATCGGTGTTTATTTTTGTGGTTAGTGCTGTGCATACAGTGCGAATTCACTGTTTCGACCCGAATTTATTTGGTGGTGATGCTTGTCTGCAAGTTTAACCCCTGTGTTCTTTTTCACAAAGTTTTCATGGTGTTATTTGTGTATTGTGCATTCTTTATTGTGTTCATGGTGCTATTCGTGTATTGTGCATTGTGTGTTAATTTCTTGGTGTTATTTGAATATTGTGCTTTGTGTGTTGTGTTATTGGTACGGGGTGTTAGTTTCTAGTGGTTGTTTTTTTCTCTGTGTTGCTGTCGGTCTTAGTGACCGAGATACGCTTTAAATGTAAATTTTTGTTGTTCGTCGGCTTACAGCCATTTGTCAACGCATTTCTCCGAACTACCAGGTGTTGTTTTTTTTCCGGCTGCAGCTTGTTGTCGGACCGTGTGTGTTTTTTTTTCCCTTGACAGTTTTGACAAACTCGGCTGACTTTTCTTTACCGCCTTGCTTCATTAGTGGTCTGTCCTGTATGTATTGTTCGTTGTGCAACTGTTTTCCTTTTATCTTGCCGTGTGTTATTCTTCAACTTGCTCTGATGTCGTCTGCTTCTTCCTGTAGAGTACTCTCTGTTTATTGCGATATTGATTGTGTGTTGTTATTGTCGTTGCCGGTGAGTTATTGTGCAATTTTTTTCCCGGTGAAAATTTGTGTTTGTATGTTGTCTTTTTTGTAAATAAATGCTCTTTTGAAGTTCTGATAACTGAGCAGTCGCACGTTTCGGAGCTCCCGAGATTATTTGGGGATTTCGTGTTTTTTGACAGTTTTATACTAATTACATCGTGTTCTCGAGTTTTTTACTTACCTTATAGTTCATTAGTTGTGTTAGTGGATCACTACAATTACGTGGTTCATTTTTTTGCTTTTGTGGCTGTCGCGAATCGCAACACTGAACTTCCTTAGGGCTAGAGGCTGAGATGGCGTTAGGCCAGCTTCCAGTTTCGTCTTGTGTTTCTGCTGCATGTGGATCATTAAGTGCTTCTGTTTCTACTGCTACCACTAACGTCAGGCTTGTGGATATGTCTACTGTTCGTCCTTCTACTAATCTTGTGTATAGTGCTGTGCCGCAAGTTCTGGTTGTTAGGGATGGTGTAAACACTCCCCTCCCACCCCCTGTTTCTTCATATGCTACAGCTGCTGGTAATAATAGTGCTTCTAATGTGCATTCTATGATGGCTGGTTCTACATCTGTGATAATTTCTTGTGATGCTGCTGTGCTTCACGTCAAAAATCCAGAGATGTCTGAAGAAGGTAAGAGCTATTCTAATGCTTTACTTTTGAGCGTATACTTTCCTACATTGCGTGACACCCCCTCCCATTATACCTTCATGCTATTTGCCAACATGTTACATCCGAAAGTATTGTTTCTGTGATACGTATGGGAGTGATTGCTCACTTCAAGTTTCGACCAGCTGTTGAAAACATTTTACTGTTAGGCATTGACATTGGACCAATTCATCTTTCAGCTATTCCTTGCATACAGCGACCGATTACGGTCACGCTTTCACCAGTTCCTACTGCTGTCCCGGACTCAATCCTAATCACTGCTTTGGGGTCACTGGGCCGTACTGTTGGCCATACCAAGATTTTGTCAGCAGTTGGGAAAGACACCCCCTATGCAAACGTGCAAAGGGGGGGGAGACGACAATACCGAGTAGTGTTTCCCACCGAAGACCTTTTCTTACGGAGACCATCGTCGCTTTTGTTGGATTTTGGCTCCCATAAACTTATAATCAATTTATTTGCAGGAGTCCAATGTTTCAGCCGCAAAGCTGAAGGGCATGTAGTACGAGAATGCCCACGACGTTCCTCTCCAGTAACTAATAGTTTTGAAAATCCTCAAGCCAGCACCCCTGCTCCTAAAACTTTTTTACCTGACCAGCCAGTTTCTAATCTACAGAATTTTACCCCACCAGCTCATGATGCCAGTCCTGTTTTAATTGCTTTGCCCACGGAGGTCGCGACCACCACTGAAGTTTTCTTTGAAAAGCCTCAACCGGGTCCGAAACCATTATCTCCAACGTCTGAAGTGCAGCCTATTGCTTCCATGGACACTGACTTTCCACTTCTTCCACTAAAAGATACCTCTACTTTTGTTATCATAGCTAAATGCTCTGTCCAGCCAGTTTCACCTCCACAAAGCCGGTTCCGAACCAGAGGTAAAAAAAGGCGCAACAAAGTTAATTCTTCTTCACGCAGTTCTTCTGTTTCTTCCATAGCTGACAGCGATTCTTCAAACTTAACTACTTCAAACAGATTTACCCTACTTAGTGATGCTGATGACTGTATGGACATTACTTCTGTTATTTCTGATACTGAACTTACAACGAGTGTGCCAGAGGAAGACACTGGGGAATGTATTCCCCCGCACGAGATCCTCGAACTTCCTACATATTTGGAAAGTTCCACAATTTCTTTCTCACCATTAAATCTTTCTGAATTGATGTCTTTATATAGTTGTCCAAAAAATGCTCTCTAATCAAATCCACATGCATTAGAAAGCATCTAAGTAATTTGCCAGAAGTCATTCATCAATTATCTTTTGTTGATGAATTGTTTGACAATACTGAACTGCCAGATTAGTTGGTTCAGTATGGTCGTCGCACCAAATATGTTTTAAAAGTGCTCAGCCAGTATGTTGATAGTCACTTACAGCCACCGTAATGGCGAACAAAATTACTGTTGTTGCCTTCAATTGCCGGGGTCTCGCTGTTTCCGCAGCGAACGCTCTGGTTTTTGAGGATGTCAGACACTTGAAGGCCAATATAATCATGTTGCAAGAGACAAACGTCTCTTTTACCACCAATACCTCCTGTTGGCCGCGTTGGTCATATCAATTCTTTCATAATTTCCGTTCTCATATTGATTCTGGTACATCTATTCTCTTTCATACTCATTTCCTTTCTTTAATCTCTGTTATTCATGAGTCACAGAGCAGGCTGGGTATTTTTAAATAAATTTCCTTTCGTCTCCAATCAGTTTATTTCATTTGCTCAATATTCATGTCCCCTAAAATTCTACTGAAGCTGAATCTCTTATTACTCATGTTGTTTCTATTCTTACGGTTATTCCGCCTGCTGATAGTATTCTTTTTGCCGGTGATTTCAACTGCACTCTTAATCCTACATATGACAGAGTTGGTTCCACGGAATCACGTCATTTACTCGTTTCACAGCTTACTCAAGTTATTTCTAATTTCAACCTTCAGGATGCTTTCAGATTACTTTATCCTACAGCAAAATAATTTACTTGACCCCCTCCCCACGCTGCTTCTTTTTGTGTTCCTGCTAGATTAGATCGGTTTTATGTTTCTTATTCTTTTCATTCTGCTATTAGTTCTGTTTCCCATATTCCCAGCGTTTCTTCAGATCATCGGCCGGTTGTTCTCGCCTTTTCCCCTAATATTCCTGTCACCCCGCATCCTCATGTTTGGACTTTTGATAATTCCCTTCTTAAGGACCCAGTTTTTTGTTCCAGCAGTTAAGACTATTATTTCGAATGCCGTTTTTGTTCTGTCCTCCATCGATGACCAAGCTCCTCTGTGGCTTGCCACGAAAAATCAAATTGTTTTATTTTCTCGGGATTACTCTTTTCAGCATCGCACGATTCAGTCCATGGAACTTGCTTCTTTGAATCAAGAACTACTTCAAACCCTGTTAACGTCGCCAAATCATGAGATACTCAAGGCTAAACTTCGTCTTTTTCATAATTCTTCTGCTTCATCTGCCTTTACCCGACTCAAGTATGCTACCCTTCGTTTTGATGATAACCCCACTGATAATCTTCGCCAGTTGGAACGCTCTGCTGTTAAAAATAAAAAGACGAATATAACCATTCCTTATAAAACCATTCCTTTTCTTACTCTTCCCGATGGATCCGAATCAAATGACCAATTCAAAATTTGTGAAGCCACCCTTGATTTCTACAGACCACGCTTCAGTCCTAATTTGACTTCTTCTGCAGTCAGTTCTCCACTCATTCAACATCTTCCCCAAGTTCCTGATTATTTCACTACTCAACTTTCCTCACCGATTTCTCCAGCCGAGATTCGAAATTCCATTTACAGCGTTAATGACAGATCTGCCCCTGGAGAAGATGGTCTCCCCTTCCTTTTTTAAAATTATTTCTTCCGATCCTTCTTCCTTTGTTGGTTGCTGCTTATATTTTTATTTTTTCTACTCCACACTTTGATTCTTTCAATTTTTCTTTTGCAATTCTCCGTCTTATCCCCAAATTCGGTAATCTCAGCTTTCTAACTAATTGGCGGCCCATCTCGGTTCTTAATACTGATTACAAAATCTTTGCTAAAATTCTTGCCCTCCGCCATAATCCTGTTCTTTCTGACATTATACACCCAGACCAAACACACACGGTTCCGTCCCGCTCGGTCTCCTCTAATATCCTAACTATACGTAACCTTTACTCACTGGCGTCCAAGCTTTCGGAACCCCTGGCAATTTTCTCCCTTGACCAAAACAGTCTTTTGACTCAATTAACCATTCTTATCTATTCACTGTTCTACGCCACTTTGGCTTTCCTCCTACTTTCATTACTGTTATTTCTAATCTCTATACTGACGTTTCCTTTCGTGTTCGTACCGCCAATTTTTCTACTTCCACCATTACGTTTACTAACGGGATCAGGCAGGGTTGCCCCCTGTCTGGTCAACTTTTTTCTCTTGTTTTTGAACCATTGTTGATTGCTCTTCGTTTCCGAATTTCTTCCACCATTCCACGAAATATATCCACCATGCGACATCATCATATTGTTTTAACAACTTATGCCGATGACGTCACGATGTTTCTCCGTTCCACTGATTCTTTTCAAGAACTGCGTTCAACCTACCAAGAATATGTCGCCATTTCTGGCTCTGCTATGAATGTCTCAAAATGCTCAGGACTCTGGGCCGGTACGTGGATCTCCCAAGGAGACTGCCCATGGGGATTTCAATGGTCTTCTTCGATAATCAAAGTGCTTGGTATCTACGTGAGCTCTCCGGTAGCGGTTACAGCGGCAACCTGGACACCGCTTATTCAGAAAATTATTAGAAGTCTTGTTCCATTCCGTTACCTTAAAACTAAACTTTCCTTCTTCAATCGAGCTTACTTAATCAATACTTTTATTTTCCCGATGTTTTTTCATAAATGGATTGCCAACTCGCCACCGAAGATTTTTTTGAAGAATGTTCAACGCGTGTTTACAAATTTCATCTGGAGTACCATTCACTGGGTTCACCGATCTACTTTAACTCTTCCTCTGTCGTTTGGCGGCTTTGGTGTTGCTGATGTCTCTGAAATTCCAATCCTTTCATCTGTTCAATTTTATTTGTGAATTCTCCCTTCCTCTGTCTTCTTCATACACCATTATCGATACTCTGCTTTTCCCTCGTAGCCCATTTCTTACTGTCTCGACTTTTCTGCAGATGGACCTTTTTTCCTTTTGTTCCCAGACATTTCCCCGATACTTACATTTCTGTGCTTTCCTTTTGGCGCTCCTTACTTCCAGTCCGGCTCCCTCCCTTCACTACTAATGCTTTATTGGCAGAACCTCTCTTCTTTCCCTCAGCTATCCATTCTTCTACCACCCCCTAACTTCACTTCTCCAATTGGTTTGCTTGTGGAGTGGTGAAGGTTTCTCAGCTCGTTGATTCTGCACTCCTTTGGAAATCGTTTCAGTCTATATCTCCTCCGTTTCCTAACACATCAGCTGCACGTTCTAAACTCCGTTTTATTCAAAAGAGCATCTAAACTCTTTACCTTTCCCTTGCAGATCAAAATGGATTGATTTTCACCCCTTCAGCTGCTTACTGTTTGCCCTTTCTTGTTTATTTAAATGATGTTTCCTATCTTTTGCACAAAATATCTATGAAGCCACTTTACTATCATTTCTTGACATACTTCAGTGCTCCAATCCCGATTGGTACCATTCCTGCTGATGAATTAAATACTACCTGGATGCATATCAATATTACTCTTGCTGCACCACGTGCGAAAGATATTCATTGACTCCATCTTCATCAACGTCTTCTTACTCCACGCAACCTTCATCGATTTCGTCATCTTCTGTCTCCGGATTGTTTTTTTTTTTTTTGTTCCACTGTTGGTGATGTCCATCATTCCTACTCTCTTTGTTTAGTTTTACAGCCTTTATTTTCCTTGATGTTTTCACTTACCGAAAAAGTTTGCCTCTTACTTCACACCATGATGCACTTTCTCTACCTTCGCCGTCATCATCAATCTGCAATTCATCATAATCAACTGTGTGCGTTTTTTTCCTTCAGGCTAAACTTACTATCTATCACTTGTATCAATCTTCTGTTGATGATCCAGCATTGCGTCGCTATCATGTTGCTCGCCGTTTTCTCTGCAGACAATTTCGCTCATCAATCATCTCTATCGTTCAAACTGAGTTTGATATTGCCAAAGCAGCTGATCGTGTGTCGTCCTTTTTTCAAATCTGGAAAATTGATGGGACGTGGTGCGATATTGATCAAGACCGCGTTTCCTTTCTTCTTTAATGGTTTTTGTATTTTTTTTTCTTTAGGTGTTATGACTTGGTCTTTTTTATTGTTTTTTTTTTTGTTCTATTACAATGTGTTTTTTTCCCAGGCACAATTTTTTTAATACTGCAAGTGACTATATGCTGTAAGTTACATACTGCCTATTGGTAGTGTTTTTTTAATGTTTTATTATTTATGGTTGTTGATTGTGACGCCGGAAGTGTCTTTTTTCGGCGACGTTTTTTTATTGTACATAATTTTATGAGCAATAAAGACCTTCTGAATTTCTGACCATTCGTCCGAGAATGGCCCTGGTTCGAATCCCTGTGAGGCATGGATGTCGTGCTTGTCTTATTACGGCACTGGCTCTCCATCTTCCCTGGAATCAGTGGCACTAAATTAGGGACGAGCGACTGCTAACAGCCCATTGAGTTGCTCACGGTGGTCGTTAAACCTTCATTCAAAAAAAAAAAAAAAAGCTCGTAGGTTATCGGACGTTCGGCGCTCCAGCAGTTTCGGCGCCTGGTCTTGTAACAGTTCGCAATCATTGTTCAGCAAGTTTAGCCCCTGTTTCCTCAGCAGTTTTGTTGCCACGTCTTGTAGCAGTTCGCAATCATTGTTCTGCAAGCCGCGCCCCTGTTTCCTCAACAGTTTCGTTGTTTTGTCGAATAACTTGTTGAGTTTTGCCCGCTTCACGGGCTTGTGATCTTTCTTCTTCCGATTGCTTGGTTTGTGATAGCTTTTGGCATTTTGTATTGATTCGTGTTTGATTAAAAATTGGTCTCTTCCTTTTGGGTATTGCTGTCACAAATATTTATCGTGTTAAAGCAATGAAATGTACAGAATGTATGGAATCTGTGCAATCAAACGGACCAAAAACGTTATCAAATCAAACATACAATTTTTACTTAATGTTGATTTGGCTGAGTAATAATGCTTGACCTAAAAATTCCAGAAACTAATGCTTGACCTAGAAATTCCAGCATTAAGGTGGTTCCACCTAAAAGCTCTGCCTTATGTTTCCAATGGTAAAACTTCTTTACACATTTTCTTCGCAATTAATGTATTCCCAAGGATGAAAATTCACAAATCGATAAAACTAACTTTAGGTTATAGCATATGGTACTTAATGCTTTCTAGAACAGAACCATAATTATATGAAAAATCAATCATTTTTCTTTCAGTAATATTCAGACCTGTTAACAGATGACGCGACCTGTACATTGATGACGTCAGTAGACAAACAAATGTTGGATTGCTTAATTATGATTATGTTTTAGCAAGTATTAAGTATCCCATGCTATAACTTAAAGTTAGTTTTATCGATGTGTAAATAAGTTTTACCATTGGAAACATAAAACAGATATTTTAGGTGAAACCACCTTAATAAGCTGTGCAAATTTCATGATCCAGATTTCGGCGTTCGAGAGTTTTTTTGGTCGGTGTTCGAGAGTTTTTGAGTACGGGCGTTCGAGAGTTGTTCAACACGCGTTTTGAGGATACAGAAGGTGAGAAGAGTTTTCCAATTATACGAATCTCTGACTGAACAAATTTCGTCAACAATACTGATGTGAAACACGTGAGGTGAAACACGCTGATATGAAAAATGTCAAACACGTGATGTGTAACACGCTGTGCCTTCTATACAATTATGTGATGTCTAATCACCTCAAAACTTAACTCATAACGCGGGAAGGAATCGCCGTAGGGAATTAAAAATACAGTAGTTGCCTTGACCTAGACAGTCCAGGATTAAATAAGCTGTGCAAATTTCATGTTGCCAGAGTTTGGCGTTCGTGAATTTTTGCTGATTCAGACAAACAGAGACACAAGGATTTTCTGTTTTATAGTTAAGGTAAAGAGTCAGAAATTCGAGGCAACTTCTTCCAGTGACTGGCGTGTCCATCGCCTTAGCAAAGAAAACCCAGTTATGCTTAATTGCGAAGCTATCCCGTACACAGCGAGCCATAGTACCCTCTCTCACCACTTAAACAGTTTGCAACAAACATGAAATCTTTGCCCAGAACTCGGAACTGAAAATACAGTACGTACGAAAGGTGAAACTTTTGATCGACAAGAGAAGGAAAACAGATGTTTCGTCCTAGACAGAGAATGAAACCCGCATCTCAAGATTTTCGTACCACCATGCTATTGTTGCGTCACCAAGAACAACGCATTTTCAAAGAAACTGAATTACATTGCAAGAACACGGAGAGGTGTAGTCTCGATTACCGTTCTAGGATGATACATACACTGCCGGCCATAGAAAATGCAACATCAGGCACCATATGCAACACTCATGTAACACCACGCATCTGGCCACCATCCAAATTGATAGGTTTGTGTCGAATGTTAGGTTATGCATGTAACTAATCATCAAACTCCGGTCCGCAAATAGTCATGATCAGTCCCTTAGTAACGCCTCCTGGTTGTGAGACTTTGCATTTCTAACAGACATTACTAATCATCTTGGACAACTCAGTTTAAATTTGCAAGGGTAATATAAACTCACATATTGGTTGTTTGTGATCTGAAGTCGTTCCAATCGAAGTTGGAACCGTCCAACTGACAGCAAAGCTTTTTGCACTTTCCATTGTGCAAAATATACACTATATCGACAAAGCTCATCGGACACCTAGAAGAGAAACACAACATAGCATTTATTAACATACGATAGTACGGTGTCGGTCCACCTTTGGCCTTAATGTATGCACTGAGCCTTCGAGACATGCTGTAGACAAGGTTTTCGAACACAGCGATAGGAATGCGCTTCCAATCAGTACATAATGCTGCCACTAACTATTGCTTAGTAATTGGCCTTGGTTTCAAACTTCTTATGCGGCGCTCTAATTCATCCCATAGGTGCTCTATGGGATTAAGATCAAGACTCTCTGCTGGCCAGTCCACAGACGATACAGAACTATCGTTAAATCACGCCGTAACAGTCCTTGCTTTATGGCTCGATGCATTACCCTGCTGGTACCAACAAGGCTCGTTTCCATATTATTGCCACAGAGTTAGTAGGGCATAATTGTCCAGAATATCGAGGTAAACGCGCTGGTTAGTACATTTGTCCACGATAACCAATGGACAGGCACCATACCACGAAAAACACCACCAGACGAGTACACTGTTTGCTCCAAACTTGACCGCAGGAGAAGTCATCATCGTCATCATCATTGTCAACCATTATCAATCCACTGTTGGACGAAGGTCTCCCCAAGTTTCCTCCACAAAGGTCTGTCTTGTGCCAGTCTCCTCCATGTCACTCCCGCATACTTTCGAATTTCATCCACCCATTTTCCATGTGGTCTTCTTCTGGGTCTTTTCCTGTCCCTTGGAATCCAATCTAAAATTTCGGCTGTCCATCGATGGTCTGTCCTTCTGGCAGTATCTCCAGCCCATTGCCATTTCAGAGTTTTAACTCTGATCATGATGTCTTCCACTCTTGTCATTTTTCGGATCCACGAGTTCCTCTTCTTATCTCTCCTGTTACACCAAGCATGCACCTCTCCATGCTCCTGTGAGTTGTTTGCAGCCTTTGTATGTCTCTTTTAGTTAAGGCCCACGTCTCTGCACCATACGTAAGCACTGGAAGGGTACATTGATCAAACACTTTTCTTTTAAGACATAATGGCATATTGCTCTTGAAACTTATGCTGTTTCTTCCAAAAGCTCTGCAGGCAAGTTTTGTACGCCGATTAATTTCTTCACCAATGTGACCCTCACTTGATATCTGCTGTCCAAGATAAACGTATGTGTCTGTTATCTCCAGCTTTTCTCCATCAATCGATAAATCTTCATTTCTTGTAAAAGCATTGAACATCACTTTTGTCTTCTGAAAGTTCATTTTTAATCCAACTTCTTTACTCTTGTCAGCAAGTTCCTGGATCATACTCTGCAGCTCTGATGGGGTAGTTGCAAAAATGACTATGTCATCAGCAAAACGAAGGTGGGTTAGATAATCTCCATTATTCTTTATCCCTTTGTTTTCCCAGTTCAGTGATTGAAAGACATTTTCCAGTGGCATTAAAGAGCTTCGGAGATATGGTGTCACCTTGTCTCACTCCTTTTCCAATTTTTATGTGTGTTGTATTTTCAAACAGCCGAATCTTTGCACTTGCGTTGTCATAGATGTTATTAATAATATTAACGTACGCATCTTCAATACCGCAGGATTTCAGAGCCATTGTAACTGCTGATGGTTTCACCGAATCAAAGGCTTTTTCATAATCGATAAAAGCCATGCACAATGGAAGTTCATATTCCCCGTTCTTTCAGTTAGTTCTCTCAGTACGTGGATATGATCTATTATGCTGTAGCCACTCCTGAATCCAGCTTGTTCTCTCGGTTGAGCCATGTCCAGTGTCGCCTTCAAACGGGGTGAAAGAACTTTAGTGAAGATTTTATAAACCACTGATAGGAGGCTTATAGGTCTGTAGTTCCTGAGATCCTCAATGTCACCTTTTTATGTAGCAAGATCATTGTAGCGTTGTTCCAATCCTCAGGAATCTTCCCTTCTATAAGGCATCGAGTAAAGATTTGGGCGAGTACTGTTTCGATTTCTCCACTTGCTTCTTTTATGATGTCTACAGTAATTCCATCTTCTCCTGGAGCTTTTCCCCGCTTCATGTTCTTGATTGCATGTGCAACTTCTGCTGAGAGGACTGGAGGAACTCTGGTACTGGTACCTTTCATGATGTCTGGAGTACATGTGTCATCCCTTTCATATAATTTGGAGTAGAAATCTTTCTCTCTGGTCAAAATTTCGTCTCTACTCCTTGTTATAGACCCATCTTCTTTTCTCAGTGCCATAATCTGTTTTCTTCAATTACTGAGATGTCCCTTTGCTATCTTTAGGCTTTGGTTGTTTTCAATTGCTTTCCTCACTAGTTCACAGTTGCATTTCCTTACGTCTTCAGTGATACTTTTTCGTACTGTCTTGCATAGCTCTATATATTCCACTTTGAAAGTCACATCTTCTTTAGTTGACCTCATCTCTCTTCTTTTTGCATCAACATTTTGGTTTTTCCTGATAATTTGTTCACATGCAACTTGTTCTTAGACCCAGCTAATTTTGTTGCTGTTTCCATAAGAGCTTTGGTTACTTTTCTGTTAACTTCAGAGATGTCCACTTCTTCCGATGTTAGGCCTTCTAAAGCAGAGAATCTGTTCTTCAGTTCCAATTTGAAGGTATTATGGTGTTTTTTAAGGTTGGTTATGTCAATACATTTTGTTTGTCTTATGAGCTTGCTACGTTCGAGTTTAGTGTTGGGGTGCACCTTACATCTCGCCAATCTATGGCCGCTACCTGGGTTGAACTTGTTTAGCACACTGCAGTCTTCTATGACGAATTTTTTGTTACACATAATAAAATCTATTTCACTTGTCGTCCCATTTGGATGTCTCCATGTCCATTTCCTGTGTGGTTTTTTCTTGAAAAAGGAGTTGAAGATGAAAAACCCTTCGGTCTCTGCAAACTATACGAGAGTATTTCCCCGCTGGTTTCTGTTGCCGTGACCGAATTTACCTACTGAAGTTTCATTCTGTTGGTATTGCCCTATTTTTGCATTGAAATCTCCCATAATTATCTTCAAGTGCTGATTACCTTTACTATTTAGATGACGAATTTCCTCATAAAATTCTTCAATTTCTTCTTCAGGATTACTTGTGGTGGGTGCATAAGTTTGTATAATCTGAGCCTGGTATCTTTTCGAGAGTTGGATAACGAGTCGTGCAGCTCTGTCAGAGGAACTTTCAACTTCTACAACTTTATGAGCAGCCACGCGACCACGGTAACCCATGAATTGAAGTTCTCTGAGAATGGTACGTGTACATACCGAGGTGGGATGTAAGGTCAGGTGATGCGTAACATCACAGCCTCTCCTTGACAAATGTCAACCCCGCCTTCTCGTGGTGCATCCTGTTCCTACTAAAGGGGCTCTGACGACCGCAAATAGCGGTATAACTATACCATCGGGATTAGAGGAAATACTATCCCACACTCACCAACCCGCTTGGCCAGCGTGGTGAGTTATGGCCAAACCCCTCCAAAATGACTCCACAACTTAAATCTTGGCCCTCAGTCTCCGGCAGCTGGAATGTACCTGGCCAAGGCAGCGGCCAGTGCGACATGAAGGCAGAGGGTGCTAAGAATCCCCGGAGGACCGGACTAGGCTGCCATCTGATGCTGACCTTGGCAACGTACAATGGACGCTCCCTATCTTCTGATTCAAGGCTTCTTGAATTGGAAGAGGAACTACAAAGGATCAAGTGGGACATCGTGGGGCTAAGTGACGTAAGGAGAAAAGGAGAAGATCTCATCGAACTGAAAAGTGGACATCTCTTCTACTATCGTGGGACAGATACTGGCAGAACTAGTGGTGTTGGATTTATAATAAACAAGAAACTGAAGGACAAAGTTGTAGAAGTTGAAAGTTCCTCTGACAGAGCTGCACGGCTTGTTATCCAACTCTCGAAAAGATACCAGGCTCAGATTATTCAAACTTATGCACCCACCACAAGTCATCCTGAAGAAGAAATTGAAGAATTTTATGAGGAAATTTGTCATCTAAATAATAAAGGTAAGCAGCACTTGAAAATAATTATGGGAGATTTCAATGCAAAAATAGGGCAACGGCAACAGAATGAAACTTCAGTAGGTAAATTCGGTCACGGCAACAGAAACCAGCGTGGAAATACTCTCGTTGAGTTTGCAGAGGCAGAAGTGTTTTTCATCATGAACTCCTTCTTCAAGAAAAAGCCACACAGGAAATGGACATGGAGACATCCAAATGGGACGACAAGTGAAATTGATTTTATTATGTGTAACAAAAAATTCGTCATAGAAGACTGCAGTGTGCTAAACAAGTTCAACACTGGTAGTGACCATAGATTGGTGAGATGTAAGATGCACCTCAACACTAAACTTGAACGTGGCAAGCTCATAAGACAAACAAAATCTATTGACATAACCAACCTCAAAAAACACCATAATACCTTCAAGTTGGAACTGAAGAACAGGTTCTCTGCTTTAGAAGGCCTAACATCGGAAGAAGTGGACATCTCTGAAGTTAACAGAAAAGTAACCAAAGCTCTTATGGAAACAGCAACAAAATTAGCTGGGTCTAAGAACAAGTTGCATGTAAATAAATTATCAGGAAAAACGAAAATGTTGATGCAAAAAAGAAGAGAGATGAGGACAACTAAAGAAGATGTGACTTCCAAAGTGGAATATATAGAGCTATGCAAGACAGTACGAAAAAGTATCACTGAAGACGTAAGAAAATTCAACTGTGAACTAGTGAGGAAAGCAATTGAAAACAACCAAAGCCTAAAGATAGCAAAGGGACATCTCAGTAAGGGAAGAAAACAGATTATGGCACTGAGAAAAGAAGATGGTTCTGTAACAAGAAATAGAGGCGAAATTTTGACAAGAGTGAAAGATTTCTACTCCAAATTATATGAAAGGGATGATACATGCACTCCAGACATCATGAAAGATACCAGTACTAGAGTTCCTCCAGTCCTTCCAGCAGAAGTTGCACATGCAATCAAGAACATGAAGCGGGGAAAAGCTCCAGGAGAAGATGGAATTACTGTAGACATCATACAAGAAGCAAGTGGAGAAATCGAAACAGTACTGGCCCAAATTTTCACTCGATGCCTTAATGAAGGAAAGATTCCTGAGGATTGGAACACCGCTACAATGATCCTGCTACATAAGAAAGGTGACATTGAGGATCTCGGAAACTACAGACCTATCAGCCTCCTATCAGTAGTTTATAAAATCTTCACCAAAGTTCTTTCACACCGCTTGAAGGTAACACTGGACATGGCTCAACCGAGAGAACAAGCTGGATTCAGGAGTGGCTACAGCACAATAGATCATATCCACGTACTGAGAGAACTAATTGAAAGAGCGAGGGAATATGAACTTCCATTGTGCATGGCTTTTATCGATTATGAAAAAGCCTTTGATTCGGTGAAACCATCAGCAGTTACAATGGCTCTGAAAACCTGCGGTATTGAAGATGCATACATTAATATTATTAATAACATCTATGAAAATGCAAGTGCAAAGATTAGGCTGTTTGAAAATACAACACACATAAAAATCGGAAAGGGAGTGAGACAAGGTGACACCATATCTCCGAAGCTCTTTAATGCCACATTGGAGGGTGTTTTTCAGTCACTGAGCTGGGAAAACAAGGGGATAAAGATTAATGGAGATTATCTAACCCACCTTCGTTTTGCTGATGACGTAGTCATTTTTGCAACTACCCCATCAGAGCTGCAGAGTATGATTCAGGAACTTGCTGACAAGAGTAAAGAAGTGGGATTAAAAATGAACTTTCAGAAGACAAAAGTGATGTTCAATGCTTTTACAAGAAATGAAGATTTATCGATTGATGGAGAAAAACTGGAGATAACAGATACGTATGTTTATCTTGGACAGCAGATATCAAGTGAGGGTCACATTGATGAAGAAATTAATCGGCGTACAAAACTTGCCTGGAGAGCTTTTGGAAGAAACAGCATAATTTTCAAGAGCAATATGCCATTATGTCTTAAAAGAAAAGTGTTTGATCAATGCATCCTTCCAGTGCTTACGTATGGTGCAGAGACGTGGACCTTAACTAAAAGAGACATACAAAGGCTGCAGACAACTCAAAGAAGCATGGAGAGGTGCATGCTTGATATAACCAGGAGAGATAAGAAGAGAAACTCGTGGATCCGAAAAATGACGAGAGTGGAAGACATCATGATCAGAGTTAAATCCCTGAAATGGCAATGGGCTGGACATACTGCCAGAAGGACAGACCATAGATGGACAGCCGAAATTTTAGATTGGATTCCAAGGGACAGGAAAAGACCCAGAAAAAGACCACATGGGAGATGGGTGGATGAAATTCGTAAATATGCGGGAGTGACATGGAGGAGACTGGCACAAGACAGACCGTTGTGGAGGAAACTTGGGGAGACCTTCGTCCAGCAGTGGATTGATAATGGTTGACAATGATGATGATGACATACCGAGGTGCCAGCATTTTTACTCACCTGTACACTGAGGTCTTGTGCAGTACTCCGTTTATTAGCTGTAACGACTATCCTGTGGTTTCGACGTCCTTTATCACTGATTTTCTTTGGTCTGTCGGTACGTTTTCTACTTCAGGCACGCGATATGTCTTTCACTTATTCAGTACATCCAAAACACTTGACTTGGGTGTATTCAAACGCCTCTATATTTCGCTTATGGAAAAATCACTAATATAACACCCAACAATCTTTCCTTTCTCAAAGTCAGTTTTCTCTCGCCGTGACATTTTCACTCAACCTTCCAGTGCTATATGATCGCGGTCAGCTGCAGACTTGTTTTTATACCGTTTGCAGCTGTACCGCGCTTCTTAAGAACGCAGCAGATTCGTTGATTGACTTTTGAAGGGGGTCGAGTGACTTGTTGCTCATTTGGCCCTTCTCTTCAAAAGCTTGGTGACCCCTGATCTAAGTGATTGCAGTTGAGAACCAATCACGTTTTAGGTGAGAGATATAAAGGTCACAACGGTTCGGCGCAGCTAAGTTTGGTCGTCCTAACTGGGAATGTGCACAGCTGTATCAGGGTGATCTCGGCGGCAAAACCACTGGTATGTAGTGAGAGGGTAATGTCAGCGTGAATACTACAGTCACACCTTTACTACAAGCTTCATCAGAGACAGGGTGACCAGACGTCCGGCTTTTGGAGGTCATGTCCTCCCTTTCTTATCATGAGCTCCTACCCTCCAGGCATTTAGGGAAATAGCCCAAATTTCCGACTTTTTCAATTAGGAATAATTCAAATACATTTTGATCAAATTGTTATATTGTAAACATACACTATATTGACAAATGTCACCGGACACACCTTCAAAAGCAAATAAATGGATCCTCCGCGTTGTTAAAATGTGTGGTATAGCTTCAAACGGTATAAAAACAAGCCTGCAGCTAACCGCGATCATATCGCAATTTGAAGTTGAGTGAAAATGTCGCTGTGGAAGAGAATTGACTTTCAGAAAGGATAGATTGTTGGGTGTTCTATTAGTGGGCTGTCCGTAAGAGAAACCGAGAGGCGTTTAAACATACCGAAGTCAACTCTTTTGGATGTACTGAATAAGTGAAAGACACATGGCATGCCTGAAGCAGCAAAACGCACCGGCAGACCAAAAGAAAATCAGTCATAGAGGACGTCGAAGCCTCAGAAGAGTCATTACAGCTAATCGACGGAGTGTAAAGAACATTTATCGTGGACCATAGATCAATGGAAACGGGTCCTATGAACTGATGAATGCAGAAATGCAGATACATTATCTATCAGTCTGATAGCCGTGTGTGAGTATGACGACAGTCGGGGGAACGCTATTTACGACAGTGTGCTGTTCCTACGGTCAAGTTTGGAGCTGGCAGCGTACTGTTGTGGGGGTGTTTTTCGTGGTATGGTTCCGGCCCATTTGTTATCGTGGACAAGCTTGTTAACCAGCACGTCTACCTCGATATTCTGGACAGTTATGCGTTACCAACCAACTCTGTGGCAATACTATGGAAATGAGCCTTGTTGGTACCAGTACGATAACGCACCGATCCATAAAGCAAAGACTGTTACGGCGTGGTTTGAAGATAATTCCATATCGTGTTTGGACTAGCCAGCACAGATCCCTGATCTTAATGCCATAGAGCACCTATGGGATGAATTAGAGTGCGACATAAGAAGTTTGGTAACAAGGCCTACTACTAAGCAACAGTTAGTGGCAGCATTATGTATTGAATTGAAGCGCATACCTATCGCTGTGTTCCGAAACCTTGCCGAAAGCATGTCTCGAAGGGTCAGGGAGTGCATTGAGGCCAAATGTGGACCGACACAGTACTAATGTATGTCAATAAATGCTATGTTGAGTTTCTCTTTTAGGTGTGCGGTGACTTTTGTCAATATAGTGTATATCCTATCAAGCCCCCACCAAAATGTATTCATACATTTCAGGGTTCTCGCTCGTGCCATTCGTCCATTCCGCGGTCAGTTTATTCATGCAGTCATGTCGCTGTCTGCTGCAGTGAGTCATTTGTTAGTCAACAGCACAGGCAACCCCCAGTGCGCGTTAGTCTGTCTGTCATTCATCACACGTGGACGGTGCCGTGCGGTGTAGATTATACTCTTTGTTTTGTGTGTTGTGAGTCGTTGCTGTGATTTTTTCTGTTTATAATCAAGTTCCTTAATTAATCAGTGAGGAGTGTACTACTCGTTAAATGCAACTTTAATCTGGTCACACAGAGCAGAGGGCTTCGTATGGCTGGTTGGAACTGAGTTGCATCGCAGTGTAAACGCATCGAAATACGACAAGTGTGTGCAGAATGTGGCGACAGTGATCAGTAAAAGGTAACGTGAGTCGCCGTAGTATGACTGGTGCACGTAGACGTACGAAAGTCTCGATCGCCGCATTCGACGGCAAGCCGTAACAGGACTTCAGTCTACAGCGGACGACATTCGACAAGTTGAACGGGCAGCTAAGCACAACCCCGTATCAACGCAGACTCTGAAGTGCAGGTATTCTGCTGCAGAATTGCTCTCTCGCCAGCCATTTCGACGATTGTCACTCACCGCAGAAAGTTATTGCGTAAGGTTGCTTTCCGAATTCAGCGGCGCGTCTCACTTCTATATCAGCGGCGAACCCTCCCATTCAGAGTCTAGAGACGACGTGGTCACATGGCTGCTTTTGCTGCCGTCTTTGAGTAATATAGGAATTCTCTGCCTGGTGTCATTGTTTGGGGTACTCTCTATTTCAACAGCCATTCACCGATCGGACACATAGTGGACATAGTGACAACACGACGATACGTCGATGAGGTGTTGCAGCTGTTTTGTTGCGTATATCTGCGATGTCCCTTCTGCTCAATTTTGAACAAGATAATGCCAGCTTGCACACTGACAACATCAGCAGACAATGTCTACGAGGTTTCCAGATGCTGCGCACTTCCCAGACATCCCCAGAATAGAGAGCGTGTCGGACGCCATTGGCAGATGGTTCAATTCCTCTCGACCTTCCTTAAATGTCGGTGATGTGTGGACAGAAGTCAGCGATTTGTGGACAAAAGTCGGTGATTTGTGGACAGAAGTTGGTGATTTGTGGACAGAAGTCGGTGATTTGTGGACAGAAGTCGGCGGTACAGAGATGTAACATCGATTGACACATGGTCAGCGGTACCTGAGGCCATACCATCGGTGGACCTTTCGACTCGATACCATGCTGCCAAATGTATAGCCCAGTATAACGGTCATATGATCTACTTACTCAGGACACATTATGCTATCTCCTCCGCTTATCGCATTCATGCAATCTCACAGAAATGAAAGCACTTATTTTCCACCTTTTTACTACTACAAGAGGAGTAAGTTTTTCTCATTTCGAGCACTCCTTCATAGTGTGGGTTTTCTATTGGTGTTGGTACATTGGGAATTTATATTGATTAGTATCCCAAAACTGGTGGGGATTTTTTGTGTTCGGTTTTGCAAGACTTTTATCATTACCTTTTTCCATTGGTATCCCTGTAACTGTGCGCACCGATGCTCCTTGTGCTCCTTTTGTTTGTTTTTTTAGGAAGGAGAGATTAAACGATCGTAGTGAGCAACTTTTTGAGCTATAAGCAGTCACCCATCTCTTTTTACGGTCACTGGTCCCAGGGAAATAAGACAGCCAGTGCCGTAACACAAAGTCCATGCCTGTCCGAAATTCGAACCCGGACCCACCTCGAAATGATGGTCAAAAGCCAGTGCTTAGACCATTGCGCTACCGCGGTGCCTCTTGTACTTTCTCCTCTGTAACCAAATGGTTGTGTGATAAGAAAATGATTTCTATACATTTTTCTGAGTAGGTTGCGTAATCAAATGGTTGTGTGATGAAAAATTATTTCTACACATTCTTATTAGTAGGTTGCATAATCAAACGTTGTGTTATAACAAATGATTGCTACACATTCTTCTGAGTAGGTTGCGTAGTCAAACGGTTCTGTGATAATAAATTTTTTCTGTACATTTTTCTGAGTAGGTTGCGTAATCAAATAGTGGTTCGATGGAAAATTATTTCTACACATTCTTCTTAGTAGGTTGCGTAATCAAATGGTTCTGTGATAAGAAACTGATTTCTATACATTTTTCTGAGTAGGTTGCGTAATCAAATGGTTAATTGATGAAAAATTACTTCTACATTCTTCTTAGTAGGTTGCGTAATCAAAGGGTAGTGTGATAAGAAAATTATTTCTATACATTTCTCTGAGTAGGTTGCGTAATCAAATGGTTGTGTGATGCAAAATTATTTCTACACATTCTTCTTAGTAGGTTGCGTAATCAAACGTTGTGTGATAACAAATGATTGCTACACATTCTTCTGAGTAGGTTGCGTAATCAAATAATTGTGTGATAATAAATTATTGCTACACATTCTTCTGAGTAGGTTGCGTAGTCAAACGGTTCTGTGATAATAAATGATTTTCTACATTCTTCTGAGTAGGTTGCATAATCAAATGGTTCTGTGATAATAAATTATTTCTACACATTCTTCTGAATAGGTTGCTTATTAGTAGCATATGAAAGAATTTCTATGCCGTATAGTAATACAGTTGCATTCTGGCACGTATTTGCAGAGCTTTATTCTTCATTGATTTTTGTGATATCAAAAATCACTTATTCAATTTGATTGTAATTAAAATGAAACCGTATCATTGATATTCCATGCGAATTTCACTTTCGCCTTTTAAGATGGTGTCTTAATACAGTATGTCTTGAAATGGCTGTTACACAGTTTAGAGGTTGAACAACTAAGTGAATATGCATCCGAATATTTCATCTTTTCGTGATGTTATTCTTATCACCTACAGGACTTTCTTCTTTTCATCTGTCTTCCATTCTTTCTTTACTAGTGACAACGCATATTATTTGTCTTACTGAAATTCACCACACAGCCCTCCGAGTTAGAATAGGACCCATTATTAAATCGGAAAATCTCATCAGTACACTGTTAAATATTTTGTGGTGGGTTGCACCAAAAAGTGGTGCGGCACTAGCTGCACCACTTTCTGGGAAAATATACACAATTGTGCGGTGCAAACAATACCCAACAACATTGTGCAACTTTGCACTACTCTATGATACAAGGTTGCACCCCATTATGGTGCAAGGTTGTACTATTATGCAACCTTGTATCAAAATCTGGTGCAAAGTTGCACAATGTTGTTGGGTTTTGTTTGCTCCACCACTGGTATATCTTTTCCCAGGAAGTTGTGCAGCTGGTGTAGTGCCACATTTTGGTGCAGCCAACCATACAAGTTTTGAGAGTGTAGGCACATGAACCACCATTTTAAGTCGCTGCCTTAATTCATTTTAAATCAGTCACTCCTGAGTTTCAGAATTATTTCTTTAAATATTTCTAATGCAACCTTCATTAGCGAAATGCATTAATAAAAACCTTTTAGTGGCATAGGAGAACTCACAAGTTCCAGTCGGCTACAAACCTGAATCGCAATGATTTTAGTTTGCTGAAAAAGGAAGATTTCGCACAAAAATACAGCATTTGTGATGTGTTTCATATATCAACGTTCGACAATACCTGAATCACCTGAAGAAGCACTACTGTTGAGGAAGCGTGAACAGACGATTTAACCAAATGTTTAAAAAATACGCATATTAAAATTGTTTTGAAACCTTTGTTGCTTTATTGCTTTGCAGAACTTCTTCGGTATTCAGTTTTCTCTCTCTTTCTCTCTCTCTATCTCTGATGTTCATATTTCTAATCGCCAAATTATATTTTGCATCTGCCCACGCACCTGTGAATTAAAAATTATGTATTAGCCTCGAAGGAACGCAACAGCTGATCATAGGTTTGTTCTCTTTTTTTCTTCAGAATTGTTGCAATGTATCTCGGTATGAACATTTATGTATTTATCACGCAATTTTTCAGTGTTGATATCCATTTCACTTTGTCACAGACGATGGAGTATAGAATTCCTTTCGTAGGACACACTACTACTTGTACATGATCCGAAAATTATCGTGCAAATTATTTTTACAAACTAATCCATGTATATTGGAAATTTGGTGAGCTGTATACTACTCTAACTACCCAGAAACTGAGGAATTGTTCAAAATATTTCTTCCCTTAAAACAGTTCATGCCAAGTCTAAAAACGTGAATCAATATGTAAAATCTAATTTTGAAGATGACAATCCGATTTTTGGCGTAAATGTGACAAGGATGGTAAGTCAGTATTTCTTTCATGATGTAAAATCTGTTGAATTCAACTTCTCTATGAAAAACGAAAAATATGATTTCCAGCATTATATTAATCATCTTTAGTGCAATAAAACGCTCCAATTAAAAAACGTAAAGCAGAATCAAATGCATGGATGTGCATCTGATGCATGATATCAGTTAAATACGTTTTTATTTAAGTACTGACGCTGCAATCATCTTATGGTGAATATTACATGTATAAACCTAATTAAATTGCTCGTATCACAGAGACTAATCTCAGCAAAACCTGGAGGGTCCTGAAAACGTCTTTAAATAATAATGATAATGATCACGTCAAGATCTTGTGTAATTTTTGAATTCAAACCGATCGTCACGTAGAACATAATACACCAGACATAACAGTCATAGAAAATCGGAAAATCTGATTAATTGATATAGCGATTCCTGGAGATTGCAGAGTCAATGAAAAGGAAGTAGAAAAATGACTAAATATGGATACCTGGCCATAGAAATTACCCGATTATGGACTAAACACACAACGGTAGTCTCTATTGTCGTCGGAGTACTGGGAATAATGTCAAAACATTTTATGAATCATTTCGAAAAATTGCCGCTTTCTGTCTGATATACCACCTAATAAACTTCAGAGGACAGCTTCACTTGGGACATCATATATTTTACGCCGATTTTTGACTAATACCTAGTTTTCCGGTGGAAACTCGTATCAGCTCAACAACACCAGTCAATTTTATTTTTGTTGTTCATGTTTGATTGTCATAGGCTGTGCTTCGTATATTTCGAATGCAGAAGATAATAATAATAATAATGATCATAATAGCTACGATCTGACCTGAGAACAGATCGCAGCTATGGAGGTACGAGAAGTCTATAAGTACCATGACTATATATACTATATGCTTCAAACACAGCGCCAAGAGCAGGTAGAAATCAAAAACAATCTAGCCGCCAAATACAACCAAAGGCTGAGGAGACTAATGAAGACGAAGCTCAACACCCGCAACATCACTTGGGCTATCAACACATACGCAGTCCCGGTCCTCACGTATTCCTTCAGAATCATCAAGTGGACCATAAAAAAGCTCGAGCAAATGATGCGCAATACCAGAACAATCCTCACTAAACATCGCCAGCACCACCCGAAGTCAGCAATAGAAAGGCTGACCATTGGACGGGCAGAAGCAGGACGGGGAATGATTGATCTCCTGAAACACTGAGACAAAGAAATCAGCATCCTCAGAAATTACTTCCATCAGAGCAAAGGGTTCCTTCACCAAGCGATAAACCAGAGTGGCAAAAAGTACACAGCCCTAGATCTCTCTACTCAGAACATCGGGATTGGAACGAGGGAGCCAAAAGGAGCTTGGGGCAAGAAAGTCCTACACGGAAGGGAGTACAACGATCTGCAATCCGACCATGTGGATAAGACTGCCTCCAATGCATGGATAGCAAACGAATCACTCTACCCCGATACAGGAGGGTTCCTAATGGCTATACAAGATCAAGTTGTAAACACCAGAAACCTATCCTAAAGGACACGTCAGTGGAAAGCGACACAAGTAGGCAATGTCAAGCGCCAGAGACCATCCAACATATCACAACAGGGTGCAGAGTACTAACACAAACAGAGTACACGAACAGAAACGATCAAGTAGCCAAGATCATCCATCAGAAATTGGCAAGAAAGAACCACCTCGCTACAACTGAGACTGTCCCCTCCTACAAGTTTGAGCCAACAATGCTTCTAGTGAACAACACCCACAAGATGTACTGGACAGATCGATCAGAACAGATAAGACCAATCCCCACAATTGGCCCGACATCGTCCTGGTCGACAAAGAGAAGAAGTCGACATGCCTCATTGACATACCCGTTCTCGGCACGTGCAACATCCAGAAGACGCACGGAGAGAAGCTATCAAAGTATAACGACCTACGATATGAACTCAAGGAAATGTGGCTTATGGGGAGCGTCACCACCGTCCCCCCCATAATAATATTAGCCACAGGAGTTGTACCTAAGACTACTCACAGCTCTATACAGACACTAGACTTTCAACCTAACACCTACATGGAACTACAGAAGGCAGCTATCCTGAATACTTGAAGGATAGTAAGGAAGTTCCTGGACAATTGAAGGAAAATAAATACTACTACCCACACTTGGTACGTCGTATCCATCCCGGAAGGAAGTGATAAACCTCAGGAAGTGGTGGAATCATCTATTTTGTTATAGTAAAAATTAAAGTGAGAGATACCCACGTTATTCTTAAATCATTCATGTCCCCAGACGAAATTCATAAACACAAGAGCATTTCAACTCGACAAAATGAAAATATCGTGTTATATTTTGTTTTCCCTCTCTTTATTTCACGGTTTGATTTGAAAATACACATACGACTAGCTAAAGAAATGTTTCGGCTATCTTAAACAAATAACAGGTGTTAGTGAAGTAACCGAGAGTGATAATACGTAAAGTAACTGAGAGTGATTGGGCTTCAGTGCGAAGTTTTTCATTTTTCATCGAACTTGCTGCCTCCAGAGAGTATTTTGAAGAGTACTTGACGAGCAACTACTGCCGCATTCCGAGAAACAATCAAACACTTCACCCTTTGTATCATTTCAGCGATTATTGTTAGCCATGTTTCCATGATTTTTTTCTTTTGAATTTTTTCCAATGCCCTAAAAATAAAGTTCAATACATATTTAGAGTAGATGCGAATAACTCCTTTTCTGACATCAAAGATAAAACAATTTAATTAGGTTTCCTAACTTTTGGCCCATCCTGTGCGTTGGTTTTACTTAATTCTGTCTCAAACATTAAACAATTTCTCTAAGCAAACTTGTTTTAACGAAGATTATGTCGTATCCGATGTTAAAAAATGTAAAGAAAAAAGGTTATTTTTGGTGTAATGTAGAAGTCATATATTAAATAGGACCGAATTACTTTTTGTTCGTCAGGTTCAAATTATTGGGCATTTTTCTTGTGCTTGCATTTATATACGATAAAAAAAGTTTCTGGTCAAGATATATGCTGTACTTACTGTGTAATTATGCCACATGCCGATGTATATTGCTCTAAAATTATTAAGCAGTTGTCTCTACTTGGACGCCGGTTCATAATCGACTGAAGCTGAACCGGCTTCAAGCATCGATTTATGTTGGATCTGTACCTGTTGTGGACAAAGTCTCCATGATTTCCGAGCACTACGTATCTCCATGTGGAATAATTGCAGAATGCAACCGAAGCAGTAAGTATAGTACATATCTTGAGCAGAGACTTTGTATTATTTATCGTATTTAAACGCAATAAATTATCACATATTGGAATTTGACCAAGACAAATTCCAGTTGATTCGGTCATAATTAATATATGGGATGTATTACTGTACCACATATTATCCTCGCTATTTTCGAATATCACTCAAGATCGAATCAGGATTCTTTCTTTTGATGAGCGTCAGTTTCTCTACCTCGTGGCTGCTAGCTGATACACTGAGGGAGACATAACTAACGTTCAGAAGCAAAAGCTCTTAACTAAATTGCGGGAGAAATCTGATAAAATAATACAAAATTACTCAGCGCTTTCACGAATAATATGATATAAATTACCTGCTCTATAGTTTATTGCGCTGTGTGGATAATAAAGAAATAGAGGTTCCAGGGATGTTCCAATATATATTTTTTTGCCCAAATATATGTTTCTCCCACAAGTATATCAAATTTATTTTTCTCTAAAGATTTTTGTCCGAATTTTTTTTTCAGGTTCTTTCACAGTAATAGACGCATTAGTGAGGACAGACGTGGGAAATATAGAGAGCGTGGAGGTAGCTCCGAAGACACTCTTACCAAATAATAGCAATCACCTGTCCCAAAAATCTTGAGTTATTTCAATCGCAAAAATATAAAAATGTTTTGTCGTGACGAGGATATGAACCTATTGGGTTGTTGCGATTGAAATGTCCGGCAAAGGATGAGCACACGTGGACGGCGAAAACGGAAGACTTGGACCATTTACCTAGGTAAAATAGTCCCCCTCGGCATCAACACATAGCAGACATTTGTCCGACAAAGCCATGATCCCAGAAAGGAAAACGTCTTGTGGCTGGGACCCGAAGTCATCAACTGCACGTTGAACCTCGTTGTCCGTCATGAACTGTTTACCGGACAGGATGTGATCCAGACGACGAAACAGATGATAGTATGTCGTAGACAAGTCCGGGGAATAAAAGTGATGAGGCAATGCTTCATAGCCCAAGGCACTTAATGTCAGCATCGTTCGTTGTGCGACATGAGGGCGGGCATTGTCCTGGAGCAGAAGAACACCATGTCTGTTGACCAAAGCTGGTTGTTTCTGCAGCAATTTCCGGTACATCTTGTGTAATTCAGCACAATAAAATTTTGCAGTGATGATTTGTCTTCTTTCCAAGAAACTCCGATGAATTATCCTGACTGTGGACCACCAGACAAGGCGTATCCTGTTCTTGGTGTGTAGTGGTGGCTTAGGATGCCGTCCAGCAGGCTATGCCCTGTTTAACCATTGTGCAGATCGTTTCCGATTATCACAAAGGACCCACTTCTCGTTTCAGGTGACGATTCGATGCAGTAGAGGTTCCTGTTTATTCCTGGCAAGCAGCGACATGCAGACTTCCAATCGCCTGGTCTTGTTGGCAGTTGTCAATTAATGCGGCAACCACATGTCCAGCTTTTTGACCTTACCCAGCGCAGCCAGACGCCGAACAACTGTCGTGTGGTGGACACCTACCTCTTCCGCTATCTCACGTCACGTTTTCCGGGGATCTGCTTCAACCACACGTAACAGAACATCGTCAGAAACTGCAACATGGCGGTGACCACGTGTTCGGTTTTACAGGTCCGTATCTCGGTTTCGAAACTTCACAAACCATCGCCGAATGGTTCGTTCGTTGGCTGTATTCTCCCCAAATGCTTTGTTAACGTTTCGAAAGGCAATTCTTGCAGAATGGTCCAGTTGAAATTCATACAGGAACATGACTCTCATATCTGGCGTCTGTATGTTTTCTTTGCAGGCCACGTTACGTATAAACAAACCACACCTGAACTTTGTTCTTCACACACGTGATATCTATTTGTATTAAATTTGTGACGTAATACCCGCAACACATGTGAGTGGTTCCATTCCGCTGTGGTGGGGCCTGTCTCTACTGCTCGTTCGCACCCAACATTTCATTCGCACCAAACCAATAAATTGATGAACACTTGACTGATCACATTTCAATTCACAGGTAAATTTTTAAAATTAGAGTCAAGAATTTTTTTTTTGATTGATATTTTAACGACCACCATGAGTAACTCGATGGGCTATAATGAATCTCCCGCCCCTAATTTAGGGCCATTAGTTCCAGGAAAGGGAAAGAGCCAGCGCCTAAGACAAACACAACATCTATGCCACTCTGGAATTGGAACCGGGACCCATCACGAACGAATGCTCACAAGCCATCGCTTAGACCACAACGCCAGCGGGGTAGCGAAGGAAAGAAAGAAAATAACTCACAGAGATTTACAAACTGCTGGGTGACGAATTCAGGGATTTACACCTAGACCAACAGTTAGTTAACTTATCACTGCACAAGTTTTACTAGCTAATTCTTTTAAAGCGTATCCATGCAGGGATCGCTCTCAGCTTCCAAGAATTTACGTTATTTAGAGTTCCACAGTCAACTTCTGAGCAAGAGTTTTCCATGTAACAAACCATTTGGATGAACGCCTTCTCCATGACGTAAGCGAAGATATGAAATCTGATTGGACTAATGCCGTCTCTGTTCATGTGACAAGAGAGCATCCGCGAATGTGTTTTGAGCAACTCAAGTAGTCGTCCGTCCTTAATTTAGGGCCACTGGTTCCAGAGAAGGGAGAGAGCCAGAGCCGTAAGGCAAACACAGTATCCATGCCTCACCGGCACTCGTACAAGACCCATCTCGGGCGAATGGTCAAAAGCCAGCGTTTAGAACGCTGCACCAATAGGGCGGCAGGAAATTTTTCAGTTTAAATTGTAGGAAAGAAAGACAAAACAACGCCAAGGAAATCATGAGAGGCCACCCGGGTTGCGCCGTGAGGTAAGTGCTGACTTGTGATCATTCATTCGAGATGTCGCAGTTGCAATTTCAGATGACGCATGGACTCTCTCTATTCCCTGGATCCAGTCACCCCAAATTAGGGACGGCCGAATGCTTATAGCACGTTGAGTTGCCCTTGGTGGTTGTCAACCCCCATTCGTGGGGGAAGGACCAGATTCAGGAGTGTCTGCTTAAGGAAAAGATAATAAGTATGAAGTGCAAAAGGTCAGCTGCTGTGTTTAACAACCACCGTGAGCAACTCGATGAGCTACAAACAGTCGCCCGTCCCTAATTTAGGGTCACTGGTTCCAGAAAAGGGGGAAGGAACAGAGCCAATGTAGTAAGGCAAACACAACAGCCATGCCTCAGCGGGATTCGAACCGGGATCCATCTGGGACATATGATCGCGCTTAAAACACAGCGCCACCGGGGCTGCTACAAAAGGTCTTGTGTGTTGACGTGTGATGAATGTCTGTGAAAATGAACTGTGTGTCGAGATTGCGGTAAATGTGGAGACGTCTCGTTCTTTAAATACTAGGTAAAATCCAGCACCGTCAGTTTTAAACTTTTATCGGGCGGTAAGCTTTCTTTAAAGAGCTAAGTGCTGAATCGCAGAGAAAAGGTTTTTGATGTATTGTACATATATGAATATTATAAAGCATTTCGCAATGAGTTCCGTAGCATCTGAAAATCTCGCTCCCGAAAATGATCTACAAAATTCTATTTACTTCAATTTCCCTCATTTTCAAATATACACGAAGAGTTAATTTTTTAGCCACCTGTAAAAATTTCAATTTAGGTAAGTTTGTATTAATTAGGGAAAATAAGCATAAAGTACCTTTTAACCCTTTAACGACCATATCGCCCAATACTCCCGTGTATACAAACGATCATAGCCGCCTGAAACGCCTGGTTGGATAGTCAGATTTCTAACCTTACCTGCTCTTCGAATTTGCACGACCTATGAAGGATCAGCAGGTGTCACTCTCAGTCACTATTATTGCGACTAAACAAAGAAATGAACCAACA
Organism: Macrothele yani; assembly: GCA_039090855.1. NCBI lineage: Eukaryota > Metazoa > Arthropoda > Arachnida > Araneae > Macrothelidae > Macrothele > Macrothele yani. The sequence continues at coordinate 166,655,539 of CM077011.1, forward strand.
GACAGTTCCGGGCGTTATCGTATTTAGAGTTATATATGTACAAGGTTTTTGTGCCATGGTGGTTAAAGGGTTAACACCTAATCTTAACTCAGAATCAGCTATCATTATCGCCATAATCAGAACAGCCTGTATATAGATTTAAAATACTCAGAAGCCTCTAATTCTCATTCTTAAATATTTTGCCCCTTCAAAACCATTTGATATAATGGACTGAGTAGCATCGGTTAAGAGTGTAAGGTTTCGGAACGTTTATAGTGTAGTATAAATTCGTTTGTGCTGTGGTGTAATTTAGTACATACAAGTCGTCAGTCTTTCGCTCTCCACTGGGAGAACTTTTCAACGCAATGATGAGACATAAAATGGATTGCCTTAAAATAGTCTGACCCAAAATGTCTAATTGCTGCTTTGAAAATGCATTCTAGCAGTGGCGTAGGAACGCTTTTGATTTAGGGGGTACAAGCTCATGAACCTTACATCTCAAGGATTAAGCAATCTATGGTTGACCCCCTCCGAATTTTTTTTTTGGGGGGGGGGGGGGGTAGTATATTAGAGTTTTTATAAAATACGTATACTGATCAGGAATTCATCCGAATGAACATTGTTATCATCATATTAATATTAATTATTACCATTAATTTTTATTGCTGACAAAAAGTTCACATTATTAATTTCTTATCAGAAAATGAATGGAGAATTTTTTTTTTTTTTTTTGTGTTCTCTCTTGTTAATTTTTGTACTTTTTTTCCATTAAAATTTTGAGCAGGGACAAGTCAACGTTAGGATGAATTTTTGCCAGCAGGGTTTGGAAAAGAGGGATTTCTCAGGAAATGTTATATAACTCTTTACAAGAACGAAATAAATATCTTATCATTTTTGTTTACGTTAATAAAGTAAAACCTCTGTAAGATAAAAACTGCTCTACCCGCGAAGATAGTACAATTGAAGCATTATGAAGTCTATATTAAAAACTTTGAACGATGCATAGGCTGACAATTGATGTAAAAAGCACATTGGTCTGGTGCAAAGCTAAATGATGATGGAGATATCGAGGAAATGGAGTTCTATGAGTGGTATGTGAAATTCGTAATACACTTGTTGTATTGCTACAGATCTTAATACAGAAAACAATTTTAGTGCCGGGGCTGCGGGCGCTGAAATGTCCACTTGGGCATTAAATTTTTTTAAGTGCAGAAAGGACGACCTGATCAAGATGCATGGAATTTTAAGAGAAAAGAAACACTGATCACAAGTATGTTATCAAGCCCTAAACCTACCATATGCTGTTTGAAGTTATTAACAAAAACCTCGCACTCGTCGTTTCCCTGCAGAACTAATTTAAAAAGAGAAAAAAATAGCATATAAATTTTACAGTTCACTCTTTATGAATGATTGGTTTGTGTTTGCTGATATCTGGGGGGTACATTGTACCCCTGTACCCCCCCTCGGTTCCTACGCCATTGCATTCTAGTGAAACCAAGAAGCTTGGCGGCTTGCGTATATTGTATTACGCCACTGAATAAATGGATTTATTCAGCATTATAAGCATTTTGAACTTTGAGTGGGCAATGTCCAAGAACATTTTTAAAGTGAGATAAAATGGCAAAATATTTTTCCTTTGTTCCTTTGATTTTAGCATACAAGTTAAAAGTCACCTGAAGAAGCTCGTCGATGTGCTTAGCTCTACGAACGCACGCAGTAATATTTCTACCTAATTTCCTCGAAGTTTGTCTTCCCTAGCAATCTTTATATGTCTATGCTTTAGAACAGTTCACTCTTTATGTTTTCTACCAATCTGCTTGGTGTAAAGAGAATTTATGGCAAATTTCCAGATAAAAAGAAAACAAAATTCAATCAACATCATGAATCCTTCTTGCATTTTTAATAGCTTAAAAGGTATATTCTGATTTGGGTTCCCTTTTATTTCACAAAAGCGAGATACATCCTGATATGAGCTCTTCCTTCTTTTCGTTCAAAGGTTGAGAGGAAAATAATTCACGCAGATCTAATCAGGAATGCTTTTAATATCATTTAAATACTGCTCGAGATTTACTTTACATAGCGGGAACAAAGCGCCGATGCTCTGACGCGCGTTAAAGTTTTGGAAATGCCTTAAACGAAGAACGTCATTTTGTTTGACAGGTCAAATATCACGCTGTCAAGTGAATGAAAATTTAATTTTTATAACTTGATTTTGTCGTTCCCAGATGAACGGAGACGAAGCGCCGAGCTGCAGTAAACGTTCTCCTTTGCAACCTCATATGCAACACTTAACTTCAAAAGAACTTATTTTGTTAGAAACGCTCCGCTCTCAGATAAGGAAGGGAAAAAAAGATCAATTAATTCTATAATGCCCTAGCCACGATTTTATGATCTAAAAAACTGAAACCTTGTGCTTGAATACTGTTTGTGGTATAGTGGGATTTGTCGAGTGTCACATGACAAAATTGGACACTGTTTCCTCTTAAACGAAAGCTTTCCAAGCAAACTATCATTATTTTCTCTCAAAAAAGAGATAGTTCGATTTTCTGCTTTATATTTCCCGACAAAAGCGGAACTATCGCAGTTGGATTAATCTGGAACATGCATGAACGCTTCAACGTTTCAATCCGTTTTACTTAAAAGTAGTGAAATTCGGCAAAACACACCCCAACGTATCAAAGTGAAAATTATCAAACTAAATGGCACACCTTTATTCATTTTTTCTTCATTTCAGATACATGTACATTCTTTATTTGTTCTTCATTTTTAGATACTTATACACATTATGTGTTTTTTCAGATACACATTATTTAGTTTTCCTTTATTTCAGATACACTGACATTCTTCATTTTCAGATACTGTCTTAGGTAAATTAAATTATCTGACACTTCGTACAGAAGCAACCATCTACATCCAGGTCTTCGTGACTGTGACTGTCCGTACATGTACATAAGATAACACTGATCATGTATAATAAAACATAAAGGTTTATGTCAAGGAAGTGCCTTTATCTGAGCAAAATGCAGAGCAGGATTGAATTCTCTCACACTCTTCTGCTTTTTGGTTAAATTTAGTAAGCTGCTCTATTGATGATCTCTTAAATATTCACAGCAGACATGTGTGTATAAGTCTTACAAAACCTGAATCGACATGGTTGTCAACACCTTTAAACAGCAATAAAACAAATAAAAAGAGAAGTACTAACCTATATTATATGCCAAATGAAAAGAAAATTAATGTATATTTGAAATTTGACCTGGCATTTAAGCATTTTATATAGTTATAAAAATTATGGGACAAAACTGCAGAGTATGAATCATATACCCATTTGATGTTTCTTAAGTAAAAGCGTAAAGTATCAGTTGCTTACTGATACATTTGAAATTATTCAAAAAATCAACTGAAAATGAATACGACGGACTTTCGCATACGCTAATTGAAACGCATGACATGTCAATATTTGATGGGAAAGCCCTTATTATTGAGCACCAGAGCACACCTTTGGGCATCGTATGGACAAGTTTTTTCACTAAGTCAGCAGAAATGCACGATGTCTTCCGTGATTTATGCTTTCAATTAACTCTTGTTTCTTTATTAGCTGCTTCTTTGATATTTCCCTACTCAGTTTCTTCCACAACTTCTCGCTTGTGTTTAAGTCAGAGGATTGCGTAGGGCAGTAAACACGAAGCACACTTCTGGTTGTGTCCCAGTTTGGAACAGTCTTCGCTCGATGGCAAGGGGCGTTGTCGTCCTGGAACACGAAGCTACCATATCGTAATAAGTCAGCAACAGTACAAAGCATTTCATCGGTTAGAACACCAATGTACTTTGCTTACATTCATCATTAGGGTGGAGCGAAAAACACTTTTTTTATTTGAAACGTCACCATGTGCAATAGTTGCGATTTTACTACTGAAATGACCCCCGAAATATGGATGACACTATTTGATATCTTAGACTGCCCCAAGAACCTCGAAGTTTGAAAGTTATAGGGAAATATTATTTAAAAACTCCTGTTTTCTCCATTTTGTAACAATAAAAAAAACTGTGTCACCATGTTATTTAATACCATCATTGAGTGTATAAACACGGGTAAAAGTTCAGCAGACATGAGTTAATTTCTTTGGCTTCCCCAAATCTCTAAAGTATGTAATTTTTGCCAAAAATGGCATAAGTTGCGTAAACATTAAGTTCGACACCAGCCTTATTGTTACCAATTTGGGCTTAACTTTAACACACACACCCCCCCCCACCACCACCACCCCTCTTATACTTTCTGGAAACCTCTTGTTGATTTTCAGAAACATAGCTTGCTGTTTTACGCTCTGCTTTGTTTTTGTAACCTTCTTCGTCTCAGCCCACCCCCTCTCTCACGGCGGAGCTCTGTTTTCGAACTCGCTGAGTCATCTCATCATAGTCGCACAGGTCCGTTTGGGAGAGAGTGTTGGCGGGTTTGCGTCATAATGATGCAACAGTTTCTTTCACTCCTAGTGACGTTGATTGGATCGTACCGGCATTTTCGTTTTGTCGTCCAACTACTTATGATGGCTGAAACAAGAAATAAAGCTTATTGCCCTATCCTCGGGAGTTAAAAGGAGATGCATGAAAATGTGTTGCCTACGTACGAAGATGTGATGCACCATTACTACCTTGTGAGGAATACTCTTAGGCAGGAAAGTGCAAATTATGAGCCTACTGCAGCAGAAATAGCAAGTATTGTCGCGGACAAAGTGCTAAGTATATGGAACAAATCATCTCTTCCGACATCTCTCCACAAATCTGTTGCAAAGCGTATTACCGCATACAACACTGAAATCCGAAAGCTGAAAAAACACGTTGCAAGAATGGGTGAAACCTACCGAAAGAAGATTCAACAATTTCGTGCGGATTAGCAACGTATCTTTGACATATGCTCATGCAAGTGCAAATGTTTTAGAACCTGCAAATGCAGCTCTGCAAAAAAGGTACCCGTGAAAGAGCGATACTTTTTGATGGACCAGAGAACAAACAGAAGAATGATAGTAGGTGGGCTTGGCGCAAAAACTACCAGTGTACTGAAGAAACGATCAGCTCGAAAGAGTGATGGGGAAGAGCATATCCGTAGGAAATTACAGGAAACTGCATCACTGAAATCGGCTTTGCGAGTCGAGGGTGATCCTTCAGAAGAGGATACAAATACTAATTCTGCAGGAAACCAGACGAGCCGGGTCCTAGTCATCTGTTGGCCTCGGAGAAAGATTACGATTTCGCTCCACGTCGTTTTTCGAAACCTAGGCGTCAGATGACACTGTCTACATTTTCTAGAAAGTGCGATAGGCGAGGCATCAGCGACCAAGCGGCAGCTGATCTTGCGTCGGCATTGCTTCATGATGTAAATGAACCGGTTCATTCGAAAGAATGTAATGTATCTGTTATTGACCGGCATAAAGTACGACGAAAAAGGAAAAAAAACCCGTCAAACAATTCAAGATGAGGTTAACTTGACTGTTCACACGATTGTAGCTTTATTTTTGGACGGAAGAAGGGATGAAACTCTTACGAATACACAGACAGATGATGGCAAGTGGCACAAGCGAAAAGAATGGGAGGGAAATTACACTTGTTGAAGAACCGGGTTCAGTCTATTTGGGACAATTTGGCACCGAAGAGCAAGAATGCAAGGGACATTTCCGACGGTATCTTCAGCTTATTGAACCAGAAGGCATTTGACTTGTCGGAGTTAGTCTTTATTGGAAGTGACGGGGAAGTGACTAATACCGGCACAAATGCAGGTGTAATTAGGCGCCTTGAAGAGAAGCTGAATTCTCTCGTACACTGCATTATATGTCAACTTCATTTTAATGAACTGCCTTTACGCCACCTCACTGAAGCACTTGATTTAAAAACATCAGGTCCAGGAGGATTTAGTGGATTGATTGGAAAGGGCCTGAAGACGTGCGCAAACCTTCCAATCGTTAATTTACAGAAAATTAAATTTACGCTTCAGTCCGACATTAACTATGGAGATCTTAGCTCGGATCAACTTTTTTTGTGGGAAATTTGTAAGGTAGTCTCTGCAGGTGATTGCCCACAAGATCTGGCAAATCAGGATCCTGGAGCACTTGCACATTCCCGTTGGCTGACCCTCGCAAATCGCATTCTGCGTTTGTATGTTGGAACTAGTGATCCAACACCACAACTTTTCTCATTAGCCACCTTCATAATGAAAGTATATGCACCATCGTGGTTCACGATCAAATGTAACGGTACCTGTAAAATGGTCCAAGAAATTTGCAGCGTTTTATATCTAGGTTTCAGTATCTTCCAGATAATTTAAAGGATATTGTAAAAAGAGTCGTCCAAGACAAAAGCGTATTTTGCCCATGCAGAAAACGTGCTCGCTGCAATGTTATTTCACGACAGAAGGTATGTCCGTGAGCTTTCTGTTCGTCGTATCATGAAGGCCAGGAAATCTTCCGAACAAACAACTACTATTAGGAAGTTTCGGATTCCTAAGCTGAATTTCCAGAGCAATGATGACATGGACCTAATCGACTGGTAAGAGTGTAATGTGACTGAGCCTCCCCTCACACGGAAATGGAAAGACGATGCGCTTCTGGAATTACTACAGTCGGATAAATATCCAAGTTCTTGCCCCGAATTTACATAAATACCCTGCCATTCTCAGGCAGTAGAGAGGATGGTTAAGATTGTAACAGATTCTTCTGCTCATGTGTGCGGCTTTCTTGCAAGAGATGGATCCATCAGAGCAAAAATGTTGGATAGGAAGCTGATACCAAGTTTTGAAAAAAAGTCACATTTCCAAGTGAAATAAGCTCACTCCTCAAGTTATGCTACTAGGTAAGACTGGTGTCTATCATATTTACATAACTTATGCCATTTTTGGAGAAATATGACAAATCTTGAGCTTTTTGGGGAAGCCTATGAAATTAACTCACGTCTGCTGAATTTTTACCCGTGTATATACACTCAAAGGTGACATTAAATAACATGGTGACACAATATTTTTTTATATTTACAAAATGGAGAAAGCGAGTGTTTTAAACCATTTTCCCCTATAACTTTCTAACTTCGAGGTTCTTGGGGCAGCCTAAGATAACAAATAATGTCATCCATATTTTGGGGGGTCATTTGAGTAATAAAATCGCAACTATTGCACATGGTGACGTTTTAAATTAAAGAAAAAGGTGTTTTTCGCTCCACCCTATTCATTCCGTCAAAACTGCACAGTCTCCCAATTCCATATGCAGCCCTACAAAACCAAATCATGACAGAAGTTTGGTACTTAATGGTTCACTTTGTGCACTCTGGCTTGAATTCTTCGCGAAAACATCGCCTTACATATGAGGTACCATTATCTGCAGCAATGGGAAATGTCGGCTCATCACTAAATAACACTTTTTCCCAGGCAGCCGTCGACTAATGTCGATGTTGCTTAGCGCAGAGTAGCCGGGCTTCTCGCTGGCGTTCGGACAGCAGCGGTTTCTTCCTTGTTTTACGGCCTTTGAATCCCAAGTCGACGACGGGCTGTCGAAGTATAACAGGTCACTGAAGTAGTTTTGTATCCTTTTTTTACCAGCTTCGGTGACGCCAGCATCACATTTGCATGGCTAAATCTCTTAAGCACTTTATTGTCCCTTTCCGATGAACATAGTGGGTGTCCATTACGTTTATGATGAGCTACGGATCCTGTTTCTTTATGACGCTTAATTATCCTCGACACCGTAGAATGCTGATAATTCACTATTAAAGCAATTTTAAGGAAAGAAAGTCCTTCCCGATGCAATGTTATGATAGCGTAACGGTCAGCAACACACAAAGTCTTGCGCGCTATGGTAATTGGAGTGTGAATCAGGTTTGTGCCTTTATGTATCCACATGCAGGATTAGAAAGAAATTAGTAACAGTTCAGAACTACTCAGCTGTGTAGCATTTGTGCGTAGCTGACTTACTGAACACTCCATAAATCAATTCTCAAAACTTCACCTACAGTGAAACAAGAGTCACTCAAATAAAGTTCAAAAAGTAGTTACTTACAGCTATTCCTTTATTCCTGTCAACAGATATTTGAACAGTAGCATTCCAACAGAACAGAAAACTTAATCGTCGAACGTTTAACTTATCCGATTAGTAGTAAACGTCAGAACTAAGCAATGCTAACTGGTAGAACTGTTAACGATAACTGTATAAATATCAGCACAACACGCACCCTATAAATAGATACTACTTTAACTAAACTACGCCTCTTTTACAAATAACATCCCCTTCTACCAACAACACACTCTGTGAATCGATACACGAGAACACAAACCGAAGGTTCAAACATTTAGTCAACCTCAATCGTTCGAACATAGATCTTCAGTCATGTATTGCCCCTAACAAAGATTTAGTCGCCTGAATGAAGGATGAACACAGCTTCGTCAAGCGGGAAAGACGTGTCGACGTAAGTCCAACAGCCTCTGAAAGTAGGAAGGAACAGATATTCCATAGGAAAGATCAGAATGAACAGAAGGGGAAATTAGGGGGTGGGTAGAAATCAGCATCATTTAAACGGAATTATGCTCAGTAATGAAGTAAAACTGGTCATTTCGGAGTAAATTACGTCACTTTGTATGGTGTTCATCCGTGCAAAAAAATTCAATTAGCTTTCATTTAAGTTCCGTAACAGAATAAATTTTATTTTATTTACTTATTTTAGATTGTTGGTTTGGATTATTAGATGGAAAGTTTCCAGAGTAAGTCGCTCTCTCAACTGAGCTACGCGGACAAAATGTCTCGCTGCAGATTTGTCGTCTTGATGCATGTTTTCACCTCTTTAGTACGTCACACTTTCGTGAATTTTCTAAAATGCACCATCTTTATTTCATATTAAATAACTTTATCTTGCATACATAAAATGTTTTTATTTTTAAAAAATGCAAAAACAAGGTAACTGCGTAAAATCCACATTTTTTTTTATTTTTGCCGTGTCTAGCAAACTTTCTTTGTTTCAAAATATTTACACTTCATATTCTTATTTTATGAAATGCCTTTCGTTAAATTGATTAAAATGATTAACACTAGCCACAACAGTAGTGTTTGATTAATTTGTTTACTAAGAATTTTTCAATTTAATTACCTTTATCCAGCATTTACACCAACTAGGCACAAAAGAAATTCAGAAGAAACGCACAAAAAATAAACACAGACGAAGCTCAAAGCAAAAACTGTGAATGTTTGGAAACTCCGTCTGTTATATTTCCTCAAATTCAAAGAAATGTTAAAGGAAAGGAAAGGAACAGAAATAAAGCAAAAATCCCAGCTGTTTCACACTGTATAAATCACTTTTGGCACAACAAATCACCTTCTATGCCGCACACGTGAAGAGATGAAAAATGAAAAAAAGAAAAGAAAATGTTTTGAATGATGGTGGTACCCTGTTTTTGAGATAAGCTGTTCCTTTTGCCCAACCTCCAACCCCAGCACCCAAACCGGCAAGAAAAAGTTGCCACTATCTTTCTAAGCTTGTCAAAACCTTTCCGCAATCTAAGAGGTATAAACCGCGCGATGTGAAACCTTCATGAATATATTGTTGCGTTCATTCTTTTGTTCTTCGTCTAAGCCTTTGTTTCCGTAAAGGGCACAAGACATTGAGATGCAAATACAAGTGCAAAACATATTGACAGCGGAAAGCAGCAGATAAAACATATCAATTCCGACCACGAACAAATAAAGGTTGGGAATTTCGTGCCTTTTCCGTTGAAGTGCGTCAATGGCTTACTCCAATTCTTTCTGAATGGCAAAAAAAAAAACTGTTTTGAATATTTTACGCTGTATAATTTATTCCTGTGACATTGTGTTTGCAGAACTGCAAAAAAATGTTTTTGATGAATAAGCTGTCTGTCATTCAACGGAAATCAGACAACGATTTGGGGCTAAATCTCTGAATTTGTTTTTTATTGACGGCCTTGCACACACTATGGAACCATGCCAATTCTTTTCAAAAACGTTGTTCGTTCAGTATAAGGGTAATGGAAGAATAATGCAGTTCCCGACAGGTCATTTCAAAGTTACCGTCTCGTTCTGCGTTTTTCTGCAAAGGCCAACATAGAAGGAAACAAATCACATCACTAAATTCCAAAGAAACTTTATATCTGCCGTATATATATTTTTTTTATTGGAGGTTAATGACCACCGTGAGCAACTCAGTGGGCTATAAGCAGTCTCCCGTCCCTAATTTAGGGTCACTGGCTTCAGGGAAGGGAGAGAGCCAGTGTCATAAGACAAGTAGAACATCCATGACTCACCGGGATTCGAACCCGGACCCCTTTCGGACGAATGATCAGAGGACATCGCTTAGACCACTGCGCCATCGTACCTACCGTATATTACGAATACGGTTCGGATTATATTCAAATGCATTTTTTTTAATTGAAGGTTTAACGAAAACCGTGAACAACTCACTGGACTATAATCTGTCGTCCGTCCCTAATTTAAGACCATTGGGTCCAGGGAAGAGAGAAAGACAGTACCGCAAGACAAACACAACATCCACGACTCACCGGGATTCGAACTTTGACACATCTGGGACGAATAATCAGAAGCCACCGCTCAAACTACTGGTACGCAACGTTTTTATGGGTGCGACCCCACTGAAGAATTATTTTATTATGGAGACCCCATGTCACCATGTAAATAAAACAAGGGGTTAAAAATTATAATTACATATGCATTTTTTAAAGACATTTATTTTATATTCACCAATATTAGTTACATTTATTAATTAAAACTTTCAAAATATGTCATGTAACTAGAAATAATATGTAGGGAATATTGAAAGGAAAAATAAACACGCGGAGGTATTAGTATTTGAGACAGCTCAGGATTACAAAGACTGGATATTATCTAATTCTAATCGTATTCTTTTGATAACCACTCTTTTTTCTATAAAAAAGAGAGAAACAAATGGCGACCCCATGAATAAGTATTCACGACCCCAAACTAAGTCCCGACCCAAAGATTGAGCACCCCTAGTTTAAACACTTTGCCCCAATGGAGCGGCATGTTTTCATATGCAAATGCCTATTTTAGCCATTTTTGACGTTAATGGATATAAATGCACAAAACGCCCAACTTGCCTGTAAAAATGCATATTTTAAGCAAAACAATTTTACGTTTTATTTGGCCTTTTAACGTACGCTTACTTAACAAGTTTCCTCAGAAAGAAACGGACTTGAATCTCCCGAGATCTAAAAATTCAAAGAACTTCTAAGCTCGGCGACACATTAAATGATCGGCAATCCACTGACAAGCAAGCAAATGAAAAGTCAACAAACTTCGTCTCCCCACGTGGCAGCAAGAAACGCGTCATCAGAAATGTCCTCTCCCCGTGGGCGTGCTTGCACGTTTGACCCACCTGACTGAAATATCCCTCCTCTTCCCATATGAGCTAACGGGAGATTCCGCTTGCCCTCCGCAAGATTATAAACGTAGCAGATTAAGCTTGCCCCCCGCAAGATTTATTTTCGGGTCAGCTCCCAGCAAAATCATTTAATCCAACCACCTTAATAAATGTCATAAAAATAATCAATAATTCTACTAAATTACTAATTTAGTAATCCTACCTTATAACGACTGTTTCAGTAACGTCTTTACATTTCGAAATAACCAAAAAGCTAGCAACGTACTTTCACCGGGCCTTTTCCGCATCGTCAGGGGTCATCATTTAAGACGATGGGGGCAAAGCCCCGTGAAAGTACTTGAGTAGTTTTTTAGTTATTATTAAATGCAAACCCGTGGTTAAATCAGTCGTTATAAGGTATAATTACTAAATCATTATTCTCCTAATTTCTTTAGGATTATTCATTATCTCACTACTGAACTAATTTCAATTTTCCTTCTGTTATAAGAAATAATATTTTTTTAAATAAGGGTATAGCAAAGAGATCACTTGCTAGTTACCAGCTACAACAAAGCAATGAATTCAATCTTGAATGTTACCCAGAACGGTGTAATCGGTTGGCATTTTACGATGCAAGCATTTTTACCACTTTACTTACGTCAATTGATCTTGCTTTTTCACACTCTACACTCAAAATGCTAAGACCTCTTAGAGTGCCTTGAGACATGATACTGCGCAGATAATTCTTTATTAATATTAGTTTTGAAAAAGATTGCTCAGCTATGGATACATTCAGTGGTAAGGTCATGAGCAGCATACAAGTTGTTCAGAGGTGTAGCTACCTATTAGTAAATTATTCCTACACCCTGATGCCAGGGTGCAGCTAACAGATCAGCTAATTCCGTAATTGATGTTTTGAAATTCATCTCATCCATTAAAGCAAGCCTGAAGCTTTGAATTTGAGATGGAAACTCAATTTTTAGGTATTCTTTTGTACTCCACTAAGAATTGTGTTGCTTTCTTCTTTGAGACTTCATCCGATGCAGTTGAAAGAAATTGAGGGGTAAGAACTGTAAGCAAATCTTTCAAATATTTCATACCTTGTGTGAACTTGGTTAACAATAATATCTAATGTACTCTTAAACACAGCTGTTTGCAGACCCGTTTCTGAATTTGATAATATCTCATTTTAAGACAACTTGTCAAAATGTTTCTTGAATTAAGGAACTCTTCCATCCTTAAAGTGGGTGTCAATACCTCATCGCTTGGCGAAAGAAATTTCAGACCACCTTGTCTCTTGGAAATTATTATCTTTAGAAATCGTTATTATTTAATTTATAATATATAATAATTTATATTATTAAAAATTATTAATCAGAGTGTATCAGTAGGATTTTGAGGAAGAGCTGATGCTTGCGCAATATACTCATAACATCCTTCGATAGAAGTAGTTTTGAAACCAAGTGAACGGTTTCAAGTATTCCGGTTTGACAGAGAAAGTTCTAAATTTTAAGATCTTGGTCAAACATTGCTTTCGCGGGCCTCGCTCTGCAATCGAGTCTCCGTATTGCAGGCCGTGCGGGCCCAGGTGTAACATCACTGTGTGACATTTAATTTTGTGAACTAATTTTCAAACTTAATGATTTCGTCATACCAAATGATAACTGTGTCAAAGCAACATAGCAAATTTCAAACTTAATGATTTCGTCATATCAAATGATAGCTATGTCAAAGCAACGTAGCAGATTTGAAACGTAATGATTTTGTCATATCAAATGATAGTTATATTAAAGCAACATAGCGGATTTCAAACTGAATGATTTCTTCATACCAAATGATAGCTATCTCAAAGCAACGTAGCAGATTTCAAACTTAATGATTTCGTCATATCAAATGTTAGCTATGTCAAAGCAACATAGCAGATTTCAAACTTAATGATTTCATCATACCAAATGATAGCTATCTCAAAGCAACATAGCAGATTTCTGGGTATGTGTGTTACTATTGTTCTGTAAATAATTGAGTATCTTGTAAACCGCGGTTTTGATAGTAGGAGTTAGTGAACAAAATACCTGAAATTAAATCTGGCAAAAAAGTTTTAATCAAAACATGGATTTCCGACTACCACGAAATCGATAAAGAATGCAAGCTGTGTCACCTGAATGCAAAATTAAATTCATCGCATGTGGCATCTGTTGAGGGTGCCCATTGGAAGAGAATGAAAATCGCATCGCTTGAATTTCAAATACGCTTCATGAAACGTGTAATCTGTCGTGAAGGACGACGCACGAAGAACACACAATCCGTGTGATCTGTATTCAAAAAATGCACTTCGTCTCATTTCGAATTTACTTTGACATATAATGCAGATTGTGTTACATGAATGCTAAATGCAGCTTTAGGTGTGTATCTGGTAAGAATAAGAACGGAGAAACATTTTTAGGGATATATTTCCTTTTCTTATTTTTGTTTGTTTGGAGGTTTAACGACCACCGTGAGCAACTCAATGGGCTATAAGCAGTCTTCCATCCATAAATTAGAGCGACTGGTTCCAGGAAAGGGACAGCGCCAGTGCTGCAAGACAGATCATATGCTTCATCCAGGACTCAAACCCGCGCCAAATCGGACGAACAGTATTGTTCTTTAAGCCTTATTATTTTTGCATGGTACAAAATCCAACAACATTTTACTCACCTGTACACTGAGGTCTGGTGCAGTTCTCCGTCGATTAGCTGTAACGACTCTCCTGAGGATTTGACGTCCCCTGTCACTGATTTTCTTTGGTCTGCCGGTACGTTTTGCTGCTTCAAGCAAGCCATGTGTCTTCCACTTATTCAATACATCCAAAACAGTTAACTTGGGTATGTTTAAACGCCTCTCGGTTTCGCTTACGAACAACCCTCTAATATAAAGCCCAACAATCTTTCCTTTCTCAAAGTCAGTTCTCTCCCGCCGCGACATTTTCACTCCACCTCACAGTGCGATATGATCGCGGTCAGCTGCAGGCTTGCTTTTATACCGTTTGCAGATGTACCGCACATCTTAACAACGCAGCGGATCCGTTCATTTGCTTTTGAAAGGGTATCCGGTGAATTTTTGTCAGTATAATGTATTTCACATCCAGTGGTCAATAAATCAGTTATGGCCGGAATTCATTTGTTTTAAAATAATATTTCATTATTCATAATTCCTTGAATTCGTTTTTATAGGAGTTCATATTATCTCGGACTTTATATTTTATGCTACTGCAACACTGAATTAATAGTATCTGCTTTAGAAGAAATAATACGGATCGGAAACTAAGTTGGTAGAGCATTAGCTGCGTCATTTTTCCGTATTACACTGCACACGAACTTACCACTCGATTTGATTCGAATTTAAATACAGTATTTTATTAAATTTTCTGTGCACGAATTTACTTTTCGATGCTAATTCAGATTTAAGAGATTTTTGATGTGATATATTTAATGTATACAAATAAAATGATATCGTACACTTGTATAAAACAATGTGAAACAATAAAAGAAATTAAGTAGTGGTAGAAGAAAAGAAAAACTGTATGCACAAACCGCAAAATTTTCGCTGTCGAAGTATATATTAATTAAATTTTACCAGGCTCATATCCTTGAACTCTGCCAAGTGCAGAGGTGATTTATGAGCTTGATAAAAAAAAAGTTTGCACAAAATTTACCTCATCAAAACCTTGGATTCAGTGAACACACCTAAACAAGTAATAAAGGTGACTCAGAATTTTAGGTGTAAAAATTGATTGTCAGTTGTAGTTATTGTTGAGCAGGCCTCTCGCCCGATCAAAATTTTGATGAAATTTTACAGGGATTTTTGTTGATTGCAAAAACCACCCACAAAAGCCAACAAGTTAGTAAAATCGTGCAATGCATTGATTGTAATACGCTTTCCAACATACCAGAAATCATTACTCAAGTTATCACCCAAGGTATGAGGACAATGGCTGTGGAATAAATCTCGTTCCTATGTCCTGACCTTTGACCTCATTTCGTTTACTTTCAGTAGGGTTCCTTCCCAGGTGTTCCCCTTCCACATACTAAAATTTCATTGAAATCGAACGAGTTTTACGCGAGTTATCGTGCTGACGGACATGCGCACACAACGCGTGACGTAATGAGGCCGATGGGAATCGCAACCATCTGCTCACAAGAGTGTGACGCCATAAAACCTTAATAGGATCCACACACAACGCGTGACGTAATGAGACAGATGGCGTGTCCGAGCGCCAACATCTCAGTCGCGAGATTGTGACGTCTTAAGATTGCTAAGCATGGGAAATATTAATGGGACGACGTCATGACACTAAAAATGTGGTAACTCGGGGTGGTTATTTAACGCACTAAACGAATTTCCCTAAAGTTGAGATCAAGCTAAATCGATTTTCAGTAACAGAAAACGGTAGGTTAACGACTTTCATCAAACTCCTTAGAGCCGTTTTTAAAATAAAATGTACATAGATACAAGAATTGCTCCATTAAGGTGGACGTCAAATAATTTTGCTTCCTATACTTCCAATGGAAAAATTTCTGTACACATTTTCTTCACAATTAATGCGTTCCCAAGGATGACAATTTGAATATCGATTAAAATAGCTTCATTTTATAACTTAGAATACTTAATATTTTCTAAAGCATAACCATAATTATGCAATCCGACATTTATTTGTCTACTGACGTCATCAAAGTACAGGTCGCTCCATCTTTTTTCTGGTTTCAACACCACCAAAGGAAACGTTATTGTTTTTTAATATAATTATGGTTATATTTTAGAAAATGTCTTCCTAAAGATCAAGATCAAGCTAAATATTCAAAGTTATAATATGAAGTTATTTTAATCGATGTTCAAATTTCGATCCTTAGGAACGCACTAATTGTGAAGGAAATGTGTACAAAAGTTTTTCCATTGGAAGTATAAGAAGCAAAATTACTTGACGTCCACCTTAATAGTATGGGATAAGGGAGATGGGATTTATCCTGATCCTATGTCATGACCTTTGACCCCATTTGTCCCATTTTCAATAGGGTTCGTCCACAGATGGTTCCCTACCACATACTAAAATTTCATCGAAATTGAACCATTTTTACGTGAGTTATGCTGCCGTCAGACAGATGGACGGAAAAAGCTGGAGCATATACGCTTCTTCAACATACGATTGGAAAGCGTAAAAAATATGAGTTTTAGAGTGCAATTTCAATTTTGCTGGGTGTATATTTCTAAATTAGTTATTCAATTTTCATATTTGTCTAATATTCAAAATTTTTAACAATTCAATTTGTAAATTTTGAATTATTCAAATTTCAGCATGATTCAATTACCATTTATTTAGGAAGAAAAAAATTAAATGATCTACACTTGATATTTCCGTTTAAGGTACATTCACAAAACATCATGCACAATACAAAAGAATAATACACTTTGGCCAAAAATAAAATGAGTACTGAGGTGTCTCAGCGTGTAATGCATTACACCTTTCTCTGAAGTTTTTTTTGTTGGTTTACCTCAAACCATTTTTACTCTCCTATTTTTCTTACCCTCTTAAATTTACTTGTATGTTTACCCCTTTTTTCATTTTTTTACATATTACATTAGTACAATTCAATTATGAATAAGGACATAATAAAATTTTGATTATGACCGGGTCTCAACCACTTTATAGCTAAAGCTTAATGATGCACTCCTAAAAAAAATGAGATTCAGATGTGTAAAGTTTGAGAGTTTGACCCCTCGCTGTTTTTCGACTTAAGGCAGCGACGTCTTTTTCCTTTTGAATTTCAAAAGCAATGGAGTATGGTTGCAAAATTACCTATCTTTTCTCGGTTTAGGCTTTATCTTGGTTAAGAAGTAGCTTCGACATCAACTAGCCTTAAGTAGGTGACGGGACGTGGCTTATCCAAAATGGATCCCGAGTGGGCGAGGAGGATAGCTTGCACAGCGTTTCTTGGATGAAGACTCCATCTTTGTTGGTTCCGGCGGTTTGGGAATGGCAGAGGGTCAGAGGCTTCAAACACGGAAGGAATTTCCGTCATGTATGGTGCAACTTTTGTTTTTCTTGCAGAATTTTTTTCATTGTCAGAGAGTCTTCTGGAAGCAAACCAAGGAAGTAGTGTGGAATCAAACTGATCCACTTTGTAAAAACAGAAAGGTGTGTGGCAGTTTAAACCTAGCGCCACGATCAACAGGATTCAAGTAAGAGAGCGAGCGATAAACTCGACCAACATGAACTTCTTTTCGCGGGTCAGGTCAGTCCAACACGAAACAAGTGAGGTGTTAACCTCTGAAAACCCAAGGAGCAAGTGAGAGAGTGAATGCGTGAAGTGAGAAATCTCCTCTTTGCTCAAACTTTTACCAAACTCTTGCGCGCATGCGTCAAAAAGGACGCTATGGTTTTCAGCTACGCAATTGGGTGAAAGTCCTTCCTCGTGCTTCGTAGCTTGAAGCGTAGGCGTTTTTCGAGGGGTGTGGTGGGGGACGAAAGAACCTGCTGTGTCATCCATGGCGTCCTCTTGATCATGACTTTTCAAAATTCTTGAAATTCACCCTTCTATGCCCTGGGGACTATTCGTTTTCAAGGTGACTTACTAAGGAATTTTCTGGCTAACAGGAAACGAGATTCTTATCTCTGGGTTTGGCGACTCCCTGTCTAGTGAAAAAAAAAATGGTGCAGATTCAGGGAATTCTAATGTTCACATAAAATTCTCATCAGGTACACAAATTAACATTTTTTGAACTCCAGAATACAAAAATGTTCACATCACTTTCTTTACAAATTGCTGAAGAAGAAATTTGAGAATTCGGGAGAAAAAAAAAGAATTAATTTCCTTAAAGGATTATTCTACTGACAATAATGCACGATTGTATACCAAATTTTGTTGTGTCTTGCTAACACACCTGGATTTCACAAACTTTTGTACCAATAAATGCTTCTCATCACACACTATTTAATTTCAGTCATAATGTAAGTTTAATTTAATTTAATTAATTATGCACGAGTTCACGTTACGATTCCAAAATTCATTATTGCTATATATAAATATAAAATTTAGTTTTTAAAATGAAGTGAATAATTTATTTCACACATGTTCTCGTTCCACACATAGACTAAAAGTAATTTTTAAGCTATTTATACATGTTCAAATTATTTCTAGCTCTCGTTCCAAAGGCACGTACAAAAACTATAAATACATAATTTCCACTGAAATCCTTGAACGAATGTTAAAAAAGTGAAAAAAAAATGTTTTTCCTGTCGCTTGGTTAACCTCAAACATGAAATTCAGAAAAAAATTAACGAGAGCAAAAATTTAAGGAATCATTCTGGGAGACAAGAATGCGTGGATGTGTGATTTTTTTCTCATAGTGGAACCAAAGATTGGGCCTTAACCTTCGAAATCACTAATAGAAAAACATAAAAACATGAATTGCATCTTTGTTTTCCGAATTTGACAAAACCTCCAGGATTTAAGACAACCTTTTTCTTTTTCTGACGACTGCAGTATGCCTTTCATATTACATCCTAATACCCTGAACGTCTGCAGCATAATAACGATTTCTTCGTTGTTTTGCTTCTCGAAGTTAGCTTAGAACGCTTAAATAACAAATTTGAAGGTAATCTATGCTTCTTTTTCTTTGTCAACCAATGAAATTTCAAAACGCTCATGCTTAACTAATTTCTTTATGTCTCGTTTGATAAATATGACTTCTTTGAGCTTGTCACCTTAAATCCTGGAATTGTCATAAACTTGCGCGTTGCTGTACTGAACCACGTTTTGTATACAGAAAGGAGGCACGGCGTTCTTCTTCTGATCAAATAAACTTTCTCATACAACACTGTTTCCAGTATTAACCTACTTCTACTAGCCATTATTTCTGTGTCCAAGGAAACACTTTGTTCTGCTATCTCATTCACGGAAGAAACACTGAAACTATGTGTATCATGAACGTTTTGCGAAAACACAAGTTTGTCCGCAACGGGCATCCCCCTCACTCCATAGTAAGTCGCTCTCCCAGCTGAGCGACGCGGACAGAATATTTCGCTGCAGATTTGTCGTCTTGACACCTGTTTTAACCTCTGTAGTACGTTACATAATCTCCCTCTTGTTACTATTTCTTTTTTGGTCTTTGCAGCGCAGTAGGAATTTTTTTATTAATTCCAAGCAACGTGTGAAACAAAGATCACACATTTTTTGAAGAACCCAACGGCCAGTGGATCCATTTTCCATAATCGGGCGCCAGTGTGACAACACAAGCGTGTTCGTGTCCCCTCACTCCGGAGTAAGTCGCTCTCTCAACTGAGCTATGCGGGCAGAATGTCTCGCTGCAGGTCTGTCGTCTTGGTACAAGTTTTCACCTCTGTAGTACGTCACAGTTTCCTAAGCAGGCTACAAAGTACTTTTAATTCCACAAAAATTATTAATTTGTGGTTTTTGCAGTTAGTTTCAGTTAAACGCCATGCCATATCTTCATAACGTTCTGTCAGTTTCACAGAATGTTCAACAGGAACAGCACCATACCTGCTTCCATTGTGTAAATGAGCTTCCTTAAGACTTCTTTTTGAAAAATTGATCACAAGTCTCCACTCATCAACATTATGCTTGACACCAAGAAACATATAACGCTTGTGCTGTAGAAAAAAACATTTTGAGAGAAATATGAAACAAATTCTCTCTCCAGGTTTTGATATCAAGCGAATGATGTATGATGTGCCGAGAGCTTATTTTTATTTTATTTCAGTCTGGAACCTAAACCCTTTTAGGAATCTTCAACATTATATATGTCTCTCGCTAGATCATTAATAACACTTTGAGGAAAAGCTCGAGATTCTGTGTTATTGTAATCACACTGGAAGTCTGTTATCATTACCAACGTTTTCTGATTCAGAGCTCGCAAAGGCATCTTCAACAGTTTCACGTGATATTGGTACTGGCATATGTGCTCCACGAGCATCAAGTCGATGTACCAAGAATCTGACGAATCAAGATTATCGGTGCATCACGTAGACGGCCGAGCGCAGATACTCCTATTACCAACGAAGGCTATGGCACCTAGATGCACTGTTGGCAGATACTCCGATTACCAACAAATGCTATGGCACCTTGATGCGCTGTTGGGCGGAAACAGGCCGCCGGCAGCGGTTTTATGCTGTGCGCGATATTTTCTTCGGAAACTTTAGGCCCCATTATCCCAACAGCACAATCCCTGACAGTTGTCAAATATCTGGACATTGCTGCGGACCACGTTCATCCATCCATGACAACTGTGTTCCCTGCTGGTGATGGCCATTACCAACAGGATAATGCTCCATGCTGCACTGCTAGAATCGTCAAGGAGTGGTAGGAGGAACATGCTGGAGACTTTTAGTTAAAGCCCTGGCCTCCAAATTCACCTGACAGGAACCCAATCGAACTTTTGTGGTTCGACTTGGAATAGCAGGTTCACGCTAAATCACCAGCACCCCGAAATGTATGGGAACTGGAGGACCTGCTGTTGACATTATGGTACCAGATACCTCAGTATACCTATCGCCACCTCATGGAGTCCATGTCTTGCCGAGTGGCCGCTGATATGCGGGCTACAGGGGTTCCTACAGCTTATTAGGTAGGTGGTCATAATGTAATGACTCATTGGTGTACGTACTTTTTTGCGGGCTACAGGGGTTCCTACAGCTTATTAGGTAGGTGGTCATAATGTAATGACTCATTGGTGTACGTACTTTTTTGCGGGCTACAGGGGTTCCTACAGCTTATTAGGTAGGTGGTCATAATGTAATGACTCATACGGTGTACGTACTTTTTTGCGGGCTACAGGTGTTCCTACAGCTTATTAGATAGGTGGTCATAATGTAAAGACTCATCGCTGTACGTACTTTTTTGCGGGCTACAGGGGTTCCTACAGCTTATTAGGTAGGTGGTCATAATGTAATGACTCATTGGTGTACGTACTTTTTTGCGGGCTACAGGTGTTCCTTACAGCTTATTAGATAGGTGGTCATAATGTAAAGACTCATCGCTGTACGTACTTTTTTGCGGGCTACAGGGTTCCTACAGCTTATTAGGTAGGTGGTCATAATGTAATGACTCATTGGTGTACGTACTTTTTTGCGGGCTACAGGTGTTCCTACAGCTTATTAGGTAGGTGGTCATAATGTAATGACTCATCGCTGTACGTACTTTTTGCGGGCTACAGGTGTTCCTACAGCTTATTAGATAGGTGGTCATAATGTAATAAAGACTCATCGCTGTACGTACTTTTTTGCGGGCTACAGGGTTCCTACAGCTTATTAGGTAGGTGGTCATAATGTAATGACTCATTGGTGTACGTACTGCGGGCTACAGGTGTTCCTACAGCTTATTAGATAGCGTGGTCTACATGTACGTTACAGGGTACTTATGCGTACTTTTTTGCGGGCTACAGGTGTTCCTACAGCTTATTAGATAGGTGGTCATAATGTAACGACTCATCGCTGTACGTACTTTTTTGCGGGCTACAGGGGTTCCTACAGCTTATTAGGTAGGTGGTCATAATGTAATGACTCATTGGTGTACGTACTTTAATTGTATATTTCTTTAAAACCCTATCAAATGCCACCTGTGTCGCCGAGTGGTCAGAGGACCTGGTTTATAGACCCGGGTCAGAATCAATGTCTGGGATGAAGCATGTATACTGAGTTTGTCCTACGACATTGGATCTTCCTATTCTCTGGAACCAGTGTCCCTAAAATACAGATGGAATTCTATTTATAGCCCTGATAATTTACTCAAATACTATTGTACTTTTTTAGGAAAGTTTTAAAAGTCTTTAAATGCGCCGATTATATAACCAAGGTTGCAACATTAAGAAGAAGAAAACTATATTAAGTGTGCATGTATCTTCCGTCTTGATAAATCTGTGTTTGTTTTATATTCATAAAACAGTTGGGTGTGAAAGAAATATCGTGTTGCCTCTTCTAGCATATTTTCTCAATATTTTTAATACATTTAAGACATTAAGTAAAGAAGAATGGCCTGGGATGCTTACACGGCTGATATACTGTATCTTCAAGATGTAATTAATTTAATGTATTAGAAACAGAAGAATATCTTAGGTTGTATACACAATTGTCTTTGCTGATATACTGTATTTTCTAAGGTTAAAGATAAATCTGAAGTATAAATACGGATGATGCATTAATGTGCATGCGCATTCCGTATTAATATATTTCTAGATGTTATTTATAAAACTTCTGTATTCAGGGAGATGTACTGATTTGTTCAGTCACCTTCTTCGTTGACACGTTTTCATAACAAATAAAGTAGAAGAACCCAGTGAAGCAGAAACCACTGATTATTGCATGAAGTAAGTATCTGTTGTCATCTTCCATACCACAGTAGTGTATTATTCTTCGAATTCTTTTGATAATATATCATGTGACGCGCGATGTAAGTAAAATACGAATCACGGTAGAGCTTCAACTCCAGAAGAAAGAAAAAGAAAGTCGGAGTCTTCTCTCCGAAAAGAGTTCGAGGAAAGAAAATGGGAGGATTCTTCTTCGTAGGAGCATTGCCACCCGTCGTGATGTTCGCTTTTTCTGACGTGAGGAGTGATTCTGTATCAAAACTAAGACACACACACTATTTATTTTCTGTCATCCATAGCGCAAAGTCAGAAATTCCCTTCGATTTGAAACGCTGCGAAGGAAAGCCCCCCTCACGCAAAGGTTGTGCTTCAAAACGTCAAATGAATAAAAATAAATCTTCCGGAATGAGTTTTGCCCCTGCATTTTTCTCTTTCTTACCAGTAGCGGAGCACTGTTCTCTGTTTATTTTTTTCATTTCATTTAAAGTAGAATAAATTTTCTAACCCTTTTTAGGTTTTCGTTTTGTATAACAACACCATAAGCGAATTTTATCAGAGTTATAACAACCCGTCATCGAAAAAAATAAATTCCGCTTAAAGGCGTCTTATCTTGTGAAGGAATAAACCAAAATAACAAAAGAAATGTTTTGAAGTTTCTTGTATCAAATTAAGTGAATGAATACAAAGCGTGTACCTGAAGTCCTAAATATAGCAGCCGAAGATCCCTTGCATCATATTTTATGCTCAATCGGAGTCAGCTTTAAAATTCTTTACCTAAACGTACTACCACATTAAAAGGGGAAAAGGATGCGATGTTACCAAGAGAATGGGGACACAAGAAATTTCATTATAATATAATAATAAAATGAGCTAAAAACAAGCTGTATCAACTTATTTTATTGATATAAACCTTTGGGGTATTTACTGTTCGTAGCTGAATCTAATGCTTTTGCATTGATAATATTATATATACACTGCTGGCCACCCAAAATGCAACACCAAGAAGGACACGAGATAGCAAAGCCAGATTTACTGGACACATAACAACAGATACAAAGATGAAACGATTGAGCTTACAGGCCCGTGTGACTTGCGGAACACGCAGACATCAATAGTTCGTGTGGCCCCCATGGCTGGCAATAACGTCCACTACACGCCGCGGCATCGAACGAAAGAGGCTTTGCATGTGGGCGGGGGTATGCCGGTCCAGGCTGCTTCCAGACGTTGCCACAGTTCATCAGCCGTAGCCGCGGCTGGTGCTTGCCGGGCCACTCGGTTGCCGATCAGCTACCAGACGTGTTCAATGGGCGACATATCGCGAGAACAGGCGGGTCACGGCAGCAGTGACTCCTGGTGGGCCGTGAAGAATTGTTGCATGATGCGTGCCACGTGCGGGCGCGCATTGTCCTGTTGAAACGTGGCCGCTGGCAGGTCCGGCAGGTAAGGGAGGACTACAGGCTCCAAAACGTCGGAGATGTAGCGGTGGCTGTTGAGTGTACCGGCGATGTGTACCAGAGGGGTGAGGGTGTCATACCCAATTGTGCCGCAAACCACAACGCCAGGCGACGGACCGGTATGGCGATGCATAATGCAGGCGTCACACAGAGTCTGGCCGCGGTGCCGCCACACGCGGATCCAATCATCGTGGTGTTGCAGAAAGAAGCGGGATTCGTCGGAGAAGACAATATTGTGTCATTCCGTAGGGCAGGAATTAGTCCAGGTGAGGTGTTCAACGGCCCACTGCCGCCGCACTTGCCGCCGGTGGTGTAACGTCAATGGTAATCGGAGCAATGGGCGCTTGCGACAAGTCCCCGCTCCTGCAGACAACGTCGAACGGTACGTGCTGACACAGGTTGTTGCGCAACACACCCTAATTCCTGCGCTAACATTTGGGATGTGGCGGTGTGAGCCATCAATGCCCGTTGCACAACATGCTGGTCCTCTCTTTCGGTGTTGTGTCGCGGCAGCGGCAATCGCTTACGTCGGCCTGTCCATCCCTCTTGCACCCACAGAATCCATACTCGCCTCACTGTGGCTGGATGTCGTCCCACACGGGCGCCGATGTCTCGGTAATATAAACCGCTGTCGCGATAAGTCACTATTCGTCCTCTGTCGAACTCCGAAACGTGCTGGAATGGCTGCCGTATTCTGCGACGAGGCATCAGGAAGCTTCCCACGCACAGGTCCGGCAGCACAACACACTTCTACGACTTACTCCTCGCCTTCTGTGCACCCTTCTTATAGTGCTTCCCGGTGGTGTGCCGGGCGCACATGTTTTGCATATGCTCTGCAATGCTAATCGTTTGCATGTCCTCTTGCGTGCGACACATGCTGCGAATTTCAAGCCAATCGGATGCTTCCTTCTTGGTGTTGCATTTTGGGTGGCCAGCAGTGTAGATGTTCAAAATGTCGTACGTACGCACATTAAAAAAAATAAAAATCCCAGTTTCGGTCGCATTTCTAAAAAATACAAATATTGCATTTAGGAGACGTCATTGTCACTTCTATTTTGCTTCAGATAGGTTATACAGTTAACACAAGGATATTTACTGCGATTGGGAGGGGAGAATTGTTAGCCAGAGGTGGAGATAATTGCTTAGTTGTCATTGTAATGAGCTTACTCATTTCTTCGTGGTTGGTGCTTTAAAATACTCATTCAGAAATCGTTTGTCTGGTGGTCGGCAAGGCTGCTAAGGTGTGGGGTTTGAGGGGGATATCGTGATCGAACGCGGTAAGTTTTCTTTTGTCTCGCTTTCAGTCATTTCTAGTGGGAAAGGTCAGCGACACATGGCACCCCATTAGTGCGCGGAGAAATACGGACAAACAAAGGATTTGATGTCAATGAATCGGTTTCACAACCTTAACAGTGTAATTAGGTTAGCTTTGCCCCGAGTATAGATGTAAACATCAGGTATAGGCTGAGATTCCACATGTCTTCTTCACATACAAAGGTTTACCAAAATAATGGAAACGCTTACTGTTTGTGGAGAAATCTCTACTAACAAGCTATACACTTGTTAATAAATATTATTCTATGTGGAGAATCTTTATTAACAACCTCGGACTTTCAGAAAAGTACCAGTTCCACTTCGAATAGACTTATGCAAATCATATACCCCTTTCGCTACCACAACGCCCGATACGCCCGGACTGTCAGACGACCACAAGCGCCCAGGTCGCCCGATACCTTGAGTAGGATACGTAACCCCCCTCCAACACACACCCCGTGTTCTTTCAATTAGCACAGTATCTGGGGGATTATCAGTAGTCACTCTCAGTCGTCTTTGTTGTCGCTAAACAAAGAAGTGAACCAGGAGTTGGTTTGTCCCGGAGCAATATCATTCATCCTTCAGACATTCGCTCAGCAGAACTCTTACTTTGTTGACATGTGGTTCATTTGTCTCCGATACTTTGCATTAAGCCGGCCCCGGTGGCGCAGTGGTCTAAGCGATGGCCTCTGATCATTCGTCCGAACGGGTCCGGGTTCGAATCCCGGTGAGGCATGGATGTTCTGTTTGTCTTACGGCACTGGCTCTCTCCTTCCTTGGAGCCAGTGACCCTAAATTAGGGACGGGCGACTGCTTATAGCCCATTGAGTTGCTTACGGTGGTCGTTAAACCTTCAATCAAAAAAAAAAAAAACTGTGCATTAATTTTTACGCAGTATGTCTGGAGCGAGAAGAGGACCAACTAGATAAGAAATAAATGAAATACTTTTTCACTCACACACATTAATTCATGGTACTGGTACATTGATCAACTAGTGTCAAGCAGTTTTATCAGAGCAAACAAAAATGTATTTCCTCATTTTAAGCTGTAATTGGAATCATGCAAAGAGATATAGCGATAAAAAAATATTGAAATTGTAAGCAAGGAAAGTCAGACCTGTCCTGTGGCGAAAATACTGTAAAGCCAGTAAAAATAATTTATATAAAAGCATTGAAAGATTGCAGGCACTGGAAAAATTATTTGGAACATTTTTCAGGACACTTAAGTGTTTGTGGAACAAACAAATTTACAAATTAACGTTTTCCTGGACACTTAAACGTTCGTGGAACAAATAAATTTACAAATTACATTTTCTGGATACCTAAGTTTGTGGACACGGGAATACGTTCCTGGTAGCACAGCGCTGAAATCTGACATAGGCCCGACACGGAGCCATTGTATTTTAGAAATAGAAGCCGTTGGCTCAGTGTTGGGCCTACGTTAAATTACCCATAGGGCCTGATTGTAATCGATTACCCACACAGTATGCGCACTAGGGTGGAGCGAAATTTGCGAATTTCTTTTTATACAACGAAGGGGTATGAGTCAAAAGTTGTAGTTCCACATGCTAATCAAGAGAAAAAAATTAAAAAAAAATCTAATCGTATATCTTCAGTCTGCGCAGTCACCCGAAAGTTTCAAACTTTTACATAAATCTTACAACATTTCAAAAATTTTGTATTTTTTTGTTTAAAGTGCTCTAATGATTGGGTACTGATAAAGTTTTAGATTTCGATTAGTAATATACACAGAAAAAAAAATTGGGTTTATTAAATGGCATCTGGTGTCTGGGCACAACTTGCGAAATAATCGCAAATTTGCCTAAAGATCAGCTATTACCGCATCCCAAACATGCTCTGTACCTTATGGTACATTTTATGGGTCACGGTACTTCTTCGTGTAGCTCTTCGCTAGCTGTAAAAACAACTACCCAGGACTCGCCACGTGGACGTGACTATACTTCGAGTCCCACCCGTGCCCTCCCAACCACCCTGCCTTTGGGGCACTTCGTATCAAACTTTGGAATTATTTTTCTGTCAAGAAGTGTTGCTCGTATTACGCTATTTCTTGCTACATGTCCACACACTTTGGATGATGATGATGTGACCTCTTTAACACATCTTTCTACTGCTTGTGGTTGTGATGGTAAATGAAATTATTTCGTAGGGAAATCTTCTGCAGTGTCTTCTTCCATCAGTTGCATAGGTCTGACTCGACTACACCCATGGTAATAGGAGGCTTTTGTAACTTTAAGGTCTTGCCAATAAGTGATGTCAATGCAATCTTCGGCATCAAAGTTTGATACCGGTATATCAAAATTTCTTATAACATTTTTTCTTGCAACAAATGTTGTTTTTACAGCAAGCTTACGAATACTTTGTCAGTCGTCATTTAGCATGGGTAGCAATACATTCTCTGGATGAGCAAAGTAGCCGTTTTTTTCTTTTTTTCTTTGGATGACTTTTTGAAAAGTGGCTTTTACAGGGCCCTCCAAATGCTTTGAAAATGATATTGTTTTCCATAGATTCTTAGTGCCCTGTATCACAGTTGGGTTGCATTTTATAGTGAGCCATGCAGGGACATAAACTGTCTGTCATTAAAAATGCTGCCAAAGATTTTAGGCTCTCAGATGTGCATTCACTTCTCACATAAGGGCGTAAATATATGGTTGGCTGTTGTCAGCCATCTTGCATGTGATAATTTTTCTGGACTTCGACTTGCTATATCTGCTGCGCATTCTCCACTTGAAATTTCTAAGCAAATATCAAGCAAATATTTCTGGTCATTGCTTAGGTCTGAAACATTTATATTTAAATCATTCAGTGGAAAATATTTTTTTTCAAATTTAACGGGTGGACGAAGATGGCAAGTAGTAGGGCTTTTATCAATTGGTTCCGTATAGCCACAAGGCCCAGATGTTTTGCCATCCATGTTTTCCATAATATGACGTAACGCTAACTCATTGGAATGGTGTTGACAAATTTTCCACTGCAGTGGCCTTTTCAACTTTTCTTCTATTTCTCGAATAACTCCTGACCTTTTTCCAGTGTTAGTAGGGCAACCATCACAACAAATACCTCGGAGCTTGGAAAAGTCGATGTTATTATCTATCAAGTGTTCAAAAATGGCATTCGCCACATTTTTTGCACAACCGGATCGCCCCGTAGCATGACCGATGCATTATATTGCCGACTTTTTCGCTGTGTCTTTCCATCTTCATATGTTTAAATGTACAATGTTTGATATTTCCTACCGTCAAAATATAATTCTTTAATTGTACGAGCATTAGCCGTTTGTTCATTCTGCAAAACAGTGCGATTTTGCATTCGAGTTCGCCTGACTTTACTTCTGTCGATCACAAGTGAAACGTTTGTTAACGGAACGTCCTGGTTTATGTCATGGAGTACAGCAGAAGCAAGTGCAGCAGCTGGACGATCTGATATTCCGTACCTGTCACATGTTTTAGCAAATTTTAGAAGACTGACTCTGGTTTCACGTGAAGGACTAGGAAAAGATGAAAAGCCTTGATTTTCTTCGCTATCTTCGTCAATTTCTCTGTGTTCTAAATCGTGTGTACCTTCATCTTTATTGGTGAATTGCAAGTCAGCTGTGAGCTGTGACACAAGTGTGTTAGCACATTTCTCTATTTCTATTCTCTGTTTAATGCTTTGCTCATCTTGGGCTTTTCTCATAACTCTCTTTCTCCTTTTTAAAGTCGGTTTTACGTCCACATCACCGATTAACATTCTTAGTGATTTTCGCTGATCAACGAGAAACTCAAATTCTAGCTTAGGGACTTTTGTATCAAATGAACATTTACAAATTGATCTGTTTAGACACTTACAAGCAGCGATAAACAATTTGTCCGCGTTTTCACTGTAAGTACTTAATTTCTTTGGAAATTGTTCTTTATTTTTATCTCTAGAACAATTCTTATTTAATTTCTGATCCATTTCAATTTCTTTCTTTAACGTATCCATCATTGTTCGCCGAAGACGTATACCAAGTACGATTAAACCTATAAATCAAAGAAATGAATTAGTCCTCAAAACTTTAAAGAGCTCTTCAAAAAAGGCTGATCTTTAGGCAAATTTGCGATTATTTCACGAGTGGTGCGCAAACACCAGATGCCATTTAATAAAACCAAATTTTTCCTGCGTATATTACTCATTGAAATCTAAAACTTTATCAGTACCCAATCATTAGAGCACTTTAAACAAAAAATGAGACAATTTTTGAAATGTTGTTAGATTTATGCAAAAGTTTCACATTTTTGTACGATTGCGCAGACTGAATATGTATGATTTGAATTTTTTTATTTTTTTTTCTGTTGATTAGCATGTAGAACCACAACGTTTGACCCATAATCCTTGGTCGTATAAAAAAATTCGCAAATTTTGCTCCACCCTAATGCGCACATATGTTCTGTAGATATTGCAGCAAAAAAAAAAAATTGGACCTCATAAAAAACATTTCGTACAACGAGAAATAAAGGTCATTTAGCAGAAAAATAGTGATTTTCGGCTTCAAAGACAGCATAAAATGCTAATATTTAATTTCAAATAAACTGCGGTACTTTCCGTTGTCTTAAAAACGGAGTTTATGGGAGAAACTTTGTCGTAAAATTCTTTCATATCATCATCATCATCATTGTCAACCATTATCAATCCACTGCTGGACGAAGGTCTCCCCAAGTTTCCTCCACAACGGTCTGTCTTGTGCCAGTCTCCTCCATGTCACCCCTGCATACTTTCGAAATTTCATCCACCCATCTCCCATGTGGTCTTCTTCTGGGTCTTTTCCTGTCCCTTGGAATCCAATCTAAAATTTCGGCTGTCCATCGATGATCTGTCCTTCTGGCAGTATGTCCAGCCCATTGCCATTTCAGGGATTTAACTCTGATCATGATGTCTTCCACTCCTGTCATTTTTCGGATCCACGAGTTCCTCTTCTTATCTCTCCTGGTTACACCAAGCATGCACCTCTCCATGCTTCTTTGAGTTGTCTGCAGCCTTTGTATGTCTCTTTTAGTTAAGGTCCACGTCTCTGCACCATACGTAAGCACTGGAAGGAAGCATTGATCAAACACTTTTCTTTTAAGACATACTGGCATATTGCTCTTGAAAATTATGCTGTTTCTTCCAAAAGCTCTCCAGGCAAGTTTTGTACTCCGATTAATTTCTTCATCAATGTGACCCTCACTTGATATCTGCTGTCCAAGATAAACGTACGTGTCTGTTATCTCCAGCTTTTCTCCATCAATCGATAAATCTTCATTTCTTGTAAAAGCATTGAACATCACTTTTGTCTTCTGAAAGTTCATTTTTAATCCCACTTCTTTACTCTTGTCAGCAAGTTCCTGGATCATACTCTGCAGCTCTGATGGGGTAGTTGCAAAAATGACTACGTCATCAGCAAAACGAAGGTGGGTTAGATAATCTCCATTAATCTTTATCCCCTTGTTTTCCCAGCTCAGCGACTGAAAAACACCCTCCAATGTGGCATTAATCAGCTTCGGAGATATGATGTCACCTTGTCTCACTCCCTTTCCAATTTTTACGTGTGTTGTATTTTCAAACAGCCTAATCTTTGCAATTGCATTTTCATAGATGTTATTAATAATATTAATGTATGCATCTTCAATACCGCAGGTTTTCAGAGCCATTGTAACTGCTGATGGTTTCACCGAATCAAAGGCTTTTTCATAATCGATAAAAGCCATGCACAATGGAAGTTCATATTCCCTCGCTCTTTCAATTAGTTCTCTCAGCACATGGATATGATCTATTTTGCTGTAGCCACTCCTGAATCCAGCTTGTTCTCTCGGTTGAGCCATGTCCAGTGTTACCTTCAAGCGGTGTGAAAGAACTTTAGTGAAGATTTTATAAACTACTGATAGGAGGCTGATAGGTCTGTAGTTTCCGAGATCCTCAATGTCACCTTCCTTATGTAGCAGGATCATTGTAGCGGTGTTCCAATCCTCAGGAATCTTTCCTTCATTAAGGCAACGAGTGAAAATTTGGGCGAGTACTGTTTCGATTTCTCCACTTGCTTCTTGTATGATGTCTACAGTAATTCCATCTTCTCCTGGAGCTTTTCCCCGCTTCATGTTCTTGATTGCATGTGCAACTTCTGCTTGAAGGACTGGAGGAACTCTGGTACTGGTATCTTTCATGATGTCTGGAGTGCATGTACCATCCCTTTCATATACTTTGGAGTAGAAATCTTTCACTCTTGTCAAAATTTCACCTCTATTTCTTGTTACAGAACCATCTTCTTTTCTCAGTGCCATAATCTGTTTTCTTCCCTTACTGAGATGTCCCTTTGCTATCTTTAGGCTTTGGTTGTTTTCAATCGCTTTCCTCACTAGTTCACAGTTGAATTTTCTTACGTCTTCAGTGATAATTTTTCTTACTGTCTTGCATAGCTCTATATATTCCACTTCGGAAGTCACATCTTCTTTAGTTGTCCTCATCTCTCTTCTTTTTTGCATCAACATTTTCGTTTTTCCTGATAATTTATTTACATGCAACTTGTTTTTAGACCCAGCTAATTTTGTTGCTGTTTCCATAAGAGCTTTCGGAACAATTTATTTCTCCACAGAATATATAAGTTATAATGTTTATGGAAAAGTGTTTTATGAGTAATACATGTAGTCCAAAATAATCAGTTTGTTCCTTAAGTGAACTGAGCATACAGGTTGCCTTTATCTCGCTGTTTTCAGAATTTTTGATTTGACCAATTTATTTCTCCACAGAATATATAAGTTAGAATGTTTATGGAAAAGTGTTTTATGAGTAATACATGTTGTCCAAAATAATCAGTTTGTTCCTTAAGTGAACTGAGCATACAGGTTACCTTTATCTCGCTGTTTTCAGAATTTTTGATTTGACCTCACAATTACCCATAGTAGAAGAATACACTGATTGCCCCCAGAGAAACGTATGACATAGCAAACCTAGAGATCGGAAGTTTGGAGTATTGCCCCAGCCCTAATCCTTCTTTTGTTAACTTGACAAAGGGAGGAGGAATGGAATTCGGTAACGAGAAAATGTCATTTTCGGGCGCTGTGGTATTCTGAGTGACAAAACATTTTACTATCGTTGTGGCGAAAGGGATACATACGTTGATGGAATATGGAATCACTCTTCCTGTAAAACTACATCTGAACTACGCCAGTGATGTAGGACGTCGAAAGTATGATGTGACTTTTGGCTCTAGATATTCCCATAAATACGAGGGTTGTATCGAAAGTAATGCAAACGTGGGCATAACTCTTTCATTAACTGACACAGGTCGTTAAAGTAGCACATGTTGGTAGAGTAACTCTTCCTCTGTACAAAGGCGCTGCTTAAAATAGTCTCCATAACAAGCGATGCATTTGCGCCATCGTTTAACCCAAATCGGATCCTCTTTGAAAACATTCAGGTGTGGACTGTTGTACCCACTTCTCTACAGACATTTCATCTCGTCTGTGTCATCAAATCGTTGTCGCCTGAGACCGTCCTTCATTGGACCGAACAGGTGGAAGTTGGAGGGCGCCAGTTCTGGGATGCATGGTGGATGGAGACCACCGACCAGTCTAATTTTCTGATTGCCTGATTTGTTGCAAAAGATGTGTGCGGTCTCGCATTGTCATGGTGAATATGGACCCTTTTGAGATCCTTGTTCGGTCTCTTCCTCCTTACGGCTTCTCTAAGCTTCTTGAGTGTCTCAATGTACCGCTCGCTGGTCACGATATGGCCACATTCCAGAAAATCAAGGAGAATAACACCCTGCCATCCCAAAGAAAAAACAGTCACCATGACTTTCTCTGCCGATCGCTGGCTCTTGAACTTCTTAAGCCTTGGTGAAGAGGTGTGACGCAATTCCATGGATTGATTCTTCGTTTCCGGATCGTAAAGATACGCGCACGTTTCATTTCCTGTCATCAGATCGAATAAAACGGGTCTTCGTTGGCTTCAAACGCTTCCAGAAGATTAGAGCGGAGTTCCACCCTTCTATCCTTCAAATCGGGTGTCAACTGCCGAGGTACTCACTTTGCATACACTTTCCGATACCCTGAATCTTCCACTATCTTCTGTATGACGTTGTGGCCACAGTCCAGTTGTGCAACAAGCTCACGGATTGTGACTTATATCTCCGCCCGAATCAATTCCTCCACTTGCTGACGATTCGTGTCAGTGGTCTTAGATGATGGTCTACCATTACGTGGTTTGTCTTTAGTGCTAGTTTCCCCTCCTTTAAAGTTCTTCATCCATCTGTGCATATTGCTATTGTCAACGGTGTCATATCCGTAAACATTCTGTAAACCTTCTGTGAATATGGTACAGCCTTCACCCTTCCTTGGTCAAGAAGTCAATGATGGCATGTTGCTTGTGCTTGGAATCCATTATTTACCTGTAATGAAGAAAAAGGGTTACTATAGAGGAAGTATTGCTCTATCAGCATGTGCAATTCGAATGACCTCTGTCAGTTAATAAAAAAGTTGCGCCCACTTTTGCATTACTTTCGGTACAACCCTCGTATTCAATAATATTAAGTTCTGGAGATTGACGTGATCAGAGTAGCTGCTGTACTTCATTCTCATTCTTTGCGAACTACATCCGGGCACGTTTCGCCCAATACAAGTGCGTACTATCTGCTTGAAACCAAGGACGGTCGTTGTGAACAACACTGGGTGCAGTTGGTGCACAAAAAGGGATTCACACATTTCAGATATATGAATCCATTTAAATAGCCTATGGCTTGAGGGAATGACGTGATATGGCACCTCAAAGAATCATGGACCCACATATTTGCTTCACCGTCTGAACCAAACCGTTGTACAATGAATAAAATTCTCCGGCTGGACGTGTAGTGCAGGAAAGCTTACGTTAAGTCACGTTAGGGTTATTGAAAGGTTACTTGACGTAGCTAAAGTGTGCTTAATCTTCAAAGTGCTAGAGTTTGTTTAGGTAAGACACGCACGTGCAATAAATTCCAAGAATATGGAATTTATTTTTTACTCAGCGTTCCTCATTATCTTGAATATCAGTAATATAACTTCTGTTTTAGTACATTAGTACCTTGAAGGCTCCTTATTAGAGCGGTAAGCACAATATACCCTGAACTTAACGTAAACACGCAATGAAATAGACATAACGGCCAGACAGAGGTCTGACAATAAAATGAACTAAGAAAACGTACTCACTTTTAACCTTTTATTGGGGAGCTTCTGGTATTACTCAAATACACACTCCAAAATAACACAACTACTGATAGCCCAAACTTTCGTACTATCGTAATATCGTAGAAAAGTAGGCAAATCGCATATCAATAATCAGGAAGAACCTATCACATATAAAACGAAGCTCTCTGGTATACTTGAGCGCGCCTACATGTACTGCATACCACCACGTCATGACTTACACTCGTTGCCACATATAATTCAGCGGGAGAAACAACATCTCGTTAAGTGAGAAGATAATTTGCATAGGAAAATAAAATAACAAGAGATAGTAAAATCAAAAAGAAACTGAATCTAGAGTATACGTTACAGTTGAGGTGGTACGCTTCTGCACGTTTTCGCCAAAAGTACACTCTACCAGTGATAGAAAACATCCTAATTTTTATGCGCTTCATAGAACCTTATACGTTTTATTTTATTGATGTTGGTAATCAGAGGTTTGTGGACGGCAAGAGAGCCAAAAATACCGTCACCTTTGAGTTCCCGACGAACACGGATCAAACCAACTGGTGTTCAACTATCCTGCTATTTGCGATGCAATGCTCTTGTGCTTCCGTTGTGCAACTCATGCCAGCGTTCGCACATCCGTGTAGTGTTCACAATTTGCACATTTTGGATGCAACGCCGTGTTCTTTCTGATAGGTAGTCATAACCTTAGATACAGTTCCTCCTGAAAATCCTCCAATTTCCCGACGTCAGTGAATAAACAAAGACATGCTCTTTCTACGTTTTATCAGCACATAGGAACAATCAGCTAGATATCAAGAAATCTGAGATTCGGATCGCCAGCGGTGACCGAATAAAAATTAATCGGCTGCTATGTGTTGATAAAACGTGGAAAGAGCGATGTATTTGTTTATTCACTGACGCCACGTATTTGGAGGATTTTCACTTTGGATTTAACTCATATAATTAATATATAGCCATTGCCATTAATGCACGCCAGATGGAGACGTCTCAGAAGCTGAGTCCATCTTACGGATTTATGATGTCAGAAGCTGGCAGAAAAACAAACATAGTTCCGTTGTTTTTGGCCACCGTAGCGTAAGGCTAACGCGCTCGGCTAGATATCGAGAGATCTGGGATTCGAATCCCCAGCGGTGACCGGATAACAATTATTGGTTGCTATGTGTTGGTAAAACGTGGAAACAGCGATGTCTTTGTTTATTCACTGGGCCGTCGGTGATGAAAGCTGATGTAGGGGAACATGTGTGCCCAACCAGAACGAGTCCACGCTAAATCCGATATGCCGTGAAACAAGGATCCGCCATAGCGAGCAGCGTCGGAGGCTGTAACAGGAGGGGGCAACGAGGCACAAGCACCATGACCAACACGAGCAGCCTAGTCCGCAGCTTTGTTTGCTGGATGTCCCGGGTGAGCCTGACGCCAGACTAGCACGATCTCTTCGTAGGTGGAGCTGAGTTGTTGGAGCGAATCGTGGAGCTGAACAATAACATCCGTCGATTTGTGATGTACAGATGCAAGATTCTGAAGAGCTGACCTACTATCGGTGAGCAGCAACAAGCCCCTAAACCGTCCTGGGTCGTAATCCAGCGCTGTGATGAGAGCTCAGGCTTCCGCTGAGAAACGGGAAGAAAATGTCAAGATGCAAAACGAGCAGCTGGAGTTGTCCCGGGGGAAGAAATGAGTCCGTCGCGATGACAAGGTGCGACTCTCTGAACCGAGCGAGGTATTCCCCAAAGAAATGTCGCAGAAGTGAGGGGTGTAGGCAACGACGTTGGAATGAGAGTCCCGAACAGATGACTTTGTGCTGCGGCTGAAATATAACACCTGAAACCAGTTAAGCCTGGAGAATGTTGCTGTTAACGAAAAACGACCTGTGTCGAAGGCGATGCAGCACAATCCCAATTGGAAATACATGTGCCCTCCAAGCGTAGAACTGTAACTCGTCCGCCTCCGCAAGTAATCCAGCAATTGGGGACAAACTCCCCAGCGACAGATGTCGATACAGGAACCTAATAGTCAACAGGGTAAAGCGAGACCGAATACCACCCACTCCGCACTCGGCCTGTAAGACAGCAATAGGAGTTAAACGAAGGAGATGAAGTGCCAATCGGAGCGTGTGATTAAGTAGAACGTTGAGAGAATGAATTAGTTATTTGGGAGAAGCACACAAAACCGGAGTCGTGTATTCCCAAATCGGACCCCACTGCCAATGGAAAATGGCTTTCAAGGCTGATAAGGAGCGCAAGAACGACTGCTTCAGGTGGAAAAGATGAGTCGGCCACGTCAGAGAAGATTTGAACCAGACACCAAGAATCTTAAATGGATGACTTCCAGGCAACTATAGAAGGGCCTATCCTCAACGGAGCAAAGAGGAGCCGATGTTTCCAGGAGAAATCGATTGCCACACTTTTCGTTGAAGACAAGGACAAATCCCAGGCACCGGACCACAGAGAAACAGTCTTACGTAGATTGCATGTATCGGAGGGCAGCCTTCCGGTTGGGTCTGTAAGACATTATGAAGATATCATCAGCATAGAAAACATGTGAGCGTTCTGGTGACAGCTGGTCGTCACATCGTCGATGTACAATTTGACAGGATGGGAGATATAGAGCTACCCTGAGGAACACTAGACTTAGAGATGTCCACCAACAGGACCAATTGCTGACAAAATTGATGCTGTATTTATTTTTTAGTTAACGCAGCTAAACCTTTTCCACTTTTGGTTCGTGCATGCCACTTTCCTATTGGTAATTTATATGACAAATGCAACAGTCCTTCGAAAAATCGAACCCGTGCATGGAGTATCGACTAACCAAATTCAAGATATTCTGGTTTTATGGTTTCTTCTGTTTCCGTTATTATTTCATTGAAATTCTTTGAAGTTGTACCACATATGTAACATCACATTGTAGATGTAGTATTAGTAGCAGCATTGCACTTCAGCGTCAACCACAGTCATATTTTCAAAAACATCTAATATAAATAGAGCCCTTTTCATAATTTTTGACAGCCATATTTCAAAAAATTAGTCTGCGGGATTTCACGGCTGAAATTGCTTGATATGTGTTCTTTAGGAACGCATTCAATGATTTGGTGTAACAAAAATTACTTGGAAAGCCCTGGAAGCATAACTAAAGCCCTTCAAGTTTCGACGAATAATGTGAAGGTTTTAATCATTTCGATACTACTTTTACAGCAGTCATACTAACTGAATATCGCAAAGAGATGATTAAAATACGTAATATTCGATCGTACATACCTTCGGAATCAGAATCCATGATGACAAACTTATAAATAACTGCATTTACTTACTACAATCAACACTTAAATAACGTTGCCGAACAAGCGCCGCGAAGAGAGACGTGCTCATGTAATAATGGCTAACTTTCGACTGCCACGTTGAGCGCTATTGTGTGCTCCCACTCACCAAACCGTTGAGGGGATGACGTCATATCTATTCAACTACCATAGGTTGTAGTTGTTATCCGCTTAAACCGTGTTTAGGAAATGTGAATTTAGGCCAGTTTTCCGTATTAAATTCCTCTCTGTGCGACGTAGCAGTTCCGAAGCAGACGAATGAACAGAACAAGCAATGTCCTTTAACTTAACCACTGCTACCTCCAGATGCAATTGCTCCAATTCCTGCGAATGTCGAAGACTCTTGCATGAGAAGGAGGACTTTTGGTCCCCTGGAGCCCCAATACCCACGGCAGCCTTGGAGCTTACCCCGATCACCAGACGATGTACGAATAGAGCATCCAAAAGTAAAACCAAAAAGGAAAAAAGGACCCCACTTGGGAAACAAGAAGACTAATCTCAAGCACAACCAGTCCACGGAAGGTCCAAGCGACCAGCGCAGAAACGAAACGAAAGAGCAAACGAAATAAGCGCAAGCCCAGAAATTCGCTGTGCCAAAATAAGAACCACGACACACCAGGTTCTAAAACAGTCTACGGAGACTCCCGATAAGAATCAAGGAACGAGCAACCGTCCTGTGTTGCCATTCGCACAAACTCTGTCTCCCCAGAATGTCATTGCCGATAATTACTGCATAACAGCTGTTTCACCTGCGACTGTGGCACTGGTAGGTGATAGCAGACATCGTACTGCACCTCTTTATATACCTCACATTGTGGGTGACGTCGTCCCTGTGATTTGCATACGGCATATTGAGTGCGCTCCAGTGGCAATTGATGTTTCCATTATTTGGAGAAACCCTTGTAAATGGTTCACTCCAACATGAAAGACATCGCTTGAAACTCCAACATGAAAAACATCACTTTTAATTACTTAACATTAATTACATCACTTGAAACTCCAACATGAAAGACATCCCTTTTAATTACTTAATTTTTAATTACATCACTTGAATTTGGAGTGAAGTACAAATGAGGAATACCATCTCCTTAAGAATTATTTAGCGTTCGACTGAGGGTCGGAATGGGCGAAACGAGTGATCTGAGGAACTCACCTCTTTATATACCTCACATTGTGGGTGACGTCGTCCCTGTGATTTGCATACGGCATATTGAGTGCGCTCCAGTGGCAATTGATGTTTCCATTATTTGGAGAAACCCTTGTAAATGGTTCACTCCAACATGAAAGACATCGCTTGAAACTCCAACATGAAAAACATCACTTTTAATTACTTAACTTTTAATTACATCACTTGAAACTCCAACATGAAAGACATCACTTTTAATTACTTAATTTTTAATTACATCACTTGAATTTGGAGTGAAGTACAAATGAGGAATACCATCTCCTTAAGAATTATTTTGCGTTCGACTGAGGGTCGGAATGGGCGAAACGAGTAATCTGAGGAACTCTGAACGTGTCATGATAGTTTCACCTAGGAGTTCTGCTTCAAGCATCTTCCGAACAGCCTCACTTCTTGGTCTTTCATGGACAACCGTTGCAATAGTTTACTTTCTGTGGTGAGATACGCAGAGAGCGTGAATGGCCATAGGGCAACCGAACAACTGGTGCATCAATGGGGTAAGGAATCTTGCGAAAGAACAGACTGACCAAAACTCGGGAAATTACATCAGAATTCAACGTTGGTGTACCAAGAGTAATCTCGCTCGCAACTTATCACGCGCTGCACCATGTCCCGAATTGGCTTCAACAGCCGACGACCGTGTCAAGTGCAGATTTTTCTTGCGCAGAACACGTAAGCACGTCTCCAGTTGGAGTGGGAGCATCGGCACTGGGCAGTTGAGGAGTGAAAACACACGGACGAATCAAGGATCTTTCTGCACCAAATGTATGATAGGATCTGAAATTTGCGCAAGAATCACGATGCCACGATGCCAACCTGTCCCGCGTCAACAGTAAACCTCGGTAGCAGCAGTGTGCTGATTTCGGGAATGTTTTTGTGAAACAGATTAAGCCCCATGATACCCAACGAAGGACATTTGAACACCATGGGGTATGTGAATGTCGTTGCCCACCAAAATTTGTTTTCTCCTGGATATAGTTTATCTTCCGCAGATGGGAACGTCCATCGGGATGACGTACCTGCTCACGAGGCTCGTGTCGTTACCGAATGGCTCCATGAATATTCCGAAGGGGTTTTATTTTTAATTCGGTGACCTGCACTGCTCCAGGAGTTTTAACCCCATCAGAAATCTCTAGGATCAAATGGAATGTGCCGTTATCAACGAGACTGTGTCGTCGTCTAAATTTCAGCAAATGGACCATTTAATTATTTCCACATGTACAATATATCTGGTTTACTCCATGTCCCGACGAAATCGAGCTTTTCTGCATGACAAATAAGGCTGAACAAGCTACTATGTAGGTGCACTCAGCTATATATATATATGTATATAAAAGGGGAAAAGCCCTTTCAATTTTTCTGCATGGCAAAGGAGGCTGAACAAGCTACTATGTAGGTTCACTCAGCTATATATCATCATCATCATCATCATCATTGTCAACCATTATCAATCCACTGCTGGACGAAGGTCTCCCCAAGTTTCCTCCACAACGGTCTGTCTTGTGCCAGTCTCCTCCATGTCACTCCCGCATATTTACGAATTTCATCCACCCATCTTCCCATGTGGTCTTTTTCTGGGTCTTTTCCTGTCCCTTGGAATCCAATCTAAAATTTCGGCTGTCCATCTATGGTCTGTCCTTCTGGCAGTATGTCCAGCCCATTGCCATTTCAGGGATTTAACTCTGATCATGATGTCTTCCACTCTCGTCATTTTTCGGATCCACGAGTTCCTCTTCTTATCTCTCCTAGTTATACCAAGCATGCACCTCTCCATGTTTTTTTGAGTTGTCTGCAGCCTTTGTATGTCTCTTTTAGTTAAGGTCCACGTCTCTGCACCATACGTAAGCACTGGAAGGATGCATTGATCAAACACTTTTCTTTTAAGACATAATGGCATATTGCTCTTGAAAATTATGCTGTTTCTTCCAAAAGCTCTCCAGGCAAGTTTTGTACGCCGATTAAATTTCTTCATCAATGTGACCCTCACTTGATATCTGCTGTCCAAGATAAACATACGTATCTGTTATCTCCAGTTGTTCTCCATCAATCGATAAATCTTCATTTCTTGTAAAAGCATTGAACATCACTTTTGTCTTCTGAAAGTTCATTTTTAATCCCACTTCTTTACTCTTGTCAGCAAGTTCCTGGATCATACTCTGCAGCTCTGATGGGCTAGTTGCAAAAATGACTACGTCATCAGCAAAACGAAGGTGGGTTAGATAATCTCCATTAATCTTTATCCCTTTGTTTTCCCAGTTCAGTGATTGAAAGACATTTTCCAATGTGGCATTAAAGAGCTTCGGAGATATGGTGTCACCTTGTCTCACTCCCTTTCCAATTTTTATGTGTGTTGTATTTTCAAACAGCCGAATCTTTGCACTTGCATTTTCATAGATGTTATTAATAATATTAATGTATGCATCTTCAATACCGCAGGATTTCAGAGCCATTGTAACTGCTGATGGTTTCACCGAATCAAAGGCTTTTTCATAATCGATAAAAGCCATGCACAATGGAAGTTCATATTCCCTCGCTCTTTCAATTAGTTATCTCAGTACGTGGATATGATCTATTGTGCTGTAGCCACTCCTGAATCCAGCTTGTTCTCTCGGTTGAGCCATGTCCAGTGTTACCTTCAAGCGGTGTGAAAGAACTTTAGTGAAGATTTTATAAACCACTGATAGGAGGCTGATAGGTCTGTAGTTCCTGAGATCCTCAATGTCACCTTTTTTATGTAGCAGGATCATTGTAGCATTGTTCCAATCCTCAGGAATCTTCCCTTCATTAAGGCATCGAGT
Organism: Macrothele yani; assembly: GCA_039090855.1. NCBI lineage: Eukaryota > Metazoa > Arthropoda > Arachnida > Araneae > Macrothelidae > Macrothele > Macrothele yani. The sequence continues at coordinate 166,697,516 of CM077011.1, forward strand.
GAAAATTTGGGCGAGTACTGTTTCGATTTCTCCACTTGCTTCTTGTATGATGTCTATAGTAATTCCATCTTCTCCTGGAGCTTTCTCCCGCTTCATGTTCTTGATTGCATGAGCAACTTCTGCTGGGAGGACTGGAAGAACTCTGGTACTGGTACCTTTCATGATGTCTGGAGTACATGTATCATCCCTTTCATATAATTTGGAGTAGAAATCTTTCACTCTTGTCAAAATTTCGCCTCTATTTCTGGTTATAGAACCATCTTCTTTTCTCAGAGCCATAATCTGTTTTCTTCCCTTACTGAGATGTCCCTTTGCTATCTTTAGGCTTTGGTTGCTTTCAATTGCTTTCCTCACTAGCTCACAGTTGAATTTCCTTACGTCTTCAGTGATACTTTTTCGTGCTGTCTTGCATAGCTCTATATATTCCACTTTGGAAGTCACATCTTCTTTAGTTGTCCTCATCTCTCTTCTTTTTTGCATCAACATTTTGGTTTTTCCTGATAATTTGTTTACATGCAACTTGTTCTTAGACCCAGCTAATTTTGTTGCTGTTTCCATAAGAGCTTTGGTTACTTTTCTGTTAACTTCCGAAATATCCACTTATTCCGATGTTAGGCCTTCTAAAGCAGAGAATCTGTTCTTCAGTTCCAACTTGAAAGTATTATGGTGTTTTTTAAGGTTGGTTATGTCAATACATTCTGTTTGTCTTATGAGCTTGCTACGTTCGAGTTTAGTGTTGAGGTGCATCTTACATCTCACCAATCTATGGTCACTGCCTGTGTTGAACTTGTTTAGCACACTGCAGTCTTCTATGACGAATTTTTTGTTACACATAATAAAATCAATTTCACTTGTCGTCCCATTTGGATGTCTCCATGTCCATTTCCTGTGTGGCTTTTTCTTGAAAAAGGAGTTCAAGATGAAAAACCCTTCTGCCTCTGCAAACTCTACGAGAGTATTTCCACGCTGGTTTCTGTTGCCGTGACCGAATTTACCTACTGAAGTTTCATTCTGTTGCCGTTGCCCTATTTTTGCATTGAAATCTCCCATAATTATCTTCAAGTGCTGCTTACCTTTATTATTTAGATGACGAATTTCCTCATAAAATTCTTCAATTTCTTCTTCAGCATGACTTGTGGTGGGTGCATAAGTTTGAATAATCTGAGCCTGGTATCTTCTCGAGAGTTGGATAACGAGTCGTGCAGCTCTGTCAGAGGAACTTTCAACTTCTACAACTTTATCTCTCAGTTTCTTGTTTATTATAAATCCAACACCACTAGTTCTGCCAGTATCTGTCCCACGATAGTAGAAGAGATGTCCACTTTTCAGATCAATGAGATCTTCTCCTTTTCTCCTTACCTCACTTAGCCCGACGATGTCCCACTTGATCCTTTGTAGTTCCTCTTCCAATTCAAGAAGCCTTGAATCAGAAGATAGGGAGCGTCCGTTGTACGTAGCCAAGGTCAGCATCAGATGGCAGCCTAGTCCGGTCCTCCGGGGATTCTTAGCACCCTCTGCCTTCATGTCGCACTGGCCGCTGCCTTGTCCAGGTACATTCCAGCTGCCGGAGACTGAGGGCCAAGATTTAAGTTGTGGAGTCATTTTGGAGGGGTTTGGCCATAACTCACCACGCTGGCCAAGCGGGTTGGTGAGTGTGGGATAGCATTTCCTCTAATCCCGATGGTATAGTTATACCGCTGGCGGATCTATATATATATATGTATATAAAAGGAGAAAAGCCCCTCAATTCTTCTGCATGGCAAAAGAGACTGAACAAGCTACTAAGCAAGTGGACGCAGCTATATATATGTATATAAAAGAGGAAAAGCCCCTTCAACTTTTTATTCAGTATTTTTTTATTTTCTTACAAGCCTTGCGTTCTTTTCGTTTGGTGTTTTTTTGGCAAAATTTAATTCCCGGTCTCCACAAATGCAACTTTAAATTGAAATGCAATTTCATATTTTGAGACTTGTTTTTCTCTGCTTTAAAAGTTAAGAGTCAAAACAATCTTCAATTTTTTCAGGCTACTACAATTTAGTTTTTATTTTCCCTTTTAAACTCAATTTAATCCAAAAGTATTGTCCAGGTTACTCCCAGTCTCCAGAAATTCAGCTTTAAATTGAAATGCACAATAGACGAGAGGCACGGACAGATATCTAGATTCTAGGTTGTGGCGGAAATGTGGAGAACATTTAGCATGCCTTGCACTTGATAACGCAATGAGAAACAGATCTTTGAATTCCTTCCTTGACAGTTCTTTTTCTGTTTGCTTTCTTATCTCTGGTGTCTTAGTTTATTTCAATAGATTCTATGTTTTAGGCTGTATCATAAACTGCATCCCATTGCTATTCTTCCGGCTTTTTACAATTCTACCCCTAGGTTCTGGATTTTATATTTATTTATTTATTTATTTTAGATTTATATTTCTAGGGCTCTTTAATTCCATCATGCTATGTTTTTCCATATTGTTCTCGGTTTTGAGCAGTTTATTTCTGTCTCTTTCTCTATCTCATCAAGCTCATAAGGCATTTCGACATGACTATACCAAATAAACTCTTGCTTCTCTATATCGTTCAATATGGTTTCTTTTGCTGTCATGGTGTTTTGATCCATCTGTATATAACGTAACACTTTTTGCGTTATGTAAGATTTGTTGTTATGCTGAGGTCCAAATGCCCGACTGAGGAAATGTTGAATTAAATGTAAAAATGATGCACTAGTTCCACCTGATATCTCACTTTAAATTAAGACTTTTAGGGCAAGACGAAACATATACAGAAATCCAAATCACTTACTTCAACTTTTTATTTGTCCAGCAACTTTAGACGAAACCACATAACGTTGTCTACGAAATCTAAAACATATCACTGTGAGGCACATCACACACACACACACACACACACACACACACACACACACATCTGCTGCTTAATCATTTTATATCTCTCGTACATTCACTAAACTCAGCAAAGGTTTAACATCTCCACCCACAAACAACTGCGTCATCAAATATAGATATCTATCCTCGTTCTTATCAACATACATACGTCACTTACGTACTGACCTCAAAGGAGTTGTCAAACCTCATTCATGTGAGAAAGAAGATACCACGTTAAGTGAGGAAGTATAAAAGAGAACAAATCCAAATTTACATAGGAAAAGTAACTAAAAATGAAAGGGAAAATAGAATATGCGTCACATGTACCCGATGAATTTTCGATTTTTTAACATGAAATTTGTTATTTTTAACTTTGTTTCAAGATTTAACGACACCCTTGAGCACCTAATGCTATAAGGAGTTGTTCGTCCCTAATTAAGGGCTACTGTTTCCAGGGAGGGAGCACAGAGCTGGAAATAAATCACCCATGCCTCATCCTGGTTTAAAACACCTTACTGCTTCTGATAGTACATCTAGTTCCAAGACTTGCACAGTCCCAGTTGCGAATGTACGAAAAAAATATCTGTGACTAAACTGGGATTCGGAAACAGGAAAAGCAAAATAGAAATCCAGTATCATACCTCTTGACCAGTTGGCAAGGATGTATTAACTCTCAGTGGAATAAATAAAAAGGTGAATAAGAGTAGTTCCTCCTGATGTACCACGATACGTTGAGGAGAAATTTCTGTTTTCGTTTTTAAAATTCTTACCATTGACTTATGCATTAAAAAGATTAAACTATTGGGTTTGAAAGTTCCTTTGTACTTCAAACATCACAATGTGCTATAATACAGCAGCATGCTGAAATGAGGAATACATTTATAACGAAGTGAATTTCTCCGTCATTTTTATCCGCGCCGGGGTTCGAACCCGGGTCCACTCATTCCGGAATAAGTTGCTCTACCAATTAAGCTACGCGGACATGTATTCTGATTCCTATCTGCCTTTATGTCGTGTGCGTCCTTCTGGCAGGTACGTCACATCTCCTGGTACGTTACATCATCTCCCCCTTATTTTTCTTTTTTTTTTTTTTTTTTCTTTCGAAGTGCTGCTCATATTTTTCCTATCTCGCGGTGTGGAAATAACATCACACCAATGCGAGATTTTGAACGGTCGGGTCATCCGGATAGTTCGGGCGCCATTATAACGAAGTGAATTTCTCCATCATTTTTTATCCGCGCCGGGGTTCGAACCCGGGTCCACTCATTCCGGAATAAGTTGCTCTACCAATTAAGCTACGCGGACATGTATTCTGATTCCTATCTGCCTTTATGTCGTGTGCGTCCTTCTGGCAGGTACGTCACATCTCCTGGTACGTTACACATTAATTCCATTAAAAATAAGGAATAATCGAGTACAAGTAGTCCTTTATTTCGTATCTTACGAAGCGCAGTATTTCAAAACAGCTGGTGCTTTTAGAAAAAGTTCGCTCAAATTGTGAATTTATTGTAATCAAGTAACCAAGCTACTGACTAATGTGTCTACGCTTTTTCCCTTTATATACAAAAAAGTGACAGAAAGTCTTGATTATACACTATATTCACAAAAGTCACTGGACACCTAGAAGAGAAACACAACATAGCATTTATTGGCATACATTAGTACGGTGTCGGTCCACCTTTGTCCTTAATGCATGCACTGACCCATCGAGACATGCTTTTGACAAGGTTTTGGAACAAAGAGATAGGTATGCACTTCCATTCAGTACATAATGATGTTGCTAACTGTTGATCAGTAGTAGACGTTGGTTCCAAACTACTTATGCGGCGCTCTAATTCACCCCTTAGGTGCTCTACGGGATTAAGATCAGGACTCTGTGCTGGCCACTCCACGCACGATACAGAATTATCATCAACGACGCCGTAACAGTATGTCTCCGTGCATTATCCTGCTGGTACCAACAAGGATCGGTACCACAAAATTGCCACAGAGTTGGTAGGGCATAATTGTCCAGAATGTCGAGGTGCACGTGCTGTTTCACCAGTTTTTCCACGATAACCAATGGACGGGGACCATACCATGAAAAACACCCCCACACGAGTACACTGACAGCTCCAAACTTGGCCGTAGGAACAGAACACTGTGGTAAATAGCGTTACCCCGACCACCGCCAAACTCACACACTGCCATCAGACTGATGGATCGTGTATCTGGATCCATCAGTTCATAGGACCCGCTTCCATTGATCTACGGTCCACGATGAATGTTTTTTACACATAAACGACGAGTATCATTCCCAGTGGAGATGAAAGGCTTATAATCAGCAGCACGACCACGGTAACCCATGGAATGAAGTTCGCTGTGAATGGTACGAGTGCATAACGATGTTCCAGCATTCTTACTCACCTGTACACTGAGGTTATAATGAATAAAGCTTTTAACTAAGCTAGTAATGTTTTATAATGCTTCTGCTACTGAATTATATGCTTGTACTAAGCTAAGGGATGTAAGGTCAGGTGATGCGTAACATCACAGCCTCTCCTTGACAAATGTCAACCCCGCCTTCTCGTGGTGCATCCTGCTCCCACTAAAGGGGCTCTGACGACCGCAAATAGCGGTATAACTATACCATCGGGATCAGAGGAAATGCTATCCCACACTCACCAACCCGCTTGGCCAGCGTGGTGAGTTATGGCCAAACACCTCCAAAATGACTCTACAACTTAAATCTTGGCCCTCAGTCTCCGGCAGCTAGAATGTACCTGGCCAAGGCAGCGGCCAGTGCGACATGAAGGCAGAGGGTGCTAAGAATCCCCGGAGGACCGGACTAGGCTGCCATTTGATGCTGACTTTGGCTACCTACAACGGACGCTCCCTATCTTCTGATTCAAGGCTTCTTGAATTGGAAGAGGAACTACAAAGGATCAAGTGGGACATCGTCGGGCTAAGTGAGGTAAGGAGAAAAGGAGAAGATCTCATTGAACTGAAAAGTGGACATCTCTTCTATTATCGAGGGACAGATACTGGCAGAACTAGTGGTGTTGGATTTATAATAAACAAGAAACTGAAGGATAAAGTGGTAGAAGTTGAAAGTTCCTCTGACAGAGCTGCACGACTCGTTATCCAACTATCGAGAAGATACCAGGCTCAGATTATTCAAACTTATGCACCCACCACAAGTCATCCTGAAGAAGAAATTGAAGAATTTTATGAGGAAATTCGTCATCTAAATAATAAAGGTAAGCAGCACTTGAAGATAATTATGGGAGATTTCAATGCAAAAATAGGGCACCGGCAACAGAATGAAACTTCAGTAGGTAAATTCGGTCACGGCAACAGAAACCAGCGTGGAAATACTCTCGTTGAGTTTGCAGAGGCAGAAGGATTTTTCATCTTGAATTCCTTTTCAAGAAAAAGCCACACAGGAAATGGACATGGAGACATCCAATTGGGACGACAAGTGAAATTGATTTTATTATGTGTAACAAAAAAATTCGTCATCGAAGACTGCAGTGTGCTAAACAAGTTCAACACAGGTAGTGACCATAGATTGGTGAGATGTAAGATGCACCTCAACACTAAACTGGAACGTGGCAAGCTCATAAGACAAACAAAATGTATTGACATAACCAACCTTAAAAAACACCATAATACTTTCAAGTTGGAACTGAAGAACAGATTCTCTACTTTAGATGGCCTAACATCGGAAGAAGTGGATATTTCGGAAGTTAACAGAAAAGTAACCAAAGCTCTTATGGAAACAGCAACAAAATTAGCTGGGTCTAAGAACAAGTTGCATGTAAACAAATTATCAGGAAAAACCAAAATGTTGATGCAAAAAAGAGAGATGAGGACAACTAAAGAAGATGTGACTTCCAAAGTGGAATATATAGAGCTATGCAAGACAGCACGAAAAAGTATCACTGAAGACGTAAGGAAATTCAACTGTGAGCTAGTGAGGAAAGCAATTGAAAACAACCAAAGCCTAAAGATAGCAAAGGGACATCTCAGTAAGGGAAGAAAACAGATTATGGCTCTGAGAAAAGAAGATGGTTCTATAACAAGAAATAGAGGCGAAATTTTGACAAGAGTGAAAGATTTCTACTCCAAATTATATGAAAGGGATGATACATGTACTCCAGACATCATGAAAGGTACCAGAGTTCTTCCAGTCCTCCCAGCAGAAGTTGCTCATGCAATCAAGAACATGAAGCGGGGGAAAGCTCCAGGAGAAGATGGAATTACTATAGACATCATACAAGAAGCAAGTGGAGAAATTGAAACAGTACTCGCCCAAATTTTCACTCGATGCCTTAATGAAGGGAAGATTCCTGTGGATTGGAACAATGCTACAATGATCCTGCTACATAAAAAGGTGACATTGAGGATCTCAGGAACTACAGACCTATCAGCCTCCTATCAGTGGTTTATAAAATCTTCACTAAAGTTCTTTCACACCGCTTGAAGGTAACACTGGACATGGCTCAACCGAGAGAACAAGCTGGATTCAGGAGTGGCTACAGCACAATAGATCATATCCATGTACTGAGAGAACTAATTGAAAGAGCGAGGGAATATGAACTTCCATTGTGCATGGCTTTTATCGATTATGAAAAAGCCTTTGATTCGGTGAAACCATCAGCAGTTACCACGGCTCTGAAATCCTGCGGTATTGAAGATGCATACATTAATATTATTAATAACATCTATGAAAATGCAAGTGCAAAGATTCGGCTGTTTGAAAATACAACACACATAAAAATTGGAAAGGGAGTGAGACAAGGTGACACCATATCTCCGAAGCTCTTTAATGCCACATTGGAAAATGTCTTTCAATCACTGAACTGGGAAAACAAAGGGATAAAGATTAATGGAGATTATCTAACCCACCTTCGTTTTGCTGATGACGTAGTCATTTTTGCAACTACCCCATCAGAGCTGCAGAGTATGATCCAGGAACTTGCTGACAAGAGTAAAGAAGTGGGATTAAAAATGAACTTTCAGAAGACAAAAGTGATGTTCAATGCTTTTACAAGAAATGAAGATTTATCGATTGATGGAGAAAAACTGGAGATAGCAGATACGTATGTTTATCTTGGACAGCAGATATCAAGTGAGGGTCACATTGATGAAGAAATCAATTTGCGTACAAAACTTGCCTGGAGAGCTTTGGAAGAAACAGCATAATTTTCAAGAGCAATATGCCATTATGTCTTAAAAGAAAAGTGTTTGATCAATGCATCCTTCCAGTGCTTACGTATGGTGCAGAGACGTGGACCTTAACTAAAAGAGACATACAAAGGCTGCAGACAACTCAAAGTAGCATGGAGAGGTGCATGCTTGGTATAACCAGGAGAGATAAGAAGAGGAACTCGTGGATCCGAAAAATGACGAGAGTGGAAGACATCATGATCAGAGTTAAATCCCTGAAATGGCAATGGGCTGGACATACTGCCAGAAGGACAGACCATAGATGGACAGCCGAAATTTTAGATTGGATTCCAAGGGACAGGAAAAGACCCAGAAAAAGACCACATGGGAGATGGGTGGATGAAATTCGTAAATATGCGGGAGTGACATGGAGGAGACTGGCACAAGACAGACCGTTGTGGAGGAAACTTGGGGAGACCTTCGTCCAGCAGTGGATTGATAATGGTTGACAATGATGATGATGATGACTAAGCTAATGCTTCTTCTAATGGTTGTTGTTTGTTAATTAAATCGTGAATAAACTTTCCTGCTAGTAGTGTAGTAACAATAATGAACAAGCTTTTAACTGCTAGTAATGTTGTAATAGTAATTAAGATGAATAAAGTCTTAACGCTGGTTGTTAATAATAATCAACTAATGACATAAACCTAACAGCCAGACAGAGATCTGACAAAAACTATGAACTGAGAAAGACGTACTTACGAAAAAGCTCTTTTATTAGATAACTCTTGAATCATCCAACGCACACACACTACTCGTATCACAATAATGAAGAATCAACCTAATAACATAGAACGAAGCTCTGGCTATACAACAACAAACGCTCTCCTTCACATAAACCAACGCTCTCTCTAGTTATCGTTGAACGCGCCTATTTATACTGGCTACCACCACGTCATGACTTACACTCATTGCCAGATCTCATTCAGCGGGTGAAATGACATCTCGTTCAGTAAGAAGATAATTTACATAGTAAAATAAAATAACCAGAGATAGTAAAATCAAAAGGAAAGTGAATATAGAGTATACGTTACAAGGTCTTGCGCACTACTACCTCCATTAGCTGTAACGACTCTCCTGAGGCTTCGACGTCCTCCATCACACATTTTTTTTTTTTTTTTGGTCTGCGGGTACGTTTTGGTTCTTCAGGAACGCCATGTGTCTTCCATTTGTTCAGTACATCCAAAACAGTTGATTTGGGTATGTTTAAACGACTCTCGGTTTCCCTTATGGACAACCCACTAATATAACACCCAACAATCTTTCCTTTCTCAAAGTCGGTTCTCTCCCACCGCGACATTTTCACTCAACCTCACAGTGCGATATGATCGTGGTCAGCTGCAGGCTTGTTTTTATACCGTTTGCAGCTGTACCGCGCATCTTAGAAACACAGAGGATCCGTTCATTTGCTTTTGAAGGGGTGTCCGGTGGCTTATTTCAATATAGTGTATGTCATATCGGCAATTTTAATTATTTCTTTTTCTTTTGTTTTTTGCTTTCGCAAGAGAGAAAAAATATTTTTTAGAAAGGTTAAAATAAAAAAATGTTGCTCTCGGTACGCAGAAACTAAATATTTTATTTTTAACGACAATTTAGGTAGAACATAGGTATCGTATGGGATCTCGTCTATCCATTTCGAATGACGCAGACATTTGAACAAATTCTTATGTTGTATGATGTGAGGTAAATTTTAAATGTGGGAAAAAATTTGATTGGGACGATATAGCAATAGAAGGAAGAAATTATTTATTAAGGTAATATAACTTTCCATACCCCTCCTGCAAGGTGAAAGGAAGTTTTGTTGAAACTTTTCTGGTATATATTATTATTTCTTTCAGTAGCATTCATGTTTAGTTGCAGCTTGTAGTGAGTGAATGCAGTTAATTAAAAACAATTACTTCAATAAATTTAACAAAGGGTTGCTTTCGTATGAACTCTGGTTATTTCTTGTTGGTTGCACCATACTGAAAGACATCACTTCTCTAAATTACTCTAAATGTGTGTCTTTCAAACGGTTAAAAGAGGCTTTGATTTTGTTTCTTCAATCTTAAATCGAAATCTAATGTTTAAGGCACTCTTTTGAAAAGATGAAACACTTATACAGAATAGTTTAATGGGAAATATCTTTTTGCTTCAGTGCAGTTACCCGAAATGCCAAAAAGGTATGTTTCAAGCTTAGTTAGATTTTCTGCGCAATTCGCACTTTCCCCAGCATTAAAAATTTCTCTTCTCCATTCGAATGTTGCTAATGACCAACTCCGGAAAACAAGAAAGTTGATAAATCTCCTTTATTTTCCACGGTAGATATCGAAAGTTGGCGGTGGCTTTTATCGTCACCATAATCTCCTCCGCTCTTGTATTCAAATGAGAAGAGACATTGTTAACGGAGTAAAGAGTCATCAATCACCAAATTCTTCTTTTGTCTCGGAGGAGCACTTCAAGTCTCTTTCGAGAAAGCGACAAGCAAAAATTTTCTGGCGAAATGTTCCGGAGGCGTATAGATTGAGGTCGATTGTGATTTTTCCTGGTTACATGTGTTTTTCCATTCTTAGCCCGTTGGCTCCGAGTTTCTGTATCGGACGCACTCAATAATGGCCGTTTCATTTTTCTATTCCTCTAAATGCTTCTTGAGATTGATAATCGAAGAAGATAACAAAAAACAGGAGTTGATATCTGAGCGTTTACGGATGTGTTTCCGGAAGAGGCGATGCTCTTTCACAAAGCCTTATCAGAAGAAAAAATAAAAGTAAGCCATATAATGTGTATATATGACGCCACAGCAAAATCCTTAGAGATTTGGGGATACAATGCATTTATCTATTATTTCGATTAATCGATTTGTCCAGTTTATTGTCCGATAAGGTATTTTGAAATCTTTTCTTGGATTTTCAGGCGTTAACAATCATTTCTCCTTTTACACTCTGTAAATGGTCAGAAGAGTACAGTGTTAAACCCACAGTATGAAAATTTTTAACTACTAAATGGAATGCTCCCTATGAACTAAAGCTTGATGGGCAGTATTTTGGCTAGTAGTGCAATTTATGAATGGTGTTTGAAACATGGAGAGTAATAAAAATTAAAGAGCTGACGCTTCTTGAATAAAATTGTACCCTGTTTTCTTAGTCTTTGTCTTGCCTTCTTAAATGTATAATCCGGGAATGAGTCGTGAGCGTCAGTCCACTCAACACGCCGTCGAACAGAAGGAACCCCACCGCGATCAAGAGACAGAACTTGTGTTTGTACGGAAAATTAAAACACAAAAAATTCGCCTCTATTGTCGAGCGTTGAGATATTGATTGTGCGAATGGCAATCGGACAGATACAAAAAAGTGAGTAGTAATGCAAAGGGTATCCTGAAAGTAATGCCTCGTTCCTCATAAGATTTTGATTTGTAGCACCAAAAATGTGAGACTTCGTGGGAAAATACCGGGACATATTGTTAATAATGCTAGCCTATTCAAAGTATTGTCTATCACTTTCTATACATTTCCGCCATCTTTGAAGCCATTGATAAAATCCATTTTGGAAACATTCCTGAGGCTTTCGTTTCACCCATGAGTTCACAGCCAGTTTAACATCTGTCACAACGTCAAAACATTCCTCACAAAGGGTGTTTTTCAAAGGGGCAAACAGGAAAAAATTTGAGGAAGCCAAATCAGGACTGTAGGGGGTTGTGGGTGGGGCATCACCGTCCACCCCATTTTGGTAATAGCCTATGAAATCTCCACTGAGGTGTGGGGACGTGAGTTTTCATGGTATAAAACAACACTATGAAGTGGAATATCACGTCTTTTCCTTCAGATAGCTTCCTTTAGCTTCTTCAGTATATGCACATAGTGAACACTGTTTATTTTTGCAATTTCTCAATGGTGACACGACGATCAGCTGTGATGAGGTCTTTCACTCGTTGCCTGTTGGCATCTGTCCCTGAAGTTGCAGGTCTTCCATTCCGTTGTTTGTCCGACACTGAACGTTCTAACTCGCGAAACCTCTTCATCCATCTTCGCATATTACTGATATCGATTGCGCAGCTCCACACCCAGCACGGACTCTTCTGTGGATTTCTGGAGCCTCACATCCCTCGTTTTCCAGGAATTCAATTACGGCTCGCAGTTTTCCTCTCTCACTCATGATCTTTATTTCCGTTTCTCAAAAGGATTTGTTCCCACATTGGTAACATATCATAGTATATATCAGCGCAGTTTCATTAAAATCCCTTCAAAATTTCAAAATTCATTAAGGAGGAAGCATTACTTTCAGGATGTCCCTTGTATTTCTTCAAACAACTGTAAAATTTCCGTCAAATCTGAAAATGGACTTCGTTATCCATTAAATATCATTTGCATATGTGAGACCACCTAAATCTGGGTGACTTGTGTGCCAGCTGTCTCACTGTAAAGTGTATAAACACGAACAACCTGTTTTACGTGCGCTGCCACTCGTACCTTTGCTAGTAATTATATACCTGCCATCTGAACCCAAGGTATTTCCCGCCTTACCACTACCTGGATCTCTGGGTGACTGTATATGCTCATATAAACTAAAATAATTGAAGCAGGTAATAATACTTTTTTCCCTGAAGACCTTTCCATTTTCTCTTTAATTTTCGGACTGAAACGTGAAGTATCAATTGCCATGAGAAAAAGAAATAGACAAATCTATTTCTATATGATTGAAAAAAACCACAAATAGTCAAAATTATTTGATTTTTTTTTTGTCGACCAAAGTTTCACTGTGCTTTGCTTCCCCCCTGCCTACTTCAAGCCGAATGGCACGTATACATTCGAATTGCATGGGACATCATCAACGGTGCTGCAGACGGTCACGGGGTTTTGTGCATTGCTTTCACGTGCTTGATAAAAAAATGATGGCTGCTCCTATGGCGCACTGGACCAATCGTCCAAGAAGGATCCGGGATCGAATCCAGGTGTGTCATAGCTGTTGTGTTTGTCATAAAGCACTGGCTCTCTCCCTTCCCTAGAAGCAGTGGTCCTAAATTAGGGACGGGCGACTGCTTATAGCTCATCGAATTGCTCACGGTGGTCGTTAAACCTTCAATCAAAATAAAAAGAAATACAGGTACGCTCAGTTCTGATTAAGCCGTCAGTTTGGAATGTAAGACGAAGTAAGACTTGCAGATCGGAGAGTTGAAATGAGCTAGTCGAGTATGGTTTTAAAGCTTTTTTTTTTAATTTGTTATACCTAACACAGGTCTAGGATATGAAAAGTAGGTTACATAATTTTTGCAAAAAATGCTGGATACATTACGAACAAAAAGCAGATCGATATGTGAATCACCCAAACTGATGCTCTGTATTCTTGGGCGTCTTACATTCCTCATCACTTGCTCTTGCCTCTCGTTTTGATTTTTTCCACTTTTGCTTTCGTTCATTCTGCGAATTCCACGGCCCAAAATGTGAACTTGTTCACAACAAAACAATTTAAAAAAAAATTAGTTTAAACCACTGCGATATGTTCTTTATATGTTTGAATAGATCTCATCGAGAGCTTTAAAACGATACGACGCACAGTCGTTTTGCACTTACGGTTGTCTAGATATACCGCGGTATTTTCAAAAGTGTTCACCGATTCACAAGAAAACAATTTTTTAAATGTTCAGTTCAAACCACTGCGAAATGTTCTTCGTATATTTTAATAGATCTCGTTGAGGGCTTTAAAACAATACTACGCACAGTCGTGTTGCGCTCACGGTTGCCGAGTGAAATTGAATCAAACGCGGCGGCACACCAAAAAATATTTGCATAACTTCCCCCGTGCACGGGGAGCGAGTGCACGGATTGCACTTTATGCTGTTAACGAATATCCTAACACGATTAGTGTGCGGCACGTATTTTTAACTCTATAATGATTTCAATTTGGACCTACTTTTGTCACAGGGGGTTGGCCGTAAGTCGCCCCCTACTATCCGCGGAGTTAGACGTAGTCCTACGGCAAAAAATATGATGCGTATATCATCTCGTCGACAAGTTTCGAAGAATGTTGATACACCTGGTAGTTATAAAATAAGTTTCTTATTCTTGGCGTTCTAGAAAGCCGATAAATGGAGATATCCCGACGAAACTTGGCACGTAACTTACTGAGGGAGATTCAGTGTGGGAAATGAAAATCGGAAAACGATTAAGAAGGGGGGAAAGAAAATTAGTTTAAAATTGTGCCGCTAGGAGAACAGTGGAGCTGCAGACTTACTCATTTTATAACCACCCTACATATGGAAAGCTTTCGAAATGTAAAGTTTCATAGTGGAATCCGATTTGTCGATAAGCATAGCTTCGTCAAATGGAAATAAATTACCCTTCATATGACAGTGTCCAGCCCCCAACAATTTCTTTAGTTCACAGAAACAAGAACTAAGTAAATCGCCGATAGCTGAACACTGTCATGAAAATAGTCATATATTTCTATTTGAAGAAGCTCAGCTTATCGAACAAACACGATTTCTTAGTCATTTGTTTTCATGACAGCGATTCTTTAGTTCAGCGGAACGGGAACAGTGGACTAAATAAATTAACGATAGTTAAACACTGTCGTGGAAATAATCACAGATTTCTATTTAAAGAAGTTAAGCTTGTCGACAAATCAGATTCAACCCTCAAGCTGGATATTTTTGGAAGTTTTATATATATATACAGAGTTCAAAGGAAATTCCTTATTCAGGGCAATCACTGCGGAAGGAAGAGTCCGAATGATACACAAATTAGGTCTATGTATAAGAAAGGGACGATGGCCGATCGAGTGAAAGGGATTGGAGCGCCCCTAGTGGTAAAGGTAAGAAAATAGGAAACCTAACTCGCCAACAAGGCGAGATAGAGGTGAAAGTCCAATTACAAAGTTGCAGTGTGGAATTAGTAGAAAATGGCATACGGTACGCACGAATTACGTACATGGACGGCTCGAAATGCTGTCGATTCGAAATCGGTACAGCGTGTAGAAACTGACAGATAGATAACGACACGAAACAGAAGTTGTGCAGACTTATTTTATAACACTTAAAAATGGCTGCAGATGATATGTTTCCTTACGGGCACAACGTACATCTGCGCGAAGTTAATGTAGAGCCGTTCGAAGTGGCGTCCATCAGCTACAATGCAGATTCCAAGGCGTGTAAGAATAGCTTCTCGTACACTGTCTAGCATGGCAGGGGTCACTGCTTTACATGCGCACACAATGCGGTGTCGTAAATCTTCCAGAATAGTAGGTTCTGCAGAATACACCTGTTCTTTCAAGTATCCACACAGAAAGATGTTCAAGGATGTCAAGTCCGGTGACCGCGGAGGCCATTTCACCGTACCGTCATAACCAATTATCTGATGTCTGAATGTTTCAGCCAGGAACCTCAATATGTTGGCTGCCTTGTGAGGTGGTACGCCATCTTGTTGGCACCACTTGCGCTGATAATCTCTGAGACGAAGGTCATCCAGAAAGTCGGATATCAGGCCCCGTAAGAGCTGGAGGTATCACTGACCTGTTAATGCCCCATCATAGAAAATGCGTCCAACTAGTGTGTTACGCCAAATACCGCACCAAGCACTAGTTGCCCAACGTACTTGATGTCCAGTAGCTCTTCCAATAGGTGGGTTACTTACTCAGAGCTCAGTAATTGGAGTTATGCCGAATGTCTATTCCGTTTTGGGTAAAATGGGACTCATTTGTCTACAAGATACAGCCAAGAAAGTTGGATTAACCTCCAACGTATTATGTACAGAGTTGAAGAAATCGAAACGCCTTCCCTGATCTCCATCCATCAAACCTTGCACTAGTTGGACGCAGTCCTTGCTCCTTCAGAATTTGCCAAACACTTTGTCTTTTTAATCCACGTGCTTCGGCAACTGCTGTGGTAATAATGCGAGGATTGGAGAGGATATATCCCACGCCAGCTTCAGGATGCACTGTACCACTCGAACCCGTAGGTCTGCCTTATCGCGGGCGTGTCTGCTTGCTTCCGGTCTCTCGGAGGCTGCGAACTCAGTTGTTAATAGTCGCTGCAGTTGGATGTTGTCCAGTCGGAAAACTCTCGGCATACTCTTTGCAGTTTCGTGGGCACTGCGATGACATTCGCCATAAAGCATGACCATTTCATAGTACTTATCGTTCGCCATCAGTGTTTGCAACGTGACGTTCAATTCTGCAGCCTCGGCACCTTATCTCGCAGACAGGCTACTAAGTCACTATCAACATTTACACACGCATTTGAATCGTTCTTCATCGTGAGCAAATATTTTGCATTGCCTAACCATCCAGCGACAGCGTGCACTTTTCAGAATTTTGAGACGTCGATATACGAAATTCGTGCATACTCTATGTTGTTTTTTGCTAATTCGACGCCGCACTACAAATTTGTAATTGTACTTTTCGTTTCAATATCGCGCTGTTGGCGAGTTAGGTTCTCTAACTTCTTGTCTTTGCCGCTAGGGGCGCTCCAATCACTTTCATTTGATCGACTATTGTACTTTTTCTATACATATACCTAACTTCCTAACTTGAGTACTACTCAGGTCTTTCCTATCACAGTAATTGCCCTGAATAAGGACTTTCCTATGAACCCTATTTACACGATCGAGTCACATTATTGGGACCACCAGCTAATATCCATAACCGACGTGTGTAGCGCGAGCAGCAGCTGGACGTGCTGGGAGGGACTCAATAAGGTGCTGGAAGATATTCACAGGTATGTGGAGCCATACTGACTGCAGTGCATCTGACATCTGCGTGCATGGGGGAGGATCCCTAAAGCGAACAACGCGATCGAGGCAGTCCCACAGATGCTCAATTGGGTTTACGTCTGAGGTAGTTGGCTGTGCTGAATTATTGTTTACAGGGCATGAGATAACTAGAGATTAAGTGAGTGTCATTACTGATGTTTTGTGATATATTATATACTGAGAGATAGGGAAGACTGGAAAAATTATCTTTTGGCTGGGGTTCTTAAACATTTGACATCCACGAAAAACTTGTCAGTAAATTGAGCTGCTGGGCACGTCTTCCCCTGACGACTTGTAAAGTTTAAGATCTTCTTACATATTGTGTGTGTGTGTGTGTGTGTGTGTTGGTTTTGAATCCACTCACACATACTATTGTTTATGGTAGCGTCGGCTAAACAGATTAGCACTTGTCATCACCTGCCGTTTCTCATTGCCGTAGGTCGGCGCAAACTAACATGTAGCATTATTCAAATAACATTCGAAGAGTTAAATAACTGGTTTTTAATAAAAACCACACGGACACAAGGACGGTAGAACATATACAGAAACATTAAAATTATGATATGCTGCTGTTCTCCTCTTACGGAGGGAAGCAAGAGCTCAACACGCCAAACAACAACTTTCTACTCGCATTGCCTTCTATAGAATGAACCCGTCTCCAAAGTGCTTCTATCAATCATTTTTGGCCTACGCCGGGATTCGAACCCGAGTACGCTTATTCCGGAACAAGCCGCTCTACCAACTGAGCTACGCAGACATTTGTTCTGAATCCTATCTGCCTTTATGTCATGTGCGTCCTGCTGGCAGGTACGTCACATCTCCCCCCGGAAAGAGGGCCGGGGGCATGGCCCACGGGTCAGCCGTGACCATGAATCGTTGCAGGCAGACAACCACGGAAGAACGTGCACTTGAGAACTTCCCGTCAATCTGGTGTGTGGAATGCAACGTCAAACACATTTATTTTTCGAAGCACTGAGAAGGGATTCTCTGATTTTTCCTATCTCGCGGGGTGGAAATAACATCACACCAATGCGAGATTTTGAACGGTCGGGTCATCCGGGTAGTTCGGGCGCCATTATAACGAAGTAAATTTCTCCGTCATTTTTGGCCTACGCCGGGATTCGAACCCGAGTACGCTTATTCCGGAACAAGCCGCTCTACCAACTGAGCTACGCAGACATTTGTTCTGAATCCTATCTGCCTTTATGTCATGTGCGTCCTGCTGGCAGGTACGTCACATAAGCACACAATTTATTTTTCCACTGTTGTCTGCATCATCACAGACTGCTGTACGGACAAGTTTGTCTAATTTCAGACTATGATGCCCTGGACCTAGTTCATGGTTTTTTTTTTTTTTTTTTGAGATTTTATATAGTCCCTAATCAATATGCACCTTACAAGTGAAGGAAAAGGTAATACTGTCATACCAACAATATTTTTTCACGAGCGAAGTAGTTTCCAGTGCATTAGAAAAATTTAAAACACTCTGAACTTTATCTAACAATAACATTTTCTTCAAAAGCACAGTATCATTAACTTCAGGTAACTCGCTAAAGTGCAGTGAATGCTGTATGCAAATACTACCGTTTTGAATTTTTGATAGCATCAATAAATTTTTATCCTTAATTTATTAAATATCATGTATAAAGCACAATAATTTCATTGTAATCCTAATAGATGGGGATTTATATTTTAACCGTGTCATCCAAAAGCTTTGGATACCAAACAGCTAAATTTTTTCCTGAGAGGAGAACCTCGTTTAATTCTGACACATTTATTTTTAAGGTAAACTACATATCTGAATGAATAAATGAAAAGGGATTAAGTTTTCGTTAATGAAAAATAAACATCTAAGTTGATGACAGTGAAGGATATAAAAGAATTTACTTTTTTAACAATTTGTCTCGACATTATGTTGCATTTTTTTCTTCTTCATGTAAGTGTAGAATCAGGTTGCACAACTTCCTATGTGGCTCACGAGTTGCCTTCTGTGCAGAATATAGGTCGCACTGGTATGTTCATAAACTGCTAAAAATCATAAGACGTTGGGTTGAAAGAAAAATGAAAGAGAAAAATCAAATGTAGGAAAACACAAAAGTGCTAATTATGCGAGTATAACTCAGTCCTAAATGTAGTCGCTATCGTTTGGCACAACCTACTCTCATCATCTGGGTAGCTATTGGATGCCGTCCCTGTAGAATTACGGTTGCTTGGATGCAAAGAATTGAGTGAGTGCGGGTTCGTCATTGTCCTGGTTGTTGAACCGCTGCCCTTCCAAGAAATGCAACGACCGGAAAAGGTGGTAGTCGCCTGGGGCAATGTCCTGGGGCAATGGCTGTGTGAGGCAGCAGCTCCCAGCCCAGGTGCCTGATCTTGTGGCAGGTCACACCTGCTGTGCGAGGTCTTGTTCCTTCCTGCTGTGCGAAGTCTCGCTCAATCCTGCTGTGCGAGGTCTCGCTCGATCCTGCTGTGCGAGGTCTCGCTCGATCCTGCTGTGCGAGGCCTCGCTCGATCCTGCTGTGCGAGGCCTCGCTCGATCCTGCTGTGCGAGGCCTCGCTCCATCCTGCTGTGCGAGGCCTCGCTCGATCCTGCTGTGCGAGGCCTCGCTCGATCCTGCTGTGCGAGGCCTCGCTCGATCCTGCTGTGCGAGGCCTCGCTCGATCCTGCTGTGAGAGGTCTCGCTCCATCCTGCTAAGAGATGCCTCGCTCCATCCTGCTGAGAGATGCCTCGCTCCATTCTGCTTTGCGAGGTCTCTCTCCATCCTGCTGAGAGAGGTCTCACTCAATCCTGCTGTGCGAGGTCCCGCTCCCTCCTGCTGTGAGATGCCTCGCTCCATCCTGCTAAGAGATGTCTTGCTCCATCTTGCTTTGCGAGGTCTCGCTCCATCCTGCTGTGGGAGGTTTCGCTCCGTCCTTCTGTGCAAGGTCTCGTTCTATTCTCCTGTGGTAGGTCTCGCTCCATCCTGCTGTGCGAGGTCTCGCTCAATCCTGCTGTGGGAGGTCTCGCTCCATCCTGATGTGCGAGGTATCGCTCCATCCAGCTGTGCGAGGTATCGCTCCATCCAGCTGTGCGAGGTATCGCTCCATGCTGCTGTGGGAGGTCTCGCTCCCTCCTGCTGTAAGAAGTCTCGCTCCATCCTGCTGTGCAAGGTATCGCTCCATCCTGCTGTGTAAGATCTCGCTCCATCGTGCTGTGCAAGATCTCGCTCCATCCTGCTGTGCAAGATCTCGCTCCATCGTGCTGTGCAAGATCTCGCTCCATCCTGCTGTGCAAGATCTCGCTCCATCCTGCTGTGCGAGGTCTCATCCCATCCTGCTGTGCAAGGTTTCGCTCCATCCTGCTGTAGAAGGACGCCCTTGCGGTTCAGCAGTGCTTGTCATATCGACGTGAGCGACAGTATTACTCGTATATTTTTGTACTAATGACATAAATAAAATAAAATAAAAAATTAACAAAATCTAAAGGGTTTTGTTGTCAAATAAATACCAATGTCTTTAAACTTTAAAATGACATCATATAGCATTTAACAGGAAAAAATTTTAAATGTTCTATCCGGCCCGCATTCCTGATTAATTTGCAGATCCCTGACTTAGACCAGTGTGTCACCCGCGGCCGCCTTTTCTTTGAGCCCGGAGTGAATAACGTTATAATGTGCATAGTATTATTTGTTTTAAAACTTTACCATGTGCCAGATAAAATCATCCTACAAAACAGCTCGAAATCTTGTCTAAACATACCTCTCTCCCTAACAAAGGAATCAACACGTTCAGTTTCTAGACAGATAGATCTTCGGAAAGTGGTAAAATGTCACCTAGAGGAAAATATGTCAGAAAAAGTTGAAAATATGTAAAAAAAATGGACTTTGTTCCATATATTTCGAATAATGAAATTCATGTGTGACATATTCCCTTACACTATCGGAAACTCTATTGAGGGATCAAATGTTTAAATGAAAATCTGATTGATTAGAGGAACAATATTCTGTTATCCAAATGAAAATAAAATGAGCTAGATAAAGATAAGATAGAACGGCACAGAGGAACGACTGAAAGCATGTATTCCCCTATCAATTCTTAAAGATTCCTTTAAGCATTTTTAGATATTACATCTTTCAGTTCTTTATTGTCCCTCCGTCCAACATGCATGCAGAGCTACTGCCTTTGTGGAGAGGAAGTTATCGACTTAATCGAAGGGATATTATGTGCTTCTATTATAATTTCTTTCATATAAATCGCATTTTATTAAATTATATAAAGTTATGTAGGCAGTTACTCATGCACATTTGTTCAGTCTTCTCCTTCTGAAGGTATTGTGTCATAGTTATGACACACCAATTGTAGCGAGGTGTGCTTGGTTGTCTAACTATTACGCCCTATTCGGTTAAAAGTTAGAACATGCAAGTAAAAATGGAAAATCAATACGGAAATTATCATGATTTATTAAGCATAACTACTTTCTACATTAACCATAAGCGAGCAAACGGAATTTCAACTTCCGTTCACGTGTGAAGGAAGCAAACGCGTTTTGTCAGGAGATACTAATTTTACATTGTGAATACTCGTATTATCAATCATTCGTGACTTCATATCCATGAGTAACAAATATTGGAGCAACAGTGTGGGTCTCATATTGTTACTCTCGTGGGAGAGAAAAGGAAGCATTTCCGTAAAGATTGCGAAAAATCTCACATTTCAAGAAAAGTGGAATGCTCAGTATTTTTTTCATTGAAAAGGAAGGGAAATATCTTTATTTTTAATTCGCAATAAGAAATACGTTGTTGAAAGCATAAACTTTGAAAGGTTAAATAAAAAGCCTTTGAGTAATACGTGGGAGGTCAAAGGTCAAAACAAACGAAAGCGAAAAATGCTGAGTTTCTGCCAAGAGCTACTAGCTGGAAAATCGATTTTTCAAAGAAATGATACAAATATAAAAATAGCATCAGCCTGAGATGGTTGGTTTGTTTTCCCAGAAATTTCAAAAGAGGCTGGCAGCGTCACATTGTTGGGGATTACATAAAACCTTGCATGACTAAGGAGGCATAAGGGAGGCGGTATTTCCAGAAATGAGAAATATCAGATTTATGTTTACCCGTAGTATATATAAAATATGTTATTTACTAGAATGAAATACTCCTTTTTCTTCGAGATGTTGCAAGTTACTTAAAAATCATTGAAGAACTGCTCAGTCTTCTATGGCGGAAGAACCGGACTAAAGGCTGCGACATGTTTAACTCCTCACTATGCATACAGAAAAGACATTTGAAATAATCATTTCTTCTTAACATTTCGACTGATGAACCTCTGTCTGTGGCCAGAGCATATTCAAAGAGTTTTTTCTCTGTCAAGGGGACTCGGTGCCCTTCATTTCGCAAAAATTGACAAAAATATCGAATTTCTCATTTTTGCTCTAAAATATACTTTGGGACCTCTAGTATATTGTGACGATATTTTGAGTTGATCGGAAGCATATAATAGGAGTAAAAATATTTTTGCTACTCAGATGTCCCTGGAAATGCCACGCCCTCTTTAATGTTTACATTTTTTTTTGACACACAACGTGCATCATTCAGTTTCCGAAGAAGAAAAATTTTTCGCACGTTTGTTGTGCGTCAAAAATGCCGGTATTATGAAATGGTATGCATTTATTTATCAATCTTAAAAACGTAATAAGGAAGGTCATCATTATTCAAAAATATGTGATTTCTGCATTATATAAAAAAATCAGTTGTTGAAATGACACAGGCAAACTTCAGGAATGGTGTTGACGATTGAATCTCACAGAATCAATATGACATTTCAAAAGAAATATGCATCGCTACTGTATGTACTTTTCTCTCCTGCTCGCAAGCCCCTGACTTTGCCTCGTACATGAACCTTCAGTTCTGCATAACACAATTTCAGGCTTTTGTGGGGTTTTATCTCTCTTACCTAAATATCTGAAAATTTCGACAACACTTTCTCATTAATTAATTAATTAAAATGTAGCTGTTTATTTCCCCCACCATTCCTAGTTCTGTGATTTAGGTGACAATTGGTTTTTGATAAACAGGCAAATATCGTGAAACAGGCAAATCTATATGCAGACACTATAATTGTTTTATGCATTAGTGTGCTTCTTCAGAATGTTTTTATGGTGTAAAAATAGCATGAGCAAAATATTTTTGACAACAGTTTTTTTAATAATTATTTTAGACATTATTTTTAATTCTTCGGATTTTGCTCGTCACCGCAAGCTGATGTGATGCTATAATTAGTAAACTAAAAACTGAGATTGAGGTGGGTAATGTGATCAAGACTCACTGTAGTAGCTTTACACTTGTAGGTATGTGTATTATGAATGCACAAAAAAATCATGAAAGAAACTGATTGTGGTTATACTACAAAATTTTTGCAAGAATGAAATCTTTAAATTCATTTATCTCTGTTAGTATTTTCCCGACAAGTAACTCCATTAATAGTACTAAATGTGGAACATAGATTTATCAAACCACTTGAACATTTTTGGTAGTTTCCCTAACACTCAATTAATAGATTTAGGGATGGAATTTGCAATAAATAAAAACCAAAAAATTGAAATGTGAAATATACTTATGTTCTTCCTGATTTTATATATACATATATGTGGTTTTTATTTTTTTTTCTGCTAAACTATTTTGTTTATTTAAAATCAAATCCCTAATATTATAGAATATATACTCGTAAAAAATCTAAAAAAAAAATCATTTGCAAAATAAATAAAAATAAAGAAGAAAGGTTTTTTAAATAACTTCAATTTTTTTTATTTTAAATTTCAGAAATTGTAAACACAACATTATTTTTTTTTGTCAAAATCAGTTCATACTAGCGCCCTACTTATGAAAATGTATGAAAAACAGAAGTTAACTTAAACAAACAAACAAACAAAAAAACGTTTTAAGCGTACCGTGTCCCCTTAAAGGAAAAAGAGAATGATTTAGTGAACCAAGGTCATCCGGTGTCATGGTATAAGCCAACAAGAAGATCTTGCAATCGTGTGTCGAATTTCACTGTGTCGCGCAACATGTAATTAAACACGCAAATTCCTTAATGTCAAATACACAAGCTATAATCGCTGTTTAAGACATTTTCTGAAAACTATGAAATCGAACATGGTTATGTAGCTTGTTCATTCTTTCTGATTTTTAACAACTGTTCGACGAATGAGTTGAGGAGCGATCTGGGAAAGCTACATCATTCTACACTAGAAAACATACACCGGTGAGCAATTATTTTATGACTACTCCCAGCCTACAGAAATGACTGCGCATGGAGACTGAACGGTGGCGTAAGTGAAGTTCACAGATATATATAAAACCCGAGGACCAGCTTCCGGTTGTTCGGAGTCAGAATCGCAAAAGTTGCCAATTTATCGGAGTTTGATAAAGGACAAAGTGTGGTGGCACGGCGCTACGATCTCAAAAACTGCGCGGCTTGTGGGTTGTTAGCGTACTGCTGCGGTAAGTACGTATCAAAAGTGGTGCGCAGATGGACAAACGATAAACCGTCGTCCGCAGCTCAATGATGCCAAAGGGCAGCAGAGGCTGTCGCGCATTGTTCACAGAAACCGCAGGGTCACAGTACGACAAATCACCAGCATCTGCAACAGCGATGATCAAGGCAACGTGTCACAGAACACAGTTCATCGCAGCCTTCTGCGCATGGGCCTGCGTAACTGAAGACCCAGCCGGGTCCCCATGCTCAATGCACGTCATTGCCAACAACGCACGAAATAGACCCAAGATCAACGAGATTGGGCGGTCGATGATTGGAAGAAACACGAAACAAGATTCCTGGTGCACCACGTAGACGGTCGAGCCCAGATATGCCGATTACCAACTGAGGCTATGGCACCTGGATGCACTGTTGGACGGAAACAGGCCGGCGGCGGCGGTGTCGTGCTGTGGACGATGTCTTCTTGGGACACTTTAGGCCCCATTATCCCAATAGCACAATCCCTGACAGCTGTAAGGTATATGAACATCGTTGCGGACCAAGTTCACCCATTCATGGCAACTGTGTTCCCCGCTGGTGATGTCCATTACCAACAGGATAATGCGCCATTGTACACTACCAGAATCGTCAAGAAGTGGTTCGAGGAACATGCTGGTGACCTTCTGTTAATATCGTGGCCTCCAAATGTACCTGACATGAACCCAATCGAACATTTGTGGTTCGACTTCGAAAAGTGGGTTCGCGCTAAATCAACACCAGCCCGAAATGTGCGGAAACAGGGAGACCTGCCGTTGACATTATTATACCAGATACCCCAGGATTCCTATCGCCACCTCACTGCATCGATGCACCGCCGAGTGTACGCTGTTTTGTGGGCTAAATGGGTCCTACAGCTTATTATGTAGGTGGTCATAATACAATGGCCCATTGGTGTAGGGGATTTTAATAAAAAATATAACGTTATTTGAAGTAAGTACAGTATCATATGTATGTTCAACATCTGTGCAAATTCGCATTGTCAGTTAATATTATTAAACAGCACAAGTAACAAATACAAGCTCTCCTTTGTAGTAGTGGTGAGAAAGTACCATAGCTCAGTACACAGTTTGCGGACAACTCACATACGACCAGGAAAAGAACCATGACGATGATTAAAGCATATTTTCGACAAGGAAAAGTCCAAGAATATTTTCCCTATACATTGGTGTCCATAATTAGCGTGATGAACACAAAATCATGAATAACGCATAATCCATACGACAGAGTTTCATGACAGTCGGTACGGACATATCCACACCCGTCGTCTCTTGCTTTAAATGTAGAATCCATACGGTAACATATCATAACTATTCTATGCAACGGCAGATGCTATGTGAAAGCTGACAACTTCCAAGTGCGCTCAATTAATTTGCAATATCATTAACTATTTTACGCAGCATACCTGCTTTGGTGTCCGTCGTAGAAATGTGTTAGTGATAATCATCCGCTTATTCTTCACCTTCTTTTAATCTGCTTAAAAGAAACAAAACTTTTCACTGTGTGTTTGAACGCATTTAGTTTTTTTCTGTGTTAAAGAACCGAACATTTTATCTGTTGAAGAAGTTAACTACACTAGTTTGAAATACTTTTCACTGTCTTCAAGTATTCTTTACCCGCAGAAGATAACTCATTGTCCCACTCTATCAGATTTTTGTCTTGCTTTCGGCGCTCTATAACCAAGCGAGGTCTATTCGTACACACCAGAATACTGTTGAAAAGCCTTTCAAACACATCCCATTTTATTTCTCAGTTTCCTGGAATTATTTCTATCTTTTTCTTCCTCTGCCACTCCTTTTTCCTGTTGTATCTTTTTCCTTTAGCTACTGCAAGTGCTTATGTTTAACTTTATGTATCTTTCTCTCCATGCATTGGACCATTTCGAAAATCGTTTCGTGAAAATGTGTGAATCCTTCGTAATTTTTACCTCCATATATTTCTTCAAATCTAAAAAAAAATTTAAGTTCTTCTTTAAGAATATACATCAATGATTTACACCGGCACTATAAAGAAAATATCACCTTATTAGCTTTCAGATGGGAAGAATGTTTCTTCGCTGGATGTAAACGTACAGGGTGTTTTCAAAACTTTTGCTATTTGGACTTTTTTATTGTTTCGTTTTTTTATCGTTTATGCCATCTTAATTTATCAAATGTTCTTGCTAGTTGAAGGACCATACCATTTCAATATTTATCAACGCACAGTTATATAAATTGATAATTACTCCCTTTTACTAGTCTTATTACCGTTCCCACATATCTGGTTTCAGTGGCCTTTGAAAACCTCAGGGGAAATGTTGTGAGCTTTGGTACAAGGGCAGCTTTTGAGAGAGAACGATACGATATAAATATTTCAAGGTAACGCTGACTATCTAACACTGAAATTCTATATCATTTCCACCAGCCAGGATCTGTGACTTCCGAACACTACAACGCTTGTTGTGTCACTAATTTTTTGTGTATACGTTTTGCGTAAAATACTTTTGCTGGATCTTAGAAAGAATGATTTCCTGCACCGAAATTACAAATTAACACGTGCTTATCTAAATGTTATAATAACCGTATCTATGAAATTCTAAAGAAATGTGCATTTTAAATCTATCTTGAGAGTCATTGCATGACAAAGCAAACCCTTAAACGATGGACGAGATCCTGAGCACATTTCAAAATGTTAAAATTTAATAATACTGAGAAAGCGTGATTGACCCCTCAAGCGACCTACATACCTCGACGAAATGGTACATAAATTTTTCCGCGCTCCTCATATAGGAATATTCACAGAGTGGCTGAAACGCTATAGCAAAGCAATTTCTTTCCTCCCGCTCATCTCAGCAGTAACGACCATATATCTGTCATTAGTGGAAAGTGCTTGCTTCTAATCCTTTAGTCTATTTTCTACGATATGAGGCCTAATGGGGCAAGGGAGGGTCTTCCTGATACGGACCTCTGAGTAGGAACATGTGATTCAAATATCTCTCTTCTATATTAGGTTCGTAGCCCTTTCAGCAGGTAATCAGTCCAAGAGAATCGCTGTTTAATATCCTCCTAATGAGCACTTTGAATAACAAAACTAATAAAAAATGCTTCCTCATCATTCCCCTAAATGATCTCTTAAGATAACAAACTCTTTCGGATATTCCTGCTCAGTCATTTCAACCTTCTTTGGTCCACTTTTTAGACAGCGAACACATTCGTTTGAGTTGATTTCAATTTATTTTGCTAACCCCGAGTTAATTCGTCTTAGCCGGTTAAAGTGTTAATTAGTGGATGCTCTTAGTGCTTTGCTAGTAATGTCACGCTATGTCATCAATGTCAAAGGGATATTCTTAAAAATCACAAGACGATTGATGATTTGTTACCTTTTGAAGTTTGAAAAGACATTTCGGGACAAAATGGATGAAATAAATTTTGATTTCCTACTAGCAGATGTAAAATATTCATCACTGTAAATATAATCATGGATCTCGTAAAACTGCTGCCACTATGAAGATTTAAAGTAGTAATTAATGTAGTACGTCAAAATTCCGAGAAATGTTTTGGTTAAAATATCTATCAGTTAACTTTAAGGAAGAACTGTGAGTTTACACATCTCGTCGATTTGTAGAATGAGTTGATGCTTCGTCTAAGAATACTTGCTGGAATGCACTACATTGTTTTTCTTTACTCCTGTTCTTTCTGGATTATAAAACTTTTGTTATCTGGAATAGTTTTCCCCTATAAAGGTGAGGTCACCATAGATGACTTTGAGCGAAGCAAGCTTTTGGCTGAAATAGAAACAATCTTGTGTTGCATATTAAGATTAATGGATGGCATGAATTGCAACCAGAAGAAAGATACGCAACTTTATCACCGCTGAGATTAATATATAGAGTATTTCCTAAGACATTTATGCTAGATTCTTCACTGAGAAAGCGCAGAAAGCGATCAGCCTCTTTGTCACTAGTGTTAAAGTCGTAAATTTGCGTTTTTCCTGATATTTGTAACTGCTCACACTTGCTTTGTTTGCTATTATGCGTAGAACTTGGATCCCTTCAAGAGGACTACGATCAAAACTAAAATTGTTTACTGCTAATATTTTTTTCACGCTCAGCATCGTACTTGCATGCACAGGAAGGGAACCCCAACGCTAAAATCTGAAGCCTTTATGTTTGCACGCTTATGTTTTCAACTCTCATTTCTAAGCGTTTTGATTTGATTTAATTTATTAAATATTCTGCAATACATTACAGTAATACTATACATGCCAAAGTTTAACACAAAGTTTAACAATACGTCATCACTGTGAGACTGTACTAAGTAGCTGACCAAACAAAATACAATGTCAGTAATGTATCCTTAATATGTCACTGTGATTAATGAACTTGCACAAATTAAACCAAAACTTGTAAGGTGTGCAACTTAATTCTCGGCCACAGGCACGACACGTTGACAGCAAATGATAGCAAATCGAATACGTACCTAATCAGGGAAATAATCCCCGTCGTGTTGAATACATTTGAGCCATCGGTCAGGAAGCTGCCGAATGCTACAGCGAAAAAAGGGCTGTTTCGAGTTGATAAAGCCATTAATACTTGTGTGGACCTCTTCGACAGAAGTAAAGTGCGTATCACTCAGGTGATGTTGCAGGGTGCGAAAGAGGTGATAATCCGACTGGGTGAAGTCTGGAGAAAACGCCGGGTGGGACAAAATCTCCCATCCCAGGTCGGTAATTGTGTTTAAAGTCGTTTTCGCAGTGTGAGGACGCGCGTTATCCTGAAGCAACAGGACCGACTTTCTGCCCTTGCCGGTGTATGGCTTTTTCGCCTCCATTGCGTCACTCACGCGAATGAGTTGCTGACAATAGCTCTCAGCATTGACAGTTTCACCAGGTTTGAGCAACTCATAGTGTACGACACCGCGCTGATTCCACCATATGCACAGCGCTGATTCCACCAGCCTCACCCAAAGCAGCACAGATCATTTGCTGGGCTTCAGGAGCCAATTTTTTCAGCTGAAACGCGAACAGGAGGCAGTGCCACAAATATTGCTTCTCGAACGACTTTGCTTTCACCGTCAACTTTCGTCTCTTCTGTCACTACAGCTTGAGCGGTTACGGTTGCCTGGGAAGCTGTTAGACGGCGCTGCAATCAGCTATTATCGTACACAGCTATTTGCATTTGCCGACGTTCTATGATCGCTTGCGGTTAGGGGCCGAGAATTAAGTTGCACATTTAATATATTGCATGAAATATAAAAAGTAATTTATGTCTCCAAAGTTCACTGCAAATGGATGGTATGGGGCCAGGGAAAAAGGCTTTAATGAAAAAGCTTGAGGAGCCCCCGATCCCCAAGAAATGCGTGTCAGGCCAAGAATATAGTACACAAAAAATCATAATAAGACACAAATTGCCATAAAAATACAGGGAAGTGAAGGATGCATGATTGTAAACAACTGTAATTAGAAAAGTAGACGGCACATAACCAGTACAATTACCGTATATATAAATCTTAACATATGCCAACATTACCTCTAATAAACATAGTATAAGAAAAAAAAATTGTATAGGACAACTATGTGCTATAACATACCAAACTAATCTAATCCAAAAATGTACATCACAATAATATTTGTAGAGTACATTAAACAATCATGCAACATTAAACAAGCCAAGATGAACAGGACAAAGCAACAACCTTAACTATAGATCACACCATACCACCAAGAACAGCGATAATATATGCGGAAAAAGCGGAAAGAGCACACCAATAGTCATAATATATGCAGAAAAAGCGAAAAAACACACCAATAGTCATAATATATGCAGAAAGAGCGAAAGGAGAACACCAATAGTCATAATATATGCAGAAAGAGCGAAAGGAGAACACCAATAGTCATAACAAATGCAGAAAAAGCAAAAACAGCACACCAATAGTCATAATATATGCAGAAAAAGCGAAAAGAGCACACCAATAGTCATAATTTATGCAGAAAAAGCAAAACGAGCACACCAATAGTCGTAATACATGCAGAAAAAGCGAAAAGAACACAACGATAGTCATAATACATGCAGAAAAAGCGAAAAGACCACACCAATGGTCATTGGTACAAAATCATTGGTACGAAAAAAACAATTTTATAAGGAAATACATGTAGAAGTCACCAATAGTTATTGGTATAAAATCACAGGTATACGAAAAAAATCATAAAAAACATAACACAAAATAGCGATACACATCCCCAAAGTAAACGTATGTTTATAAATAAAATAAACTTAAAAAAATGGAAAATGACTTCTTATCCCAGATCATATCATGATTACAGATTAAACACTGGTAAGCAATTACAGGAATAAAAGACATAGTATATATATATATCTCATCATCATCATCGTCAACCACTATCAATCCACTGCTGGACGAAGGTCTCCCCAAGTTTCCTCCACAACAGTCTATCTTGTGCCAGTCCCTTCCATGTCACTCCCGCATACTTTCGAATTTCATCCACCCATCTTCCATGTGGTTTTCTTCTGGGTCTTTTCCTGTCCCTTGGAATCCAATCTAAAATTTCGGCTGTCCATCGATGGTCTGTCCTTCTGGCAGTATGTCCAGCCCACTGCCATTAGGGATTTAACTCTGAT
Source organism: Macrothele yani (assembly GCA_039090855.1). NCBI lineage: Eukaryota > Metazoa > Arthropoda > Arachnida > Araneae > Macrothelidae > Macrothele > Macrothele yani. The sequence continues at coordinate 166,728,448 of CM077011.1, forward strand.
CATGATGTCTTCCACTCTTGTCATTTTTCGGATCCACGAGTTCCTATTCTTATCTCTCCTGGTTACACCTATAACGAAGTAAATTTCTCCGTCATTTTTGGTCTACGCCGGGATTCGAACCCGAGTACGCTTATTCCGGAACAAGCAGCTCTACCAACTGAGCTACGCAGACATGTATTCTGATTCCTATCTGCCTTTATGTCATGTGCGTCCTGCTGGCAGGTACGTCACATCCCCCCGAAAGAGGGCCGGGGGCATGGCCCACGGGTCAACCGTGACCATGAATCGTTGCAGGCAGACAACCACTGAAGAACGTGCACTTGAGAACTCCCCGTCAATCTGGTGTGTGTAATGCAACGTCACACACATTTATTTTTCGAAGCACTGGAGAAGGGATTCTCTGATTTTTCCTATCTCGCGGTGTGGAAATAACATCACACCAATGCGAGATTTTGAACGGTCGGGTCATCCGGGTAGTTCGGGCGCCATTATAACGAAGTAAATTTCTCCGTCATTTTTGGTCTACGCCGGGATTCGAACCCGAGTACGCTTATTCCGGAACAAGCAGCTCTACCAACTGAGCTACGCAGACATGTATTCTGATTCCTATCTGCCTTTATGTCATGTGCGTCCTGCTGGCAGGTACGTCACACACCAAGCATGCACCTCTCCATGCTGCTCTTTGAGTTGCCTGCAGCCTTTGTATGTCTCTTTTAGTTAAGTCCACGTCTCTGCACCATACGTAAGCACTAGAAGGACGCATTCATCAAACACTTTTCTTTTAAGACATAATGGCATATTGCTCTTGAAAATTATGCTGTTTCTTCCAAAAGCTCTCCAGGAAAATTTTGTGCGCCAGTTAATTTCTTCATCAATGTGACCTTCACTTGATATCTGGTGTCCAAGATAAAAGTCGTGTCTGTTATCTCCAGCTTTTCTCCATCAATTGATAAATCTTCATTTCTTGTAAAAGCATTGAACATCACTTTTGTCTTCTGAAAGTTCATTTTTAATCCCACTTCTTTACTCTTGTCAGCAAGTTCCTGGATCATACAGCTCTGATGGGGTAGTTGCGAAAATGACTACGTCATCAGCAAAACGAAGGTGGGTTAGATAATCTCCATTAATCTTTATCCCTTTGTTTTCCCAGTTCAGTGATTGAAAGACATTTTCCAATATGGCATTAAAGAGCTTCGGAGATATGGTGTCACCTTGTCTCACTCCTTTTCCAATTTTTATGTGTGTTGTATTTTCAAACAGCCGAATCTTTGCACTTACATTTTCATAGATGTTATTAATAATATTAATGTACGCATCTTCAATACCGCAGGATTTCAGAGCCATTGTAACTGCTGATGGTTTCACCGAATCGAAGGCTTTTTCATAATCGATAAAAGCCATGCACAATGGAAGTTCATATTCCCTCGCTCTTTCAATTATTTCTCTCAGTAAGTGGATATGATCTATTGTGCTGTAGCCACTCCTGAATCCAGCTTGTTCTCTCAGTTGAGCCATGTCCAGTGTCACCTTCAAGCGGTGTGAAAGAACTTCGGTGAAGATTTTATAAACCACTGATAGGAGGTTGATAGGTCTGTAGTTCCCGAGATCCTCAATGTTACCTTTTTTTTATGTAGCAGGATTATTGTAGCGTTGTTCCAAACCTCAGAAATCTTCCCTTCATTAAGGCTTCGAGCAAAAATTTAGGCGAGTACTGTTTCGATTTCTCCACTTGCTTCTTGTATGATGTGTACAGTAATTCCATCTTCTCCTGGAGCTTTTCCTCACTTCATGTTCTTGATTGCATGTGCAACTTCTGCTGGAAGGACTGGAAGAACTCTGGTACTGGTACCTTTCATAATGTCTGGAGTACATGTATCATCCCTTTCATATAATTAGGAGTAGAAATCTTTCACTCTTGTCAAACTTTTGCCTATTCCTTGTTACAAAACCATCTTCTTTTCTCAGTGCCATAATCTGTTTTCTTCCCATACTGAGATGTCCCTTTGCTATCTTTAGGCTTTGGTTGTTTTCCTTACTAGTTCACAGTTGAATTTCCTTGCGTCTTGAGTGATACTTTTTCGTACTGTCTTGCATAGCTCTATATATTCCACTTTGGAAGTCACGTCTCCATTAGTTGTCCTCATCTCTCTTCCTTTTTGCATCAACATTTTGGTTTTTCCTCATAATTTGTTCACATGCAACTTGTTCTTAGACCCAGCTAATTTTGTTGCTGTTTCCATAAGAGCTTTGGTTACTTTTCTGTTAACTTAGAAATATTCACTTCTTCCGATGTTAGACTTTCTAAAGCAGAAAATCTGTTCTTCAGTTCCAACTTGAAGGTATTATGTCTTTTTTTAAGGTTGGTTATGTCAATACATTTTGTTTGCCTTATAAGCTTGCCACGTTCGAGTTTAGTGTTGAGATGCATCTTACATCTCACCAATCTACGGTCACTACCTGTGTTGAACTTCTTTAGCCCACTTCAGTCTTCTATGACGAATTTTTTGTTACACATCATAAAATCAATTTCACTTGTCGTCCCATTTGGATGTCTCCATGTCCATTTCCTGTGTGGCTTTTTCTTGAAAAAGGAGTTCATGACGAAAAACCTTTCTGCCTCTGCAAACTCAACGAGAGTATTTCCACGCTGGTTTCTGTTGCCGTGACCGAATTTACCTACAGAAGTTTCATTCTGTTGCCGTTGCCCTATTTTTGCATTGAAATCTCCCATAGTTATCTTCAAGTGCTGCTTACCTTTATTATTTAGATGACGAATTTCCTCATAAAAGTCTTCAATTTCTTCTTCAGGATGACTTGTGGTGGGTGCAGAAGTTTGAATAATCTGAGCCTGGTATCTTCTCGAGAGTTGGATAACGAGTCGTGCAGCTCTGTCAGAGGAACTTTCAACTCCTACAACTTTACCCTTCAGTTTCTTGTTTATTATAAATTCAACACCACTAATTCTGCCAGTATCTGTCCCACGATAGTAGAAGAGATGTCCTCTTTTCAGTTCAATGAGATCTTCTCCTTTTCTCCTTACGTCACTTAGCCCGACGATGTCCTACTTGATCCTTTGTAGTTCCTCTTCCAATTCAAGAAGCCTTGAATCAGAAAACAGGGAGCGTCCATTATACGTAGCCAAGGTCAGCATCAGATAGCAGCCTAGTACGGTCCTCCAGGGATTCTTAGCACCCTCTGCCTTCATGTCGCACTGGCCGCTGACTTGGCCAGGTACATTCCAGCTGCTGGAGACTGAGGGCCAAGATTTAAGTTGTGGAATCATTTTGGAGGGGTTTGGCCATAACTAGCCACGCTGGCCAAGCGGGTTGGTGAGTGTGGGATAGCATTTCCTCTAATCCCAATGGTATAGTTATACCGCTATTGGCGGTCGTCAGAGCCCCTTTAGTGAGAATAGGATGCACCACGAGAAGGCAGGGTTGACATTTGTCAAGGAGAGGCTATGATGTTACGCATCACCTGACCTTACATCCCTTTTTTCCTCTATATCTGTTATTATATCTGTTTGATATAAAAATCGATATGTCTCTAATATGTTCTTTCATATATATATATATATATATATATATATATATATATATATATACACTGCCGGACAATTGCTAAGGACGGATGACAATAGCAACGATAGCAACCATAAATTGGAAGGCAGGAAAATGTGGAAATTAGCATAAGTGCGGGATACAGTAAGACGTGCGGTGCGTATGCAAATTTTGAATTGCCGAACTTGTTCGTGACGTCATAGCGCTGATAAGAGATATAAAGGATTTGACGCTTATTGACCGTTGTTGTTCAAACGCAAAGTTGAAAGGGAAAGAATCAATTGACGAACTTGCAATTTTCAGTATGTCTTCCCGACATCACTTAGATGATTTTACGCGTGGCCGTATTATTGGCAAGATTGAAGAAGCGCAAAAAATAACAGATGTTGCCAGGGAGTTTGAAGTCAGCCACAGTGTTGTTTCAAGGCTTTGGAAATCATTTCAAACAAATGGAGAGTGTAGCAAACGTCACGGGGGAGGTCGTGTTTGCAGTACGACACCAGCAGAAGATCGGTACATAGTGCTATAAAAAAGACACCGGCGCAGCACAGCTAGTGCGGTAGCAAATCAGTTTATGGCTGCTACTGGCAAGCGGATCTCCCGAAAAACCGTCGCCAGAAGTTTGCATGAAGGAGGACTATACGCCCGCCGTCCTGTTGTGTGCATCCTATTGTCCAGACGTCACCGTACCGCCCGTTTGCAATGGTGCCATCAACATCGCAATTGGACTGATAACGACTGGTCTGCTGTCCTCTTCTCAGATGAGAGTAGATACAGTCTATCGTCTGATTGTCGACGACAACTGATCTGGCGTGATAGTGGTACTGCATATTGTCCAGCAAACATACAGGAAGGGGACCGATATCCGACATATAGTGTCATGGTATGGGCTGGCATCATGATCAATGGCCGTACGTCCCTCTATGTGCTTCCAACTGGGACTATGATTGGCCAACGATACATTAATGATGTTCTGCTACCTCATGTTTGCATGTTCCGTGGTGCTGTCGGTGATAGATTCATTTTCATGGACGACAACGCAACATGTCATCGAACAGTCGCTGTCCAAGAGTGTCTTGAGAGCGAGGATATTCAACGCCTCGTATGGCAAGCACGTTCTCCAGATCCCATTGAAAATGTGTGGGATGCTTTGGGGAGGAGTCTTGCTGGTCGCCAATGCCCTCCAATAAACAAGGACACCCTGATCCGTGCACTGACAGAGGAATGGGATTAATTACCCCAACAGATGCTTGATAATGTTGTGCAAAGCATGACACGACGTGTGGAATCTTGCATAGCCCTCCATGGTGGCCATATCCCGTATTGACATCTTAAGCCGGAACGCCTGCGGACGGTAATTGCATTTTTTTCACGTTTACGTATTCTGCACAAAATGGCCTGTTTGTCCCTTGAACACGTTCCAAAGCCTTCTGGATTTCAGAGCACAATAAATTGTCTTTCTTGTAATGTCCTGGCATTCTGACATTATTTTATTTCACTTGGCATCCAACAACACTTCCTTTTTTGTGCGCTATATAGCCGTTTATGATCCGTCCTTAGCAATTGTCCAGCAGTGTATATAGGGATGTAAGGTCAGGTGATGCGCAACATTACAGCCCCTCCTTGACAAATATCAACCCCACCTTCTCGTGGTGCATCCTCTTCCCACTAAAGAAAGGGGCTCTGACGACCGCCAATAGCGGTATGACTATACCATCGGGATAAGAGGAAATGCTATCCCACACTCACCAACCTGCTTGGCCAACTTGGTGAGTTGGCCAAGCTGGTTGGTGAGTGTGGGATAGCATTTCCAAACCCCTCCAAAATGAATTCACAACTTAAATCTTGGCCCTCAGTCTCCGGCAGCTGGAATGTACCTGGCCAAAGCAGCGGCCAGTGCGACATGAAGGCAGAGGGTGCTAAGAATCACCGGAGGACGGGACTAGGCTGTCATCTGATGAAAAGTGGGACAGATACTGGCAGGACTAGTGGTGTTGGATTTATAATAAACAAGAAACTGAGAGATAAAGTTGTAGAAGTTGAAAGTTCCTCTGACAGAGCTGCACGACTCGTTATCCAACTCTCGAGAAGATACCAGGCTCAGATTATTCAAACTTATGCACCCACCACAAGTCATGCTGAAGAAGAAATTGAAGAATTTTATGAGCAAATTCGTCATCTAAATAATAAAGGCAAGCAGCACTTGAAGATAATTATAAGAGATTTTAATGCGAAAATAGGGCAACAGCAACAGAATGAAACTTCAGTGGGTAAATTCGGTCACGGCAACAGAAACCAGTGTGGAATTACTCTCGTAGAGTTTGCAGAGGCAGAAGGGTTTCTCATCATGAAATCCTTTTTCAAGAAAACGCCACACAGGAAATGTGCATGGAGACATCCAAATGGGACGACAAATGAAATTGATTTTATTATGTGTAACAAAAAATTTGTCATGGAAGACTTCAGTGTGCTAAACAAGTTCAACACAGGTAGTGAACATAGATTGGTGAGATGTAAGATGCATCTCAACACTAAACTTGAACGTGGCAAGCTCATAAGACAAACAAAATGTATTGACATAACCAACCTTAAAAAAGACATAATACCTTCAAGTTGGAACTGAAGAACAGATTCCCTGCTTTAGAAGGCCTAACATCGGAAGAAGTGGATATTTGGGAAGTTAACAGAAAAGTAACCAAAGCTCTTATGGGAACAGCAACAAAATTAGCTGGGTCGAAGAACAAGTTGCATGTAAACAAATTATCAGGAAAAACCAAAATGTTGATGCAAAAAAGAAAAGAGATGAGGATAACTAAAGAAGATGTGACTTCCAAAGTGGAATATATAGAGCTATGCAAGACAGTACGAAAAAGTATCACTGAAGACGTTAGGAAATTTAACTGTGAACTAGTGAGGAAAGCAATTAAAAACAACCAAAGCCTAAAGATAGCAAAGGACATCTCAGTAAGGGAAGAAAACAGATTATGGCACTGAGAAAAGAAGATGGTTCTATAACAAGAAATAGAGGCAAAATTTTGACAAGAATGAAAGATTTCTACTCCTAATTATATGAAAGGGATGATACATGTACTTCAGACATTATGAAAGGTGCCTGTACCAGAGTTTTTCCAGTCCTCCCAGCAGAGGTTGCACATGCAATCAAGATCATGAAGCGAGGGAAAGCTCCAGGAGAAGATGGAATTACTGTAGACATCATGCAAGAAGCAAGTGGAGAAATTGAATCAGTACTCGCCCAAATTTTCACTCGATGCCTTAATGAAGGGAAGATTCCTGAGGATTGGAACAACGCTGCAATGATCCTGCTATATAAAAATGGTGACATTGGGGATCTCAGGAACTACAGACCTATGAGCCTCCTATCAGTGGTTTATAAAATCTTCACTAAAGTTCTTTCACACCGCTTAAAGGTGACACTGGACATGGCTCAACCGAGAGAACAAGCTGGATTCAGGAGTGGCTACAGCACAATAGATCATATCCACGAACTGAAAGAACTAATTGAAAGAGCGAGGGAATATGAACTTCCATTGTGCATGGCTTTTATCGATTATGAAAAGGCCTTTGATTCGGTGAAACCATCAGCAGTTACAATGGCTTTGAAATCCTGCGGCATTGATGATGCATACATTAATATTATTAATAACATCTATGAAAATGCAAGTGCAAAGATTCGGCTGTTTGAAAATACAACACACATAAAAATTGGAAAGGGAGTGAAACAAGGTGACACTATATCTCCCAAGCTCTTTAATGCCATATTGAAAAATGTCTTTCAATCACTGAACTGGAAATACAAAGGGATAAAGATTAATGGAGATTATATAACTCACCTTCGTTTTGCTGATGACATAGTCATTTTTGCAACTACCCCATCAGAGCTGCAGAGTATGATCCAGGAACTTGCTGACAAGAGTAAAGAAGTGGGATTAAAAATGAACTTTCAGAAGACAAAAGTGATGTTCAATGCTTTTACAAGAAATGAAGATTTATCAATTGATGGAGAAAAGCTGGAGATAACAGGTACGTACGTTTATCTTGGACAGCAGATATCAAGTGAGGGTCACATTGATAAAGAAATTAATCGGCGTACAAAACTTGCCTGTACAGCTTTTGGAAGAAACAGCATAATTTTCAAAAGCAATATGCCATTATGTCTTAAAAGAAAAGTGTTTGATGAATGCATCCTTCCAGTGCTTACGTATGGTGCAGAGACGTGGACTTAACTAAAAGAGACATACAAAGGCTGCAGACAACTCAAAGCAGCATGGAGAGGTGCATGCTTGGTGTAACCAGGAGAGATAAGAAGAGGAACTCGTGGATCCGAAAAATGACAAGAGTGGAAGACATCATGATCAGAGTTAAATCCCTGAAATGGCAATGGGCTGGACATATGCCAGAAGAACAGACCGTCGATGGACAGCCGAAATTTTAGCTTGGATTCCAAGGGACAGGAAAAGATTCAGAAGAAGACCACATGGAAGTGGGTGGATGAAATTAGAAAGTATGCGGGAGTGACATGGAGGAGACTGGCACAAGGCAGTCCGTTGTGGAGGAAACTTGGGGAGACCTTCGTCCAGCTGTGGATTGATAATGGTTGATGATGATGAAGATGATATATATCATCATCATCAACCATTATCAATCCACTGCTGGACGAAGGTCTCCCCAAGTTTCCTCCACAACGGTCTGTCATATATATATATATATATATATATATATATATATATATATATACGTATGGTGCAGAGACGTGGACCTTAGCTAAAAGAGACATACAAAGGCTGCAGACAACTCAAAGTAGCATGGAGAGGTGCATGCTTGGTGTAACCAGGAGAGATAAGAAGAGGAACACGTGGATCCGAAAAATGACAAGAGTGGAAGACATCATGATCAGAGTTAAATCCCTGAAATGGCAATGGGCTGGACATACTGCCAGAAGAACAGACCATCGATGGACAGCCGAAATTTTAGATTGGATTCCAAGGGACAGGAAAAGACCCAGAAGAAGACCACATGGAAGATGGGTGGATGAAATTCGAAAGTATGCGGGAGTGACATGGAGGAGACTGGCACAAGACAGACCGTTGTGGAGGAAACTTGGGGAGACCTTCGTCCAGCAGTGGATTGATAATGGTTGACAATGATGATGATGATATATATATATATATATATATATATATATATGCACAATGCATAGCATTGATATCCAATATGACAGTGAAGGGTAAGAATTAAACAAGGAAAGTTAGTCATAGAGTCTTGGACACAAAAAGTATTCAAGAACCAAAGCAATGAATTATAAACAGCTCTCATCTTACTCGCTAAGCTAAAGTAAATGCGAAAGAAAGTAATAAAAGTATTAAATATACCAAGAATAATGTATTGCTGCATTTAAAAAATCGCGACACCAATTCGTATCATATTAGCCAGCCAATTTAGTAGATAATATTTTCCTGAAAGCCTTGAAATTAACAATTGATTTAATGTGCAAGGGCTATGCGTTCCCCTGTCGCGGACGTGCTGCAATAACACTGTAATGCAAAAGATTTAGATGTGTCCTGGGAACAACAAAGTTTACATTACCCCTGGTATCACGGGAATGCAAAAATTGGTGTAATTTAAGAAGACACATAAACTTATTAGCATAAATTCTATTATGTATAAAAAGTAACAATCGAAATGCATATAGTTTATTAAATGGGATTATTTTATATTAACAGCTATATCACGATCACTATCCAATAAGCGAATGTATTTCTTTTGTAAAATACATAACCTGTTGACCTTACCCGACGTGCTCTGACCCACGGCCAGAAAACAGTACGAAAGAAGTGGATAAATGAACGAATAATACACACCTACAAATTTTGAAGATGACAATCCGATTTTTGGCGTAAATGTGACAAGGATGGTAAGTAAGATAATATCCGAAAACTTGAAAATTTTCATCGTCGTGGTGCAGGACTCGAACTCGCGTCTCCCAGAAAACGTCCAGGTATGCTAACCACTACACCACCCAGAACGACCAAGTTTCAAGTTTCCGATCAATTTGAATATAACCATCACAGGATTCGCTAGTCAAAGCAACCGGCATTCATGTTTAGCAAATCTGGAGGTTAAGAATCTTATCCCGTATTGAAACTTGGTCGTTCTGGGTGGTATAGTGGTTAGCACACCCGGGCGTTTTCTAAGAGACGCGGGTTCGAGGTCCGCTCCAGAACGATGAAAAATTTCAAGTTTTCGGATATTATCTGACTACCATCCTTGTCACATTTACACCAAAAATAGGATTGTCATCTTCAAAATTTGCATTATATGGCGTAATCCCGTATTTCTTTCATGAATACAAACCTAGTTGTAACCTTACGGTCAACATACCCGAAATTCTAGAAACTATTCCTATACGTGATTTAAGCTGATTTGCCAATGATTAATGTAATCATCCCAACGTAGTGACTCTTGTATAAGTACACCTAAAAATTTAACAGTCGTCTTAAATGGAATGGGAACGCCAATCACAAAAATACCAGTTGTAGTAGACGAATAATAATAACAACAACGTGAAATAGGATAGCATTAGTTTTATCTTGATTTAAAGTTAAATAATTGCAACTGAACCAACGAAAAAATTCCTGAAGATCGCAATTAACCAAAGGCGCCAACTACACAGTTAAAACAAGTAAAATTACCTCCACACGCAAAGCAAAAGAATCCATGTTGTATGTAGCAAGGATGATATTTGCTACTGCTGAAAGTGTATGTTAAATGCAATAATTTCCCTCTCGATTGGGTATTTTAGATGAAAATTAAACCTTTTGCCTGTGGCTCCTTAACTTCTCCTACACTATTAGAAATTCCCGCTTGACCCCCGTGGGCGAGCGGTCTGAAGTCCTGGGTTCTGACTAACCATTCGAGCTGAGCAGCATTTTGAATATAAGATAAGGCTTATGTGATGGGTGTGACTGATAGAAAAGCCTCTCTCCGGTCCTAGGAATCGCTGGACCCACTTCAACGACGGGCGACTGCTTATAGAAGTACGAGTTAATGAAAGTTGTCAATAAATCCAGACACAAAACTTACAAGTGAAATGGGTTTCGTTGCTCGTGTGTTATTGGGATCAAAGCGCATTCCATCATTTCAGAGATTGATGCACACTAACCATGTTAATATACGCATCGCGTGGCATTGTTTTAGCAACTGATACTGAAACCGTTTCGCTCAATCATGGCTAACGGTCAATGCTACCATGAATGTGAACTAAGTCATAGTTAAATTCGCAATTGTTAGGTCCCCTTCTACCGGATTTGCAGGAAAAAACACCTGAAATATTTTAGCAGCGTTGCACATTGCAAGATGCGCAGTTGTCTTGCAATGTCCAAACAAACTCGGTGATAAAACTGCAGCTAAAGATACCCAATTATTATAATATACATTTTCTTTTAAGTGAAAACATTTTTTCAAAAATAAGATTATGTTCAAATGCTCTGTACACTTCTTATGAAGTAGAACACTTTGGAACAAACTTTACCATATGCTCATCTACTTTGTGTTTGTCTTGCTACCTGTCATGACATGATATACCTGTCATGACATGATATAGCCACTATGCTGTGGTTCTCAGCAGCAAAATATCAACACCAAGTAAAAGGACCCACTTTTGGTTTCCGACCGTCAAATGAAGTATATAGTTTGCAATGGGGAAATCCCATGCTACAGAAGAACCTATTTATATGCAAATAATATTTACCTCTTGAAGTCTCCTGGGACAACACTTTCAGGAATCCAGGTGCAAAAATCCATAAACACTCTTACAGATTGGAGACTGTGATGTGCCTGCCCCTCAAGACTCACATGAGATAAAGACAGATAGCAGTGAGGGCACATGCCAGTGTAGTATAGTGGATAGCCCTCGGAGCTCCGGATCCGAGAGTTGTGGGTTCGAATACCTTCCCTAGCACAAAAATGCTGGAGAAATTTGCTTTGTCATAAGGACCTTTCCCCATCATTTTAATAAGCATCATGATTTTCAGATAACCAAGTGAAGAATTTTATGTATAAGCTTCCAAATATTCAGTAGCTTGGCAACGAAAATGTTTACTCTGCCATTTGGAAGACAAAATATATTCGGGCAAACTTAGCTGCATTTGATGGTAACAATTCTTCAGGACAAATTAGGAGAACGTTTTTCTGTGACAATGTAAGCAATGCATTTGTTACCTAATGAAAAAGGTGGGCTGTATCTGTTCGATGCAATGGAGCTATTTCTAAATTTGCAACATTGGGTAAAAATAGAGTAAATTTCCAAATTATCGCTGCATCTTCAAAATGAGATAAATTAAACTTTGGATTCTAATTACACGAAAATATGAGAAAGCGCGTTTTCTTTCTTTCCTATAAACCCAGTGTTTGAGTTATGTCCTTAATTCTAATGGAGTAATTAGCTTTATCATACGCTTTCCAACATCTTAATGGCATCTTGCGATAGCCAGAATCGAGAGAGAGAGAGAGAGAGAGAAGAGGGAGAGAGATATTTATGATGTAATCACTGATGACGAATCATTCACAGCAAGATAAGGCTCTGAATGGTCGGAAGGATTAAAACGTTTTAATGAACTGCCCTAAGCCATATTCGTAATTGCTAAATGACGTTCCCATCATTATTAAAGTGAAAAGTCAATGCTTAGTTTTTCGGAGCTGGTGTGGAGAAGAATTGGACTGACTTTTAATGCAGCAAAAATTTTCTGAATCTTTGACAGTTTCATGTGGATACCATTTGCTTATTTTTATTTCTATATCTCATCAGCCACCAAAACCAAACGGCGGAGATGATGACTAAGACTGAATGCATGATATGTTGGTATATATCTGGTTATTTCGTTTTGAAACATGATTTTTGAAGAGACGCAGTCCTCGTGGAAATCTTAAAACTGGAGCAGTATAAAACTCTTTGTAGGGAAAAAAACCCACCCTGGTGTCAAACGTCGAATACACGAATATATTTTTCCCACGGCTTCCTAAGATACGAATTTTGTTACAAACATTTCCACAAAAGAATCAATTGCCAGTGCAAATGATTGGCATTCTTAACTTCATTTAGAGTTATACTCTATATTGTATAACGAAGTAAATTTTTCCGCCATTTTGGTCCACGCCGGGGATCGAACCCGAGTCCACTTATTCCGGAACAAGTCGCTCTACCAACTGCCTACGAGACGTTCGTTCTCGCTGCTATCTGCCGTTATGTCGTGTGCGTCCTGCGGGGCAGGCATGTCACATCTCTCCCCTGAAAGAGGGACGGGGACATGGCCCACGGGTAAGCCGGGACCATATATTGTTGTAGGCAGCCATCCGCTCAAGAACGTGCACTTAAGAACTCCCAGTCAATCTAGTGTGTGGAATGCAACGTCACACACATTTTATTTTTCGAAGCGCTGAAAAAGGGATTCTCTTATTTTTCTTGTCTCGCGGTGTGGAAAGAACATCACACCATTGGGAGATCTTTGCCGACCGGGTCATCCGGGAAGTTCGAGCGCCATTATAACAAAGTAAATTTCTCCGTCATTTTGGTCTACGCCGGGCGGGGATCGAACCCGAGTCCACTGATTCCGGAACAAGTCGCTCTACCAACTGAGCTACGCAGAGTTTCGTTCTCGCTGCTATCTGCCTTCATGTCGTGTCTGTCCTGCGGGGCAGGCACGTCGCAATTGACAAAAGGCAGAGGACACCCCTTCAAAATCAAATGAACGGATCCGCTGCGTTGTTAAGATGCGCAGTACAGCTGCAAACGGTTTAAAAACAAGCCTGCGGCTGACCGCGATCATATCGCACTGGCAGGTTGAGTGAAAATTTTGCGGAGGGAGAAAACTGACTTTGAGAAAGGAAAGATTGTTGGGTGTTATATTGGTGGGTTGTCCGTAAGAGAAACCGAAAGGCGTTTAAACATACCCAAGTCAATTGTTTTGGATGTACTGAATAAGTGGAAGGCACATAGCGTGCCTGCAGCAGCAAAACATACCGGCAGACTAAAGAAAATCAGTGATAGAGGACGTCGAAGCCTCAGGAAAGTCGTTACAGCAAATCGACGGAGTACTGCACAAGACATCAGTATACAGGTGACTAAAAATGCTGGAACCTCAGTATGTACATGTATCATTCGCAGAGAACATCATTTCATGGCTTACCGTCGTCGTACGGCTGCTCATGAGCCTTTCATCTCCACTCGGAATGCTACTCGTCGTTTAACATGGTGTGAAGGACATTTATCATGGACCGTAGATCAATGGAAACGGGTGCTATGGACTGGTGAATCGAGATTCACGGTCCATCCGTCTGATGGCAGTGAGTGGGTATGGCGGCAGCCGGAGTAACGCTTTTACCACAGTGTTCTGTTCCTACGGTCAAGTTTGGGGCTGACCGTGTACTGATGTGGGTGTGTTTCGTAGTACGATCCGGCCCATTGGTTATCGTGGACAAATCTGTTAACCTGTACGTCTACCTCGATATTCTGAACAATTATGCCATACCAATACTGTGGCAATACTATGGAACCGGGCCTTGTTAGTACCATCAGGAAAATGCACCGAGCCATAAAGCAAAGACTGTTTCGGCGCGGTTTGACGATAATTCTATATCGTGTGTGGACTGGCCAGCACATAGCCTTGATCGTAATCCCATACAGCACCTATGAGATGAATTAGAGAACCGCATAAGAAGTTTGGAACCAAGGCCTTCTACTAAGCAACAGTTAGCGGCAGCATCTATCGCTGTGTTCCAAAACCTTGTCGAAAGTATGTCTCGAAGGGTCGGTGCATGCATTAAAGCCAAAGCTGGACCGACACTGTACCAATGTATGTCAATAAATGCTATGTTGTGTTTCTCTCCTAGGTGTCCGGTGAGTTTTGTCAATATAGCGTATATCATAGCTAAGAACTTTCAAGGCAGGAATTTTTACTGTCAGAAAGAGAAATAAGTGCTGTGCCTTGGAGATAATTGATGACTATATTATTACGACAGCAACTTTGAACCTGTGAGCACCCATGATTCGGCAAAACATGTCCTTTAGTCTTTTATTTCCAATGCTAATCAAGGACAAAGAGAAGCAAACCTATTAGCTATCATCAATTTATGCTGTACTTTTGAGAATTTCAGCTATCTTTGTTTCAGTCGAAAAGTACTGGTAAAAACATTTGCACCATTGCAAATTAATTGTTTCAAGTATGATAATATTTATTTTTTTAAAGTTTATTGCAAATATGTATGTAATAAATAACACATGTAAGTTGTTGTCAGAAATTAAAATCGATTAACACAAGCTTAACGTTTAGGAAGTGAGAAGAAAGAGTGGTTCAAGTTGAGCCAAATATTTGACATTCCGAATAGAATCTCATCTATAAAAAAATTCAACGAAACCCTTTATATGAGCAAATACTACGTACGTACCTTATGTATTCATACATGCTTTAAGTAAAAATAACCCTAAGTTCACTTCGAAAACTTAGTTCAAGCCTTCTGAGTGTGATCAAATATTATCAATGAATATGAAGATTGTAGAAGAAATATTTTTCGCAAATACAGGGTGATCATAATTAAAGTATCCCTAGTCAACACTCTGTGGAGAGATATCTAGCAGTCCAAACGCAACCAACTTCGGTATGCTGACAATTCAAGACATGCGGAAGAAATTTCCGCAAAAAAAAAAAAATCCCAAAAGTCACCACTAGGGGATTTCTGCCGCTGCAAGCTGCGATAATATAGACAATTTTCGTCTCTACGAGGGAAACGACACAAAATACGAAGCTGAAACCAACACAAGTGTTGCGTTCAAGACGTTTTATTGTCTCCGGAATTTAATTGCACCAGGGAGAGATAGCGGCCTTAGTGATGCAACCGGTACTGCTTAATGTAGGCGCCATTGTTAAATTGCAAAACCTGAAGTCGATGAGCAGTGTGTTCAACTGCCAAACGTAACTGATCTTCCGTGATGCTTCTCACATGTAATGTCATAATGTCTTTCAAGGCTGCTAGGTTAGGAACGTCGCCACACACCTTACGTTTTAAGTATCCCCACAGATAGAAGTAACAGGGATTAAGTTCCGGAGAACGAGGTGGCCATGGTGTGGGAAAGGAGCGTCAAATCCTTCTGTTCTCGGTGAAATGTTGTCGCAGAAACATCTGTATGCACCGTCCGATATGTGGAGGCACCCAATCGTGCATAAAAATTGTTGATGCAAGACGCTGTCGCTGCTGCAGTTGCGGTAGAACAAAACTGTTCAGCATCCCTCGATACCTCTGGGCATTAACGGAGAAAGTCACAGGGCCCGTGGGTGTAATTTCTTCGAAGAATGGACCAAAGAAAAATGTGGCTCGGAAGCCTGTGACTTTCGGCGAGTGCAGTGGAATCTATTGAAATGTATGAGGATTTTGCAATGCCCAAATGCGGCAGTTATGTGTGTTGACTGTTCCATTGAAGTGAAAATGTGCCTCGTCACTCCAAAAGTTCTCCCATGGCCACGCATCGTCCACTTCCATTCTAGCAATGAAGGTCAATGCAAAGGTCAGTCGGGTGCCCTTGTCACCGTTTATGAACTGTTGGGTGTGGCTGATCTTGTATGGAAAAAAATGCAACGCCTTTCTCAGTACCTTCCACACGGTGGTGTTGGGCACATCCAGCTTCCGTGACACTGCGCGTGCACCACTGGAACCTGGTACATTATCCACGGAGCAATCCACAAGCACCGTGGTGATATCTTCAACCACATCTGGAGCTATAGGTTTGCGCCCTCGCCCTGGTTGAACACATAGACATCCAGTTTCCTCGAAAGGAGCAATCATTCTTTTGAGAGCACATGGAGTCAATGGACCTCGGCGCAAATTTTCAAGACGTCGGAATTCTTGAAGCGCAGAGACAGCATTGTTCGCGTTTTCATAAAACAGCTACATAAGAAGATCGTGTTCCGGCAAGGTGATACCCATGGCGGTTGCTGGAATACGAATGGCATTCATCATGCTTAGGACAGTTTTGTACCCAGGAGTCGCCCGTATCGGGTGTGCATTATGCAAATGATACGCTTTCTTGTCGCTCGTAGCGCCACAAGAACTCATTTCCTACGTAGAGCGGAAAATTGTCTATATTATCGCAGCTTGCAGCGCCAGAAAACCCCTGGTAGTGACTTTCGGAACTTTTTTTTTTTTTCGGAAATCTCTTCCGCATGTCCTGAATTGTCAGCATGCCTAATTTGGTTGCGTTTGTACTGCTAGATATCTCTCCAGAGAGCTTTAAATAGGGATACTTTAATTACAATCACCAGGTATGTGGACCAAATACAGGATTTTTCAGATGGTAAACAGTACAGCCACTGCGTTGGTTACTGTTCAACATGTAACTTTAACATCAGAAAACTTGAAAATCTCGTCGTCCTGGAGCGTGAATTGAACTCTCACCTTCGGATTTCCATTCGAGCATGCCATCCATTACGCAACTCAGGACGATGAAGTCTCAAATATGTGAGTGTTAAGAAACAGAACATTCTCTGATTTCCGCCAGTTGTTACGTGTCTGCACCTCAGGACGCACATGAGATAAAGGCAGATAGTAGTGAGAGCACATGTCCGCGTGGCTCAGTAGGGAAAGCGACTTACTCCGGAGTGAGAGGACACGGACAAACATGTGTTTTCACATTGGCGCCCGACTGTGGAAAATGAATCCGGCCACCCCGGTGGCGCAGTGGTCTAAGCGATGGCATCTGATCATTCGTCCGAACGGGGTCCGAGTTCGAATCCACGAGGCATGGATGTTGTGTTTGTCTTACGGCACTGACCCTAAATTAGGGACGGGCGACTACTTATAGTCCATTGAGTTACTCACGGTGGTCGTTAAACCTCCAATCCAAAAAAAAATTAAAACATGAATCCAATTGGCCGTTGGGTTTTTCGAAAAATGTGTGATGTTTGTTCCACACATTGTTTGGAATTAATGAAAAATTCCTACTTCGTTTTAAAAGGAAAAAAAATTATGAGGGAGATGATGTGAAGTACTACAGAGGTGAAAACGTGTGTCAACACGACACATCTGCAACCAGACATTCTGTCCGCGTAGCTCAGTTGGGAGAGCGACTTACTCCGGGTGAGGGGACCCGGTTTTGATGCCCGATGCGGACAAACTTGTACGTTATATTGATCCCCGAATTTCCAGGATGACCCGTGTTAAGTTTCTAGCAAGGATATGATGTTCTTTCCACACAGCGTAACAGGAAAAATGAGAATCCCTTCTTCAGTGCTACGAAAAAATAAATCAGTGTGGTGTTACGCTCCATACACCAAATTGTCTGGGATTTCTCAAATGCACGTTCTTCATAGGATGACTGCCTACAAAGACACACGGTCCCTGCTGACCTGTGGGCCATGAGGCCGGCTCTCTTTCAGGGGGGCGATGTGATGTGCCTGCCCAGCAGGACGCGCATGAGAAAAAGGCAGATAGCAATGAGAGCTCATGTCCGCGTAGCTCAGTTGGGAGAGCGACTTACTCCGGAGTGAGGGGACATGGTTTCGATGGCGTCGCGGACAAATTTGTGTTTTCATTCAGTCGAAGCAAATTGTACTTCCTCGTCGAGGTTTTTAAAGCACCAATATTTCAAACATGGAGACTGTAGAAGAAATATTCTTCGCAAATACATGGAACAACTACAGGATGTTTAATCCGGTAAGCAGAATACACGTTGAACAAAAAGTTAGGCAATGGCTATCCTGTTTGCCGCCTTAAAGATTCTATTATTTACGAATTACTGAGTCATTGATCGATCAAATAGCAAACACCCTACTCAAAGTGAGTGCAAGGTGTCTTATACCCGGGACGCTATTTTGTCTCCTATCAGATTCATGCTTTCGTTCACCAGTGCAAATACAGGAAGCATGCACAACGTGACGCAATCATTTTTTACGCTTTCAACCATAGGTTGAAGAAGCGTTTATACTCCAGCTTTGTCCGTCTGTCCGCACGATAACTGGCGTAAAAACGGTTCGATTTCGATGAAATTTTAGTATGTGGTAAGGGATTACTTGGAAACGAATCCTATTCAAAACGGACGAAATAGGGTCAAAGGTCAGGACATAGGAGTGGGATGCATTCCATTGCCCTTATGCCTCATAAATTGCGTAAAGATGGTTCGACTTCGATGGAATTTTAGCATATCGTAGGGGACCACCTGGAGACGAAGCTTATTGAAAATGGGTTAAGTAGGGACAAAGGTCAGGGCATAGAAGTGGGATGCATTTCATTGCCCTTATGCCTCATAACTTGCGTAAATATAGTTCGACTTCGATGAAATTTTAGCATGTCGTAGGGGACCACCTGGAGACGAAGCTTATTGAAAGTGGGTGAAGTGGGGTCAAAGTTCAGGACATAGAAGTGGGATGCATTCCATTGCCCTTATGCCTCATAACTTGCGTAAATATGGTTCGACTTCGATGAAATTTTAGCATGTCGTAGGGGACCACCTGGAGACGAAGCTTATTGAAAGTGGGTGAAGTGGGGTCAAAGGTCAGGACATAGAAGTGGGATGCATTCCATTGCCCTTATGTCTCATAACTTGCGTAAATACGGTTCGATTTCAATGAAATTTTAGTATGCGGCAGGGGACCACCTGGGGAAGAACCCTACTGAAGACGTACGAAATGGATGAAAAGTCAGCACATAGAAGCGGGATCCATTCCATCGCCTTTATGCATCATAACTTACGTAAAATGCTTCGATTGAGACAAAACTTTATAATGTTGTTCCGGAAGTATACTTTACCAGTTCTGTTGAATATCATCGAAATGGGGTCAAAGGTCAGGTCATAGGAGCAAGATTTATTCTACAGCCATTATCGTCATAACTCGAGTAATGATTTCTGGTATGTTGGAAAGCGTATCATAATCAATGCATTGCATGATTTTACTAACTTGTTCCTGTTAGTGAGATATTTCTTGAGAGGCAAAATGACATTTAAGAAATTGTGTTTCGCACGCAAAACCTACTAAGTTAACTTTGAAGTCTCCACTGGAAAATGTGGAAATCCTGTTCAGTCGTTATACATTACTGATCTTTGAGTGATTATACAATTAACGACTGATATTGTTAAGGCATGAGCGTGTTTAGGCCAACAAACATCTCAATTTTATAAATTTATGTTATGCTGCACGTAGTTATCAACTCGTGGGTATGAAAGTATATTAATTACCAGAGTTCGCACTAATGCGCTTTATTTAAATATTTATGCTCATTACCCCGGCTCTGGAACGGATTCCCCAGTCATATAAAATCACTTCCCAGTTTTGTATCGTTTAAAAAAGCACTAAAGGAATATTATGTAAATAGTTAAATTTGATTAATTGTAGTTATATCGAATTGCAAATGTGTGTACATAATTTGAAAAATATGTAATTATATACTTGACTTAACATTTTTATTATTTTTGAGGCCAGGGGCTAGTCAGGTGTTTATTAGCCTTTTTCCCTGGTTCCCTGCTATGTTGCTATGGAATTGACTGCTTGCAACATAGCAAATAAATAAATAAAAGTATTCTCCTTTGCTTCTTTCGTTTCTCTTAATGAAAGAAACGGAATGATTGTCTGGTATGGTCATTTTAACTCCATAAAACAATCGAAAGAAAAGAGGAAACATTCTAATCTTGAAAGGGCCAACAAATTATTAATTCCAAATGTACAACTTATTTCAGCAATCTACAAGATATCATTAATGCTTTTTGCATTCAATCAGGCATTTTCAGTAAAAGCCCTCTCATTGGTTCCAAGACATGGATATTTCAGAATTTGTTCGATCGTCCATTTACTTGTCTTATCTTCTGAAAAGGAGTCACACTAATTAGCTGATGCGGATGCCATATATGTATATGCGCGCCCTTTTTTCCCCATCACTTTTCAATTCAACGATAACAGTGACCGCGAAGCCTTCGCTTTGCCACAAAATCGTGCATAATTTACATGGGCTCCAATCATATGCTCCCGTATGCTTCTCGGCGGAATTCATTTTCTCTTCAAAAACTTCCCGCAGCTACACAACAAATTAGCCTGCTGAACTCACCAATTCATATCCAGCTGCTGCTTTGTGGCTTAATAATTGACGAAAAATGCTATGTACAAGGGAGTTACATAGCATTTTTCGCCAATTAATGTATGCACGCGACATCACATTATCGAGATAACCCACAAGAAGTAAGTATGTGGGATCAATTGATTTTGCACCGTGTTTGGTCAACATTTTAAATAAGGTGTGCAAATCGCATGGAATCGACTTTAGGATCAAAACACGAAACATTTTTCAAAGCATTAGGAAAGATCGGGACCCAGTGCATAAGAACAATAGATTTGGTTATACAGCATCCCTCTCAAAGCGACTGACTTTTATGGGGTTGAACAAGAGTACATCAGCTCCACTTCAAGATCTTTGAATACCAGAGTGAAGGAACACATGCACAATGTCCGAGTGGGAGCCAAAACAACCGCTCTCTCCCGATTAGTTGACTCTGGAACACATGTACCAATCTGGATAGAAGCGGTGGTTTTCGTCACCCCAAGTAAGAGCTCTCAATTACATTTACTGAAAGTCTATATATTGAATGGAAGGGGTATCTGTGTAGTAATGACTCTGTTCTATATGTCATACCTAGACCTTGGACATTTTTGTTTACGGATAACAGTGTACATAACTGTCCAATTGAATATATTACTACTTAATCGTAATTGTATCGTAATCGTATGTTTTGTTTGTACACCAGATAGCAGTTCGCAACTGCGCCACATGTGACATTTTAAATTTGTCTGTAAGCAGCCCACATTACCTCTTTTTATGTATCTGATGATGAACCCCGGTTTTATCAAACAGAACTGAAGGTTACACCGTGAGACTTGGTGTATATCGTGCATAGACGGCGTAATTTTATTATAGTTACTTTGCCCGAGTATTGTGTTCTTAATGGATAACAGTGGGTCCAGAATTTATTTTCTGAGCAACAGTCCTGACAGAGATCAATCACTTCCTGATGGTGGCGTGTTTACTAACTTCACCAATATACAATATGCAGTATAAAATATTCATCGATGCTGTCGCACGTACGGTCATTCACAAACATAATTTCGAAATTGCAAGTCAAGATTAAAACACTTTATTTACAATTAAAAATTAATATTTACACGCGAGATCTTTCGGGGCTGAACATAGCACCCATCATCAGGCTCTAAGCCCCACGAAACACAAGAGCAGACATTGTATATTGTCAACACGACCCAAAATACACTCGGTTTTCTCAATCACCGGTGATGCCATCAACAAATCGTTAAAGTCCAAAAATCAAGTCTTAATTTCTTATCAGATATATTCCTCTTTTTCAGGGTTGTGCACAGAGGGGGCAACCATTCTTCTCCAATGTTTTGGAACAAATGTCGGGAGTTCAATGTTACAGCATGTTTCCCCATATGCAATAATGAAGAGGCTTTCCGTAAGGAAGACAGTACGTTTATTAACATTTGAATTAAGTACCCTAATATTTGTCCAATCTGGGGAGTAACCTCCCTGGTTAACAGCATTAGTGAAGGCTGTGGAAACTGTTCCAGAGCGAAGAGCGTATTTATGAACATAATAAGTGTCCTGCAAAATTGCGGGACATAAGTACGTTGAACGAACTTGGGTTGGGAAATGGCTCGTTTTAGAGATCTTGATCCCAAGTATCGGGGGAAAATAAAACATTTCTTCTAAATTTAATCAGCTGATTGCTGTACGTGTCACAAACGCCAAGTATTCTGCCTTCGTTATCGCAGCGCGGGGCAGACGGGTAGTCGTGCGAACTTGGGAGATGGCATCAGCCAGAACCACCGAGCAAGGATCTGATTGGCTATTATCAAGAAAAAATCGACTGCACATGCTTCCACTGCTATTCAACTGTAAACCGTGTTACAGTGAGGACGGAAACAGGGTTCTGTTATGAGTAGCGTTCAAGGTAGACCATCCCAACGAGGGCGTGTTTTTCGTGAAGTACGTGAGCGATGGAATTTTGAAAGCAAACATAGTGATGGCAGTGATACACGCGGCAACCGAT
This sequence comes from Macrothele yani, assembly GCA_039090855.1. Lineage (NCBI taxonomy): Eukaryota > Metazoa > Arthropoda > Arachnida > Araneae > Macrothelidae > Macrothele > Macrothele yani. Next base: position 166,751,119 of record CM077011.1, read on the forward strand.
CTTTGCGAAAAGATTTATTGGATGAAAATGTCATACCGCAGCACAGCTTGGGTGCGATGAATATTGAGTGTGCGTACTGCCACGGTTTGCATTTCGCTAATGAGGAAACTAATGGTGATTTTAGTTCCTGTTGTCATAGCGGCTATATTTCCCTTCCAGAACTGCAGATAAATACAAGGCTGAAGGACTTACTTCTGAACAGTCCTAAATTTGTCCAACACGTCCTGAAATACAGTACTGTAATGTCATTCGCTCCCCTCTGGGCCACAAAAAAAAAGGAGTTTCGAGAGAGTGGTCCGTACTGCTTTAAAATTCAGGGACAGACTCACCGGTCTATCTCGGATTTATTGCTATTATCAAGGAAATAGCAATAAATCCGAGATGTATTGGTGAGTTTCACCACTTACTGGTGAAAATTGTACTTTATACATTCATCGGCTACTACTGATATACGTATTAGTCATAATGAAAGTAAAGAATTAAAGCGATCGATATTGACAGAGCTGGCAGGTATTCTAGATAAGTCTTTACGCCCAAGCATACAAGCCTGCAGCTGAGGCGATTGAACATGAAGTAGCATAACACAACCTGAATCTGCCTTTAGTTGATAATATATTTACACATTTCCTATATTCCCTCAACAGAATACATAACGCGTGAAGAAATGACGCAATTTTATTACCACTTTACTTTCTTGGAAACTGTGAAAAATACTTCTCACTAGATTGGAGCTTTCGCCCTACCAAGCTACTAAAGTATGTATATTTGCACCTCCAAGTTCCTCATTTAAGGTGGTTCCACCTAAAATCTCTGCCTTATGTTTCCAATGGTAAAACTTCTGTACATATGTTTTTCGCAATTAATGTATTTCCAAGGACGAAAATTTGCACATCGATAAAACGAACTCTAAGTTATAGCATGGAATACTTAATATTTGCTAAAACATAACCATAATTATATTAAAAATCAATCATTTTCTTTGAGTTTTGTTCAGACCTGTTAATAGATGGCGCTACCTGTACATTGACGACGTCAGTAGACAAACATATGTTGGATTGCTTAATTATGGTTATGTTTTAGCAAGCATCAAGTATCCCATGCTATAACTTAAAGTTAGTTTTATCGATGTGCAAATTTTCATCCTTGGGAATACAATAATTGCGAAGAAAATGTGTACAAAATTTTTACTATACGAAACATAAGGCAGAAATTTTAAGTGGGACCACCTTAGAGAACGGATCAGTGAAAATTCCTTTCGCGCAGGATATCAGTCACTGCAACAAATATTTGCGCTTATTTTTTAGTTCGAGTAATGCACAGTTTTCTTGTTCGTTCCATTTCCCTCATTATCTCCGCTTCTAAAACGTTTCTTTGTGTGGGACAGGATGCGATTAGAAAAACATTTCGCATACGTTTATTTTTTCTCGGCAATTAATAGCTCTATCGCTAAAGGAGTAAAAATATAATTCTAGTCACTCATATTTCCGTTACTGAAACGCCGATTGAAAAAATTTATTTTCGCATCTCCCACCTAATGCTGCAAATAATGTTTTGGAATATTGTTATGCTTACAGGAGTTCATAATTCTGTAGGTATATGGAGAAAATGTGCTTTTCTGACGTAGGACTAGGTCTAACTCCGCAGATAGTATGGGGCGACTTACGGCCCACCGCCTGTGACAAAAATAGTTCCCAATTGAAATCATTTTAGTGTTGAAAATACGCACCCCACACGAATCGTTTTAATATATTCGTAAACAGCATGGAGCTCAATTCGCGTACTGCGCTATAGATCGTGCGCGCGACGCTACCTTCGCTCCCTGTGCGTGCAGGAAATTATACAGTATTTCTGAGTGCACCGCTGTGTTTGACTCAGTCTATCTCCGCAACCGTGAGCGCAACACGAGTGTGCGTGGCATCGTTTTAAAGCTCTCGACAAGATCTATTCAAATATGTGTAGAACATTTCGCAGTGGTTTGAACTGAACATTTTAAAAATTGTTTTCTTGTGAACAGGTGACTACTTTTGACAATATCGCGGTTTTCTGGACAACCGTGAGTGCAAAACGACTGTGCTTGGTAACTTTTTAAAGCTTTCGATGAGATCTATTCAAATGTATAAAGAACATATCGCAGTGGTTTAAACTGATTTTTTTTTAATTGTCTTCTTTGTGAACGGGTTAACATTTTTGACAATGACGCGAAATTCGCGGAATGAACGCAAGCAAAAGTGGGGAAAATCAAAACAAGAGACAAGAGCAAGTGATGAGGAATGTAAGAAGCTCAAGAAGACACAGTACCACGTTGGATAATTCGTGCATCGATCTGCTTTCTGTTCGCAATGTATCCAGCGTTATTTGAGAAACACAACGCTGGATACATTGTAAATTTATAGCCAACATAGGTCTATATCTACTTTTTCATAAGATAGACCTGTGTTGGCTATAACATGTTGAATAAACACTTTGAAACCATACTCGACTAGCTAATTTCAACTCTCCGATCTGCAAAGCCTACGTTCCAAACTGACTGCTCAATAAGAACTGAGTCTACCTGTATTTTATTTCGGCCATATCTTCTCTTCTGAAAGACCGACTGAAAACTTCCTTTTACATCGAACTGCTTTGCCCCTGGTTGTGCAATAGTGTAAGCTCTGGCCTCTGATTCGTTCGAGATGAGTCCATGCCCCAAATTCCGGATGAGGAATGGATTGCGTGTTTGTCTTACGAAACTGTTCCCTACCGCTCCCTGAAACTTGTGGCGACAAATCAGGGAAGGTGGTCTCGATTAGGGCCAAAACCTGTCACCTTAAATCAGGGACGGAGCCAACTGAGTTGCGGACAGTGGTTGTTAAACCCCAAACAAAAACCAAATGGCTTCCTTCATGGCAAAATATATTCGATTATCTTCTAACTCCAAAAATACATAATGATCATATGTAGAGGATTTTAGGAAGGGAGTGTCTGACCCCAGGTCTTAAACAACCCTTAGAAATAGGAAGCTAGGAGATTTGGGCTAGAGAGCCCGATAAGAAAGTGGCACGGAAGCGGAGGAGGACGCCCTTATTTATTACCGGAGGGCCAGTGCCCGGGGTCCGACGGCTTAACGTGCCCATCCGACGCACGGCAGATATTTAGTGGATCGACCGTTCGTATCTGCTGGGATCGAACCTGAGGTCCTTTCCGTGGCAGTCACGAACGTTGCCCACTAGGCCACCCGCGGCCCAAAAATACATAATGTTTCGCCAGTGGGTGCATATATATATTTATGTTTTCGACTGAATCAACGTTTTTGGAAGACGTATTGAAAACATCAGAGCTATCGTGTTCCCCGAGTGGTCAGAGGCGCTTGTATCTTGCTACTCTTCTCTTGAGGCATGAGTGATACGTCTATCACATGGCCCTAGCTTTTTCTCTTACCTGAAAACAGTGAAGCAGGATTTGGGAAATGTGACAACTTGCAGCCCTTAGAGTTACTCATGGAGACCGTTATCCCCCATTTTCACGAAAAAACCAATACATTTCCTTTGTATTGTCCACCGTTCACTACAGGAAAATTTTGTGCGTATTTCCTTCTTTTTCCGTTATACACACATGCACCGCTAGATTCCACTCTTTGATGTCCGATGTTTTCTCCTTATGATACAAAATTGTTTTTTCATGCAATTTTAAGCTCTTCTTGTGCAGAATTTTTGCGCCAATTAAATATGATGGCACGTTGGTCGCATTTTAAACACTGACTTACGGCTTTATGAACAAATATTAAAACCTGAAATAACATTAATATTGTAGATTAGACAATTTTGTCCAAAGTGTTCGTTATGTTCAATAATTCGGTGTTGTCCAGTTTTTTTATTTGTGACATCAATACGATGAACATCTCATGTTTGTTTCCTAATGAAATGAATTTGCGTTTAGCATTTTTGTAAAGACAAAACTGTAAAAGAATGGGCTTTCTTCTTTTTCGTTGGTTAGGTATTTCTTTGAGCTTGTAGGAAAAGGCAGTTGGGATGGACGGAAAAGTCAGGTTTCATTGGGTAGGAAATGGAATCCGAGCGCAAATGCTGAAAGCCTTGAACCCAGCTTTACTCAGCTGACCCTCTCAAGTTCCTGCGGCAATAATTGAATCACGTTCTGAAGATGTCGGAGAAGATCAAGCAAAGGTCTGGTTATGTCTGCAGCAAGCGGGATCATAGGTTTAGGAAGAAGAGATAAAATAACCTGCCCACCGATGGCCTCTTGTTCATGTTTTTCTTTCAAAGGCTGTAAATCTTCAGGAGACTTAAAAACTTTCCAGTGTCTGCGTCTGCTAGTGCTACAGAACTTAAAGGAAGATACAAGACAGATCTTTTTTTTTTTTGGCCGTTGGTTTATTAAGTTGAACAGCTGTATTTTTCAATACACAAAGACATATCCACATTATGATCAGCACGCCACACCATAGTAGTAATTTTCGAAATATAACAATCTGAGTCACGCATTGATGTCACCGTTTCAAGTTCAAAGTTAAATGTAGATACTCAGCGGCATCGTACTCAGAGGTTGCACATCCACAACGCCCATAAATTCTGAACAGCGCTAAATCCAGTTGCCACTGCTGAAATTAAAAAATAAAATGAAAACTATACTACTTGACAATGTAACAGAATTTTATAGCCCGCATGAAACTCGGAATCGTGTAAATAACCCGCAAGAGCACCAACGGAATCTGACTTCTTTGAACTATGAATGCAATGAGTTTGATTATACAGTAATTGCACAGGGCTATCAAAATTGTGTTTCTGAAACCAATAAGTCGCCCGTGTATCCAAATGGTCTGAAGCTCTGGCTTCTGATTATACTTCCACGTTGGGCTCTGGTTTGAGTCCCGGTGAAAGCATGACTCGTGTGTCTGTCCAATGGTTTTGGCTATGCCCTTTCCTGGAACCAGTGGTCTTAATGTACTGACGGGTAACTGGCATAGCTCTATACGTTTCTCATGGTGGTCGCTAAACCATGAACCAGAAAAGTATTAAAGGCAAGCAATAATTAATAAATCTGTTCATTATATACTTCTCTCATTTTATGACGTTTCAAACCGGAATTGAGCCAACTGATTTGAAGTGTAGTTAAATAATAAATTGTTTCCTCATCGAAATTGAATTCCTTGAACAAATTAGTAATAACTCGGTTCATGTTAGACGTGACAATGAAATATGTTTGCATTTCAGTATCTAAAAACTACTCTAAATTTCTATGTCTCCGAATTTAATGGCTTACCTAAGTAAAGTTGAATGTATGCATCGTATGTAAGTTCGTTTGATTAAAGAATTGTGAGGTTTATTAAAAATTATAAATGGAGTTTTCAAAGTATTGGTAAGACATGAATTTACGAAATAAAAGCTTTGTACTTTATAAATTATAACTACACTACATCCACTTGAATTAACGTACGCCGGTCAAGCGATGTTAGCCTATATTTAGACCTGTTAATACACTGAACGTTTTCAACCAATATTTGATAATCAAGGACTTATGTAAACTCGCTGTAGGTAAGGTATTACTTCCTTTATGGACATTACCTTAACTAAATTAGATGAACTTTCTAGATTATTTTAAAGCAGCAATTTTCTGCACCCTGGTATATGAGTTTGGCGCTGAATGGAACACTAAATGAAATATTCGACCTTTCGCCAACTGAAGAAAGACCTCCGAAGGCGTTCTACCGTGGCTCCAAATTTAAGTTGTCCCAGTACTCGTGTTGTCCGTTTCTTTAATATTCTACCATTTTCCTCGCATGTACCGATTTAAAATTCTGATGCTTTGCTAAATCATCAAATATATTTATAGCACGTCTTTTGTAAAAAAGATCGTGCTTATGTTACCGGTTCGTCCGTCCGTCTGTACCCACGATATCTCTGCAACTATTAGTCCGATTTGAAAAATTCTTTTTGCTTTAGGAAGCTTGAAATATGTGAATGATGATCCTTCATTTCGTTGTTTTTTTACGATGTACAATTTTGCCGATAGAGGGCGTAAATGCAGATGATGTCAAATTCAAAAATACGTTTTATTCCACATATTTGCTTCTAAACATCCGATTGAAAAGCTTATTTTATCTTTCGATTCCATTTATGTCGAAGAGTATTCTAGATATAGTTACTTTTTCAAATTACTTATAGATTTTCCGCTAGGGGGCGTAAAAGTAAATGATATTTTTTCCGATAACTCTTCTTCTAAAACTCCGATTTGAAAATTTTTTTCTTCAGCGGATACACTTCGTGATGGAAAATGTTTTACATATAATTTCTAATTTTGGTAAAGAATACTTTGGCCACCAGGGGGCGTAAGTGTTAATTTCTGCTTCTGATGTACTGGCCATAAAATCTGAGTTTCTAAATTATCGATTGAAAAAATTGTTTCGCGTACTGATGCCACTCACATCGATAAACCTTTTCGGAATATTTTCTTCTTAAAATATTCTACAGTTACTCCGCCAGAGGGCGTAGATGTATATCTTATTTTTGTCAATATCTCTACTTCTAGGAGTCCGATTTGAAAAATTCCTTCTTTGTTGGGTAGTGTTTCCAGTGTGACATGTATTTCATAGAATTTCAAAATTGTCAATTAATTCATAGACTTTCCGCTAGGAAGCGTTAAGGTAAATTGCTTCCCCCTATATCTCTGCTTCTAAAACTCCGACTTGAAAAAGTATTTCTGCATCGGTTACAGCTCCTGATGGAAAATCCTTTTAACATAATTTCTAATTTTTGTAAAAAAATGGCTTGGCCACCAGGTGGCGTAAGTCTTAATTTCCGCTTCTTATGTATTTGCAGCAAAATATGAGCTTCTAAATTCTCGACTGAAGAAAAAGTCGTTTGTTGACCGATACTACTCATGTCGAAACACCTTTTAGGAACATTTTCTTCTTGAAATAATGCATGGTGTCTACGCCAGGTGACGTAGATGTATGTCTTACTTTTGTCAATATCTCTACTTCTAGGAGTCCGATTTGAAAAAAGTCCTTCTTTGTTGCATAGTGTTTCCGATGCGAAATGTTTTCCCTATAAATTCAAAATTTTTAAGTAAATCATAGACTTTTCGCTAGGGGGCACATAGGTAAATTGCGTTTTCTGCGTTATTTCTGCTTCTAAAACTCCGATTTGAAAAATTCTTCCTGTATCGCATACAAGACCTAATGGAAAATATTTTTCACATAATTTCTAATGTTTGGTGAAGAATGGTTTGGCCACCAGAGGGCATAAGTGTTAATTTACGCTTCTGGTGTATTTGTAGCAAAATCTGGGCTCCTGAAAACGCGACTAAATTTAATTTTTTTGGACCGATACCGCTGATATGGAAAAACCTTTTCAGAATACTTTCTTCCTAAAATAATGCATGGTTTTCCCATCAGGGGACGTAAAGTCACATCTTATTTTTGTCGATATCTCTGTTTCTAAGAGTCCGATTTGAAAAATTCTTTCTGTGTTGGAGAGCGTTACCGGTGCGAAATGCTTCTCATTTAAATTAATGATTTTCTTAACGCACAAGTCTAGAACCAGAGGGCGTAAGTTCACGATTCCCTTTACAGCAATATCTGATGGATTAAAAACCCGATTGAAAAACTTCTTTCTTCCGTCAGATACTATTGTTTTCCATACAGGTACTCTTTAAGCTGGTGGGGGTGGCATTCTCGTCTGGGGACTGTTTACGTGGACTGAAATGGGACCCCTGGTACGTGTGACATCGTCCCTCACAGGTCAACGTTACCGGGATATCCTGAACGACCATTTGCTCCCTTTCGTACGTCTTCAACATCCCACTGGGGACCTCATCCTACAACAAGACAATGCAGCTCCCGAATTGTATCCGAATGGTTGGATGAACACTCCACCGACGTGACCTCGCTTCCTTGGCCAGCTCTGTCACCTGACCTCAATGCCATCGTGCACATCTGGGATGCCATCGAGAGCGACGTTCTAGGCTCTGACCCTCCCTCCATCAAATCTTCGTGAACTGTGGGAGCTTGTTCAGGGGTCGTGGATCCGTATGGCTTCCCAATGCTTCCGGTGTCTTGTCGAGTCCATTCTGAGACGAATCGCCGCCATCATCAGGCCGAAAGGTGGTGCTACACGTTACTAGACAGGTATCTCTAATTCAATTGCTCTTCAGTGTACGTTTCATATAGTAAAGCTGGTGACACGGCAAAACTGCAATACATAACAAGTCTAGTAAACTTTCATCATATAATTTTTTTGTTTTTCGTCGATCAAGTTGTTCTGAATTAGTGTGCACATGCGAAGAAAGGGTAGGATACTGACATCTGAAGGCACGTTCGTGAACAAGCCATTGATTTTGATAAATTTTAGCACGTGTTTTGAAAGAGGAAGTACATACTTATGTTATCACTGGGTCCATCTATCCGTCCCTCCGTCAATACGTTCGTCCGTGTGTGGACGTCTTATCTCTCTGCACGTATAGCCCGATTTCAAAATTATTTTTGAATTAAAAAAACCGAACTGTGAAAACAGTGATCTTTATGAATGAAATACGGGATTACAACAAACAATACCAATCTTTATTTTTTTTTTTGGTGTAATTTTTATTGTTTGGTGTAATCCCGTATCCCATTCATGATTTATCTGCTCCTCCGGGCAATCACGTAATAGGATTCTTAACATCCAGATTCGCTAAAAGTGAATGCCGGTTGCTTCGACTAGAGAATTCTGTGACGGTTATATTCAAATTAATCGGAAACTTGAACCTTGGTCGTTCTGGGTGGTGTAGTGGTTAGCATACCCGGGAGCTATCTGGGAGACGCGGTTTCGATTTACGCTCCAGGTCGACGAAACATTCAAGTTTTCGGATGTTAACTGACTTATCGTCTTTGTCATATTTACACCGAAAAACGGACTGTCATTTTCAAAATTTGTAAGGTCATCTTTACCTTTTGATCTTTTTCCACCGCAACTTTAGCGTTACGAGGTGCAAATGCAAATGCTACCAAATTAAAAAAATATTTTGTATCACATGATTGCTCCTAAAGATTACAGAGAAACAATTATTTTTTCTTTTCACCACGAAATCCATTTTGCCTACAACATCTTCTACAAAAACAGCACATAATGTTTTCGCTAGGGGGCGTAAATATATAATGCTTTTTCCCGATAACTTAGCTTGTAAAAGTTAGATTTCGAAAATTATTTTTGCAATGGATAGCTCTCATGATGACGAATATGTCGCACGTAACTTCCATTTTTCGCAATACACAGTTTCTCCACTGTAGGGTGTAAATGCACATTTCTTAAAATGCACTGCCTCACAGAGAAAATGCCTTTCCATGAAGGAATGCTCGAAAACAGACCAAACTGCACACACACAGATTTCCAAGTAGGTCCTGAACAAATGATTTAATTGCCACATACAAAATAGGCTCAAGTGACGGAATATACAGGATGATCAATAAAAAGTGTGGCCCCATTTTGGGCGATACAGCGTTGAATTCGACGTGGCATCGAGGCAATGAGAGTCCGAATAGAGTCCTGGGGTATGGTGGACCATATGGTGTTGATCCAAGTCCATAGTTCATGCTCATTTTGCGGGGCTGGGAGGGTACTCAACCCACGTCCAATTGTGTCCCACAGATGCTTGATGGGCGAGTAGTCGGGGAATCGTGCTGGCCACAGAATCATCCGCGCACCGTGTAAAGCATTCAGGCTGATCCGAAAGGTATGCGAGCGGGCGTTATCCTGTTAAAAAACGGCGTTTGGGATGCCCTGCAGGTAATAAAATACCAAGGGCCGTAGCAACACGTCCATATAGTGGTGTGCCGTCAATATGCCCGTAATGCGTACCAGCAGTGAGCGGCTGTTGGCGCTGATAACACCCCACATCATGATCACACGTTGCCGGGCTGTGTGGCGCTTCACAATGGCGGAGGAATCCGCCCGTTGGCTACGTCACCTCCAGACTCTCACGCGGCGATTATCCGTGGTGAGACATAACCGCGAGTTGTCTCTGAATACCACATACCATTGGGCACCCCACGCCAAGCGGTGACGATTATAGTTCGCTGTTGAGGGTAGCCTTCGCAACGGACGGCTGGACAGCAAACCAGACTCAGCCAATCGGCATGACGCTGTCCGTGTCTATATCGGAGCATCAAAGCCTCCCTTTACACTCCGCAAAATGTCGCCCGTTGTGGGCTTTTGGTTCACTGCGGCATGACGTCGGATGCGACGATCATTGCACTCGGACGTCCGTCTCCGTGCTCCTTTCCCCCTACGACGCTGCACAGATCCTTCCTGGGACCACTGTCTCCAAATGCGACACACGGTTGCGACATCACGTTGCGTTTTTTTCCGCAATACGAAGCAAGGACCATCCGGCGGCGGTACGAAGGCATACAATGACACCTCTCGTGAATTCATCCGTTTTACGAAATCGCGTACGACCGAGCTTTAACTGCATTGACACCTGTTGTTCATTCTCCAGACACGGTTACAGTAGAAGCACTCACTTCTCGCAGCCGTGACAACGTCTCGACTGATGACCTCACGGGCTGGTTGTCCGCTTATATCCCGCGCGTGGTTCGTGCGATTAGCCTGCAAATGCAATCATTTGCATAACTTGTACGTGTGCACCCACCTTACAATTTGCATGACGCTGCGTTTACGTCTTCAATGTGTAGCATTTTCTCTGTCAGGCAGTGTAGTGTAACTGTACTAGTAATCCGAGTTTCTGACGTAGAATACAAATCAAAGTTTCCAGTTTTCCGCACATCGACCAGATGGCTTTTTCAGGGAAGGTAGACAGCAAACTGGTTAGTTGAACGCTTCAACAATTTGAACGCAGTGACTTGACAACAAACGAACAGATGCAAAGTAATTATTCATTCAAATGCCCATGCGTCGTGTTAGTTCAGCACGCGGAATCACGGGAGGAAAACAAAGGCATTCACTGCTTGAAGAATTGGTTCCAAACTCGTGGCAACTCCAGAGAGACGCTGTCATTGCACGATTCGCTGTTGTTGATGATCTCAAAGGTTCCGCGAACGGCGGTAGATTTTGGAGTGGGGGTAGGAAGCTAATTTCTTTACGTCATCACACATAGGAGTAGTGGGTTTGAACTGGACTTCTCTGCATAGGTTCGTTGTTACTTTAATGTTCTATATGTCCCTTTTATGCTCATTGATTCTAATTTTATATGAACGTTTTGTCATTCCAATGTAGCATCGCTTGGAACCGTCCAGATATCATAGAGGGATGGCATAAACAGCTGATTCGTTGGAAAGAGGTGGCTTGTCAGTATTTTCCTTAAGCATAACATATGAAGATGACAGGGACATTTTGCCGACACTAAGGTTCGTCTTCTTGAATGCGTTCTTTAGTTAATAGGAAACATCTGGTTTGTAGGGAGTTAATCTGACGTAGCGTAGCTGCGGCATAGAGAGATTAACATGGTTGGTTCTGGGTTTTTTCGATATAGCTATGTACCAAGTTCGGGGTGTATCCTGCCTCAAGGACCAGTTCGATAACGTTTTTTAGTTCGCATTGTCTGGAAGGAACATCAGAGGAGACGGCAAAGCCTCTTCCGCTTCGAGAACGGAAGAAAGCTCTCTTGTAATCAGCGTGGTAAAATGAGATGCGGCGCATCAATTTGGGGACGGATGTGGTTTTATAATAGACTTGTGTACGAAGTTGGTTTTCAGACACTTTTCTCGTGAAACTGGTAGTAGGGTGAATATCATTAATTTTTCCTAGGAAAAGCGGGAGAGTCTACTTTTCGTGAGGCCATATGAAAAATACATCGTGCGCATATCGTAGCCAGGTGGTAGACCTTAAAGTGATGTTGGTTAATATACATTGCTCAATTGGGCGAAGGATTGCTTTCCTAAGGACGAGGATCCCATCGGAACGCCATTTATTTGTTCACAAATTTGTCCTAGGAATTCGAAGTAGCAGGAATTATAGATAAAGTCCATCAACTTAAAGATGTTGAGGCAAGACTCCTGTGAATAAAATGCTGAATTATATATCACCTCTTTTAACGTTCCGATGGCTTCTGGCACGGGACCCAAAAAGTCAAGAATAACCGCGTTGAGATGCCATCAGTGTATATATTTGCAAGAATACTTCCGATTGTAAAATACGATGCAAACAGTCCTTTTCATATCAGGATATCCTTCTCTGCGAAGAACGCTTTGGGCACATTTTCTTCTTTCAGTAACGTACAGTTTTACTGCTATGAGACGTTAACGCTTATGTTACGTTTCTCTCTGTCTCTGCTTGTAATTTTGGATTCGAAAAATTCATTTCATTTCTCATTTCGGATTTTGTACGGTATGAAGAAACTGAAAAAGACTTTGACGGAAATGTATAGCTTTTCGTAACGCCCCCTTATGTCCAATAGTGGGAGCATATTGCTATTTTTACTTGCAAATGTATTATCGATTTTAAGACTTCGAAATGGAAAATTGTTTTTGAACTGGTTCATTTCATCATGAAGAACATTGCGAGAATTGTTCATTTTAAATAATGCGCAATTTCTCTGCTGGATGATGTAAATTAGTTTTCTTTTTTGCTGATTTTTTCCTGTGAAAATCAGCTGTGAAAAATTATTTTTCTTCGGGGAAGAATTCAAGAGGTGTGTGTCATGCAGCGGACACGGGGTTCAGGCATTTCGCCTGTCAGGCTCAATCTTTGAGGTTCGTTTTTAGGATGAATGCCCGTATTGGAAGTGCCTCATTATGACTTTGGGAAAATTTATTTACCAAGGAGCATGTCAATATACGCTATACACAGTCTGTGACCACATCCTACTTTTGACGGCAACAGCGCGTAGCCAATGAAAGAAGGCACGTGTCGTGAGCTGGCTTGGAGGTTATATAAGGTGTGCGGTAGGCAATCTGAAAACATATCACTCGTTACTGTCATAGATAAAAAGAGAGATTTTCAGATTTGCAAAAAGGGGTGTTTACTGGCTTTCGGGCCAAGAGTGGCAGTATTTATGAAGCAGAGCAGTATGTGAACTGTTCGCGTGCTGCTGTGTTTAAAGTGTATTGTGATTAGAGAAATGGCACCATTGCGAATAAGTGACGTGGAAACTGCGGAACACCACGTGCCATTGATGTGAGAAGGGAACGTCGGCTTCGAGGGTGCGTGAGGGCCGATCGACTCGCTGCAGTGGACCAACTAACTGGCAGAATGAACCAGGTGGCTACCGGAAGTGTGTTTAAAACGACAGTTCAGTAAACCGTGCTGCGTATGGGGCTCTGATGCAGACGGATGCTAACTGCACCTATGCTAACGAAGGTGAAACGGCAGAAATGGCTTACATTTGCATGGCAGTATCGGAATTAGAGCTCCGCTGATTGGCAAAGGATTACCTTCTCCGATGAGTTACGTTTTCTGCTACATCGAACAGATGGACGTTGGCATGTAAGGCAAGAAACATTGGAGAACAAACACTCTTAAACCATTGCTGGAAGAACACAAGCTGGTGGGGGAAGCGTTATGGTCTGGGGAATGTTTTCGTGGCATTCTATGTATCCACTCATACCTGTGGAAGCTACTATGGACTGAATTCTTTATGAATCCATCCTTGCAAACTACGTACACCTATACATGCTGATTGTGTTCACTGGGGCAGATGGGATCTTCCAGAACGACAATGTGACGTGCCACACAGCTAAAAAGTCCGACAGTGGTTGGAAGTGCACGATCGAAGTATTTCTTTCAAGTACTTACTAGGCCCCCTAATTCCCCAGACTTAAACCCAATTGAGCATCTGTGGGTCCACCTCGATCGTGTTGTTCGCTCTATAGATCCTCCACCACGCACCCTCCAGTTGCTCTCTAATGCACTGCAGCCAGCATGGTTACACATACCTGTGAACATCTTCCAGAAACTTATTGAGTCACTCCCAGCCCGTCTAGCTGCTGTTCGCGCTGTACACAACGGTTACGGTGGATGTTAACTGGTGTTCATAATAATTTGACTCGACAGTGTATTTGCATTCCGAAGTTTACGAGTTACCACCTGTTGAACATTAAAAAAGTATTTATCTATGCGCGACATCTCCGCTTCTCTTCCCTCTCCCTTTTTTTCCAACCCCTCCTTCGTCGGGGGCTCGGTTCTTTGACATCTCACTAACGAGTTTCATTTAGGCTCCGCCTCCATGCATCTGGAAGGCTAACCGAACATCACCATGTAAGTGAAAACAACTCTCTTCGAAAAGTACGAAAAAAACATGGCGTCTTTCGAGACTAGTCTTACAAAATGGCGAGCAGTCTTTTAAAAGAATAAAACCGTCCTTTTCGCATACAAGGCGTGTTAGTTAACATAAACAAAACAAAACATATTCATGACTTTAATGCAAATTTGAACAATAGACAAACCGAAAGAAACAGGCGAATGCTATTCTAATATAAATTGAGGCATCCCATCTACCACGAACCTCACAGTGTGCTTATTACCCCCGAGATTTTGGTGTGATCTTTCTTGTTCAAATACATTTGATCTTTGAAATCCATGACGTGGAATACTTTGCATGGACATCCTCCTTCCAAGCGACTGTACCAAGTTTAGGACACTAAAATAGATGGCAAACCTTAGCAGCGTATGTGACGTTCCTTGTTGTCTGAGGATACAGGACTTTCCTTCCCGGTCCCTTTTTTTCGTCTCCAGTCGAGTTGTTCTGAATAAGTATTTCTGCGAGTGCAAGGTACACATGAACAAACGATAGAGGTTTTTGTCTTAAAAAAGGTGAATGATTCTCATAAGGAATTCTTTGCTTTGAAATTCTACTTGTTCAAGGATCAAAATTCACTTGGTACATTTTCTGTGAACGTAACGTTGTCATCCGCTTCAGTTTCCAGTCTGCAAAACATCTATTCTCTAGTTCTGTGTAAGACTTTCTCCCAGGAGAGATGGTGTGAAGACGTGTTGTTCCATCGGCCATGACGGAGAAGCCATAGGGGTGCATGGATGTCACAGTGAGTTTCTACGATGTTTTCTTCTGCATTCTGTATAGCGGTAAATCAGACATTTCTGCTTCAACTCTAATAAAAATATTTGTAAACGGATCAGTAGTGTTCCTTGTTCTGTTAGCATCGCCGCTTTCACGCATTTTATTTATTTATTTTGTTTGAAGAAGAAACCAAGCAGGGTATCTGTCGGCGTCTGTATATTGAGATCAAAAGGCAGAAAAAGAAAGATCCAAAGATTCAGTATATACACATATACGAACAGTAGTATGTAATGCATGCATGCATTGATGAGCATGTATATCATAGCAACAAATACCAAAGTAAACACTTTACTATACATATTGGTTTTTAATAGAATAAGAAAATATGCTCAGGCTTAAGAAAACATCAGTTAACTTGTAATGTTCGTTTAAGAATAGGTGGCTGAACACTTCACAAATCAGTTCTTAATAACTTCACTTTTAAGCGAATCAGAAGTCGTGAAAAAAAAATCCAATTACTTGTCAGAAAACTTTTAACTAGGAACAAAGATACTAACTCTAAATATTTAAAAAACCCAGACGTCAAGAAATCACAACTACAAGTACTTTAACTACCGTAATTACTATTATACCATCATACTACCATCATCTCCACGCTCTGCTGCTGATCAAACAGTATATAATGTTCAGTTCTCATCGAACACATCACACGTCATACGTTCCGACCTCAAGGTGTTGCCATCCATACTCTTGCGAGAGAGAAGATATAATGTTAAGTTTGAGAAACGCGAAGGAGAACGAATTCAAATTTACATAGAGAAAGAAACCAAAGAGGAAAGTTAAATTAGAGTATACTTCACAAACTCAGATTCAAAAACAAAAAAAGCCAGAGTACCAAATAATTTTTGTTTTTCCTTGAGAGAGTGAGAGAGAGGGAGAAAGGAAGTGTGAAGATATCACGTTAAGTTTGAAAAATGCTGAGGAGAACAAACTCAAATTTACATACAGAAAGAAACTAAAAAGAAAAGTTAAATTAGAGTATACGTCACATACTCAGATTCAAAAACAAAAGGGCCAGAGTACCAAATAGTTTTTGTTTTTTCTTGAGAGAGAGAGAGAGAGAGAGAGAGATTTCAAGTTACGTTTGAAAAATGCCGGAGAACGAACTCAAATTTACATAGAGAAAGAAACTAAAAAGGAAAGTTTGATTAGAGTATACGTCACAAACTCAGATTCAAAAACAAAAAGGACCAGAGTACCAAATAGTTTTTTTTTTGAGAAAAAGGGAGAAAGAGAGAGAGAGAGAGAGAGAGGGAGAGGGAGAGAGAAAGAGAGAGGGGAGAGAGAGAGAGGGTGGGAGAGTGGAAGAGAGAAAGAGAGAGAGAGAGAGAGAAAGAGAGGGATAGAGAGAGAGGGAGAGAGAGATAGAGAGCACATATATTGCAATTTATGTGCCACCAATAATTTTTTTTAAATCCTTGTCAAATAAGTATATTTATTATGCTTCTTCATTAATACATGCCTTATCGAAACATTACCCACCCAGAAGGGATGTGATGCGTGCGATACAACGCAATATGTTGCAAAAGTTAATAGCATAAGTAACAAAATGTTTCTCTTGCAGCCTGTTTAGGGATGCGGATACATGGAACTTAGGGCAGCATCACTGCAAATATGTATCACCATTCGCAGCAACACCAAGACTAATACGGTTAGAAAGTGAGTGAAAAATGTTCTAGATAATGTCCTTGTCTGACGACTACAAGCTGCTGCACAATTGGAATTTCCACGCACAACGATGATGCGAATTCCGCATAAAGGTTCCGGTTATTCAAAGTCCCGAGTGCAGAACCATAAATCTCGCCGTTACGATTTTGCCTGTAACTTTTCCTTGAACGTACTTCCGTGCTTTTCAGTGATGAGTCAACGTGTGCCGTAGCAGGAGCAATTAATAGACATAACGTGCACATATGAGGTTTGAAAATCACACATGTCTCTTAAACTCGTATTCGTGATACTCCTGAAGTTAATGATTAGTGTGTGCTTATGCACAATCGTCCCTTTTAATTGGTGGAAAAGTCTTTCATCGCAAGTGTCTACTTAGATATGACGAAAACTTTGTAGCACAAGACGAAGACCTTCAAACAGGCATCAACTTTCAACGTCGAATTTTCTCCCAAATAGGGAGCAAGTGTTCGCAACTACTTTGATAATGTATTCCTAGGACGCTGGATTACTCGAGATAGCCCTATTCCGTTGCCAACCCGTACACCTGATATATCCCCATAAGATTTCTTTTTATGGGGATTTGCCAAAGATATTAGTACTCAAAACGAAGGTGTGTGCTTTAAAGAGCTTTCAATGAACGGATTGTGAATGCTGTTGTTGCTGTTGATATGGATTTATTACAACGGATATGGCGAGAAATTGAGTACTGGTTGGACATACTCCGTGCAACTAAAAGGACACCCACATTGAAGCATATTATTTTGCATCATAAAGAACTTTAGACATTTACCTTTCAAGCGCAGAAGGTTTTATCTCTGTAAATGGCGTACTTATATTTTTAATAATTTTCAAAAGACTGCGCAAGGCTTTTGGACCACCTAGTATTTTTGAAGAACATAACTGAATTTTAATAGGCTAGAAATTTATTATGACAAAGATCTTCCAAAATTAAAGTAATTTTCTGACTGCTGTACTCATTTATTATTTTTATTACCGAACGTTCATCTGAAATTAATCTGAAAACATAGGTTTTTAAGAATAAAATTATCCGAATTACGAAGCTTTTATTTCCAGATTCGCTTAACAACAGTCATTGCATTTTTAAAAAACGTAGAAATGGCCTTAAGAACC
Source organism: Macrothele yani (assembly GCA_039090855.1). NCBI lineage: Eukaryota > Metazoa > Arthropoda > Arachnida > Araneae > Macrothelidae > Macrothele > Macrothele yani. The sequence goes on from CM077011.1 coordinate 166,768,924, forward strand.
ACAGAAACATTTTATGGATTTAAAGAGACATAGAAACATCAAGATTCTAATAATGACATATGCTGAAGATTATCGGGATCTGGCTTTAGATATAATCTCATTTATCTTTGTTAGAGAACCAACACCGTTACTTGTTTCAGATACTAGAACGGAAAGTGTAAAATTATTCACTTTCGACCGAGAAAATAAGGATTTTGTTTTACGATGCACAGAATTTAATATATTATTAATGAATCTTTCAAACATCTTAAGGCTTCTAAGATTTAAGAATCATCAATCAGTAAATATGACACCAAGGCATTAACTAATGCTGATAATGCAGTTTTAATTGCTGATTATGTACTTTTAATTACTATACCGTAATTAATCTTCGAAGGTTAATTAAAATATTTGCTGAATTTTTAAATAAACCTAATTACTGAGTTAACCAAACTGAATCTTGTCCTTGGAAAGTAGATACCAAATGCTTAGAAAGTAAGAATGCATTTATACACCTTTTAATGCATTTAACTGTCAGATTTTAGAGGAGCAAGATTTAGAAGTAATTTCTGACAACAGTCTTCTGTTAGAGATTGCGACCTTATTAATACTAAGCTTAAGGCCAGGATTCTGAAGTTCAGCATCGCGCGGTCTATGACGTATATTCTAATTTAACTTTCATTTTTAGTTTCTTTCCCTATGCAACATTTAAGTTCATTTCCTTTAAACTTTTCAACCTTAACGTTATATTTTCTCACTCACTGAATGTTATGAGGCAACAGACTTGAGGTAAGTTTGAATGACGTCTGTATGTTTTGACAAGATAAGAACAATGTATATAATGTATGGAGGGAGCAGCGGAAAGTGTGTGCAGATCAGTGCAACCTTATACCATCATCATCATTGTCAACCATTATCGATCCACTGCTGGATGAAGTTCTCTCCAAGTTTCTTCCACAACTACCTGTCTCGCGCGACTCTCCTCCATGTTTATCCGGCATGTTTCCGAACTTCATCCACCCATCTTTCATGTCTATCCCTTGGAATCCAATTTAAAATTTCAGTTATCTATCAGTGTTCCGTTCTTTTGTCAACATAGTCGAGCCCATTGCCATTTGAGGGATTTTACTCTGATCATGATGTCCTACACTCTATCATTTTACTTATCCATAAATTCCTCATCTTATCTTTCCTGGTTACTTCAAGCTTGTATCTCTCCATGCTTCTTCAGTTGTCTACAGCCTTTGTATGTATTTTTTAAATTAAAGTCCATGTTTCTGCTCCATACGTAAGAAATGGAAGGATGCATTGATTAAACACTTTTCTTTTAAGACATAATGTCATATTGGGCTTGAAAATTGTCAGTTTCTTTCAAAAGCTTTCCAGTCAAGTTTTATACCTCGACTGATTTCTTCATCAATGTGACTTTTGCTTGATACTGTATCTGATGTCAAAGGTAAATGTAGGTATCAGTTACACCGAGGTTTTCCCCATCAATCGCAAAATCCTAACTTCTTGTAAAAGTATTGTACAACAGTTTTGTTTTCTGAAAGTTCTTTTTTAATCCCATTCCTTTACTCTTGTCAGCAAGTTCCTGGATCATATTCTGCAGTTCTGTAGGGGGCAGTTGCAAAAATGGCTACGTCATCTGCAAAACGAAAGTGAGTTAAATATTCTGCATAAATCTTTATCCCTTTGTTTTCCCAGTTCAATGATTTAAAGACATTTTACAATGCTGCATTAAAGAGTTTGGGAGATATGATGTCACTTTGTCTCACTCCCTTTCCAATTTTTATTGGTACTGTATTCTCAAGTATCCGAACCTTTGCACTTGCATTTTCATAGATGTTATTAATAATGCTAATGTAAGCATCTTTAATACCTCAAGATTTCAAAGCCATTGTGGTTGCTGATGGTTTCACAGAATCAAACGCCTCTTCATGATCAATAAAAGCCATGCATTATGGGAGTTAATACTCCCTCGTTCTTTCAGTTAGTTCTCTCAGTACATGGATATGATCTATTGTGTTGTTGCCGCTTCTGAATCCAGCTTGTATCCTTGGTTGAGCCATGTCCAATGTTACCTTTAAGCAATGTGAAGGAACCTTTGTGAAGATTTTATAAACCACTGAAAGGAGGCTGATGGGCCTGTAGTTCCTGAGATATTTAGTATCACCCTTTTTATGTAGCAGAATCATTGTAGCATTGTTCCAATCTTCAGGAATCTTCTCTTTATTAAGACACCTAGAGAAAACTTGGGCAAGTGTATTTTCTACTTTTACCCTTTCTTCTTGTGCACTATCTACCAACAAGTAATTGGACACCTGTGATAGCAAAGGAAAACGAAGTTTATTCGCCTTCAATAGTTGGTGGAGCCTCCACGAGCGGCGATTACAGCTGCGACCCTCCGGGGCATACTCTCAACCAGGCGTTGTACGACGGCTAGCGGTATTTTCTTCCATTCGGCTTGGAGAAGACAGGTCAGTTCCTTCACCGATTTCGGACGGTGAGGGGCACCCCTTACTTCAACGCTCCAACTCCTTCCAGAGGTGCTCGATAGGGTTACGATCCGGGCTCTGCGCGGGCCAGTCCATTCGATTAACCCCATTGTCACCATACCAAGCTATGGTGGACCTCGCAACATGACAGGTGGCATTGTAATCCTGAAAGTAACATGGGTCCACCCCGTAAAACTGCCGCAACGTACGAAGCGCCTGGTTATCCAAAATGGTGCAGTAGATCTCGGCGTTGAGTGTACCAGGAATTGCGACCAAGGGTCCCGCGCCATACCAGGGGAAAAAACCCAATAGCAGAATTTCCCCGCCTCCGAACTTCACAGTAGGCACAATACATTCCGGCAGGAGGCGTTCTCCAGGCAGGCCCAAGCCCAGACCCTGCCATCCAAACGGTAGAGGGTGAACCTTGATTTGTCGCTCCAGAGAACCTGTTTCCACTGTTCAACGGTCTACTGTCGACGTTCTTTGCGCCACGTTAGCCGAGTAGCGCTATTGGACTTCGTGATGAAAGGCTTGTGGGCAGCAGCACGTCCATGATAACCGAGCAGATGGGCTTCCTTACGGATGGTATTCATCGAAAGAATACTCCCGTATGCCTGTTGAAACTCCTCGCGGATGTGGCCCATCGATTTGGTGCGGTTCTTCCGAATTTCTCTGACCAGCACCCGTCGGTCTCTAACTCCCAGTTTTGTGGGTCTGCCGGGTCGGGACACATTACGGCAGTCACCTCTCATTTTCCACTTGCCAATCACGTAGGCCACTGTTTATTTTGGGTGCTTCAACTCGCTGGATATGTCACGTATGGATCGGCTATTTCTGTGATACCCGACGATTACACCTTTCTCGAAATCAGAGAGCTCTGAACTGCGTGGCATATTGCATGCGACTGGTTTCGTTTGTTGTTTCCACACGATATTTAACCGCGGCGTCCGTGACGTGTATCAGGACCGCAGATATCGTCGATTGCAGGGGTGTCCAGTTACTTGTTGGTAGATAGTGTATAATGTCCACGGTAATTCCATCTTCTCCTGCAGCTCTTCCTTCTTTCACGTTCTTATTTGCATGTACATCTTCTTTCGGGAGTACTAGATGGAGAAACTTTGGGAATGGTAGCTTTCTTAATGACTTGAGTAGGTGTATCATTTCTTTACATACAGTTTTGTGTAGAAATATTTCACTCTTGTCAAAATTTCACCTTTTTTTTATTACAGAAATTTCTTCTTTTCTCAATTCCATAATCTATTTTCTTCCCTTACTGAGATGTCTTTTTGCTCTCTCCAGGCTTTGGTTGTTTTTAATTGCTTTTCTCACTAGTTCACAACTGAATTTCCTTATGTCTTGAGTGATACTTTTCCTAACTGCCTTGCATAGCTCTATATATTCCACTTTGGAAATTTAATTTGTTTTATTTGTTTTCATCTCCCTTCTGTTTTGCATCAGCATTTTTAGTTTTCCTGATATTTTCTTCATATGCAACTTGTCCTTAGTACCGCCTATTTTTGTTGCTGTTTCCATAAGAGCCTTGGTTAGCTTTCTGTTGTCTTCAGAAATGTCCACTTCTTCCGATGTTAGTCCATCTAGATCAGAAAATCGGTACCTCAGGTCCAACTTGAAGGTATTATGATGACTTTGAAGGTTGGTCGTAACAATACTTTTGTTTGATTTACAATTCTTGAAAAGGAATTCATGATGAAAAACCTTTCTGCGTCTGCAAACTCTACAAGGGAATTTCTTCGCTGGCTTCTGTTGCCATGACTGAATTTACCTAACGAAGTTTCGTTCTGATGCTATGGCTCTATTTACTCATTGAAATCACCCATAATGATCTTTAAGCGCTGCTTGCCGTCGTTATTTAGATGCCGAATTTCTTCATAAAATTATTCAATTTCTTTTTCAAGATGACTTGTGGTGGGTGCGTAAGCTTAAATAATCTAAGTCTGGTATCTTTTTCAGTATTGGAAAACCAGTCGAGCATCTCGGTCCGAGAAATTTTGAGCTTCTTGAACTTTATCCTTCAGTTGTTTTTTTATTATAAGATCAACACCACTAGTTCTTCCAGTATCTGTCTCACGATAGTAGAAGATATTTCCATTTTTCACTTCAACGAGATCCTCTCTTTTTCTTTTTGCCTCAGTTAGGCCGCGATGTCCCACTTGGTACTTTACAGTTCCTCCTCCAATTCAACGAGTTTTGATTTAGAAGCTAGAGAATGTACATTTAACGTAATCAAGATCATTAGATGGCCGGTCCGCCGGTAATTAATGGCACCCTCCGCCTTCATGTCGCACTGGCAGCTGCCTTGAACAGGTACATTCAAGTAGCCGGGGATTGTGGGCCACGTTTTCAGTTTAAAATCATCTTGGCGGGTTTTGACCATAACTCATCACGCTGGTCAAGCGGGTTGATGATTGTGGGATAGGATTTCCTCTGATCCAGGTGGCATTGTTATACCGCTAGACCATTCTTCTAATCCAAGTGGTATAGTTATACAGCTATGTGTTGTCAAAACCCCTTTAGTGGGAACAGGATGAACCACGAGAAGGCTGGGTTGACATTTGTTAAGGAGAAGCTATGATACGCTTGCGCAACACCTGACCTTGCATCCCATATATACACAGTCCAGTCGCATTATTGTGACCACCTCCTACTTTTGACGGCAATAGCTGGTAGCCAATGGAAAGAGGCATGTGTCATGAGCTGGCTTAGAAGGTATATAAGGTGTGCTGTAGGCATTCTGAAAGCATATCACTCGTTGCTGTCATGGATAAAAGGATCGATTTATCAGATTTGAAAAATGGGATGATTATCGGCTTTCGGATCAAGGGTGGCAGTATTTCTGAAACAGCGCAGTTTGTGAACTATTCGCGTGCTGCTCTATTTAAAGTGTATTGTGATTAGAGAAATGGCACCATTAAGAATAAACGACGCGGAAACTGCGGAGCACCACGTGCCATTGCTGGGAGAGGTGAACGTCGGCTTCGAAGGTGCGTGTGGGCCGATCGACACGCTACAATGGAGCAACTCACTGACCTAATGAACCAGGGGGCTACCGTAAACCCTGCTGCGTACGAGGGTCCGATGCAGACGGATGGTAACTGCCCCTATGCTAACGAAGGTGAATCGGCAGAAAAGGCTTACATTTGCACGGCAGTATCGGAATTGGACCTCCGCTGCTTGGCAAAGGATTACCTTCTCCGATGAGTCGCGTTTTCTGCTTCATCGAACGGACGAACGTTGGCGTGTAAGGAACAGCGTTATCTTCTGCGGAATGTTTTCATGGCATTCCCTGGATCCAGTCATACCTGTGGAAGGCACTATGGACTGAATTCATTATGAATCCATCCTTGAAAACCTCGTACACCCATACATGCTGATTGCCTTCCTTGGGGCAGATGGGATCTTCCAGCACGACAATGCGACGCTTCAGACAGCTAGAAATGTCCGAAAGTGGTTGAAAGAGCACCATCAAAGTACTTCCTTCAAGTACTTACTAGGCTGACGGGTCAGCCGTGACCATGAATCGTCGTAAGCAGCCATCCGCTGTAGAACGTGCACTTGAGAACTCCCAGTCAATCTGGTGTGTGGAATGCAACATCACACACTTTTATTTTTCGAAACGCTGGAGAAGGGATTCTCTTATTTTTCCTATCTCGCGGTGTGGAAAGAACATCACACCATTGCGAGATTTTGAACGGCCGGGTCATCCGGAAAGTTCGGGCGCCATTATAACGACGTAAATTTCTCCGTCATTTTTGTCCACTCCGGAACTCGAACCCGGGTCCCCTCATTCCGGAATAAATCACTCTACCAATTGAGCTACGCGGACGTTCGTTCTGATGCTATCTGCCTTTATGTCGTGTGCGTCCTGCTGGCCAGGTACGTCACATACGTTAATTTAAAAAAGAAGCATTACATGTCTCCTACGAAATTACACAAATATATACAACTTCTATTATTTTATCAACTGATATCATTAGAAATAGTGAGATAGGGAAGTGATTCCAAGAGGTAAGTTCTTTTTCAATGCTTTATTAACTTACACCACCCGTTATCTCATCATGATTTCCTATTAGGAATTTTTTTTCAACGCTTTCCGTTACGGTTCTTCTGCGAAATTCATATTCCAACAATTCACGGGTTGCGGTTTTAAACCTTTAGGAGTTTCTCTCTCCCTCTCTCATCTGATAATTTAGGAAAAACCTACTGAATGCACACAGAATGTATTTTATTTCATGCCTGATGTTGTTACAAATACACTTGGCTGTCAGCGTAGCGATTTGCTTTATTTAATGGTAATGAGAAAAATAAGGAAATTTGCCTTAATTTTTATTGCCTTTACGAGTTTCTCTCTCTCTCTCTCTCTCTCTCTCTCTCTCTCATCTGATAATCCAGTAAAAATCTGCAGAATGTACAAAAAATGTACTGCATTTCGTGTCTGATGTTGTTACAAATACACATGACTGTCAGCGCAGCGGTTTGCTTTGTTTAACGGTAATGAGCAAAGAAATTTGTCTTAAGAAATTTGTAAAGAACCAAGAAATTTGCCTTAATTTTTATTAGAGGTCATTTCTCAATTGGTACTTTTATCTAAGAGAATGCCTTCTCTCTGAAAACACACAACCTGGTTCATTTGGTTTAATGTTGGTGGCCAGGTTTTGCGTAAATAACTCTGGTGAGTGAACGAGAGCACAGTTTTCCATCACCGACTTGGTTGTAAGCGTCAAGAGGGCAAGAGTGATGTGATGAGGGATGTCAGGAGAAAGGTAAAGAAGTCAGAGACTTTTTGCCTCGGAATTCTAATGGAAAACATCGCACACTGTAAAAATGTTGAACTGAGACGCAGTTCGCCTGAAAAGGTAAAACTCTTATTATTTTTCTTCTTCTTTGGTTTCGCTAAGAGATTACAGCTGCCGCCGTTTCATTTGATTGAAGTATATTTCGTTTTGGAATCTGCGGGGAAAAAAAAAGATCCTTATAGTTTCATTTGATTAACAGGAATTTTCTTTAGTAAAAAAGTGTTCCCACATGGCTTTCAGTAAGTTCTAGGTTATAAATTTAATCAATTGTCCTTACGTAAAGTGGAGCATCAGTATTTGAAAATTCTTAATACTATAAAAAGCGTATTAATCAACTGTCACGCAAATGATTTACCACATGTAAATTTCACATTATATATTTCAATTTCACATCTTTAGAGCAAATTTCATATTGTGCCCTTGAGCGACATGAAACTGAGTTGTCATTTGGGTGCTGCTATTTTCCTTACTGCACCTGATCTAGCGGTGTAAACTCATTTCCGGACTCATCCTTGGCGCTGCGTCGAAATTGTGTGCTAAGTATCTATTAATGAGATTTTCTGCAAGATATTCAACAATATGAATGTTGTTAGAGCCATTGGAGTAACTGAGATGCATTATGTCCATTATGAGGACATATCTGCTAAATATTCAGGATGTAAAGGGTACCTAAGATGTAATAGCAACTTCAGTCTGTCTGAATGTATACTCGTAAGCTTGAACATCATAATGATAGCATCCGGATATAGAGGATATTACAAAGTTTTCAGTTACTGCGAGTATAAGGTGTTAACATGTACTTATAAGTATGGTTTTACATATGCATGTGTGTTGTGCATTGGAGATCCTGAATATTTCCTACATGTTAAACTTCAAGCCCAGTTTTCATTTTCCCTGACAGATCGCTTTAATTTTTTGATGGCGATATTATATTGAGATTGCTGTGGTAAAATATGCAGAACAATTTCATTCATTTTTCAGCATACATTTACTAAAGGGTATCGTCGTTCGGCATCGTTCAGGTTATTAGATCCCTAATCACTTTTAACATACTTTTAATAGGTAATCTCTTTGGGTTATCTTTATTTATACTTAGCCTAATTCCTTTCTCTCAGAATTTTTGATAATTTATTGACTTGTACATACAGTAATTAATATTATTAATAACATCTATGGAAATGCAAGCGCAAACATTCGGCTGTTTGAGAATACAACACACATAAAAATTGGAAAGGGAGTGAGACAAGGTGACACCATATCTCCGAAGCTCTTTAATGCTACATTCGAAAATGTCTTTCAATCACTGAACTGGGAAAACAAAGGGATAAAGATTAATGGAGATTATCTAACCCACCTTCGTTTTGCTGATGACGTAGTGATTTTTGCAACTACCCCATCAGAGCTGCAGAGTATGATCCAGGAACTTGCTGACAAGAGTAAAGAAGTGGGATTGAAAATAAACTTTCAGAAGACAAAAGTGATGTTGAATGCTTTTTCAAGAAATAAAGATTTATCGATTGATGGAGAAAAGCTGGAGATAACAGACACAAACATTTATCTTGGACAGCAGATATCAAGTGAGGGTCACATTGATAAAGAAATTAATCGGCGTACAAAACTTGCCTGGAGAGCTTTTGGAAGAAACAGCATAATTTTCAAGAGCAATATGCCATTATGTCTTAAAAGAAAAGTGTTTGATCAATGCATCCTTCCAGTGCTTGCGTATGGAGCAGAGACGTGGACCTTAAATAAAAGAGACTTACAAATGCTGCTGACAACTCAAAGCAGCATGGAGAGGTGCATGCTTGGTGTAACTAGGAGAGATAAGAAGAGGAACTCGTGGATCCGAAAAATGACAAGAGTGGAAGACATAATAATAAAAGTTAAATCCCTGAAATGGCAATGGGCTGGACATACTGCCAGAAGGACAGACCATCGATGGACAGCCGAAATTTTAGATTGGATTCCAAGGGACCGGAAAAGACCCAGAAGAAGACCACGTGGGAGATGGGCGGATGAAATTTGAAAGTCTTCGGGAGTAACATGGAGGAGACTGGCACAAGACAGACCGTTGTAGAGGGAACTTGGGGAGACTTTCGTCCAGCAGTGGATTGATAATGGTTGACAATGATGATGATGATGATATACAGTAGCTTGGCTAATCTTTCAGTACGAACATAATGTTTCCTCACAGGTTCAGAAAGACATACAATAATTGAGACTGTGCAACAAATCCATTTACTGATGTCAAGCCAACAAAAAAAAGGAATGCCAAGATTTGTTCACCGAGGAGTGCCACAGTGCAATACTTGACATTCTTTTTATTATTATTATTATTATTATTACTAGTGTATCGCCAGTCCTAGGACAGTTGTTTTTTAAGCTTTAAATAAATATCAATATATAAGGGATGTTGCCCGCCCTATGACGGAGTGAAATTTTTAATTGAAGCAGATTGAAAAAAATGAAATAGATGCCAGATTTCTGTAAGGAAATCTAGTAAAAACTAAAATATACTAAAAATAGTAAGAACTCATTCATGTTAGAACTAAAAAATATATGCTATTTATTTCCGTTTTTCAAAAGACCTCGAGATAAATAACATTCTGTGTAAAATATTTGTTGTTGTTTAGCAATTGTAGATTAGAGCGTTTAGATTGATCGATATTTTGCAAAATATGTAATATAATTAGCACTAAACTCGGAAAGTTGTTTTCGTGTAAACTTACCTTAATAATTTTTACTTTGATTTATCGTCTTAAATTACTTTTTCTCCGGCACACTCGCTGTTCCCTTCACGGCTTGTTTTCGACTGTCCTATTCGACAGTTAGTTTGAAACTTCATACCGAACCTTTTTCTACAAAATAATGCGATATCTGGTATTACAAATCGGAACTATGTAAATTCTCGACAATGTGCTATGGGGCGAAATCTGCTTTTAGATGCAATCTTGCTCACTTTGACATTTCAATATTTCAGTTTTTATTGTAGGTTAGAGCGTTTAGGTAGATCGATATTTTGCAAAATGTTTAGTATAATCAGCACCAAACTCGGAAAGTTAGTTAAATTAAAAAAGTAAAAAATAAGTAAAGCGTACAAATTAACATTCGAATTGTGCTAAATTTAATTAAAATACAAACGCAACGTGCCGTGATATTAAGATTTTAATTTGAATTTTGTAGATCGGATAAATAGAACTCGAGTTATTGACAATCCAATATTTTTAAATTAGCACGCGATCACCTTGACAGCTCAATGTGATTGCGTGCAAACTCAACTTGCTGTGATATTAAGAATTCAATTCGAATTTTGTAGATCGGAAAAACAGAATTCGAGTCATTAATAATCCGATGTTTTTAAATTAGCACGCGATCACCTTGACATCTAAAAATGATTGCGCGCCATTATATAGCAGGCAATCATTTTAACATCGCGGGAGCGCACACGAATTTATCAATATGTGATGGCGCAACAATGCAGACGGTTGTGGGACGTCAAGCGTTCCAGAGAGACAGATCTGGGTGTTAACATTATTAATTATTATTATTTGTTGTTGTTGTTGTTGTTTTCATTATTTAAGGGTTTAAAGACTGCCAAGATGAACTCTAAGGGCTATAAGAATTACCCGCTTCTAGTTTGGAACTACGCGTTCCGGAAACGGCTGAGAGCAACGCCTTGAGAAAAGCATATCCCCCATGCTTAATACCAGACTCAGATAGGGACCGCTGGTACGAATCGGAGTCTAGTGCTTCGGTCAGAAGCCAGCGCTTAGACAACTGCGCCACCGGGGATACACAAACTGACCCATATGCGTCCCAGCTACGGCCATTTCATTTTCATTTCATTTCATTTATTTATCCCTTCAGTTGCCACATTGTCTAACACATAATGCTTTATCTATAAGCAATATATGTACTGCAGCAAGTAGGAAAAGGAGGGAAAAGGCCGTTAGGCCTGATATAGCCCTCCTCTCTTTAGAATACAAGAACATAAAGCTTAATAGAAAAACAAAAACAAAAAAAAAAGAAAACGATAATACAACACATGTATAGCAGATTAATTTCTGAATAAAACAGGAACTATCTCACAACCAACACATACATGTATATCAATATGTTCCATCTTTAGCAACCTTCATTATAGTTAAATAAACAACAAATATAATTTGCAACTAACTCTATAATAACATATACACTGAGTGGCCACTTTATTATGTCCACCTGACAGTTTTAAGAAATTGAGCTATGGCTGCACGCTGTTCCCGCCAGAAGGCGAGGCTAGTATAAAAAGGGAAAGCTTAGTGCTTGCGACAGTAGTAGAAGTCCTTTTTGGGTGACGAGATGGGTAAAAAATTGCGATTTGACGGACTTTCAACGTGGGATGATTGCAGGAGCTCGGAGCCATGGAGCGAGTATAACCGAAACCGCCGAATTCGAGAAATGTTCCAGAACAGCTGTTGTTAAAGTGTTTAAAGACTGGACTGTCAACCAAAAAACTGGGTCTCTACGTTCAACGTGTGGTCGTAATCGACTAGTGACTGCTCGGGCGGAACGGAGAGTGTCGAGACTGGTAACAGACAACAGAAGGGCAACAGTGCAGCAAATTACAGACTATCTTAATCAAGGATCCCCTCAAATGATCTCTGCACGCACTGTTCGCCGTACACTGCATCGGATGGGATACGGCAGCCGAAGGCCTGTTCGAACATATTTGCTGTTTGCAGTTAACAAGAGAAAACGTCTCCAGTTCGCACAAGAGCACAAGGATTGGACAGTCGATAGTTGGAAACAAATTATCTGGTCCGATGAATCACGTTTTCAGTTGCAGCATGCCGATGGCCGAGTGAGAATTTGGCGGAAACAGCACGAAAGCATGGACACCAAATGCATCGCTACAACCCATCAAGCTAGTGGAGGCAACGTTATGGTTTGGGGAATGTTTTCCTGTCATGCTTTGAGCTCTTTAATTCGTGTTGATTAACGTATGACTGACACATCATATCTAAAAATCGTTGCGGACCAAGTGCATCCTGTCATGTGGGTGGTTTATGCCAATGGCGATGGCTACTTTCAGTAAGATAATGCTTCCTGCCATAGTGCTCGTATTGTACAGGATTGGTTTCAGGACCATGCCGGGGAATTTACTTTGCTTAGGTGGCCCCCACAATTTGCAGATCTCAACCCCATTGAGAATTTGTGGGATGAAGTTTAACGAGCCATCAGACAGCTGGATCCACAACCCTGCAATCTTACACTCCTGGAAAGTGTTATTCATCAAGCATGGTCTCAGATTCCAGAAACCACCTATGAACATCTCGTGGAGTCCATGCCACGAAGAATCGACGCAGTATTAAAGGCAAAATGTGGCCCAATGAAGTACTGAGGGGGTGGTCATAATAAAGTGGCCACTCAGTGTATATATACAGGGTGCGTAGGAAAGTCCCTTTAGCCTGGAATAACTTGCAAACGGAGAGAGGTACAGTTATGCAAGTGAGATAACGGTACAGTAAAACGAATGCAATCAATATCAGTGCCCCAAGTACCGAAATGCGGACGTTAGCAATTGAAAATCGAAACTGAAAAGAGATAGAGCAAACTTTCCAATTACAAAGTTGTAGAGCATCAATTAATTAGTACCAAACGACAATTTTTTAACACGGATAAGATAAATTCTCGCCTGAACACCCTACAATGTCCGAAATCGATGCGCGACGATTCGAATCTGCATATTCATATTTCGCCAATGTAGCCGTATGCAAATACAGATGGGGACGTTGTACCGTACCTACAATATAAAAACCAGTAGCAGGATGTACCCTGATTAAAAGTTTAGGTCTACGTACGCTGTGTGAGAATGGCGAGCTTGGATTTCTTGGGTTTCGTAAAAAATCAAGTGTGTGCAACAGCGCCTTCAAGTCGGGTCTACATCGTCGTGTTACAGATGCTTGCAATGGTGTGACACCTTCCAAGCTGAGGAATGTGCATGCAGTGTTACTTTCACGATTACAAATGTGTATCTTGGGCAATGGTAAACTCTTCGAACTGACTCGACATTAACGTATTATCGCTGTGCGCCAGTTTGCCTTTTTTGCTTTTGTTTTGTCTGATGTCATCAAACTGTATTGACATAAGTACGCATTTATGCAATAAATTGTGTGTACTTGCTTATACCTATGCATGTTGCCTTCAAATGTTCACATAAAAGGTCGCGTCGATTTCGGACATTTTAAGGTATTCAGGCGACAATTTATCTTATCCATGTGAAACCGATGTCGTTTTGTACTACTTCATTAGTGCTCTACAACTTTGTAATTGGAAATTTTGCTCTATATCATTTAGTTTTCGATTTGCAATGGCTAACTTCCGCATTTCGCCACTAGGGGCGCTGATATTGGTTGCATTCTATCGGGCGTAGTCACTTTACTATACCCTTATCTCACTTGCATAACTGTACCTCTCTCCGTTTGCAAGTTATTCCAGACTAAAGGGAAAGTCCTATGCACCCTGAATATACATGTGTGTGTGTGTGTGTGTCAGTGTGTGTGAGTGAGTGCGGTGTGTGCGTCACAATGCGTGTGTACGTAAGAGTGCGTGTGTTCGTCCAACATAGGGTAGAACCCATCTCTTAGGAAAACAGGCAAGTTTAAAAAACAAGGGAAAGGAAATAAAGCAATGTTTCTTTCATTACACACGGACAAACCCACGCGCACACTTATAGGGTTGCGGTTTTAAATTCAGAAAAATGACTCCCATTTATCCCACGACAGCCTCCATTTTCTTTTGTAATCAAAAAACTTGTTGATTTCTCAACAAGTTCTTGAAAGTTCAGCTAACTTCTTTTACTTTGGAATCATTGATCCGATTTAGGTATAATCAATGTTTTACAAAACCCAACAAAAGTTGTCTTTGTCTCTGATGAAGGACTCGTGTCATTAACAAACATCGATCGGACAAGAGAAAAAAGCTTTTAAGCTAAGAATTAGAAAAATGAAGTTTTCAAAGTGATTTGTCACCATTACACTGCAAATCATTAACTACATGTCAAAACCCCACATTTTTTCCCAAATATTAATCCTGTTCTTTGGGATCCTGTGTAATTGCAAGGCTGCGTTGCATCGCATCAATAATGGGCCCCGTCATCATGTCGAGGAGACGACAAATGACCTCATCCAAATTACACCCTCTCCCTGTTGTTCTTATTGCGTTATCAATAACAATGGATGTTCAATCTCAGCTTATTGTTTTCCCTTACATTCCGAACTTTAAGAAAGATGTCAAATTCATAGGAGGAAGGTCCCAACACGATAAAAAATGCGCTTGACTTTCGGAAAAGAATGTAACAATCCAATTTCATCTCCTCTTCATTTACCGTAAATGTCTCACCAACGTAAGCATTTCTCAGACATCCCTGTGTGACTGAAGAATATTTAAGAGTGAAATGGAATTCCCCAACAGCAGGGAAACCACACCTTCAAAAAATAACATTTTGCGCAGAGTATTCGAAAGCCAAATGAATATTTTTGTTTTGCTCTAAACAAAGCAACAAAAAATCCATTTTGAAATGACTTTCCTGTATCATTGGTAATCAATTAGTAAGGAAACACTATGTGAATTTTTCTTCTGAGTGTTCTAAACTTCGGATTTTTGTCCTGGTGTTTTCCTTACGAAAGAAAAGTACCAGAAAACGACTTTTCTGTTTCAATTAAAACAGCGACTGTTAGTAACGAATGTCAGTACTTTTTAAAAATGCAATTTTTTTTATGCGAAACTGTTAAATTTTTTTATGAGATCATAAAAAGTAATAAATATCTGATTCACTGGGACTTCCGAAATACAGTAATTCTAAAATTATTGTACCTCTGCCTCAATAGGAATTATTTCTTTAAGCGCAGGAAGGTTTCAAATGCTTTTCAAACATGTTGAGTACTTAACAATGAAGCATTATCAACTTAGACCAAACATGAAGGTCAACATTTTGAACGATACTCCAAAAATTACCTGTAGTTGACTTGAACCAGAATGGAAGGCAGTTAATTTTACAGACATAACGAATTCTGTATTAATCTATCTGACAACATTTTAGGAATAATATATGTTCGATATCTAACCGGCTTACAAAATACGAGATGAATTTTCAATGTTTCTTTTCGAAAATACTACCCAGCAAAAACAGTCTTGCTGGGCCAGCACTCAATCCAGCGCTGGCTGCCAACAGTGCCAGCAGGGCCCAGCAGTATGGTGCCGCTGCCCCAAAATCAATAAAATGTCCCGGGTGCCAACACATGGGCCTGACGTTGGGACCAGGTGCGGGCTAACAGCTGGCACCCCTATAATTTGTCACATGCCACAACAGGCTATCAATTATCCATCACAGGCGGTGCCTGCCACAAGCTAAACTTGAGCCGTCCTGCAAGCACGTGTCATAACTGGTGGCTAGTCTATTGTGGTCCGCCAGTTTCTCGGCAGCGACAGCCGGCAATCACGTGACATAACTGACGGCTTGCCAAATCTGGCACGCCAATTGCCCAGTAGTGGCAAAAATTAAATATATAAACATCACAACTGCTCAACGTTTCACGGTCAACATTGCGTTGTCAATGGTGGGAGTTTGCTTGAAGGTGGGCCTCCTTGCTGCGAGATGTGAAACGAAGGGTTTTCTTTTTATTTTACAATATTGAGAGTTATTTTTTTACAAATGTCCGTTTTATATAATTCAGAAATATATTTTTTCAACGTAACGATTTTTTTATTTGCATTGAGGGAACTTCACTCATTTTCAACGAGCGTAATTGATGTTTTCCAAAGTTGTGTACTGTCGTTGTTGCCTTGAGAGGCGATTGTTTAATATATTTACATGTTCATGTCACATTCTGTTACATTTTTGACATTGCATCTCCTTATTTTCACGGTCCGAAGCTATATTACTTCTAAACAGGATTTTTTTTCTTTTATTTCTGGTTATTTTTGGTAGCGGATTTCTCCCATCTTGTATATTCACCCCATGGAGGAGTGCATTACATTCACATAGCGTTGCTTAATTTGATTTTCCAGATATTCGGTCATTTTGTAATGAAATCAGACCGCTTTGTTTTCCAGAAATACCCATTTTGTATAGTTCGTATTTTTTTCCCAATGTAATGATTTTTTTATGTCTTTGTATGACTTTTATCTGAAGCACTTTACTGCATTTTAACGAATATTTACTAAGCTGATACATTTACTAAATAGATGTATTAATAATTACACTTACTAATACATTTACTAAGTTGTCAAAACGTACTTCTTCTTGTTCCTGAGAACGGAGTGACTATTTGTATTCTCGATTCTTCGTGCGTTAGTGAAGGTACTTTACTGTGAAATTAGTGTCTATAAATACATTGATTGTTTATGTAATTTTCCTCAGACGTAATCTTCGTCAACGCGGCACTTCATAAGGAAATTAATTTGTTTCTCCATATATGACTCCTTTTTTCTTAACATCTACTAAAATAACACGATGGCGATGGCGTCGACTTCAATTAACTGGTCCCATGAGAGACTGTATATATGTTGGTTCTGCGCATGTGCAATCCCGCTGCTTGCACCTCGTGTTACGGTTGCTTCGGTTGCCATCGCGGGACTATTCGTGGCACTTGCTTTGAGGCCCGTAATTCACAGCGATACGGCAGGGCCATCAACGACTACCGACTGATGGCCTTGACACCAACGGATCGTTACCGTACCGTGCGCGGCAGATTTTAACCAGCAGTGACCCATCGCTTCAAGCTGGTGGTCAGCAGTTTCTCAACACTTGTGTTTTTGTTGGATACATGCAACAAATTTCAAATCATAGCTTAGTGAACGCTTACTGTTTTAGTGCTTTTAACACGCTTCAATTAAATCTGGTATTTTACATTTTGCTTCCTAATCTCAACAGATTTTAATACAGACGACATAATCTCTTTACTGTGTGGATTTTGTGCGATTGATCTAAACAGAGAGAGGTGCTAATTGATAGTGAGAATAAAATTTCGTTTTACATATTCATCAATTGTTTCACAGAAACAGATGGAAGCACATTGCACTTCTGATTAGCAGGCTATATTTTCGTGAATTAGTCCTGTTACATAACAGAAACTGCGAAATAACATCTGCACAAACACACCAAGGAAACTAATGTCTTTGTGATAACATTGCTGACATAAAGCACATTACTTTCCTCGTCGGAGAAGAACCATATTCGAGGGCTTATTACACACTTGTCACAAAAAGTTAGAGGTATCGCACTTTCGAAGGGAAAACGTGGTGATACGCAAATTTAACGACAGCTGGAGATCGTTTATCAGTGTACGTAGCTACGTTATATGTAAATTAGCACCATGACAGCACAGCACGAGGTGTGCTAGCTCCGATAAAAGTACTCTGAGAGAAATGGAAAGCGGCCGTTTCATCGCTTGATTCAGACGTTTGTAGAATGTCATTCAGTGTGGGATTAACATGAAATGATGTCCAGACGACGTTTAAACATTAACAACAGAAAGAAGGCTGTTAGCATGTTACAAGCAGGTGTATGGCAGATTTACCCAGGGTGGCCGGGTCTATCTGTCATACACCTGCATCGCCACAAGGATACAAGATCGCAACAGGTAGCGATCATCATCGCCACTAGGATGCAAGATTGCTACCTAATAGTAAGTGCTTGCAGGCCTAGCATCACCAGTATCTAACTCCGGATATCACTTCAAGCTGCTTCTGGTGTCACAGTATGTACTCAAACGGTATAAAACCGTCTTCACGAGTGTGGACTCAGAGCATGGAAGCCACTAAGATGTACAGTATTCACATCAGCTCACCGTCGTGAAGTATGCATTTAGGTCAGAGAATACATATCATGGAATAGAGAGTCGCACCATGTAGTTTTCAGAGACGAATTCCATTTCTCTCATTAACTTGTTACTCGACGAGGACACGTGTGGAGGAAGTTCTCCACACGAATGCAACCACACTATGTGCAGTGCATCCACCCTTACTCAGACCAGAATTGACAGTGGCAGTCAATTCTGGTCTGAGCGGCCGTACTTCCTTGTATGTTTGTCAAGGTAATATGAATGCCTCAGTATACCGAAGCGAAATCATTGTTCCCATTGTGACATTGTTTCACGCTATTATTTGACATGTATTCCGTGTTCTCGATGATAAGGCAATCAATCATCGTGCCTGGAGCATGTTTCAGGAAGTGGAAAATCATGGGCTGGAATCGTTAGAGTTGCCTTCGAGGTATCTTCAATTTACTACTGTTGGGAACATTTGGGACGCTATACAGCGACTTCTGGACAACGACGTTCTATATCCCTCCACACAGGCAGACCTCTGCCAGGTGCTGCCCCAGACACTCATTAATGTCATTGCAAGTATGCCTCATAGGTTTCAAGACATTCTTCGACACACAGGTGGTGTTAGCAAGTACTGAAATCCAGAGGCATAGACATTCACCGAATTTATCATTTTGTCTATATCCTATGCCTCATAGGTGTCAAGACTTTCTTCGACACAGAGGTGGTGCTACCGGGTACTGAAATCCAGAGGCGTGAACATTCTCCGAATTTACCATTTTGTCTATATTCTATGCCTTATAGGTGTCAAGACATTCTTCGACACAGAGGTGGTGTTACCGGGTACTGAAATCCAGAGGCATGGACATTCACCGAATTTATCATTTTTTCTATATTCTATGCCTTATAGGTGTCAAGACATTCTTCGACACAGAGGTGGTATTACCGGGTACTGAAATCCAGAGGCATGGACATTCACCGAATCTATCATTCTGTTTATATTCTATGCTTCATAGGTGTCAAGACATTCTTCGACACAGAAGAGGTGTTACCGGGTGGGTTCTGAAATCCAGAGGCATGGACATTCTCCGAATTTATCATTCTGTCTATATTATATGCCTCATAGGTGTCGAGATATTCTTCAACACAGACGTGGTGTTACCGGGTACTGAAATCCATAGGCATAGAAATTCTCCTAATTTATCATTTTGTCTATATTCTAGAGCTACTTTGTTGCGTGCACAAACTGCACGATAAATAGTTTTTACAAGTGCACTCTTTATCGTTTGTGTTACGTAGCCTCACTGATGTTATTTCAAATCATCTCCTCAGGAAAACTTGAGCAGATGCCATGTATAATCATCTCCTCAGGAATATTTGCAAATTACATTTTGCACTACAAGTTGATGCTCCTTTTAAATTTTCCAAGGAAAATGATACACGTTAAATAGCTAAATATAGCTATTAGATATGGAAGAAACATTCCGTCTTTTTGTTTGTTTATTTATTTCGAGGCAAAAGGGCCAGGTGAGTCTATATGGCTACAAAGAAACTCCCGTCCCTAAGTTGATAATATTTTCCTGGGATGGGAGAGAACCAGCGTCTTAGGACAAAGACAGGTTGCATAAAACAATTCTTTAAGGATAAGACAATTTACAAAACATTTGCTTCATTCAGGACCCAAGCTCAGATGACTGAAAAGAAATCGTATTTTTTGCCAACTCGCACACAGGAGTAATAATCTGCTTAGTCTCGGTGCTGTATTGTAAAAAGTCTTTTCCTTTGCAAAGTAAAACTCGTGCGAAATATGTGGTCTACTTTTGGTGGATAAAATACTGAGCCTGTTTAGAAATTCCCATAATTTTGGGAGGAAGGCGGTTATGAAAGCCCTCTCATTCTGTGGCCCACACTCACTTGTTGAATTATGATAGCATAGAGGAGATCACAAAGCTTGCATGTATGCAGCTTGGATAGGACAAGAGAGCTATTCATGTAGTTTGCTGTGATACGTGTGACAACACAAATTTGTCCGTCACCCACACTCACTCCGGAGTAAGTTGCTCTCCCAACTAAGCTACACGGATGGAATGTATCGCTGCAGATTTGTCGTTTTGACATGTGCTCCTCCTCTGTAGTACGTCACATACTTGTAGAAAATTAGAGTGCTGCTAAACACAATATCTTGAAAAGCTAATTTTAATAAAGATTCCCAGAAACATAACAAAAAACACAGAAATTCGCTTGGAAAAATTAAATTCCAGTTTTTTGAAGATTATTATGAGAAAGGGTTCTTTTCACAATTGGGAACATAAAATGGGATGAAAAAAGCTGTCTTTATTACGAATTTAATCTAATTCTCAATAGTTGATGGCCTTTTTTGAACATGCCACTTAATACGTCAAAATGACTTTGTGTCACAGGGAAACCATTTAAATAGCCACTGCTCTGAACGTTACTTAGTTTGAATAACACTTCATACGTCTTATTCCCTTCTCTTTTATTTATTCAGAAACCTGAGAAATTTAAGATTTCTTCATGTTGAATGTCATAAAATATTCCAGTGAAAAGCCAGCTTTTAGTTGGCACTCTTTCCGATGTATTTAGACTTATTCCCTTGTAGCAGAGTGCTGTGAGGTACAGAACTCTGATCATTTATCCGAGATGGGCAAGGGTTCAAGTCACAGAGAAGTTTTGTATGTCTCTGATGCTGCTGGCTCTGTTGCTTCCCGGGAGCCAGTAGTCAAAATGTTTGGACGGGTTATTGTTTACAGCCCTAAAGGTCCTCATAGTTATTGCGAAATCCAGAAACAAATATTTACTCTAGGTGATCCTTAAAATTCTTTCAAATACTTATAAAATTCAAAGATAAAAGTAATTAAAACATAAAATATTTAAATAAAATATCTAAATGTTTTAATTTTTTAATCATATTCTGATATGCAAGAAAAAACTCAGTGATATACGCCGGAATGAACCAGAAAACATTTCTTTTATATTTTGACAGTATATTTTAATGGTTTTGATATCTAAATTTTAGAGTGTTTTGAGAAATGTTTTATTCATTCTTTATATTTCGAATTCTGACCTAAGATGGAATAACCATACAGATTCAATTGTAAATCGAGTCTAACTACTAAGACGCATAAACTTTTATACTACACACTTGTACAATCGCATATTAGTTATTGCTTTTTCTCATGGGGACAAACCACTGAAACTAAGATCAATAAACTACAAATATTACAGAACAAATACTTATTAGACTTAAAAGCAAATTCCGCTTCTCATAATAACTTTACACTTTTCACTTATCACCATAATCATGTCAATCCGACAATTATGGAATTTTATCTGTTAAAAAATTATTTGACTTCAAAATCGGTATACTAATGTTCCGAAGAATAAAATAAATTTTATACACAGATATCATTGAATTGAATTTTCATACTTATAACTATGAAACGAGGCATAGATCATTATTAAGGCTCACATATCCAAATACTCTCATGAAGAAACGGAGTTTAAATTATATTGGTCCTGAATTTTGGAATGCACGGCCTGTAAAAAAAATGTTAAGTTCAATTTTAAAAAAATGAGAATAAAAACCAAATTATTTATAATATAACTAACACTTAACATTACTGCTGGATTTGACGAACCTGTGCTAGCTTGTCTATGTACTTCGGAAATCAGGGCTTATGTCAGGACCCTTTGAGGCCTTTTTCCTGATTCTCCCTTGCTGTTCCATATAATACAAAATATTGAAGTATATTCATAAATCCTAAATATAACAGCAAGAATAAAATTTATTGTTATTATTATTATTATGATATTAAAGAGGAATAGGGTCTGTTTTTCATTCCATTTTTTTAACGTTGAAACTTTATGGCTGATGATCTCAAAGAGAGACAAAACGTGCAAGGTGTTATTCAACTTAAGAAGTACTATTGACTGTAGAAGTGTGGCTTTAAGATACAAAGATATTTTGAGAGAACAAAGCTTTTATTTAATCTTCAGAAAAGTTGCATTGTCCCATTTAATTGCACTTCAGATCCAGGAGGATATCATCGAAACACCTTTGATACGACTGGTTCACCTTTAAAGGCAAAACGCCAGCCCCAAATCTATTTTTGATAAAGGAAAAGACAAGTTTTTTCTCGTGAAAAGAGCTCGATTAATTCTAGGATTTGTTAAATCTCCCATTTCTCCTTTCTTTGTGTTGAAAATGTGAGAGGGCGCCGTCATCATCATCATTCCGGTCAGCCAGAAAATGAAGATATAGACCTCCTTTCAATCGGCTTTCCTGTTGCTCAGCGAAATGCGTTTTCACGCATGAGAAGTGACACATCGCGATCTCGAGCGTCTCCGTGCTCTCCGGCCAGAATCAGAAGATGATATGTTTTAGAGATTGGCTGTTGATTTCGCTTTCTTCTCACACCATGTGCTCTCCAATGTATTGCGATAGAAAACTTCGCTCTTTTGGAGATTTGCGGCTTTACGTTTGAAACGTTATTGGTTTCCACGATGAAATCGTGAGCCCATATTCCTTCTCACAGGAAGATATAGGAAAGTTCAGTTCAGGAGTATAAAAGCTCGAGGCCATAGTACATTTCTTCTGAGAAAAAGTAAGAAACTCTAAAAGGTTATTTCCATTTTTTAGTTTCAGTTACCCCTCCCCTCCCGCGTTTAATTCCTTCAATCATTCAAGCTTTCTGCGTACCTAACGAACGATTTTAAACGAAAAAAAGAACATATTAGGTATTCTTCGGAATAGTTTGACATAAACAAGAGATAAACTAAATTCTTTTTGCCTGCTTGTTTTTTTATTAGTGGCTTATCAACACTGGTCAGAAATCTAAGAGCTATAGGTAGTGGTGCATCCCTAACTTAGGGCTACTGGTTCAAGGGAAGGGAAAGAGCCAGTGCCGTAAGACAAACACGCCACCTATGCCTCATCCTGGACATGAGTGTAGGCCTACTTGGATGAAAAATAAGAAGCCAGCCCTTAAAGCAATGCTCAACCAGGGAGAAAATTTCCTATTAACGTGTAAGTTCTTGAATTATAATATTGGGTTGATGCATAAGTCTACGCCGTTTTATTTCACGAGTGTTTCCCAGGTCAGTAGTTACGGTGCAGATGGCCAGTTGTATATCAAAATGTAGCCAATAATATCGTGTATCTAAATCATATTGTGTTTTGTGATTGTGGCTAATGGTTTTTTGGTTTTCAGGTCCGAAAGTATGGAGTGTGAAGTAGAGAGGAATGAACATTTTCGACATCTGCTCCTCTACGAGTTAAACAAGGGATCCACAGCCACCGAGGCTACTCGACAAATTTGTGTTGTGTATGGGGAGGATGCTATTGCTCCGAGGATAGCCCTCAAATGGTTTGAGCAGTTCCGAGGTGGCAATTTTGACCTCAACGACTCTCCACGCTCAAGTCGTCCATCTCACTTTGATTAGTATGGTTTGAACCGTCTCATCCACTTGATTCCGCGTCAAACCACACTCAAATTGGCCACTGAGATGGGCTGTGATCAGAGCACCGTAGTGCGACATCTGAAACGTATGAGAAAGGTCCAGAAATTGGGGTCTTGGGTGCCTCACACTCCTACCGAGAACAACAGGAATCGGCGTGTTGCCATATGTGGTTCCTTGCTCGTCCGTTATCGCAGATGTTCTCAGCAATACAAACCCTTTTCTGGCACGTATTGTTGCTGGAGATAAAAAGTGGTGCGTGTACATGAATTTCAGGCATCGGAGTGAATGGTTAAGCCCAAACAAGACTCCCACATCCCCATCCAAAACGTTACCTTCATCCTGCGAAGATCATGTTGTGTTAGTCTGGTGGGACATGGAAGGCTTTATTCACTGGGAAATGCTGCCGAGAAATCGGACCATCAACGCTGCACTCTATTGTGAGCAACTCGGAGGGAGCAATTCAGCAGAAACGGCCACATCGGCTCCATGGTGTCCTTCTCCAACATAATAACGCACGCTCTGACAGCGCAAACATGACCAAAATGGCCAATGGGAGATATTTCCAACATCCGGCCTATTACCCAGATGTCGCACATCTGTGTAATAGGCCGGATATCTGGGCAACATCCGGCCTATTACCCAGATGTGTTCAAACTGTCACCTGTTCCGATCCCTATCGAATGTACTTCGTGGCAGAAGGTTTAACAATGATGTTGATCTAGGGAATTTTCTTGATAATTTGTACGCATCAAAACCAGCACGTTTTTTCAAGAACGGCATTGCAGACCTATCCAGACGTTGAGACACCATCGTAAACAACTCGGAAGGGGGGGATACATAGATGATTGATTCCGTTTGCCCTTCTGATGTAATACATTCCTGTAGTGCGGTTACAAAAACGGCATGAACTGAACTTATGCATCAACTCAGTGTACGTACGTATTACTAATACTGTTTTCAAAGACATTTCTGGAACATGTCATCAACTGTTAACTTTAGGAAATCACCTCTGCAGCACAGATACTATAACTCGAGATTCAAAATAAATAACTACACTGTAAAAAATAAGTGGGCTGTAAAAATAAGCGGTAGATAATTGCCTTTTAACGAAATTTTTGTTTTAAAGGTTTCTGTTTCTTCTGACTTCAGTATTTTGACAGAGTTTCGGTAGTCAGTAATTACGTTTATTTCAGAAAAATCCGCTTTGGGTTTTTCCGCATTTTTACTGAAATTTCGCAAAGTTTTCAGTTCTATCTTTTTCGATCGGTTTCTTTCCTGGGGTACTAAGTTAACGAGCCTTTGCCTATTCGCCTCTCGTGGGATTTGAGGCAGCGACCTTCTGAATGTCGAGCGCGTGTCTTTCTGCGAAACCAGAAATTCTCTTTAAGTCTTCTCGCATGTAAGGTACAATTCTTATTGTTCCATGACGATTTTTTTTTTTTGTTATCAATGTGGGTGAATTAGTAATTTTATTTCCTGTTGGAGCTTATTATTTTTCTGAATACTTTCTGTTATAATTTTATTATTTTCTGTAGGACTTATTGCAAATTAAGTTTTTTTTATTTTATTACAAATCACTATTTTTTTTATTACAGTAACGTATTTTTTTTTCTTTTTTAAAATCACGAAACCTTTGGAACTCGAGATCCTTTTAAACTGACAATAACTTTCCCTTATCTTTAAAAAAGGCCAATAGAATTATTTCACAAAACTCCTAAATGTACAATATACTCTTGTTAGCTATAATATCCTTTGTCTTAAGGGTCTACAGACTGATACATGACATCACATAATCACTTTAATATACTCGTAGTTAATGAGATTTCAAGTATTCTCTCGAATTGTTCCAATTACCGGAATTTTTCCTTCATATGGATACAGAAAAATTGAGAACAGAATTTTCCGTTAACATACGAAAGGCATTACGGAAAAGTTTCTGAAAATTCAAAATTTTTCCGTTAACGACACTTAGGAACGGCAATTTACTGTAAATATACGAAAGGAAATGCGAAAAAGTTTCTGAAAATTCAGAATTTTCTTGAAGAAGGAAAAATCCATAAGATTCGGGTTTTCACCCCCCCCCCCGTCATTTCACGGGAAAGATTGTAACAGAAATATGGTTTATTTAATTTTCTAAAAGAATAACGGAAAATGGCTCGTGAATTTCAGAAAATTTTTGCAGTGTATAATGTGCACATATTCAAAATGATATACACTTCAGAAACTAAAAAGGTTTACTACTCAAAACTAATTAAGAAAATTTTGTGTCCATACTGAACGATGTCTTTCCTATTTTTCTCCATCCGTGACAGGTTTCTTTCTCCTTCAGACCTCCCGTACACTCTCCTCCGGTTACATAAGCTACACAATTTTGTGCGTTGTTTAATTACACATTAAGAGTTTTACATGTTGGTTTTGTTATTGCTTCGGGGTTTTACGACCACGATGAGCAACTCCTAGGACTGCAAGTACACATTTATCTGTAATTCATCATCATCATCATCATCATTGTCAAACATTATCAATCCACTGCTGGACGAAGGTCTCCCCAAGTTTCCTCCACAACGGTCTGTCTTGTGCCAGTCTCCTCCATGTCACTCCCGCACACTTTCGAAATTCATCTACCCATCTCCCATGTGTTCTTCTTCTGGGTCTTTTCCTGTCCCTTGGAATCCAATCTAAAATTTCGGCTGTCCATCGATGGTCTGTCCTTCTGGCAGTATGTCCAGCCTATTGCCATTTCAGGGATTTAACTCTTATCATGATGTCTTCCACTCTTGTCATTTTTCGGATCCACGAGTTTCTCTTCTTATCTCTCCTGGTTGCACCAAGCATGCACCTCTCCATGCTACTTTGAGTTGTCTGCAGCCTTTGTATGTCTCTTTTAGTTAAAGTCCACGTCTCTGCACCATACGTAAGCACTGGAAGGATGCATTGATCAAACAGTTTTCTTTTAAGACATAATGGCATATTGCTCTTGAAAATTATGCTGTTTCTTCCAAAAGCTCTCCAGGCAAGTTTTGTACGCCAATTAATTTCTTCATCAATGTGACCCTCACTTGATACCTGCTGTCCAAGATAAAAACGTACGTGTATGTTATCTCCAGCTTTTCTCCATCAATCGATAAATCTTCATTTTTTGTAAAAGCATCACTTTTGTCTTCTGAAAGTTCATTTTTAATCTCACTTCTTTACTCTTGTCAGCAAGTTCCTGGATCATACTCTGCAGCTCTGATGGGGTAGTTTCAAAAATGACTACGTCATCAGCAAAACGAAGGTGGGTTAGATAATCTCCATTAATCTTTATCCCTTTGTTTTTCCAGATCAGTGATTGAAAGACATTTTCCAATGTCGCATTAAAGAGCTTCGGAGATATGGTGTCACCTTGTCTCACTCCCTTTCCTAATTTTTATGTGTGTTGTATTTTCAAACAGCCGAAACTTTGCACTTGCATTTTCATAGATGTTATTAATAACATTAATGTATGCATCTTCAATACCGCAGGATTTCAGAGCCATTGTAACTGCTGATAGTTTCACCGAATCAAAGGCTTTTTCATGATCGATAAAAGCCATGCACAATGGAAGCTCATATTCCCTCGCTCTTTCAATTAATTCTCTCAGTACGTGGATATGATCTATTGTGCTGTAGCCACTCCTGAATCCAGCTTGTTCTCTCGGTTTAGCCATGTCCAGTGTTACCTTCAAGCGGTGTGAAAGAACTTCAGTGAGAATTTTATAAACCACTGACAGGAGGCTGGTAGGTCTGTAGTTCCTGAGATTCTCAATGTCACCTTTTTTATGTAGCAGGATCATTGCAGCGGTGTTCCAATCCTCAGGAATTTTCTCTTTATTAAGGCATCAAGTGAAAATTTGGGCGAATGCTGTTTCTATTTCTCCACTTGCCTCTTGTACGATGTCTACAGTAATTCCATGTTCTCCTGGAGCTGTAATTAGGGACTATTAATTCCAACGAAAATTGAGAGCCAGCGCCATGATACAAATACACCAACCATGCCTAATGCCATACTTTAACTCGTACTCCATTTCCGACGACTGGCAGAGACCTATGCATCTGACCACTCGACCACTGCACCTGCCCTTCACATCGCTGTCTTGTTACCTAACCCAAATATATTTTTTTATTTGTCTTTGAAAATGATATCCAGAAATAGCGTTTTCCATGTTTTCTGCGCCCACTTAATTTATGAATCAACCTTTTTAATAAAAATATTCGGATTCATATATTACAAATATGAGTCTATACATATCAAATGTTATTGAGAGTGCCTTCGTTATTCTTAACACTGAGAACAAAAGTCTTCGTTTTTCAATACCTGGCTATGTTTTTCAAATGACTGGAGTCCGATTCTACACGATATTTTTCTTCCATGATCCCCATGCATGTGCCATGAATACAATCTAGACGTATCAAATAATACCAAGTGTGCATTCAGTGCGTGTAAGAATGTTTTTGTTTTCCGCTAATATTTTACTGTGGTTTACAAACGATCGTAGTTTGATTTTGCCAGACATCTCTCACTCAGAATCTTAGTTCATACAATTTTTTTTGTTCCAATTATACACTGATGAGGCCACCTACCTAATACGCTGCAGGACCTCCTTTTACCCGCAAAACAACGGCCATTCGGCGAGAAATAGATTCTATGAGGTGGCGATAGGTATCCTGGGGTATCTGGTACCATAATGTCAACAGCAGGTCTTCGAATTCCCGTACATTTCCGAGTGGTGGTGATTTAGGGTTAGCCCGCTTTTCCAAGTCGAACCACAAATGTTCGATTGGGTTCAAGTCCGGTGAATCTGGAGGCCAGGGCATTAACGGAAAGTTACTAGCATGTTCCTCGAACCACTCCTTGACGATTCCGGCAGTGTGGCATGACGCAATATCCTGTTGGTAATAGCCGTCACTATCAGGGAACACAGTTGCCATGAATGGGTGAACATTGTCCGCAACGATGATCAGATACCTGACAGCTTTCAACGATTGTGCTGTTGGGATAATCGGGCCTAAAGAGTCCCAAGAAAACATCGCCCAAAGCGTAAAACCTCCGTCGCCGACATATTTCCGCCCAACAGTGCATCCAGGTGCCATAGATTCCTTTGGTAATCGGTGTGTCCGAGCTCGGCCGTTTACGTGATGCACCAGGAATCCTGATTCATCAGATAAGACATCTTTTTTCCAATCACCCACAGTCCAATCTCGAAGATCGTGGTCCCATTTCATGCGATGACGTGCAGTGAGCATGGGGACCCAGCTGGGTCTTCGGTTACGCAGTCCCATGCGCAGAATGCTGCGATGAACTGTGTGCTGTGACACATTGCCCTGATCCCCACTGTTGTAGCTGCGGGTGATGTGTTGCACTATGGCCCTGCGGTGGCCGTGAACAATGTGCGACAGTCTTCTCTTCCCTCTGGCATCAATGAGCTGCGGGCGATACACGGCTGCACGACGTTTCGCCGTTTGGCCATCTGTGCACCACTTTTGATACGAACTCACTACAGCGGCACATGAAAAACCCACAAGCCGCACCGTTTCCGGGACGGTAGTTCCGAGGCTCCGTGCCATCACAATTTCTCCTTTATCAAACTCCGTTAATCGGCAGCTTTTCCCATTCGGACTCCGAACACTGCGCCACCTTTCGTTCTCCAGACGCGCTCATTTCTCTAGGCTGGGGGTGGTCATAACGGAATGGCTCATTGGTATACATAAGGAACATGCACTTCAATTATTTGTTTATTTACAATTCAATGACGGAAATTCTGTTATACGAAACATTTTGCTTTAGATTTCCGTTGATCAGCTCAAGCTTTGTTCCCCGTTTCTTCACGATACTTTGCAGTTTCGCAACTGATCCTCCGGGGACAAAATCACAGTTATGTGGAAATGCTTTCAATGTATCCAATGTACAAGAATTCTGTTCTCTGGACAAAATATGAAAATAGTTTTGAAATTACGCAAAATATCTGAAAATGAAAAAAAAAAAGCATTTGTATGTGCGGTGTTTTTTACATTTTCAAGTACAGATGGCTTACAGGTCTAATTTAAAGCAATGCTACGAAAATGGTGATATCTGTTAATTTATAAAGGCAATATTCTGTCGTCGTTTTCTTTGACAAGAAGCGCGTTTTATTAAAAGTTAAAACATTCGTGTTAAAATGATATCAGGTCGTTCGGAAAATGATGGCCAATTTCTGAGGTGCCACATCGCTCACAATGCTTGCAGACCAATCCGCTCGCAGCGCCATTCGTACAAGTTGAAGAGCGCTTCGGACACCACATACACGCCATAATCGGTTGAGCTGCAGTCGTTTCTTCTCGTGTGAGAGTGGTCTGTACAACATGTTAGGAAGGAGTGAAATGCGGATGATTCTGCTTTATGAGTTCCAATTGGGTCGTAATGTGGTCGAGGCATGGGGCGAGGATGCAGCATCTGAACGTACTACTCTTCAGTGGTTTGAAAAGTTTCGTTCCGGTTACACGAGTCTACAACGTAAGGAGGGCCGAGGACGACATTCGATATTGATAACGATGATCTGAAAGTAAATGTTGAGGCAAATCCACGCGTTACAGTCAGAGACTCACGAAGCAGTACGATGTGTCTGTGTGAACTATTTCCAAACATCTCCACCAAATTGTCTAGAAGTTCGATACGTGTGTCCCGCAGGAACTGACGGAGCATCAGAAATAACAGCGGTTTAAGGTGTGCAGTAGCCTGTTTCGCAACGAAAAGGAGCTGCTACTTGATCACATTCTAACCTACTAGGGGTGTTCAAATGAAAAGGTACGAAGCGTCATAAGAACGTAACCGTTAACATATTTGCCTATGCCGCTATGGGAGAACGTAGCAACAAATCTAGGGATGCGATTGGAGTCGCCGGCGTCGATCGGAGCATGCGCGGGCGCCCGCATGCGCACGAGAGAGCAGAGGCTCTTATAAAGCGCGCCGTCCAATTGACTACTTGTTGAATTCCTCCAGCACAGACGAACCATTAACTCCGATGTGTACTGTGAGACACTCCGAAGCCTACGCAGGTCCATCAAGAACAAAAGACCGGGGCTGCTCACGGATGGTGTGGTTCTGCTCCATGATAACGCGCGTCCACACGTCTCCAGGGTCACACACGCGGAACTGGCCAAGTTCCAGTGGGAGCAGCTTGACCATCCGCCCTACAGCCCGGACATGTCGCCCTGCGATTTCCATGTGTTTGGTCCCCTGAAAAAACATCTGAAAGGGAAGCGCTTCCACTCGGACGACGAACTCAAGGACGCTATGCAGGACTGGGTCTCGTCACGGCCATAGGAATTCTGGGAACAAGAAATCCTTCGGCTCGTTAATCAATGGGATCGTTCTGCTACGGCCTATGGTGTATACTTTGAAAAAAGTCTTCATTTATACCGACAGTGTCGTTTCGTACCTTTTCATTTGAACACCCCTAGTATTATGAAAACTGGGTGTTGTACAACAACCGTAAACGATATGGATAGTGGATGAACCATGGTGATCCACCGAAACAATATCCTAAATCAAGGGTGACCCCGAAGAAGATTTTGTTGACAGTATGGTGCACTGTTGATGGTGTCAAACACTACAGGTTCTGGAATGCTGGTGACGGCATTACCTCAGTCAACAACAATTTGCCTTTGAAATGAAAATAGCGAATCTTTATTAGTTTCAATGTGTTGAACTCGAAAATGACTATAAAATCTATCGATTAGCTCTTGTTTAGGAGAGACTCAGTCCGCAACATATTGTGTCGTATTGCATCAGTCCAGCATACTCACCACCCCCAGAATCTATTGCATCATTGTCGGGTGAAATGCTGTTGGGGCATGATATCTCTAACGTAAGATGATGCAATCATTCGTATAAACTGAAGTCTTCTAGGTTCAGCAAGTATTTGGGCGACTTCCTGGGCTAAATCCCATCTACTTCTGCGTGGTATACACAAGTGATCCCTGGAATGTAAATTCAGCAGTAGTGACGCCTAGTAACTGTGTTAATAGTACAAAAAACTTTTGTTATATTCGCGGGAAACTGACGTTTGCAAGCCAGAAAAAGGCGCATCAGTTTTGATTGAGATGCAATATTGGGACAAGGCATGGGCCCTATACGTATGCTAGAAATTTTCCAAAATGGCTGAAAGGCGGTAAAGTGTCGATGCCACCTGCTGTTCCTATGGTTTGAAAGAAGACAAGCAATCATGTAAATGACTGCTACTTCTTCATGTTACCACCTGCTTCGGGAGGCATCACGAGGAAAAAGAAGTGGACAATAGAGTACCGGAATATACCATATGCTTTCCGATGAGTTCGACATGGCGAAGGACTTCCCGTTCCTCCTAAAACATTTTCTATCGATTCAGAGGACAATGAGCACGGATGTAAACTGATGTCAGGTTCTCCCGAGTCTTCGGCGTCTAATGGTGATCCATATCTCAGCCACGGTGCGTCATCTGCGCTACACATTCTCACACAAAAAAAACTGAACTATCTTGTTCGTGATCTGGAGCTGTCCAATGCCAAAACGGAGTTACTGGGATCAAGTCTTCTACAATGAAATCTTCTCAAGGAAAATTTTCGAGTGACTGTGTTTCGAACTCGTCATGAGCAGCTTACGCCTTACTTCCGAAAGGAAGATGACCTCGTGTTCTTCTACTATGTAGGTCGCCTGATGAATGCCCAACGAATCAAATATGACTTGCACGAATGGCGACTATTCATAGACTCGCCGAGATTGAGCCTCAAGGAAGTGTTGCTGTATAATGGAAACTCGATTCCATTTATTCCATTCAGATACGCTGTCTACGTGAAAGGACCTACGAAACCTGAACCAGCTGTTGGACTGCATTCAATACAGCAAGCACTGCTGGCATCTCTATGGTCACCTAACGATAGTGTCTGTGTTGATGGGTCTGAAACTGGGATATCGAAGTACTTTTTTGTGTGTGTATGAATGAGACAACGAGAAAGAATTTGCACTATGTGAAAAGAGACAGGCCTGAGAGGAAATCTCTGATGTTCGGAGAGAAGAATGTGCAACACCCAGCACTGGAGAAATCACAAAATTCTGCTACCGCCACTACACATCAAACTCGGTAGGGTAATGAACTTCGTTAAAGCGATTGACCGGACTGGATCAGACTTCAAGTACATGGCTGACAAACTCCCACGACTCAGCGAAGGGAAAATTAAAGAGGGAGTTTTTGTGGGTTCTCAGATCAGAGAGTTCTTCCTTGACGAGATGTTCGGCAACCTGCTACAGGGTGATGAGAAAAAAGCTTCGGACGCGTTTCGTCTGGTGTCAACTATCTTCCTCTGAAACGTTAGGGCAGAAAACTATAATGAACTAGTTGAGGACATTTTGTCTCTGTATCACAAACTTGGCTGCAATATGGCCTTAAATGTACACTTGCCCCATTCCCACTAGGATTTCTTCCCCGACAAATGCGGCATGTTTACTGATGAGCACGATGAACGTTTCCATCAGAAAGCAGTAGCGATGCAGAAAAGATGTCAGAGAAAGTGATTAATTTCTATGCTGACTGACTACTGTTGGACGCTTGCTAGAGATGATCCTGAGCAGCTATACAAGCGACAGGCAAAGCAAAGTCAGACTTAGAAGGGGACATTTATCCGTACATCTGGTAAGTACGTATAAGAAACTATTGCGGATATCTCACAAAGCGTGACCAATTTTGGATTTTCATAGCCATATTCGTATTCAGCACCTTAAAATATATAAGAAATGATTAATTTAATCTTGGGGGCAAGACTTAAAACAAACTATTGTCCTGTGATGGAAAACAATGTTTTTGTCAGTTAACATCAGCCATAGATTACTAAAAATTGTAATTTTATGCATTCAACACACGCTTTTCGAAATAGTGTATGTTGAATAAACACTCATTGTCATAAAAATCCGCGCACCAAGAAAGAGGCTTTGGATTGAAATGAGATTGTAGTAGTGAGATGGTACATACCAAGGACAGAAGTGCTTACAATATCACAGTAGCAGGACGATTTCCTATGGACATACGGTGCACGTTACCGTCAGCGTTAGTACCGCGCCGGACCTCCTCGTGCTCGGATACATGAGGTGATATGGTCCGGCATGGAGTCAAAGAGACACCGTATGTTATCCTGGGACAGATTGGCCCACACGTCTTGCAACTGACGCTCTAAATCACGAACACTGGGACCTGGACAAAGCTGGTGTCCCATCTGATACCACACGTGCTCGATGGGCGAGAGATCAGGCGATCTGGCAGTCCACGGAAATATCGAAGCATGACGTATACAGTCCTGGGAAGCCCGTGCCGTGTGCGGATGGGCTTTATCTTGTTGAAAAATGGCTCCGGGCCGCCCTGCCAGGAAAGGCTGCACATGGACCCCAGGATCTCCTGTATTTAGCGCTGGGCTGTCAACGTCCCTCGGATCACTGCGAGGGAAGTCCGGCTGTCATACGTGATGGCTCCCCAGATCATCACGTATACAGTTCGGGACGTGTGCCGCTGTACAGGGAGGTTGGGATTCTAGCGCTCAACTGCGGTCCTCCACACTCTGATACGGTGGTCGTCCGTTCCCATACAGAAACGTGATTCGTCGCTATACACTATACGTCGCCAGTCTGTAGCATTCCACATTGCTCGCTGCTGGCACCCCTACATTCGACGCCGGCGATGATCCTGTGTTAATCGCAGAAAACGTAAGGGTCTGTCGAGAGTGCAGATTCGTCTCTGCCAGGAGTCTGGAAGTCGGTTTGGCGGACACAGGAGTTCCTAGTACAGCCGCCACATGTCTCTGGATATTGAAGAAGGACGTTGTTGCATCTCAAGGTTAGTAGACTCCAAGGTTATGCTTATCCGACACTTCCGCTGAGCACTATCTCAGGGGTCACCTTCGTGACGTCACAGTCCCGGAGATCTCTACACCCCAACCGCCTAAAGCTGCTTGCTCCCGTTTTTCT
This sequence comes from Macrothele yani, assembly GCA_039090855.1. NCBI lineage: Eukaryota > Metazoa > Arthropoda > Arachnida > Araneae > Macrothelidae > Macrothele > Macrothele yani. Next base: position 166,803,494 of record CM077011.1, read on the forward strand.
GGTTCAGGGTCTGAAAGCTACATTGTCTCATTTCGAGAATTTGAAGCAAGGTATTTGTAGCAAACAAATTTTCTTTTCCTTGGTTATACATTAAACACTGAACATGCCTGGTTCGTGCGCAAAAGCAACGTGTCAAAATTATTATTCGAAAACCAGAAGGAATGGCATTCATTACCATAGGTTTCCGAAAAATGAAGTTTTGCGTAAAACATGGAAATTGAGATGCAAACGAGCTGACAGTTTCAACGAAATGAATTCAGCTATTTGTTCGGAACATTTTCCTGAGGAAAACTACGAACGCGATATAAGGAATGAACTTCTAGGTTTCCCTATCCGCAAAATGCTAAAGGACACAGCTGTACCAAGTTTAAACCTCCCGGGAAACTTTAATGTAAATTCTAATTCAGAGAGAAAGAACAGACAGGAGAAAAGGAAACGAACTGATCTTGTTGGCGATTTGATAAACTCTGATAATGCAGAGGAAATTTTGGAAGACATGTGGAGTGCCAATGATGAAAATACTGAAATTGAATGTATGAAAGACCTGAAAACAGAAAATGAAATTCTATTGAAGGAAAATTATATTTTGATGAAGGAAAATGAAAAGCTGAAAAAACTAATATTATCTTTGAGCTCTTCAAACCATAGTCTAACTTTACGTGTAAAAGTCCTCAAAATAAAACAGAATCAAATGCAGAAAGAATTATTAGAATTGCGAAGGTTACGGAAAGATGAAAAAAAGACAAAGAAATGTGCATAAAAAATTTGCTTTCTACAGTGTTTACTCCAGGACAGATAAGGGTTTTGTTAGGCCAAAAACGGATTGTTTGGAGTTCTACTGATATTGCAGCTGCAATAACATTAAGAACTGTTTCCAGGAGAGCATATCACTACTTGAGAAATAAAGTTAATATTCCGCTTCCTGCTTTGTCAACGTTGCGCTGATGGGTAGCTACAATTAAATGTTCACCTGGAATTCAAGCCACAACTTTAAAACTGATGCAGAGCCAAGGAATGCAAATGACTGAAGCCGAAAGAACATGTGTAATTTCTATAGAGATTCCAACTCAAGAAGAGAAAAGTGGTTAAAACAGTTACCTAAGGAACATGACAAAGGAACGTGAAGAAATAATTTTTTTACGTTAAATAATGTATCGATTCTTAAAGTTCTCAAAAGTTGAATTTCACAATAATATGCCAAGCATATTTCTCAAGTTCGAAAGGGAAAACATTTTCTGTTTAAGAAGACGCAAACCAAAATTTAAAAAGAACGAACATAAGAAACGATGGCTGGTTATTTTTGCTGAACCGAGTAAACCAGGTATCTCTCACTCACTAGCACTTATAGTGTTTGTGGTTATAGTGTTTGCTAAACCAGGTATCTCCCACTCACTAGCACTTATAGTGTTTGTGATTATAGAGTTTGTTAAACCAGGTATCTCCCACTCACTAGCACTTATAGTGCTTCTGATTAATTCACTAGGCCACAGGGGCAATAAAGAAAGAAAGAAAGGAACAAAAGATGGAAAGAGATATCCGGATTTTGAAATTCGGAATTCATGTGGCAATCCGGATTTCGGATATATGATATTTCGAAAATTTAGACAGCACAACAGAATATCCGGATTTTGAAGTTCGGTTATCCGCAATTCGGATTTCAAATTTAGGTTTCGGAATTCATGCGGCAATCCAGATTTCGGATTAATGATATTTCGGATATTTTGACAGCACTAGCCGGATATCCGAATAACCGGATTTTGAAGTTCGGATATCCGAAATTCGGATTTCATACGGCAATCCGGATTTCGGATTTATGATATTTCGGATATTTTGAAATCCGCATTTCGGATTTCAAAATATCCAGTTTTTGGCTGCAAAAATTGCTACCAGTCGTTTTCCCGAAATGGATCCAGGACCGAATCCCGGAATGGTACGCTGGTCTTATGGCACTGTTTCATCCCATTTGCCTAAAATTAGGGCAGGGCGGCTATTTATACGAGCATATTCCAATAAGTTTTTTATGATATTTATAAGCCCTCTCTCCCCCGGAAAAAACTCACAAGCATGAGTATTAAGTGAAAAACAGGCGCTGTTTCAATAAATCTTCAAAGAATGTACTTCATAAATCTTGAAAATCTGCTTCGGATTGCATAGGAGTTTTTTATATTTTATATTTTTGCATTTGCTACCCCAATGCCATTCCAAAGGAATTACAGCGCTAGGAGATGCTTATAGAGCATTTGATGAGTTGCACCTTAAAAAACATGCAAATCTGGCTGACATCAGAATTGTTGTTTCTATATTTTGCATTTTACAGATCGAGCTCCCGTTTTCTTCACATGTCACGTTACCTATTAAAATTCACAGCAATACATCCCCCAATAAAAATACTCTATAATACGCTAAATATCGCAATTTAAAAATCAAGAATCTATTAAACTAATTATGAGTCAGAACTGGGTATTATAACGAAGTAAATTTCTCCGTCATTTTTTGTCTACGCCGGGATTCGAACCCGAGGCCGCTTATTCCGGAATAAGTCGCTCTACCAACTGAGCTACGCAGACGTTTATTCTGATTCCTATCTGCCTTTATGTCGTGTGCGTCCTGCTGGCAGGTACGTCACATCTCCCCCCCCCCGAAAGAGGGCCGGGGGCATGGCCCACGGCCCTCAGTTTCAGCCGTGACCATGAATCCCCCACGGGTCAGCCGTGACCATGAATCGTTGCAGGCAGCCATCCACTGTAGAACGTGCACTTGAGAACTCCCAGTCAATCTCCTGTGTGGAATGCAACATCACACATTTTAATTTTTCGAAGCGCTGGAGAAGGAATTCTCTGATTTTTCCTGTCTCGCGGTGTGGAAATAACATCACACCAATGCGAGATTTTGAACGGTCGGGTCATCCGGATAGTTCGGGCGCCATTATAACGAAGTAAATTTCTCCGTCATTTTTTTGTCTACGCCGGGATTCGAACCCGAGGCCGCTTATTCCGGAACAAGTCGCTCTACCAACTGAGCTACGCAGACGATTATTCTGATTCCTATCTGCCTTTATGTCGTGTGCGTCCTGCTGGCAGGTACGTCACAGTATATAAACACGGAGTTTTCCTGTGTCCAGTTCTCATATGTCCGATATTATTTTATCATATTCATCATAAGTACCAACCACTTCCACATTTGCTCGATCAATTCGTAACTTTTTATACAAAGCTTTGTCTTTAATAAGATCTCGATTTTTTCACTTTTCTAAGCTTCCTATCTCAAATTATTAGTTCACTGTTTTCAGTTCCAAAGGCTGCTGGTAAAAATTCAGTTTCACCAAGTAAACGAACTCAATCCTAGTTTCAATAAGTAAAAGACATTTCTAAAAGCAATTCCAAAAAACTTTGTAGATGCAGCATCTCTATTCCACCAGCCTTTTAGGATTATCCTATGTGTAAAGAAAGTTGCTCTCGCATGTGCCGATTCAAATATGCAAAATGGAAGTAGAGTTCAAATGGAAAGGTATTCCTGATTCTTCGCTATTTCGCAAGCATTTTTAAGAAAAGTGCCCTACTGATTCTGATGCTTTTTAGTATGGCTTGCTAGCTACCGGCAAAGAGGAACTATGCATTTATGGACCCGCGGTAAGAGCGGAGCTTTGCAATCTCATTTATTCGATGGGAATACTTTGGGAATGAGATGCGAAAGAACTGTGAGAGAGCGAATGACCCGAAAGGAGCAAAGGCCGGGCTGTCATGGAGCCGTTTCGAAACCGTGAGAGAACGAACACCTGATCTGACACAGTTCGAAGACAGATCGGGGCGAATACAATTTTCGAACGCGTTGGAATGTAATTTCTGTTTCGTCTAAATCAATAAGATTCACCAATCAGACAGATAGCTAAGGAAAAAAATAACAAATTGGTCCACTAAGAATCCTGAACAACAGCTTTCGTACTAGAAATTGTCCTCAAAGATTACAAAAATTCTGTAATACTTCAGTTGCATTAAAACTTCAAGCATCTAAAGAAAGCCTAACTGTGTGCAAATTGTAAATGAATTCTTAAGATTTAATGTATCCACATAATAATATCAAATTAATTTGGTATTAACACTCAGCATGTTATAGTAGAGTGATTCCTACCACTACCCAGTGGTAGGAATTATTCTTCTATGGCAAAAGGGAGTAATCAGTGACCATTGTTATTAAACCGTTTCGTCGAAATAAATTAATGAAAGATACTTGTATTCCTGAAAAAGAGTCAATTGCTCGCTATCGAAAGATGATGAGCCTTTCTTAAGAAGTGAATATTATATTGTACGTAAACATAATTGCTATGTTAGGAAAAATTTTATTTTCACACGAATGCACCCTAAAATGGCATTTAAAATGATGCCATATGGAAAAATATTTTGTCATCTGTTATTAACACAGGAATGCATTTTCCTTTTAAGAATTTTCTACAGTGTATGAATAGTCATAATCATAACAAGTTAGTAAAACCATGCAATGCATTGATTATGATACGCTTTCCAACATACCAGAAATCATTACTCAAGTTATCACTCAAGATATGAGGATAATGGCTGTGGAATAAATCTCGGTCTTGTGCCCTGAACTTTGATCCCATTTCGATGATATTCTACAGAACCGGTTCAGTATACCTCCGAAATAACATGATAAAGTTTTGTTGGAACGGAAGCATTTTTACGTAAGTTATGATGCATAAGGGCTATGGAATAGATTCCGCTCCTGTGTCCTAACCTTTGACCCCATTTAGCTCATTTTCAATAGGATTCGTTGACCCATTTCGCACATTTAATAGGCAGGCCCCTACAACATACTAACATTTCATCCAGAACGAATAATTTTTACGTAAGTTATGACACATAATGGCGATGGAAGTGATTCCGCTCCTATGTCCTAAACTTTGACCCCACTTCGCCCATTTTCAAAAGGGTTTGTTCCCAAGTGGTTCGCTACCATATACTAAATTTTATTCGAAATCGAACCTTTTGTACGTTAGTTATGACGCATAAGAGCAGTGGAATGGATCCACCCGCTCCTATGTCCTGACCTTTGACCCCATTTCGTTCACGTTCAATAGGGTTCATTTCCATGTGATCCCCTTCCACATACTAAATGTTCATCGAAATCGAACGATTTTTAAGCGAGTTATCGTGCGGATGAACATACGCACACAAAGCGTGACTTAATGAGGCAGATGGTAATCGCGACCATCTGCTCGCAAGAGTGTGACGTCATAAAACTTTAATAGGATCCACACACAACGCGTGACGTAATGAGACAGATGGCATGACCGCGCGCCAACATACCAAGCGCGAGATTGTGACGTCATAAGATCGCCCCCAGGTGGTCCCTTACCACATAATAAAATTTCATCGAAATCGAACCATTTTTACGCACGTTATGACGCATAAACGCAATGGAATGAATCCCGCTCCTATGTCCTGACCTTTGACCCCACTTCACCCATTTTTAATAGAGTTCATTCCCACGTGGTCCCCTACAATATACTAAAATTTTATCGACATCGAACCATATTTACGCAAGTTATGACGCATAAGGGCAATGGAATGGATCCAGTTTCTTTGCCGTGACCATTGACCCCACTTCACCCATGTTCAATAGGAGTCATTCCTAGGTGGTCCCCTACAATATGCTGAATTTTCATCGACATCAAACCATATTTACGCAAGTTATGACGCATAAGGGCAATGGAATAGATCTCGCTCCTATGCCGTGACCTTTGACCTCATTCCGTCCATTTTTAATAATGTTTGTCGCCAGGTGATTCCCTTCCACATACTAAAATTTCGTCGAAATCGAACCAATTTTACGCGAGTTATCGTGCCGACAGACGGACGGACGGACGGACAAAGCTGGAGCATATACGCTTCTTCAACCTACGGTTGGAAAGCGTAAAAAATGTCACAATATTGACTTTTGCTTTCACAATTTTCATCTTTCAGATCATGTAGTTCGTTTTTATTTATTCCTTCCTCCAAACAGCGTACTGCTGCCATGGTGGCCAGATGGTGCAAATGTTTGGTGTCTAATAAATCGTCCGAGCCTGACCATGTTCCGAATCTTTGGTGATGCTTGGGTGGTGTGTTCATCTCAAGACACTGGTTCTCTCTCTTTGTAACGTACTACAGAGGTAAAGTACGTGTCAAAACGAAAAATCTGCAGCGATACATTCGGTCGGTGTGACTTAGTTGATTAGAACAACTCACGCTGGAGCAAGGAGACGCGGTTTCGACAAATTCCTGTTTCTACACTTTCTGTGGAACCAGTGGTCCTAAATTAGAGATGGGCGACTGCTTACAGTGCATTGATTTGCTCAAAACGGTCATGTAACCTCCCCTTTTCAAGAAAAAAATAGGACATCTCCAATCTTCTTCACTCAGTAGTCCATTCATACTCTTGATATATCCATGTAATCTGAGTTGTTTCATGATCAGTATCAAAAGAAAGCATTCTTTTGTTACCGGGAGAAATTCATTGACGCTGATTTCCTTACTTTTTCGAAATTCGATTTTCTCATATGTCGTTCAAAACGTCCATCTTTCTGGAAATAATTTGCATTTTTGGGAGTTTCTTGAGTATCCATGCAACCCGCCTCATTAGACATAATACTCTGTACATTAGCTGAAACGATATGAATTCTGTTTGTCTTTTCAAAAAAATGTTTTAGGGGGAACGAAGGGTTTAACAATTACCATGAGCATCTAAAGTTGCAGAAAGCTTCCCGTCCCTAATTGAGGCCCACTGGTTTAAGGAGGGAACAGGGCCCGGGACTTGGGGAAAGCGCACCACCAGTGCTTTATCCCATATACCGAGCCCATAGCCCCCTCCGATTATTGGCCACAGTCCTACCGATCCCCCTCCCTACCCCTTCTGCGCATTGCGGGGAAGGAGTAGGGGGGGATCGAACATAGTAATGCGTCTGACCATTCGGGAACCGGGGTGCAGATGATTTTAAATCAATGATGGGAATACTGTATTTCAGTGAGTGCCTTACCTATTCTGCTTTCTACTTGCTTATTCAATGATAACGATATCTGTAAAGTTCATCACATATATATAAACTTGTTCACTGCGAGTACTTTAAAATCTTGTTCTTCATGTTTGCATTTTGGTTTGAGTCAAATATCGTAATTTTAACAATTCCTGTTGTCAAAACCCAGTGGTGAAAGTAGCCGAATTATTTTGGAGAGACTCAGTGTTTAAATCTATACATTTGTATAAAAGAAAAACGAGTACCGCAAAGTTGCAGAGGGATTTGTTTTTATTAACAGCGCAGCTGAAAATCTCTTTGGAAAATATCTGGAATATACACCGAAGAGCCAAAACATTATGACTAACGCATCTTTAGGCTAATGAAAGCAACTGCAGGTAAACAACGGCCTCGTGTGAAAATCATAAAACGGTAAAAATAGCACCTACGACCGGGTCACAGCATTTACAAGACGGCAAGGTTTGTGCGATGTTCACGGGAAACCGTGGATAGTAATTTTAAGCAGTGGTCTGAGGCGAAAAAAAACGCGAACTGCCGGCAAGGTATGGCACGACCACTGCTCGTCGATTCTAGAGGTGAGCGGAGACTAGAGGTGAGCGAGCCAACATAATGGATACCGCAGTGCAACTTGCCAGTAAGTAGAATGTAAGTCGAATGCAAGTTGAATGCTGGTGAAGTGGGTAATGTTTCAAAACACACAGTACATCGAGCACTATGGAAAAGAGACTATCCCGCTTTTCCTGGATAAAATCAATCATATACATCCTGCGATCAATTAGACTATGGAACTAGAACATAGTAATGCATTGCCTTATCTGGATGCTTTACTGAGTAAATCGCCTGAAAAGCGCCTCCGTACATAAGTTTGTTATAAACCCACTTCCGTTCCTAACCTGATGCTCCGGAGCTCATTCTGCCCCGCTGATTACAAGACAGCTTTCATCCGTTCTCAAATCAGAAGATCCTTCGCCATCTCCTCCGATGTACCTTCTAGACCCGGGGTAGGCAACATATGGCTCTTTGGTAATCTCAATATGGCTCTTTTGATACTTGAAGGAATGGAAAAATTTGCAGAGTTACAGCTTCAACTTCGACGTAACTCTAGTTCAGCGAAAAATCCCATTTGCTCTCCAAATTACTTTTGTTTGCTTCTGACTTGCAACGGGGCACCAGCTTGCATTTCAATTTTTTGAAGAAACATCACGAATCTGCAGTTTCGATAGATTTCAAATACTTCAACGATTGTATCGATAGAATGCGTAACTCCTTCCTCACAAGGTCCCAAGAGTTCAGGAATTACAAGGACGTATTGTCGTTTTTGACAAAACCGCTGACATGCAATTTAGAATCTTTAAATGTTTCAACATTTCCTAAGTTAGATCGCGCCGATTTAGAATTGTCATCTACTGATCTGAAATCTAAGGAAATGTGGGCATCAAAATTCTCTGATTCGGGACGAAAATTAGAAGAACATGATCAAGAACTAATAACGAAGTAAATTTCTCCGTCAATTTTGTCCACGCCGGGTTTCAAACCTGGGTCCCCTCATTCCGGAACAAGTCACTCTACTAATTGAGCTACGCGGACGTTCGTTCTGACTGCTATCTGCCTTTATGTCGTGTGCGTCCTGATGGCAGGTACGTCACAAACTCAGTAAATTAATTTCAGATCGCAGGTGAACTGAACTTAAAAAGCATTACTCCTATCGATAAAATTATTTTCGAGACATGCAACAGTCTTCCTAAATCATCTTCTTTGAAGAAGTATATACATGGCTTATTAACTATATTTGGTTCAACGTATTGCTGTGAGCAAGTTTGTTCCAGCATGATTCTGATAAAAAGCAAACTGAGAAGTTCACTCACAGATGAGTCCCCAGGCTTGTCTGAAGATGAAAATAACGCAGTACCAACAGGACTTTGAAAATCTAGCATGCGAGATGGGGACATAGATTAGCAGTAGTCACTAAAATTAAATTTTGTTAAAATGGTAACAATTCATTTACTTTTTCCACTTCGAATATGCTTGTAACGAACGAGCTGAAAAACCCGCGTCACCAAAAAACCGAACTCTGAATATGTCTTCTCCGTTTCTTTTTGCTTGCTCTGTGTTTCTTCTTTAAAGACAGTTGCTATCGGTACTCTGGTAGCTACGCAGTTCTCTTTCATCCTGCTTTAAAGTGTATATTTTGTGAAACTTCGATTCCGCTATATATATTAATTCGAAGCGGAATAATACAAAATATGTATAATCAAGATCTATATTAAATATTGTGCATACATTTTCGCAAATTTTGCCTGTGTCGGCTGGGGGCGGCAGTGGACGCCACAGTTCATATTGCCGCCATTCATGGCTCTTCTAAAAGAATGTGTATTTTACGACTTTTCGGCGCTTCTTAAGTGCCGAGTTGCGGACCTCTGCTCTAGACTAAGCGAATTCAAAAGCGTTATTGAATTGGCCACTGAGGCAGAATTCAACCCGAAAATGGTACATAGATATATCGAAAGAAACAGAAAGAGTCATGCTAATCTTTCTGTGCCGCGGCTACGCTATCTGTGCTGTATTCTTTACGTACCAAATGTTTCCTGTAAACTCAAGAACGAGCTCAGGAAAATGAACCTCTGTGTCGACATAATAACATCGACATATTTATATGTTATGCTTAAGCAAAATACTGACAACCTCCAATTTCCAACGAAGCAGGTGTTTATGACCTCTACAATATGCGGACGGCTCCAAGCGGTACGACATTAGAATGATCAAACGTTTATTTAGAATTAGTGTCAACGAGTATAAGAGGGACACAAAGTATGGGAAATTAATTACGGTCCTATCCGGAGAAGACCAGTTCAAGTCTGCTGATCCTATGTGGGATGACATAAAGGAATTAGCTTCCTACTCCACCCCTAAATCCGCTACCATCCAAGAAACTTTGGAGATCATTACCAACAGTGAATACTGCAACCATGCCAGGAATTCGGAACCAACTCTTCAAGCAGTAAATATGTTTTATTTTCCTCAGGATGTCGAGTGCTAAAACGGACTTAATGCCATGTGTCTTTGAACGAATAATTACATATAAATTCGAATCGCTAGTATAGTTATACTTTCTTATGTATAGTTGGTGCAAAGCTCCTTGTTTTCATCAAGCATAAATCATCACTCGTTCCACGCTTATAAGTGAGTCACGGAAAAATTCTCATCGGTCGTCACCGGGAATCGAACCCAGGGTTTTCCAGTTACGCTCCAGACATGCTGCCACTGCACCACAGCCGCCTGGAATTCTCCAGACTCACATACGACTGCATTTTTCATTGTTACTATGTTCTTTCAGTTTTTTCAGTTCTTAAGTTCATTTTCATCAAGTTCTCAATTAGTATGGCTCATTACGGAATTTCAATAGTTTGGAGAAAAGTTTTATTTGGTACTTCGTTCATATATCATATAGAATTAAATTGCTATTATGTCAAGCTGCATTGCGCAGACTTATGGAGATTTTTGATTTTTGAATTTCGATTTTTAACTTCCAATTCTTTGATATTGCTTATTAATGTTTTTGAAAGTGCATACACGGAAGTGCCTGAAAAACTGGTACACCAGTCGAATACTTGGTAGGTCCCCTACGGGAGCGCAGGACTGCAGAAATACGACGGGGCATGGACTCTACTAGCTTCGGGAACTATGCTGCAGGCAATGCACACCATACTTCCTGCAGAGCGTTCCATAATTCGGGTGTGTTCCGTGGTCTCGGGTTCCTGTGCTCAATAGCGCGTTGCATGGCATCACAAATGTGTTCTATCCCGTTCAGATCTGGGGACATGGGTGGGAATGGCAACACCTAAAACTCATATGACTGCTCCTCTAACCATAATGTTGCGCCCGACACTTGTGTGGAGGTGCATTGTTCTGCTAGAAAACAGCCCAACCCATCAGCATGAATGCAGGACATGAACGGGGGTACCTCGTCCGAAAGAATGCGCACATAGCGTTGGCCGGTCACAGACGTTTGTAGACGTACAAGGGGTCCTAGTGAAGTCCAGATAAACACACATCGACTCGTCAGACCAGGCTACTTGTTTTCAGTCACTAGTAGCGGTGTTGCCGTGCCGAAGCGAGGCGCATAGCTCTGTGTCGTGCACCCATCAAGGGGACTCGAGTTGGGCGTCGGCTCCCAAAAACCATATCGTGCAGGGTACTTTTCAAAATCCGGACGCTGATGCTTGTTGAGGCTCCAGCATTGAATTCAAATGATACCTGCGAGAGTGTTGCACGCCTATCGCGTGAAACGATTCTTGACATCCGACGATGGTCACATTCACCCAATGTCTTTTTACGGCCACACTGGTATCGTAGGTTGGAGGTTTTGCCGGATTTCTTGTAGTCACGGTACACCCTTGCAATGATCGTCCGTGAAAACCTGAACTTCGTTTCTACCTCCGAAATACTATGGACCATCTCACTAGCGCCAACTATGACACCTCTTTGAAAATCGCTTAAATCGTTATTACTTGTCATTCTCATGATGAAAACAGCTCTGACAGCTGGCAAGGATGTCTATCGCTTTATATACGCACTGGCGGATGCAACTGAGTAGGCGCATAGGTGGCGTTGCTATGTATTTTGCATAAGCTCGTCTGTACCAGTTTGTCTGGCACTTCAATATATATGGTTCTAGTACAAGACACCGACGATCAAAACACCGACAGTTCAAAACACCGACGATCATAACACCGACAATAAAAACACCGACAAATCATAACACCGGCAATAATAATACCGACAACCATAACACCGACAATTATATGGGCTAATATAATTGTCCGGTGAGTAGAGGAACTTTACTCCGAGAGATGGCGACATCAGGGCGGGTGGGAAGGGGAATGATAACACCTAATCGGTGGATGTGCTGCCCCTTAGCGGTGAACGATGGAACTTCATAAATTTGGAGCACAAATGGGTGGGTGATAGAGGGTGATTACCTTCATGAAGGTACCCCTTCACACTTTCTGGTATATATAGAAGCATGAGAGATGTGATCTATGCTGGCCACTGATGAAGCCATAGATGGCAACTGCCATATGTTCTATAATTCTTCCTTTTTCTCCTGTTTGATACTACAGTTCTTCTCTAATGTGTCCGAATCAATTTTTCTTATGTTCTTTGGATATTTGCAATGATTGTTATGTTATAATCTTTTGAATTTTCCCATATACACCCTCTAGCACTTAGGAATTTCTAATACTAGATAGTAGACTCTTGAGTATCTTCATATTTTGCATTATATATATATACATGTATATAGCCTTCCACTGTTCCATGGCATTTATAGCCATACATAGCTGTCCACTTTTCAATGATATTTGTATGTGCAGAATCTTGGGTGCAAATGAACCTTTCCCCCCAGTCCCACATTCCATAAATGCTCTATTGGGTTCATGTCGGGCGATCGTTGTGGTTACACCATCCGAAAGGACTGTCCAGAATGCTCCAAGAACCACAACTTTAGCCCGGTCACATGGTACATCGTCCGCCTGGAAAATCCCATTGTTTTTGGGGTCCATGAAGTACATGAAGGGCTGCAAATGGTCACCCAGCAGAGCAACAAAGCGATTATTGGTTAATGACGTGTTTACGAGGACCGGAAGACCCAAACCGTGCCACGTAAAGACACCACACATATGTGTGGAACCGCCACTAGTTCCCACAGTTCCTTGTTGACAGCTTGGGTCCATGATCTCATGGGGTTGCGACATCGCTTTAATGAGTCTCATGGACCATTACGTCGAAGAACGAGGGAAAGCGGGACTCGGTAAAGCATCATGATGTGGCGGGGTGCTCTAGGTAGCAAAGACAAGGCTTTACAAAAAAAAACACATAGCACAGCACAATGACAGACGTTATACTAAGGCGGAACACAAGCATAATATGACAAATCTAAAATGTTCACACAGTAGGCGAGAGATAACACGAAGCAAAATAGCTGGAGCATCAAAGCGGGAATCCAGATGGAGGCAGTGGGACTCCCTGATGCAACCCCAGCGGAGCAGAAAGTTCCCATTCCTCCAGCGCATCAAGATAGTCATTCAGGTCGGGATAGTCCTCCCGACGTGGTCGAGGCAGAGTAGTAGACAAAGCTGGAGGGCTCCGTCGAAGAAATCTGGGCATTAGCAGGGAGTGCAGGAGACGTGGTGGACTTTGCGGTTCCGATGAGGCGGGTGGCGCCAAAGTTTCTTGGGAATAGCTCCAGAAGAGGCAGCGCGGGGAGACGGAGCAGCAGGCTGGAGAGAAGTCTCATCCGGCAGGGAACGGGCTACGGGGGGCACATGTGCAAAACCAGGGAATGATCGCAGAGAAAAAAACGGAAGCAGCAGCAAGAGCTTTTTAAGAGATCTCATGGGGTCTGCGACACACCCGAACCCTACCATCAGCTCGTAACAACCGGTAGTGTGACTCATCGGAAAACGCCACATGTTGCCAATCTTCCAGGGTCCAAATACCGTGTTTACGAGTCCAGTTGAGGCGCTGTGTCCGATGTCGTGGTGTTAACAAAGGCACTCCAGTGGGTCTTCTGCTCCCATGCCCCATGGACGCTAAATTACGCTGCATTGACCTGATGGATATGTCTCTGATACCTCCTGCATTGATGCCGTTTGAGCAAGTGTCGCTTGCGTGTTGCCATGGACAGTCATGGCCGGATGCCGCTGGTCACGGACATTCAGGACCTTTGGTCGGCCACTGCGCTTTCCACGGTGGACGGTAATGCCTTCTATAAGGTATTCTCGGTACACACGTGACACTGTGAATCGGGGAATGATGAATGTTCGCACAACTTCGGCAAATGAATATCTCATCTGTCTGGCTCCCACTATCATGCCCTGTTCAAACTCCAACAATTCACTTCTGCTTGCCATAAACCTGCTGGCAATTGTTAAGCCTGACTCATGAAATTACACCTCGCAATTGATAAAAATCGTGGCGTGCGTCGAAGCCTTTATGCGAAGGCAGCGCCACTTGAAAATTTGCATACTGCTATCCCATGACTTTTGGCACTTCAGTGTACACAGGCCTGTAACGTACCAGGAGATGTGACGTACCTGCCAGAAGGACGCACACGACATAAAGGCAGATAGGAATCAGAATTTAAAAAAAACGTCCGCGTAGCTCAATTGGTAGAGCAACTTATTCCGGAATAAGGGGACCCGGGTTCGAATCCAGGCGCGGATAAAAATGACGGAGAAATTTACTTCGTTATAATGGCGCCCGAACTATCCGGATGACCCGACCGTTCAAAATCTCGCATTGGTGTGATGTTATTTCCACACCGCGAGATTGCAAAAATAAAAGAATCCCTTTCAGCACTTCAAAAAAAAAAAAAAAAATAAAATAAAAAATAAGTGGGAGATGATGTAACGTACCAGGAGATGTGACGTACCTGCCAGAAGGACGCACACGACATAAAGGCAGATAGGAATCAGAATAAAACGTCCGCGCAGCTCAATTGGTAGAGTGACTTATTCCGGAATGAGGGGATCCGGGTTCGAATCCTGGCGTGGACAGAAATGACGGAGAAATTTACTTCGTTATAGGCCATATGATAAATTGACTTTCGAATTTATATTTCAAAGCAGATTTTGTCCAGGTCGGGCTCAATTATATATGACGCCCGGGTCGGATTCTGATTGACGACCATCTTGAGCAGCTCCAAGGGACATAATCAGTTACCCGTTCCAAATTTAGGACCACTGGTTCAAGAAAGGGGAGATGCCCGCCCCATTGGAGAAACATCGTATCTATTCCTGTTAGGCTGTTCAAACCCGGACCCATCTCGGACAACTAGATAGCCAGACCAGTGGCCTTTATTTTCCCACCAGAAGAAGAACAGTCTTCCTGATGGTTAGATTAGCTTAGAGTTTTCTACCTAAATTTCTGATACTAAACATAAATACCACCAAACTGCAGGGTACGCTTTCTTTTCAGCACTTTTATCGGGTGAACAACAGCAGTTCCAGGAAATTACTTATCTTTCCTTCTTCTGTTTCATCCAAATGTCAGCCACTGCCCTGCTCGGAAACACCTACTTTTTCCTTTCGTTTTGTTAATGGGAGTAGTAACCGATACAACAAACATCGACGGATACTTCTCTTTCTTTTACTTAACATTTCATCACTATATATTCCGTCAAGAAATGACGTTTTTGGAAAATTTTTCGACATTTTCAGATGTTATTATTGCACAGATATTAAAGAATCACGAGCATGATCACGAAAAAACAGAACTTTTAAAAGAGCGAGAGAGACAGACAGAGAAGCCAATGAGAAGGAGAGATGGAGTGCGCTCCAGCACACCACCCAAAATGTTGCGTCATTTCATGGGACTGCATGCGTCACGTGGTTTTGACTACTTCTGTTAACCATTTTCAATGCATCGAAACTTTTCACTTGAGATTGGCTTTACTACTGTCGGGGATGATGGTTAGCATCAAAACGAGGTGAGTGGATTACCAGATGGTGAATTCAGGTGCGGCCTCATACGCTTTCTCGATGTCACATGTGCAGGAACAGTCCAAGAGAGAGTGAAAGCAGCAAATTTTATTTCTAGTTTTGACCATGAGAATTTGAAGAAATTCATATAATTAAAGACAGTGTTTAATCAGAACATGACTTCGAATTTTTTCTAACGGAACATTTCAAGTTAGTGTGTACAAGCTGGTAAGATTACTGGATACGAGGTCCGATCAAAAAGTTTCGAGACTAGGCCGATATACAGCAAAGTACTTACGTTACTTAAGTCTGGCTATGATTTCCCTCAAAGTAGTCTCCTTGGGCATCGATACACCGCTGCCAGCGTTTTTGCCAGTTGGAACGCTCCCTGGAAGTTCCGAGACTAGGCCGATATACAACAAAGTACTTACGTTACTTAAGTCTGGCTATGATCTCCCTCAAAGTAGTCTCCTTGGGCAGCGATACATCGGTGCCAGCGTTTTTGCCGCTGTTGGAACGCTTCCTGGAAGTCCTGTTCGCGAATCGCGTCAAGCACCGTCTGCGATGCGCGCTGGATCTCGTCCACGGTTTCACAACGGCGACCCTTGAGCTTCAGTTTCATCTTCGAGAACAGAAAGAAGTCGCAGGGGGCCAAATCTGGTGAGTAAGGCGGGTGAGGAAGGGTAGTTATGCTGTTGGGCCTGCAAATCTGGCGTATTGCTAACGCTCTGTGAGCTGCTGCATTGTCGTGTTGGAGCAACAAATCGCCCCTGAGCCACATTTCAGGTCGTTTGCGGCGAATTTCCTCCCTAAGATGTCGCAGAACATCGCAGTAAAAAAGGTCCTGGAGGCGAATTCACGGGGCACAACCCCATGAATATCGAATAACACGATGAGCATGCTGTTGGTTGCGCTCCAGACCTGTCGGGCCTTCTTCGGTCGTGGAGATGTCGCGCTCTTCCACTGCGACGACTGTTGTTTGGTCTCCGGGTCGTAACTGTAGACCCGTCTCTTCCCCAGTGATGACCCGCGACAGGAACGTTGATTCATTCACCACCTGATGACGAAGATCTTCACAGAGTTCAACACGGAGCGCCTTCTGTTCGGAGTTTAGAATCTTTAGCACAAACTTTGCAGCTATCCGGTGCATTTTCAAAACTGACGTCAGAATTTCTTGCACTGTTCCGTATGATACAATGACGATGGTAGCAATGTCTTGAATGTTTCTTCGACGATCCTCATGCACCAGTTCCCTAATTTTGTCCACATTTTATGGTATTTTGCTCGTGGACAGTCGCCCTGACCTCTTGTCGTCTTCTAGTGCCGTTCTGCCTCTCTTGAAGCGCGAGTGCTACTCAAAACACCTCGCATGATTCATTGCCATAAGCCTGCCCCAACATTTCGTGCGTCTCCGTTCCCGATTTGCCGAGTTTGACGCATAACTTGATGTTCGCTCGCTGCTGTAGTTTGCACTTCAAACTGAAATCGCAGCTGTGTTCGGCATGTGGTCTCCAAATATCGTGTAGCACAGCTCCTGATGTTCACAGAACGAAGCCACTCGGCACAATGACTCATGAAAGTCACTGCCCTTGACCGCTGCTCGCGCATCCGCACACTGCCATCTATTGGCGCGCTACGTAACCAGTCTCGGAACCCTTTGATCGCACCACGTATATTATTTGTGTAGTAAATGTGAACAAAGGAAGTATGCAGAATTCGAAGGAAAGCAAAGAGATTCGCTTTCGCTGCAGAGTAAGGAGGAAGCTTACAGTGGTATTGCCGTACTATGTTCGGAATTTACTGCAGAGCGATGTGTTCGAAAAATTTTAACCTAAGACATCGACAAGGAAAAACACCGAGAACCAAAATACTGGCACTCTAACTGCCGACAGAACAAATTCGCGATAGGAACAAACTATAGGATTCAAAGTATCGGCTTTTACTTGGGTAGGAATATTAATTATTCACGGCGAAACACATTGGTCAATACACACTGGCCAATGTGATTACACATCGTCATTTGCTAATCACATGGGATATGACACAACAAAATTACGGCTACTTCCCGGACTGGCAGTTGACGCAACCAGTCATCTCTGGGTCTGAACATCTTGGTTGGCAAACATCAGGTGACTTGCCATTGCACATCGCACACAATCAACTTCTGCAAATCTGTCTTTCACCCGATTCATCAATTTTTAACTCGCTCTACACGACTACCCAAGCAGGAGATCATGTGACTTTGGGCACAGAACATGTGCAAAGTCACGTCAAATCCTTCTCTACATCCACAGATCATTTTCTTACCTCATCTGCTTTCCGCAAATTTTGCGCCACCCCATGTGGTACGGTGGTCTAAGGCTTTCTGACCGCTCTCCTTAGTGGGCTGGAGCCGTGGGTGAGCCATGAGCTGACAGCATGCCTTACGGCACTGGCTTCCTCCAATACCTGGAGCCAGTGTCTCCATATTGAGGATGGATGACTGACTGTATCACTTAGAGCTGCCCATGGTGATCATTACATCCCAAAACAAACAAAGCAACCCTGACACACTCGACGGCGGAGAGGTCACATGACGGCTGCCTTCGCACACTTTGAAGATGCTAAACATTTTGAATTCACAGCAGTCCGTCTCCATGCCAACATTTCCAGTCCGTCAACAGCAGTCCGTCTCCATGCCAACTGTGGCTGCACGCTGTTGCCGCCACAGGGCGAGGCTAGTATAAACAAGAAAGTTGACACCGAATTTTAGGGTGTAATAAGCACGTCTTTTGAATCCGTTCTGACGCAAATTAAATTTATCAAAGCTATTCAAAGTCAATGAACCGGTAAGCAAAACAATAGATATGCCCAAAGAAAGAAGATTTTCAATCGGGTTTTTTAATCTCTCAGATATTGCTGTAAACGGAATCGTGAGCTTACGAACTCTTAGAAACAGAGATATCGACAAAAATAAGATGTGACTTTACGTCCCCTGGTGGGAAAACCATGCATTGTTTTGGGAAGAAAGTATTCTCAAAAGGTTTATTCATAAAAGCGGTATCCGTCCAAGAAAAAGAAAATTTGTCGAGTTTTCAGGAGCCCAGATTTTGCAACAAATACTTCAGAAGCAGAAATTAACACATATGACCCCTGGTGGCTAAACCATTCTTTACCAAACATTAGAAATTATGTGAAAAATATTTTCCATCGGGTCTTGTATGCGATACAGGAAGAATTTTTCAAATCAGAGCTTCAGGAGCAGAAATAACGCAGAAAACGCAATTTACCTTTGTGCCCCCTAGCGAAAAGTATATGATTTACTTGAAAATTTTGCATTTATAGGAAACAGATTTCGCATCGGAAACACTATCCAACAAAAGAGGAATTTTTAAATCGGATTCCTAGAAGTAGAGATATTGACAAAAATTAGATGTACATCTACGCCCCCTGGCGGAGAAATTGTGGATTATTTTAAGAACAAAATATTTCGAAAAGGTTTATCGATGTGAGTGCCATCAGTACACGAAAGAATTCTTTAATCAATATTTCAGAAGCTACGATTTTATGGCAAATACATCAGAAGCAAAAATTAACACTCACGCCCACTGGAGGCCAATGTATTCTTTACCAAAAAATTTGAAATTATATGCAAAAGATTTTCCGTCAGGAGTTGTATCCGCATAAGAAAAAAATTTCAAATCGGAGTTTTGGAACAAGAGTTATCGAGGAAAATGTAATTTACTTTTACGCCCCCTAGCGGAACATCAATGCGTAATTTGAAAACGTAACTATATTTAAAATACTCTTCAACATAAATGGAATCGAAAGATAAAAAAAATTTTCAATCGGATGTTTAGAAGCAAATATGTGGAATAAAACGTATTTTTGAATTCGACATCATCTGCATTTACGCCCTCTACCAGCAAAATTGTACATCGTAAAAAAAAAACGAAATAAAGGATCATGATTTGCATGTTTCAAGCTTCCCAATGCAAAACGAATTTTTCAAATCGGACTAATAGTTACTGAGATATCGTGGGTACAGAAGGACGGACGGACAACCCGATAAAAGAAGCACGATCTTTTTTTACAAAAGACGTGCTAAAAAGGGAAAGCTTAGCGCTTGCGACAGTAGTAGAAGTGATTTTTGGGTGACGAGATGGGTAAAAAATGCGATTTGACGGACTTTCAACGTGGGATGATTGTAGGAGCTCGGAGCCATGGAGCGAGTATCACCGAAACCGCCGCATTCGTGAAATGTCCCATAGCAGCTGTTGTTAAAGTGTTTAAAGACTGGACTGTCAACCAAAAAACTGGGTCTCTACGTGCAACGTGTGGTTGTCATCGACTAGTGACTTCTCGGGTGGAGCGGAGAGTGTCCAGACTGGTAACAGACAACAGAAGGGCAACAGTGCAACAAATTACAGACCATCTTAATCAAGGATCCCCTCAAATGATCTCTGCACGCACTGTTCGCCGTAAACTGCATCGGATGGCATATGGCAACCGAAGGCCTGTTTGAACACCTTTGCTGTCTGCAGTTAACAAAAGAAAACGTCTCCAGTTTGCACAGGATCACAAGGATTGGACAGTCGATAATTGGAAACAAATTATGTGGTCCGATGAATCACGTTTTCAGTTGCACCATGCCGATGGCAGAGTGAAAATTTGGCGGAATCAGCACGAAAGCATGGACCCCAAATGCATTGCTACAACCCTTCAAGCTGGTGGAGGCAACGTTATGGTTTAAGGAATGTTTTCCTGGCATGCTTTGGGCACTTTAATTCGTGTTGATCAACGTCTGACTGGCACATCATATCTAAACATCGTTGCGGACCAAGTGCATCCTGTCATGTGGATGGTTTATCCCAATGGCGATGGCTACTTCCAAAAGATAATGCGTCCTGACATAGTGCTCTTATTGTACAGGATTGGTTTTATGAACATGCCGGTGAGTTTATTTTGCTTAGGTGGCCCCCACAATCTCCAGATCTCAACCCCATTGAGAATTTGTGGGATGAAGTTGAACGAGCCATCAGACAGCTGGATCCACAACCCTGCAATCTCACACTCCTGCAAAGTATTATTCATCAAGCATGGTTTCAGATTCCACAAACTACCTAACAACATCTCGTGGAGTCCATGCCACGAAGAATCGACGCAGTATTAAAGGCAAAAGGTGACCCAACGAAGTACTGAGGGTGTGGTCATAATAAAGGGGCCGCTCAGTGTATAATCTCTGCAATATAATCCCTCCAAAAAAAACAAAGAAACATCCGACGTGATCCCGAATATAGAATTAGTCACGCTATATTTCTGCTGTTTCAGCGACCACTGCAGCTTTGTAAAATTGACCAAGTCACCAAACTTTGTATCTCCAAATGGAAGTACAATTTTATACTCCCACGAACCATTGCATTATGATCACCCCCAGCCTAGAGAAATGAGCGCGCCTGGAGGTCGAACTGAGGCACAGGTTAAGATCACAGAGCAGTACATACACAACACGAAGACCAGTTTTTGGTTAGTAGAGTGTTCGGAGTCAGAATAGGAAAAGATGCCGATTTATCGGAGTTTGATGAAGGACAAATTATCACGGCACGGGGCCTCGTAGCTACTATTTCGGAAACGGCTTGGGGAAAACGAAAATCCACTAAATACGTGGCGTCAGTTGAATAAATAAATCCATCAGTCTTTCCGCTTTAAGCAACGCACAGCAACCGAAAAATTGTTAATTGGCCGCCGTCGGGGAATTGAATCCCAAATCTCTCGATACCAAGCCGAGCGCGTTAGCCTTACACCACAGCGTCCAGCAATTCACGGCGATATGTGTGTTTTTCTTTTTCAGGCAGCATCTGACATCATAAATCCGTAAGATGGGCTCAGCTACTGAGACGTCTCCATCGGGTAGGTATTAGCGGCACTGGCGATATATTAATTATAGCAATTAAATTCAAGAGCGAGATCCAAAGTGAAAATCCTCTGAATAGGTGGTGTCAGTTGATTAAATAAACCCATCGCTCTTTCCACGCTGAGCAACGCGCAGCAACCGAAAAATTGTTATTCGACCGCCGCCGGGGAATTGAATCCCGAATCTCTCGATATCTAGCCGTGATTTGTTGGCCGCTGTGGTGTAAGGTAACGCGCTCGGCTAGATATCGAGAGATTCGGGATTCAATTCTTCGAACGCGGCCGAATAACACTTTTTCGGTTGCTGTGCGTTGTTTAACGTGGAAAGAGCGATGGATTTATTTATTCAACGGCTTGGGTGTTGTTCACGTACCGCTGTAGTGAGTACGAATCAAACGGGGTGCACAGATGATTAAACGGCAAACTATCGTTCAGCCGTGTATCTGCCGCAGCTCAGAAGGGAACCGAGACTGTCGCGCATTGTTCACAGCGATAGCAGGGACACAGTGCAACAAATCACCTACAGCTACAAGTGTGGTTATCAGCACAATGTGTTACAGCACACGTTTCATCGCAGTCTTATGCGCATGAGCCTGCGTAGCCGAAGACTCAGCCGGGTCGTCATGCTCACTGCACGTCATCGTCAACAAAGCTTGAAATGAGCCCAAGATTATCGGGATTGGACAATGGATGATTGGAAGAAAGTAGCCTGGTATAACGAATCAAGATTCCTGGTGCATCACGTTGACGGCGGAGTGCGAATACACCGATTACTACTGGAGGCTATGGCACCTGTATGCACTGTTGGGTGGAAACAAGCCGGAGGCGGCAGTGTTATGCTGCGGGGGATGTTTCTTGGGACACTTTAGGCCCCTTTATCCCAATAGCACAATCCCAGACATCTGTCAGGTATCTGAACATCGTTGCAGACTAAGTTCACCCATTCATGGCAATTGTGTCCTCTGCTCGTGATGGCCATTACCAACAAGATAATGCGCCATGCCATACTTGCAGAATCGTCAAGGAGTGGCTAGAGGAACATGCTGGTTACTTTCTGTTAATGTTCTGGCTTCCAATTTCAGCTGACATGAACCCAATCGGACATTTATGTTTAGACTTGGAAAAGCGGGTTCGCGCTAAATCACCACCATCCCGAAATATACGGGAACTGGAGAACCTGCTGTTGACAACATGGTAGCAGATACCCCAGCATACCTATCGCCACCTCATCGAATTGATACCTCGCCGAGTGGTCGCTGTTTTGCCGGCTAAATGGGGTCCTACAGCTTATTAGGTAGGTGGTCATAATGCAATGGCTCATCGGTTTATATGGCATCCTAATTCTCTTCAACGAAGTAACTTTTCCACTGGTACAAGAATAACTTATTTATTTCAAGTAATAATTCTGATTTTCCGAAAGCTAAATTTTTATACGGTCCCCAAATGTGTGTGAGGCCAGTAGTTTCCCTGCGTACGATTTTGTTAAGCTCTTTGGAAATAGAAGCCCACAGAAATTGGTTTGGAAAATTAGCCATGTACAGAAATAATAATGTTAATTTTATTTGTGAGTATGTAAGGCCATTACTAGAAGTCCTCGCCCGTTCCTAATTCAAAGTAACGTGTCACTAGGATAGGAAAAAACCAGCACTGTTGAACAAATACAATACCCATTTCTCTCATTCGGGCCCAAATCAAACAAGTGGGCCATTGCAGTGGTTTGACGTTGCAGTGTAGAACACCAGAGGTTTGCTTAAATTTCTAAAATTCGTTGTTATGGGAAAAGGAAAGTTTCATTCCTTTTGATTTAGAAATAAAACTCTTCATGCCGTAAGAAGATAGGGCTAACATTTTCACGTCCGTATGTCACTATGTTTCACGAGCATTATTCAAAGGATTGCTCTATTGTTTTGAAATGTGCATAAAAATGCATTCCCCTAAAGTCAATGGTAAATATAAATAAAATGTAATACGAATGAGTCTCTCTTGACGCAATTCAGGTATCATATGAACTCGTGACAACATTTTCAATCGAGAACTGCTGACGTTAAAATTCTGTACCCTAAGAATGTCATGAATCAAAATCCCCTTTTAAGAGCAAGCAGTTAAAACGCCAACTTTTCTGTTAAACCTGTTTCTAGCCATGTCTTTCGAATCCTGAAAGGTATGACAAAGCTAAAATGTATTTTGATCATGCAGAAATAATTTCAAATGTAATAAAATATGTTTGAAAGTCATTGACGATAAATTGCGCCATAAAGGCGCTGTTCCGCGGAAAGTTCAGCATATTCATAAATCCATTTGTTAAGATTTTTATCATTTTCTCCATTTAGCATTCTTCGCTGCCGGAGGAAACGCAGTCTCAGATCAATACACGCCGGTGATATCTTAAAAGTCAAAGAAGAGTTGCAAATGTAAAAATAGCGTCTTCGCACATTCGGTGAGAACTCCTCATTCTTTTCACGAATAATTAGTTAATTAAAGTAACTCTGGAAAATTCTGAAGGATTAGAGAGAAAGAAAGTAAACTCCAACTTTAATTAAAATTGCTGTTTGAAATCTAGCTCTTTTTAAAAAATAGAATTCTGGTGAACGTGAATGACGATGTTCTCAGAGCTGATATCGAAGATAAGGAGTAATGCCTAAAACAACACAAAAGTATGCACATGACATGCTATAATTTTTTAAGGCGATAAGCTATTCTGCCTTATGATAAACATCATTACGCCAACTATTTTCTGCCATGTCAAGATGTATAGTCTTTTTTTTCTTACCAATCTGATAGAAATTCCGCAAACTAGAGATCTGCTTTTTCAGTACAACAGCTTCTGTTTGCTAACAAAATTAATGAAGTGAAAGTACTGCCACTTTTAGGCAAAGTTTATCAAATACAAGGGATAAACAATTTTTGTCTTATTTTTCAAATGATACCGAAATTTAGTCTTATAAAGGACGCAAACTGATTCTTTTCTGCTGACATGTAAATACCAACAGAAGATTATCTTAACTCCATGCTTCACTGTTTGGTAGTTTGAGTATCTAATGAACATCGGTAGTTTGGGTACCTCGTATAAAAGCTAACTTCGGAGATCAACAGTTCAAATAAGCTTTCATTTGTGCGGTCTCTCCAAGGAAACAAATCTGAATAATTCGATCAGCTTCATGTATTCCTTTTGCACACTAAATGCAAAATTTGCATAATATGTTCCTCGAGACCTGTTACTTTCCGATGCATAAAAAATAAAAATTAATGTAGCCAACAACTATTAAAGGAGTTGCATGAGTCGGTATAATACACTGTTTGCAAAAAAAAAAAAAAAAAAAAAAAAACAAGTACGCCAAGAAAGTCGTTCGATCCTGATGAAACTCCGCATGCAAGTACCTCAGGGCCGAATATGCAAATGATTTAAAAATTACCAATGACTAAATAGTGGCCCGCCACAGCGCGTGGGAACTGTGCATCCAGGAGATTGTATCGAGAGCAAAGCTCGCACGCAAGGGCAATTATGAGCGGATTGCGTTTGCATTAACCTCCACGAACTGTGAAAATACGTCGACGTCGGATCCATATATAATACGAGCAGTTGAACGAAATTGAGGGAGGACGTGCAATTGGACTCAGAGAGGCTGGTTGGTCAAGTCCCTTATCGCTAGGCATTTGGATCGGAGCGAAGCGGAAATCGGAGAATGTTGGCTCCAATGGGTCGAGGAGTGCACAACCCAGTGGCATGCGGGCAATGGACGGCCGAGGGCAACGACAGAACGCGAGGATCGAGCGACTGTGAAAGCCGCACGGACGGAACCGAATTCGTCTCTCTCAACAATCCGTGGCCATGTTGCAGATTTTACAGGTATGAGAGTAGCCAAAGTAGCCATCTGGACGGTTGCTAGATGACTTGAGGCACGGGCACTACATTCAAGAAGGTCTCTCCGCCGCCAGCCACTAACCAGCGAGCATCACCTGCTCGGGTTTCAGTGGTGTCGGTCCTGATCCAAGTGGGATAGTGTCCAGTGGTCGTGTTGTCTGCAGTGCTGAGTCAAGGCTTGTACTTTGCGCCGATGAACATCGTAGCAAACGTGTCTGCAGAAGAGGCGGCCAGCAAACGGATCCTACCTTTACAGCGGAACGGCACACGGGTCGCACATCAGGGGTGACTGTCTGGTAGCCACTTCCTACGATAGCTGGACAGCCTTGGCCAGCTATCGTAGGAAGTAGGTACGCTATCGTAGCCACTCCCTACGATAGCGTACCACCCTCACTGCTGAACGATACGTCGACGACGATCTTTTATGCTACCATTCCTGTCGCAGTATCACCCAGAAGTTTTTCAACAGCATAATACCCGGCCACACACGGCACGGCTCTCTTAGGCCTGCCTTTGTAATGTCGACACCCTTACATGGCCGACAGAACATGTTTGGGACAAGATAGGACACCACCTACGCACATCTCAGAATGACAGCGAAATCGCCCGCAATTTGGACACTATCCGACATGCTTAGGTCAGTATCTGTGAACTATATGCTTCTATGCCACGCCGCGTAACCGCTTGTATCAGAGTCAGATGTGGCGCTACAACATATACTGACTTGTTCCACTCGTGTATCTGGCCCAACTGCTATGTAATTGCAAACATTTCCTTTCCTATACATATGCATTGCACATACCAATTTTCATCTGGATTGGATGACTCCTTCTGAATGATTCTGATTCTTTGTTTTGTTTTTTTGTTTAGTTTCGGCAAAGAGTGTATGTTAGTGAATGCGTACATCAGTTATTGAGTCACATGAAGCGCAGTAGTAGTATTTATTCACTTTTCAATTTCGACACATATAAGAAAACACATCCGCGTGACGTAGGTTTATTCTACAATGCAGTCAATTGTATTCTGCTTCGGAATTCCGTTGCGGTTCCCTTTCGAAAAATATATACAGCATTTCCTCAAAAAATAAAATGTGTTATAAATTCATAGGAAATAAAATATCCAGTTTTTAAAGATATTTGAATAAAATATCTCGCACATCTGCAAAATGCTATTTCAATTTCTTAAAAACAGGGCAATACGCAGAATTTAAACGTGTGGGTGAGTTAACCCTTTAAGCGGCCAATGTGCCTGAACCACATGGTGCCCAAAATTTACTAAGCTTCCAAAACTGAAATGTCCACATAGCGATCGGGTTTAACAAAAGCTACGAAAAAACAGTTATTTTCCCATTCTCATTTCATTAATACCGACCATGTCACTGGTGCTTGTATGTAATATACCCGTCTAGTCCTCCTTTCTAGAGCGCTAGTCTAGTCTGCTCTATGAGCTAAGGAAAGAAGGGAAAGGGCTTGCTTCTTTCCAGTACCTGGGTGCATTGTCTATTCCCCCTGACACGAACGGCATGCCACTAGACAGAGAAACAAGTTACTCAAATATATCCTCTCTCCTTTCTTTGGTTCGCCGCCATTAATATTGCAAGTAATCAATCAGAAAGGATTAGAGCCAATCATTGAATGATTAGTTTGAAAAACAACACTTTCTAATTCTCAGGTTTGCTCCTACCAGTTGCGTTCTAGCCACTTCTTTCACAGCAAAAATATTTCTTAGACCTGATTTCACCTCATTATTCTAACCCCGAGTTAATTCGTTCCAGCCGGTTAAAGGGTTTTAAGGGACTCCGAGGTATCTCTTAGCTCATGCACACGTTTTACAATAATAAAATAAAATATCGTAAATGATGATGAGTTGGGCTTTGTAGCATACTCAAAAGCTGGTAGATAAGAAAGAAACCATATTTAAATAAGTAAAATGCTTGAAAACCGAAAGGGTACTTCGCCGAAACAAGGTTTATCTCACCGAAGCATCTTTTAATCCAAAAAAATCTTTTTATCGAAAGATCATTTTGCCAAAATGATAATTTCTGCTATACGGTATTTTATCGAATAGTTTATTTTAACGAAAACAATCACTGTGCCTCCCTGCTTATTTGGCGCAAGCGTCATTTCTTGAATAGATAACCTCAAAGTTCCAAAAATTCACATACACGACTACTGCTGAACATAAAAAATTTCAAAATTAAATTCATGCTTCTGAATTAGAACCTGCCAGTAAATTTCAATACCTCTCCTCGAAATTATCAGTACTATTTTATTGTAGATTCTACTGGGTAAGAGAATTTTGAGAAACATTGTCTGGAATACGTACTAAACTTTCAGTCTAGATAACATTCATGTGACTTGAGAACTATAGGATGTTTCCATCATAAGAGTGTGATAGCTTTTAGTGTTTTCAAAATATGAACTTCGAGCAACGTGTTTCTTTGATCGCACTAAAAGCTTGTTTGCTTAAAAGAGTTGCAGATTGCAATACTCAAGTAATAGTATATTTTGTAAGGAATTCTCTCGTAATAAAGTTAGTAAAGCCATCATTTCCATATTTAGTAGGCCCGCCTCTGACGAACGGTTAGAAGAGAGCGGTTAGACCTCAAACCACTCTTACAAACGGATAGACGTCATATCACTCTGTCGCCGGGGTGGGTATTTTTCTTTCTTGCCGCTTGTGATGAATGCATTTTCTTAACACATCATCAGTCATTCTTTGAACAGAGCCTGACTTAACACATCATCAGTCATTCTTTCAAACAGTCTCGACCCCTTCTAGCATCATTTTGTTGCATTTACCTCCATTAGTAACGTATCTCTCCAGCGCAGAAATGACTCCTGTGTCACAACTGCGGTACCCAGGTTGCACTATTCTACATCATACTAAGAATAACTGTACTATAACATACAGCCATTCTGGACGTTTTGGGCAAACCATCCGTCCTGTGAAATCTTCCTGAAGAAGCTATGTCTTTCAAAGAGGACTTCATTTGAATACTGATCGCACTACCTAATCTGTTTTACTTGTCAATCATACTTATTGAATAAATTAATTCAAATTGATAACGATTAACAGTACACCAATTATGTAGAAAATAGTACCTATACTAGTTATCCGATTTATTGGCGTAAGAATATATACATAAACGTTTCCAAGCTTTCGCACATCAACCAGATGGCTTTTTCAAGGAAGTTAGATCCTGCAAACTGAATAATAGAACGCTTTAATAATTTGAACGCGGTGACTTGACTTGACAATAAATAGATAGGACGTTATATTCATTTAAAGGTACAAGATATCACGTTGGCTGTGCACGCGCTATGCTGGTAGGAAGAGGCCGTTATCTGAAAAACTGGTTCCAAATTCGTGGTAACTCGAGTGAGACGCTATCATTGCAAGTATCGTTGTTGGTAATGATCTCCAAGGTTTCCCGAATGACTGTACATTTAGGGGTAGAGTAGGCAGCTAAATTTTTTATATCATCCCACATAGAAGTAGCGAACTTGAATTTGACTTCTCTGGATAGGGCCGTGGCTGCTTTAGCGTATTTTGTGTCCCTTTTATGCTCGTTGACTCTGATTCCAAAGGAAAGCTTGGTCATCCCAATGTAGTATCGTTTAGAGCCGTCAGAATACTGTAGGGGGATCACATAAACGCCTGCTTCTTTGGAAAGAGGTAGCTTTCCAGTATTTCCCTTTAGCATAGTATATAACCTTTAGCATAGTATATAAAGATGCAGTAGACCTTATGCCGAAACCGTAGTTCATCTTCTTAAGTTTGTAAGACACATTTGGTGTGTTGCGAATTGAGCCTAAATAACGAAGCTGCGGCACGGGAAGTTTAGAATGTTTGACGCTGGCTTTTTGGATAAAGTTACGTATCTGATTCAATGAATATCCTGCATCAGTGGCCAACTTGATGACGCTTTGAATTTCGTGTTGTCTAGAATGGGTATCGGGGGAGACGGCGAAGGCTCTTCTAATACGAAAACGGAAGATGGCTGTTTTGTATTCTGCAGGACAGAAGAAGCTACGGAGCATCTGGTTGGGGACGGACGTGGGTTTTAGTAGACTTGTGTGCCGAGGCGGTTGTCAGGCAGTTTGCTCAATAAAACATCTAGATACGGTAAAGCATTGTTGTGTTCAAGTTCCATCGTTAAATTGATTGTAGGATGCATATCATTGATTTTATCATGGAAAATTGGAAGGGTCTCTTTTCCGTGAGGCCACACGAAAAATACGTCGTCCGCATAACTCAGCCAGGTGGTAGGCCGCGGAGTGATACTGGAGAATATATTATGTTCAATTGGGCGAAGTATTACTGCTGCAAAGACGGGTGAAAGTGAGGATCCCATCGAAGCACGATTATTCTCTCCATATACTTGTCCTCGGAAACTGTAGAAGCTAGTATTAGATACCCAGTCTATTAACTTGAAGATGCTGAGGTTCACGCCAAGGAGAAACCGTAATATTTCAGTGGTATAGGTATGGCTAAAGAGACCCGACAATGTTTCTCCAGTTTTTTCACTCGAAGCAAATGTTTGTATTGGAACGAGAATCTTATTTACCTGAGGTTGTGTTATGCGAGTTCTTCATGAAAACCGAAATATTTTTTGAAACGATTCTCATCTGAATCAATGGACCAGACGGAACTCCATGAGCTTTCAGAAAATTAATTCGAGAAACCTTTGCAAGCGGGGTGCTGCATAAATGTTTTAATGTGTGCGTCTGTAGAACCAGAATTTCTGTTTTCTTCTTTTTCTTTTCTGATGAGTGGATCATACATTTTCGACATTAACTAAAGCTGAATGATTATTTTCTTTTTTTTTAATATCAGTCTAGGTTACTTCTTTTTGAACATCCTGTTGCTAAATAATGTATTTCTTTAACTTCAGAGAAGACCAGATATTTTCCAGTGGTCCTTCTTCATCACAAACCCCAAATAAAACTTCCGAATGAACTGAGATACGGATATCACGTATTACTTCTAGCTATAGAATTTATTACTGAACTTTATCCAGCATTTTGTAACTTCTCAGTGGAATTTCTTGTGTAATACAAATTCGTAGATTCAAACTCACTCATGTGTCCATCATTTCATTGCATTCCGTGAAGGGCAAATCAGTTGACGTTATATCGCCTTTATTAAAGTTCGTAATTCAAACTACTATTCCACTGAAGCGTCAGCTATAATATCGCAGAAGGGAATGTAAAAGCCCTCCATAACTCTGTAGGGCGAGGGAAGTGCTGTGTTAAAAGAATAGTCTTTTTTCAGTAACAAAGTCACTAAGACTTCACTTGTTCATTTTTTAAAACTGTTGCTATGTTGTTAGTTGCTAAGAAATAAGATTTTTTTTTCTCAATTTTTACTTTTTAACTTGCTTCATTCTGGAGAAGAAAATCATTGATTAATTGCTGCAAATAAAGTGAGTCGCAAAGAAGGGCCTCACGCTCCAGAAAACCGCATTTGACAGGAGAAGAAAATTAATTACCGTAAATTATTTTTCAACACCTAATCCAATCGGACAGACTGGCCTCTCTCACCATCTCCAGTTCTTGAGAACATAGTTGACGTTGTGCTTCAATATGTCCTGATCCCAATGTGTTAATTAGCAGCAAATATTGATCTTTCTTCTTTCGTGTCAATGATAAACCCTGAGAATACTCTTACTGCATGCTAATGAAACACTTCCAATTAATGAAGTTATTGTCCGAAACGCTGATGTGCCTGCGCATCTTAATTTTTGCCAGTTTTATGTAGATGCTGCTGAATAGAACGCTTTATTTCGGGATAGGGATTTACATAACCGCGTATGTTATTCCGAAAATTATGATCGTATTTCACTTCGCGATTTCTGAAATCTTCGTATATATTATTGCTTTGTAATAACATTACCATAATGAATGAAATCTTTGTGTATTGACGAAGTCTACAGAACCGGATGCACAGGTGTACAAAGATGGATCAATTGGAACATATTCATATCGGGAAACGTTTCCTCGTAAGAAGGGGAGGGGATTAAGGAACACAACGAGCAGCTTTAAGGATTATAAGAAGTCGTGGGTACATAATTAGGAGCCAACAAGATATTTTTTTTCAAAGCTTAAGACCTCCGTCAGCAATTCTAAGAGCTATCTGCAGTAGTCCGTCCGAAATTTAGGGCCACTAGCTTGAGGCAAGATGGAAAGCCAGTGCTATATGCCATAAGACAAATACACCTCCCATGACTCATCCGAGACTCGAACCTGGGCACGTCACGGAAAAACGGTTAGAACCCAGCACTTAGACCTCTGCGTCATCGGGGCAGCACGGTACAAACCTAACCCAGCTGGGCTCACAAATGTGTACCAATATGTACATATTAATATTGATAATTTTATTTTTTGGGGTGGAGATGGGGAGCGTCTTGAATGGCCTCTGTCGGTAGGTCTAAGGGTTATAAACAGTCAGCCATTTCCTATTTGAGGCCACAGATTCCAGCGAAGGAAGGCGGTCAGCGCGGTAAGAAAAGAGAATATTCCATATTACATCCGAAACTCGAAACCAGGCCCATCTCAGATAAATAGCTAGATATCTACGCCTCTGACCACTCCTCAACCCTCGGGTGGTCATCAATGGTCTTCAACCGGATTTCAGTCATAAACTATTGTTTTTTTAGCATGAAGAACTCTAGCGGAATGTGAGCAGAAATGCAAAGCGGCTCCTCGACAGAGCAGTTGTCTGAGCGCTGGCTTCTGACCATTCGTCCAAGAAGGGTCCGGGTTCGAATTGCGGTGAGGCATGGATGTTGTGTTTGTCTTACGTCACTGGATCTCTCCCTTTGCTGGAACCAGTGGCCCTGAGTTAGGGAGGAGCGACTCCTTATAGCCCACAGTGGTGCTCACGGTGGTCATTAAACCCTCAATCGGAATAAAGGAAGCCAAAATAAACGTACCAACGGTGACAGTGAAATGCCACCACTCACAGTAACCATACGTTTACGTAAATCGGTATGACTACCCGAATGATCTAAAGCGCTGGGTTTTTATTTCCTCCGAGATGGCTCGGGCTCGAGACCCAGGTGAGATATGCCTGTTGGCAGGGAATCTGTCCCTTCCGTAGAACCAGTGACACACATTAGGGACAGACGAGTGCTTATAGCACTTACAAAAATCCGCATGTAAACTAAGAATAGCTGCTATTTTTTAAATTTTATATGCCTCAGTTACGATAAATTTTTATTTTCCATTTCCAGGTCAAGGTATAAAGGCAATCCTGAAGGTAATGCCTCTTCCCTCATAAGATTTTTATTTGTAGCAGCAGAAATGTGAAACTTGGTGGGAAAATACTTGGACGTATTGTTAATAATTCTAGCCTATTCAAAGTATTGTCCATCACTTTCTATACATTTCCGCCATCTTTGAACCCATTGGTAAAATCCATTTTGGAAAAATTCCTGAGGCTGTCGTTTCACCATTCAGTTAACACCCAGTTCAACATCTGGCAGATCGTCGAAACGTTTCCCACGAAGGGTGTTTTTCAAAGGAGCAAACAGGAAAAAGTCTGAGAGAGTCCAACCAGGACCGTAGGGGGTTTGAGGCATCACCGTTCACCCCATTTTTGGCCTGTGAAGTCTCCATTGAAGTATGGGGGACGTCCGTTATCATGGTGTAAAACAACACTAAGAAGTGGAATGTCACGTTTTTTTCCTTCTGATAGGTTCCTTTAGCCTCTTGAATGTCTGCACATATTGAGCAATGTTTGTTGTTGCAACTTCTAGATGGTGACAGAACGATCAGCTGTGATGAGGTCTTTCACTCGTTGCCTGTTGGCAGCTGTCACTGCAGTTGCGGGTCTTCCACTCCGTTGTTTACCTGACTAAACGTTCTCCCTCTCGAAACATCTTCATCCATATCTTCGAACATTACTGTATCGATTGGGGCAGCTCCATACATCGCCAGCAGTCTTCTGTGGATTTCTGGAGCCTCATATCCCTCTTTTTCCAGGAATTAAATTACGGCTAGCTGCTTTTCTCTGTCATTCATGATTTTTATTTCCGATTCTGAAAAACAATTGTTCCCACTATGTTAACATATCATAGTACATGGCAGTGCAGTTTCGTTAAAATAACTTGAAAATTTCAAAAGTTATGAAGGAGGAGGCATTACTTTCAGGATGTTCCTTGTATATTGGATCCTTTAATTATCGGACATTCCTTTAATTTTTCTGATTTGATTCTGGAATACTTTGACTTTAAGGAATTATGGACATATCTAAGATTTCTTTAACTGAACATTTAACTCTCTCTAGGTTCGACTATCAGAACAGAATTAGAGATATTTCTGTATTGTAAGAAACGCTCTTTTTCTGCATAAAGTCAACGTGACTTAAAAAGTATTGCTTAAGTTGATCAGTATTTTGAATCACTGTTTCCTGGATTTACACCTTGGGTAGTATGTATGTTAGTGACGTGTACTCTAAATTTACCTTCCTTTTGAGTTCCTGTCTTCATACGTAAACTCAGTTTCTTCTCGTTAAAGATTTTTCTGAACTTAACGCCACTGATTCTTGCTCGATGAATTTGAGTTTGGCAAACCTTTCAATTGGTCAAAAGTCAAAGACATATGCACAAGTTAGAGATAAGAGCTTCTGTTTTGAATGTACAGTATCAGTCTCATTTGTTTTGGGTAGTACTTGCTTACGATTAACTATACTTTGAGCACTATGCTTTTGAGTAAGATGTTTCTTTAAGCACTCTTTAAAGCGCAGTTAATATTGTTTGCTTTAGCGGAAGTTACAGGTGAAAGTTGCGACGAGCTTTGTGTAATAAACAAGATCTGGCTGTATGTAGCCTAGAGTCATTTAAGAACCCCTATACGTACATTAATAACATCTATAACAAGAAAGGTGACACCGAATTTTCGGGTGTAAGGAGAACGTCTTTTGAATTTTTTCTGACGCAAATTAAATTTGTCAAAGTTATCCAATGTCAATGGAACCGGTATGGAAAACAATAGTATCTGACAGAAGAAAGAAGTTTTTCAATCGGGTTTTTAAACGAGCAGATATTGCTATAAACGGAATCGTGAGCTCACGCCCTCTATTTGCAGACTTCTGCTTTAAAAAAAATTTGAATTTATATGAGAAACATTTCGCAGCGGAAACGCTCTCCAAAAAGAAAGAATATTTCAAATCGAACTCTTCGAAACGGAGATATGGACTAATATAAGATATGCATCTTCGCCCCCTGGCGGGAAAACCATGCATTATTTTAGAAAGAAAATGTTCTCAAAACATTTTTCGATATGAACGGTATCGATCAGAAGAATAAAAAAATTAGTCGAGTTTTCAGAAGCTCAGATTTTGCTGCAAATACATCAGAAGCAGAAATTAAATCTTAGGCCCCCTGGCGGCCAAACCATTTTTCACCAAAATTAGAAAGCATATTCAAAGAATTTTCCATTAGGAGCTGTATCCGGTGCAGAAAGAATTTTTCAAATCGGAGATGTAGGAGCAGGGATATGGGGAGAAACGCAATTTACCTTTGCGCCCCCTAGTGCAAAGTCTATGAATTACTTGAAAATTTTATAATTACATGAAAAACATGTCACACCTGAAACTCTACCCAATAAAGAGAGGAATTTTTCAAATCGGACAATTAAAAGCAGAGATATTGACAAAAACAAGATATACATCTACGCCCCCTGGCGGAGAAACCACGCAATATTTTAAGAAGAAAATATTCTGAAAAGGTTTATCAACATGAGAGTCATCGGTCCATGAAAGAATGTTTTCAATCGAGATTTTAGAAGCTCTGATGTTTTGGCAAATACAACAGAAGCAAAATTTAACGATTACGTCCCCTAACAGCCAAACCGTTTTATGCCAAAAATTAGAAATTACATGTAAAATATTTTCTAACTAGGAGCTGATCCGCTGATAGAAAAATGTTTCAAATCGGATTTTTAGAAGAAGTGATATCGGGGAAAACGTAATTTACTTTTACACCCGCTAAAGGAAAATCTATGCGTAACTTGTAAAAGTAACTGTACCTAAAATACACTTCGACATAAATGGAATCGAAAGATAAAAGAATTTTTTCAATCGGATGTTTAGAAGCAAATATATGGAATAAAATGTATTTTGAATTCGGCATCATCTGCATTTACGCCCTATAGCGGCGAAATTGTACAACGTAAAAGAATTCTTCGAATCGGAATAATAGTTGCAGATATATGGTGCTTACGGACGGACGGACAAACCGATAACATAAGCACGATCTTTTTCTACAAAAATCGTGCTAAAAATGCAAGTGCAAAGTTTCGGATATTTGAGGATACGGCACAAATAAATATTGGAAAGGGAATGAGACAAGGTGACACCATATCTCCCAAACTCTTTAATGCTGCATTGCAAAATGTCTTCAATCATTGAACTGGGAAAACAAAGCGATAAAGATTAATGGAGATTATTTAACTCACCTTCGTTTTGCTGATGACGTAGTCATTTTTGCAACTACCCCGACAGATATGCAGGGTATGATCCAGGAACTTGCTGACAAGAGTAAAGAAGTGGGATTAAAAATGAACCTTCAGAAGACAAGAATGATGTACAATGCTTTTACAAGAAACGAAGATTTACCGATTGATTGGGAAAAACTGGAGATAACCAATACCTGCATTTATCTTGGCCAGCAGATATCAAGTGAAGGTCCCATTGAGGAAGAAATTAATCGGCGTTTAAAACTTGGATGGAGAGCTTTAGGAAGAAACCGTGCAGTTTTAAGAGCAGTATGTCTTAAAAGGAAAGTGTTTAACCAATGCATCCTGCCAGTGCTTACGAATGGAGCAGAGACATGGACCTTAACTAAAAAAGACATAGAAAGACTGCAGCCAACTGAAAGAAGCATGGAGTGATGTATACTTGGAAAGATAAGAAGAGAAACTTGTGAATAAGGAAAAT
Organism: Macrothele yani; assembly: GCA_039090855.1. NCBI lineage: Eukaryota > Metazoa > Arthropoda > Arachnida > Araneae > Macrothelidae > Macrothele > Macrothele yani. Next base: position 166,839,699 of record CM077011.1, read on the forward strand.
GATAAGAGGGGACGACATCATGACCAGAGTGAAATTACTGAAAGGGCAATGGGCTGGACATGTTGCCAGAAGAACGGACCACCGATGGACATCCGAAATTTTAGACTGGATTCCAAGAGACAAAAAAAGACCCAGAAGAAGACCCCATGGGAGATAGACGGATGAAATTCGAAAGCTTGCCGGAGTGATATGGAGGTGACAAGCTCAAGACAGTCAATTGTGGAAGAAACTTGAGGAGACCTTCATCTAGCAGTGGATTAATAATAGTTGACAATAATATCGATGATGATACGTGCACTAGTTCCCATAAATTAAGCAACAAACTGAAAAATCGCGATTATTGGGCAAAATATAGTACAAATTGCACGAAATTTGCATATGTTACGAGCGAAGGCATACAGCATCGATATACAGGAGGCAAGTGAGTGGCGCCTGCAACGCTTTATGCAAATGCGCAAAATATTAAAACCAGCTGTTTCGGAGAGAGTCACCAATTCATGTGCAGCGGTGAATTTGAGATAACGAATTTGTTAACTTGGCTTCGAGACGTCATTTACAAGCGCAGTTACGCTACAGAGGGATTGGCCGACTCAAAGCAGGGCAACAGCAAGCGGACATCGCAAGATGGCTCAACGTCGGTCGTTCTGTGATCAGCAAGATGTGGCAGCAGTTCCAAAGCACGGGTGCAGCTTCCCTAAGGTACAGCGAAGGTAGGCCTAGGGCGACGACCTCCGTGGATGATAGGTATTTGCGACTTTCGGCACGGCGGAACAGGACGGCTACACCTACTCACTTCTGATCTGTGTTTGCAGCAGCCACCGGATGGACGATATCAGCTTCGACAGTACGCAGAAGGTTGCATGCAGCACGCAGAAGGTTACATGCAATACGCAGAAGGTTGCATGCAGTACGCAGAAGGTTGCATGCAGGGTGAATGTATGCTCGGTGACCGGTATTATGCGTGCCCCTCAGCCCTCCGCCACCGGAGGGAACATTTCAATTGGGCATGAATGCATGTGAACTGGATGAAAACAAGTGGAGGTCCGTTCTGTTCACTGATGAATCGCTATACTGTTTACAGAGTGATTCTCGCCGAGTTTATATCTGGAGAGAAATCGGTACTCACTATCTTCCCTCTAATATCCAGAAAAGGGGCACCTATGGTAGTGGTAATTTTCTGGTGTGGGCAGGCATATTATTAGGCGATCGTACCGACCTCAATGTGTTGCCACGTGGAAACCTCAATGCTCAGAGGTACAGAGACGACATCCTGGACCCTATTGTTCGTCCGTATGCGTCCGCAATTGGCGATACATTTGTATTGCAGGCGGATAACGCCCGCACTCACACAGCTCGTCTCGTGCATCGGTACCTGGAACAGAAGACTATAGTCCGTATAGAGTGGCCAGCACGCTCTCTCGATCAGATACCCATTCAGCATGTCTGGAATGCTCTTGGTAGGCATGCTGCTGGCCTCCAAACCCTTCCCCGAACCCTCCAGGGGATCTGCACTGCTTTGCTTGAGCAATGGACGCAGATACCCACGGAACTGCTGGACACCATAATTAACAGTATGAAACATCCCTGTCGAGCCTGTATTGCTGTTCGGGTAACCACACTCCGTATTGAAATATCTTTTTCTATTTCATCTTTATACCTGTATTTCTGTATTTTCATATTTGCTTTACTCATACAAAAAAGTTAATGCTTTGTATCACACGTCCTTACGGGTTTTTTTTTGTTTGTTTATGCATTTGGTCTAATAAAGCTAACCACCAAATTTCATTAGAATCGGCTGTATACTTTTTGAATTATCACGATTTTTCCATTTGTTGCTTAATTTATGGAAACCAGTGTAGTTTATTGCGGCGTGTTTCAATGTGAATGTAATTACATGTACAGCTATTAACACTGAGCTCAGCCGGGAAAACAACATTTTGTTATAAAGTGACAGATACGTTATACTGTGAAGCTAACGAGTAGTTGAAGTAACCAGTAAACTACACTACTGTTTGTGAATATTTCAGCACCATGAAAGACTGGATGTATTAGCTTGAAACTTACACGATATGTACAAGAGGTTGGGACATGCAAATGATTAACCCTTTAACGACCATGACCCCAAAATCTTGTATCACTCTAAATACCATAACGCCCGTAACTGTCTGTTGGTTAACTTATTTGTTTAAGAACAACAATATTGACTGAGGGTGGCTTCTGCTGGTCCCTCATAGGTCGAAAAACTTTGAAGAACAAGCAAGGGTAGGAAATCTGAATCACTCTAGACAGGCGTTTCTGGTGGCTATGGCCGTTTGTACTTAAGGGCGTTCTGGGCGTTATGGTCGCTAAAGGGTTAAAACTGCAGTGACAATGCGCTTGCTGTTTCGGAGCAGCGCCCTCTGAACTGTCCGGTCTTGGGTAACAAGAGCTGAATGTTTCATTCAGTGAAACACTTGTGTCTTATTATGCTCCGGCCCAGAAGAAGGTCGCATTATGAACACCTGACGCACTTTGAGCGAGGAAGGATTGCTGGAATGAGAGAAGCTGGATTTTTCTACCTCGAAATTGCCTCTAGTGTGGAACGAAATGCCAATACAGTGATGTCAGTGTGACGTCATTGAGACATCACAATGACGTCAGTTGACAGATGTTTCTCGGACGCTCAGTAAACCGGGAGATGGACCACAAAATTACAAGACTGCTCTGGATGTCAGACACCTCTACCACATGGAAATGACCGATCGCAGCTATGTTTGAGTATCTTAACCCTTTAACGACCATAACGCCCAAAACGCCCGTACATGCAAATGACTATACCTGCCCTAAATGCCTGTCTAGAGTATGTCAGATTTCCTACCGTTACCTGTTCTTCAAATTTGCCCGACTAATGAGGGATCAGCAGGAGTCACCCTCACTCAGCATTGTCGTTACTAAACAAAGAAGTGAACCAACAGACATATACGAGCGTAATGGTACTTAGAGTGATACAATATTTTAGGGTCATGGCTGTTAAAGGGTTAAAGGGACGTTTTGATAAAATTCTAGGAATTATCGTTTAACTTGTATTTGACTCCACGTGCTGAAACAAATTCCTCGTACTTTCAGCCGCGATTACATGTTTCACAGTAATACAAATCTTTCTGGTAATTGTATTGTTTTCCACCAAGAACTTTCAAGTTAAACCAGCACACATTCCTTCAAATGGTCCAACTTCCATTTGCCTAAGCTGACGTCGTTGAGATTAGTCCTACTAAATGTGGTTTCATTAAACAAAAACATATATAGTTGTATTTTGGAGTTCATCTATATATTCCAGATATGGTTGTGAGGCTGTCCCTTTTTTTCGTTTTTTCTCCTTCAGTCTTTTCTTTTTTCCCTCTCTTCTCTTCGTCCTTTTTGTTAAATCACATCGTGTACTATCAAGTGTGTGATTAATAACAAGACAAACCGATCCAAAATCGAAGGGCAGAGAGGATCCCGCTTTCAATTGTTCTCCTTATACTTCTAATACTTTTGAGGGTGAGCATTCGTATATTATCGTACACAAGCAGAGTTGTAGAATCACTAAGGCATGGTTCAAACGACGAATTGTATTACAACAGGATTCGCTTTACGTATTTTCAGAAATTCTACCACACTGTAGTGTGAAACTGAAACAGATACGTAACTTCCTGTAGTCAATGTAAGTCAAGATTAAATTCCTTTGGAATTTACAGCCTAATTTACAAATACGATATTAGTAACAACTTGGTTTGCATCTTTTTCATTTCCTGTAGTACCCATTGTATTTCTCACGGCACAGTATTATTTTCAAACCGGATAAAAATAGCTTGTCAGTTGCCGGCAAAGGTGCTGTATCTCGATGTTTGGCTAAATCAAACACTCTTTTATGACGATGTATGAGACAGCAGTAAGATGTCCCCTGTTGCTTTACATCAAATCAGTCTCTGGGAGAAATGATTTTCAGTAACCGAGCTGACACATACTAAGACCCAAACACATACTCGACCAACCTTCTTCTTTTTCTTCGTCTTCTTCCAACCCTTTTTATAGCCAATTAAGGCTATAGGTTTCCTTCACCTCTTTTCAAATGTTCCTGTTTGGGCTTTTCTATTCCACAGCTTCCTTACAGTTTTGTTTATATCATCCATCCATCTTCCTTCTGGTCTTCCTACTCCTCTATTTCCTTTATATGGTCTCCATTCTGTTAGTATTTTATTCCATCTATTATTTTCCAGCCCATTTCCATTTTAAATTGAGTATATTTTCACCTATGTTAAAAATTTTGTTCTGGATCTTATATCTCTATTCTTTACTTCATCTTGAAGTCTTATATTTAGTTGGTATCTTTCCATCAAATAGAAGTCATCGCTCTTTCCATGTTTATAAATGAGTAACGGAAAAATTCTCATCGGCCACCACCGGGAATTGAACCCAGTGTCTTCCAGTTACGTGCCGGACATGCTACCACTGCAACACAGCGGCCTCGAATTTTCGAGACTCACATGTGACTAACTGCCAAACCACATGGCAGGTTGCCTCTTGGAGCCTCGCACAATGTTGCGGATTCACCAAAGATGATAGGCAGCAACTGAACAAATAACTAGGAGGCGAATGAATAATTAAAACACTCAATTGACGTGGATTAGGAAGATCAAACAGAAGTTATCGCTTTTTCCACGTTTATAAGTGAGTCACGGAATAAACGTGGAAAGAGCGATGACTTCTATTTGATGTTCCTACTCAACGTCAATTGCGTGTATTAATTATTCATTCACCACCTAGCTATTTGTTCAGTTGCTGCTTTCCATCTTTGGTGAATCCCCAGCATTGTGCGGATCTCCAAGAAGCAACCTGCCAAGTGGTTTGGCAGTCAGTCGTATGTGAGTCTAGAGAATTCGAGGCCGCTGTGGTGCAGTGATCACATGTCCGGCGCGTAACTGGAAGACCCTGGGTTCGATTCCTTGTGGTGGCCTATGTGAAATTTTCCGTGACTCAGTTATAAGCGTGGAAAGAGCGATGATTTCTATTTGATGTTCCTACTCCACGTCAATTGTGTGTATTAGGTATCTTTCCATTGTACGTTGTGTTTCTTGCAATTTCTCTAAGATGTTTTTTACGCTTTCCAACCGTAGGTTGAAGAAGCGTATATGCTCCATGTTTGTCCGTCTGTCCCTCAGCACCAGAACGCGTAAAAATGGTCCGATTTCGATGAAATTTTAGTACGTGGTAGGGGACTACATGGGGACGAACCCTATTGAAAATGGACAAAATGGGGTCAAAGGTCAAGGCATAGGAGAGGGATTCATTCCATTGCCTTTATGCGTCATAACGTGTATAAGAATGGTTCGATCAAGATGAAATTTTAGTATGTGGTAGGAAACCACCTGGAAACGAACCCTATTGAAAATAGACAAAATGGGGTCAAAGGTCAGGACATAGGAGCGGGATCCATTCCATCGCCCTTATGCGTTATACCTTACGTAAACATGCTTCGATTGAGACAAAACTTTATAATGTTGTTTCGGAAGTACACTTAACGAGTTGAGTTGAATATCATCGAAATGGGGTCAAAGGTCAGGGCATAGGAGCGAGATTTATTCTACAGCCATTATCCTCATAACTTGAGTAAGGATTTCTGATACGTTGGAAAGCGTATCATAGTCAATGCATTGCATGATTTTACTAACTTCTTGATATGCCAGGTTTCGGCGCAATATGTCATAATTAGTATTATACATTGGTTGAAAACTTTTGTTCTGTTTTCCGGCTTTATTTTTACTACATAGAATCTTCTGTAACTTCCCAAATGCTGTCCACCCCATTTTTATTCTTCTGTCAATTTCTTCCATAATTCCTTGTTTTTTTCTATGGCAATTAGTTTTCCTAGGTATATGTATTCTTCTACATATTCTATTTCTTTATCATTTATTCTGATATTTTCTTGTGCTTATTTGACCAATAAATTTGTGTAACTATATTATTCAGTATTTTCAACGAAATCAGCAGAACGTTCAGCTTAAAAATTAATTATTAAAAAGCAGTACAAAAGTGGCCCGAACACCTTGCTGTGACTATCTTTACTGCCACTAAATTGCTTTAATAAATTGTATCATTCAAATATATTTTCAAGTAAGCATTAAGATAGGCAAAGTCAGGAAATGTTAAGCACGTTGAGCAAACTCTGGGAGAGTTAGAGTGAACGAAAAATCTACTTCGGTAAAAAATGACTCGAATACCCTAAGAGGGTTAAACAAAAATGTGTCTTTCTTGTCTAGAATACACAAGTCCCCTTTCCATTAGTTCTCTGAAGAAAAAATATTTTAGGAGATTATCAGACTTTTTGTAATATTTTCTTATTTATTAAAGATAACAAGCCCACAAAGTCTTTTAACAAAATCCCAGTTTTTGAGGGGTGGAATGCGGTCCTAAATTTTCAGAGCCATCAGAAAAACTTACCACCCACCACTCATCTGGGTTTCGAACCCCGACCCACCTGGGATGAATAATCAGAAACCATCTTATCGCAACTCCGCTACAGCGGCGGTCTAGCATCACATTTCAAGTACAACCATTTTCTTTATTTTAATTGTAGTAGCTGTTTCGATGACACCAAGGCATAATATAATAATCAATCTGTCTAAAATCAGTGTTCCATCGATATTCAATCGACCTAATATCAAGTGATCTTGGTGATTTTTATAGCGTCATTAATAAAATACCAGCGCAGAATCATCAAGAACAGTTTACCTAATCTTCTAGGGTGTGAATTTTCAAAACTAAGAAGTGCATATCATTCAATTCACCATGTTTCACTAAACTTCGATTTTAAAAAGAAACGAAAAATATTATGCTTCATTTTTTTTGTCACGAAGGTGAGCAGGAACGTGTTCAAAATAATATCTTCCCAAAATCAGCTCGCTCCCCAAAAATGCAATTAGTAAAGGGCGATCCCGTTTAGGGCATAACTCATTAAAAGGCCAAATCATTGATTTATTGCCATAAATAGAAGTTAAAAGCAAAAAGTAATTTACGCTTCGAAGAGTAGAACCTGACATTGAAGGGGAAATTAATTACTATTATTTTTTATGCTTTAATCCAATTTAAAGGGTGGCGTTCTCCCCAAATGAAGGTGTAAGCAAAAGGTGGAAGCAAACTGGGTTGCAACCCGCCCTGAACTCTCAATGCTAATTCACATTAATTATTTTTCTTCCTTTTTTTATATATTTCCAGTCACTGATGAATAATAGGATTTATTTTAATTCTCTTGTTATGAAGTACTTTGATCCACGTCAAATGATTAAGACACAGGGATTTATCGGACCTGGATAAACGCAATAAAGAGAACATTCTTTTGCACGGTTAGGTCGAAATACAGTTTTCAAAATAGTGTTCCTGATTTCAGTTTCTCCTTTGCTTCTTTTCTGCAGCGGTTGCCCAAGTTAAAACTTTTTACGTCGCTGTCAGAGAATCTCCAATAATATTTAAATCAAGTAAATGTAGCAGTGCTTACCGGAGAAAACAGTATGAAATGAAATGCCGGTGAGTGTGAGTGTATGTGTGTGAGAGAGAGAGAGAGAGAGAGAGAGCAAAAAGAACTAACGTTTACTTAGAGTGAAAGAAAGAAATCGTTTCAGATATCAGTCTAGAACGCGTATTATTTTTAAGAATTCCAAACAGTGCTGCGGTACTGTGCGTTTCTTTCTTTTGCCCAATTTTTGGTTCGAGAAAAATATTGAGCTTTTATATCAGGAGGAGAAATCAACTTTTGTTTAAACACTTCCCAAATGTCATGATTTCTTTCATTTTTGTATCGGACTTTAAAGCGCACAATGAGTGATGCTAAGGACCACAAGTAGTCATTCGTCTGTAATTTAAGTCCACTGGTTCCAGGGAGGGAATACACCGGTTCCCTGGAGCAAACCATTCTTCATCCGGGGCTCGAGACTGGACCCATCTCGGACAGCTAGTACGAAGCCTAAGCGCCTGACCGTTCAATCACTCAGTCGATGATATAATGATCTAAAACCTAGTGTAGTAGTAGTTTACCCTCAAAACACGATTCACACTCATAAGTATTAAAAACACATTCGAGTTAAAAACATTGAGGCCATCCTCAGACCTAGTAGATGAAAAGTGTCAAGTTCCACTATAAATACACACTGAAGAGCAATTGAATTACAGACAGCTGGCGTTATGCAAATGTGGCGCTGTGGGCGTCCCTGTAAACGGAAACGACATGACGTATGAAGCGATATAAGGAGTGATGCGACGGGAATCAGTAAGAGTAGAACGTACTATGGGTAAGACGAAAGATCTAAGCCCATTTGATCGTGGGCAAATTGTCGGGACCCGAAGAATGGGTCACTCCATCTTGGAAGTCGTGCAGGATCTGGGAGTTTCACGAGCAACTGTGTCACGGGTGCACTGTGAGTACATCGAATCCGGTAAAACCATCCTTGCAAGGGCCAACTGCCGTAGACAACAGCATGTGGATGAGCGGGGTCATCGTCGGCTAGCTCGCATTGTAACTGTGGATAGACGGGCCACAGTGCAAGAAATCACTCGGCAATTTAACGCTGGTTCACAAAAACGTGTAAGCAGCCACACCATCCAGAACCATCTCCTCGCTATGGGGTACAGAAGCCGTCGTCCCACGAGGATACCGCTGCTGACCGCACATCACAGGGTGCAAAGATTAGCATGGGCGCGGGAACATCGCCACTGGACCCTAGACATATGGAAAAATGTTGCCTGGACTGATGAGTCGAGATTCACGTTGGTACATGTGGATGGCCGGATACGAGTATGGCGCAAACCATATGAAGCGATAGACCTTCTTGCCATCAGGGTACTCTTCAAGCTGGTGGGGGTGGCATTCTCGTCTGGGGACTGTTTACGTGGATTGAAATCGGACCCCTGCTACGTGTGACATCGTCCCTCACAAGTCAATGTTACCGGGATACCCTGGACGACCATATGCTCTCGTTTGTGCGTCTTCAACTTCCCATTGGGAACCTCATCTTGCAACAAGACAATGCACCGTGCCATCGCTCCCGAATTGTATCCGAATGGTTGGATGAACACTCCGTCGACGTGATCTCGCTTCCTTGGCCAGTTAGGTCACCTGACCTCAATCCCATCCAGCACATCTGGGATGCCATCCAGAGAGATGTTCGAGGCTCTGACACCCCTCCATCAAATCTTTGTGAACTGTGGGAGCTTGTTCAGTGGTCGTGGATCCGTATGGCTTCCCAACGCTTCCGGTTTTTTGTCGAGTCCATGCCGAGACGAATCGCCGCCGTCATCAGGGCGAAAAGTGGTGTTACACGTTACTAGACAGGTATCTCTAATTCAACTGCTGTTCAGTGTATGTTCTGTGACGTGCCTGTTCCGCAGGACGCACACGACATAAAGGCAGATAGCAGCGAGACGAACGTCTGCGTAGCTCAGTTGGTAGAGCGACTTGTTCCAGAATAAGTGGACTCGGTTTCGATCCCCGGCGTGGACCAAAAATGACGGAGAAATTTAATTCGTTATAGCTCACTGAACCAGAGACAAAATTTATCACCTATATTAGATAAAGCAGGTGTTTACATATTTCTTATCAGACTATAACAAGATCAAAAAGGTCTACTTGTTTATGTTGGCGGCACACAAAAAAATGTAAACTATATTAAATGAACACATGACAGATCCCAGCAGACTTGATACTTCGTTAATGCAATACTGCTGTGATAACCAAACATCCCATGATTGAGAAAGTATTAAACTCATCCGCACTCACCTAAAATATCGTTTTAATCTTATAGCTGAATCTATTGCAAACTATAAAACGAAAGCATATAATTGCAATGTTAATTATAATCCACTGGTACTGAATTAGATATTTTGTGATATAATAACGTCTTTCCTTTATTTAATTAAATTCATTTTCTCACCGTCATTCAGCTATTTCTTCGTGGCGCGCAACGAGAGAATATTAACAATAAAGCAGAGGAAACAATAAACAAAGGCGAAAATAAATACCATGGTTTATACTTTCGGATTTCAAGAACAAATTGCATTGATTATGAAGTATGAACAGTAAAGCAGAGGAAACAGCACAAGTATAAAACAATACAGCACATGAAACTTTCAAGAAGCGCATATAGCTTATTAAATCCGTTTATTTTTGTGGCGTAGTAAGTACAAAGATTCGCCAAGCTTTCGCACTCCACTGGGAGCCTTACTCAAGGCAATGGTAGACATAAAAATGCAGAGAATTGGAACAAGTAAGGAACAAAGATGATTTTTGAAATTAACGTGGTTGACATCACGGGCGTATTACACGAATTTTTATCACGCAATTATACGGTGTATCGCGGTGCCTTAAGAAAGCCTCCTAGTGGAGTGAGAAAGCTCGGCGAATCCTTGTACTTACCACCTCGGGGCATCTTTCTATTTGAAAGAGTGTATTCTATTTTAAAAGTCCCTCAGAAAAATCCGTTTTTGGTAGAATACTGTTCATTTTGAAGATTTGCACCCATTTCCTTCTTTAAGGGAAACACGTGTTTTTCGCCTGTGGGAATAAAGTTGTATCGTGTTTTTCTCTATATCCTTTCTTCTAATTGACCGATTTGAAAACTTTTATATTTTCTTACTTTTTGTGCACAATTTGAAAATTTTAGTAACATTCTTTTATTTTATTTTTTTGCCGCTAGTGGGAATGAGTAGCTATTTCTTTTTCTGGATGTTTTATTGTTTGTAGAAATCCGGTTTTTTATCATTATTTTTTTCGTAACCGATTCCATTGACCAGGAATAACTCGTCTAGATTTGCGCATTGTAAATTGTATGCGCGGTTTCCCCCTAAATGGTGTAAGTGTATTTCTTTTTTGTCAAACTTTTAAAATTTTCTAAAATATGCTTTGCGATATGTTTTTCGAGCCGGAGAGGATTCATATGACTCGCTCATTACAACCGAAAACTCGATGTCAACTTTCTTGTTTTTATATTTGAGTTGAGAATATAATGTGACTGAAGAATGTGACTGAAGAATGCCATTTGATAACTCCGTAATTTTTACTTAACGAATTTGATCTAAGGACATCATAATTTTTCTCTAGCTTGGAAAAAACAGATATATCATTTAAGTAAGATTGCTTTATAGACAAGAATGTCTTTAACGTTCATGGTGCCCGTTGCAACAATACTTATTGAAGCCCCCAGAAAGCTGTTTTTCGGGGGAGGAGATAATTGTATGGCATTTCAGACACACATGAAATATAAACAATATACATTATTAGTTGCGCGCGTTGACTTCAAATTCAACTTCGTTTTGCGCTAAATCCCAAACAATACTCTATTGCGATAATTTGGATTGTTCCAGTGAGAGCGAAACCTTTCATTTTGGTTAATCATCATCGCTTCTTGTCTTGGACTGCGATACTCACAAGGTATTTTTTTCTTTTCCTTTTTTACGTAACCTACCACTTTGTAAATAAAAAAAAAGAGCAGGAAGGGGTCAGTTGAACTTACCCAAATCCTTCTCTGGCAGGTGAATAGCATTCATAACAGAAACCAAAACGTCGATGCATTGCACTCACTTGTTCCTTGTTTTATAAAGAGAGAATGTGAAAAACATGTGGGTTGACTTCTACCTAAGGTGCTCAGTGCTGGGCAGTGTGTGCCGGGCTCTGCAAAATAGTTGTATCCTGCTTCAAACACTGATTTCTGGTGTAATATGGAGTTTATGTACAACGGTAAAGGGAAACAGTAAATTCAGGATATAAATTTTGTAAAGATCGAGGAACAGAGAAACGATGGAAGTGCAGTACGGAAAAGTTTAGCAAAACTGCTACACGTAGATATTAATGATATTTTCAGTTATTTTAATTTGATTTCTACCACTCGCATGACCAATAAGAACTGTGGTTTCCCTCGAGTGCCGTTAATAGATTTATCGACTCCACAAGATAGTAAGCGCGTGTATATATTATATGCTGGGTGATGGTAATTAAAGTACCCTTATTCAACGCTGTCTAGAGATATATTTAGCAATCTAACTGCAACCAAATTTAGTATGGTGACATTTCAGGACATGCGGAAGAGATTTCCTTAAAAGAAAATTAAAAAAAGTTCCAAACCTCATCACTGTAGCACTTGTGACACGGCAAGCAACTGAAAAACAGTTTCATTTGCATAAACATATGTATAATGTAAACGTCTTTTCGTACTGATACGTTATTTTAAAAAAACATACTAATAAGATGAAATAGTTCCTAAATTAAACCTTAATGGCTAGACGAAACACTTAAAAAACAGAAGTCAAACTTACGGAAATGATGCTTTTATTTCTCCAACACAGGTTTAGCACTTCACATAACAAATCGGTATCAACACTCCACATTATTCGCTCCGCAACGCTCCACAACGCTCCACAAGCCACAGTTTTATCGTAGTTTATATCTCTGGTTCTTATATAATAACTGGCATACGTCACGTTCATTCCACCTCAATTATGTTGTCAACAGTATTCATTTGAGAGAAAAGATATCACGTTAAGTGTGAAGTATAACTGAGAACAAACTCAAGATTTACATAGGGAAAGAAACTAAAAAGGAAAGTGAATGTCATTCTAAGTGATCAACGTTCGTGACCACTACGGAAAAGTCTGAGGTTCGATCCGAAGCAGATACAAACGCTCGAACAACTAAATATCCGCCGTGCGTGGGATGGGAACGCTCATTTCTTGTCAAGCTGTTTTATGAAAACAACGACAATGCTGCGCCTTCACTCTGGGAATTTTGCATTTGTAAGAAATTACGCCGAGGACAATTTACTCCAAAAGATCTCAGGAGAATGATCTTTCGATTCAAGGAAGCCGTATGTTTAGGAATTAAACCCCGTACAGCGCACAGACCTATCACTTCACAAGTTGTTGAAGATGTTGCCACAGTTGTTGTTGAAGAGTCAATGAATAATGTTGCAGGCTCCAGTAATGCACGCGCAGTGTCACGGCAGTTGAATTTGTCCTATGGCATACTGTGGCCACTTCGTTCACCGTAGCTTAATCCTTGTGATTTCTGGTTGTGGGGATACGTAAAAGGTATGGTTTATTAAGGAAATGTTGTAAATTTGTCAGCCTTGGAAGACAGTATCACACTGCATGTTAGAAGCATCACAGAGGATCAGTTACGGCCGGCCATTGAACACAGTGTTCATCGTCTTCAGGTTTTACAACTTCAAAATGGGGATCACGTTGAGCAGTATCCCTTGTATCGCTAAGGGATACTGCTCAACGTGATCCCCATTATGTTGAGCAGTATCACTTGTATCTCTGTATACCATGAGTGTCTTGTACAAATAAAATACTTGTCGCTTGCAGCGCCACAAGCTCCATCGTGGTAAGTTTTGGAACTTTATTAAAGAAATGGCTTTCGCGTGTCTTGAAATGTCACCATACCAAATTTGGCTGCATTTGGACCGCTAAATATCTCTCTAGACAGCGTTGAATAGGGGTATTTAATTGCGATCACCCTGTGTGTGTGTGTGTGTGTGTGTGTGTGTGTGTGACAGGTTAAAAAATCCCCACAAAAACAGCAAAACCATTGAAATTCAAACCGCGCATGAGCTGTTGCCTGTTGAAAAGAATTTTCTAACTTTCAAGAGCTACATGTAAACAAAAATAACCAAGCTGAAACTATAATGTTGATAACAAAAAAAAACTGCAAAGCGATATTGCAAAGGATTGTGAAAATCTTCAGAGCTGTTATGCATGACTTTCTCAAGCACCAGCATAGATAACCCTCTCTCGTTTCTGCAAAGACCAAGTAAAAACATGGGTTTCTGCTGTAACACACTTGTATACTAGCTAAAAAGAGAATCATCCCAATACATTTCATCAACCCCACCAAAAAAACTTTTTAAACAAATTCATAGCCCACCCATGTCGAAAACCAGACAAAGCCTGTTGTTAATCAGCAGATTGTTGGGATCAGGCCAATTGTTGGGATCAAGCCCATTGTTGGGGTCAAGCTTATTGTTAGGATTCAACTTGAAGTAAGTTTTGGTTGGAATGGCAACAGTGTGGAAACTGTTCTTTTGCTTTGGCAAATATAATGTGCAGCATAGCGAAATTTGCTAGGATTTTTTCTTAATGGTAAGTCTGCGTGTTTCTGATTTGTTAAACTTTTTGTTAGTCTTACTAGTTTTTAACATATTTCTTTTTTAGCTGTTCCCGTTTTCATTTTTTTCTTGTGTTTTTTTTTTTTTTTTTGGGGGGGGGGGGTTTCCATTTTTTATTTCTATTTAGTAGCTTTTCGCTTTACATTGCTAGGAGAAAGTCTTGTGTCTCTGTTTGCATTTTATATATTTTCAGCTTGGATTCTTATCTCCAAGGTATCTATTTCAACTCGTCTTTCCTGCAAGATTTAACAACAATTTTATGAAAATATTGCGAAGTTCTATGTCAAGCTTTTATTCAAGAATAGGTTTTGTCTGGTTTCTGACGTCGGATCGGACCACGTATAGCATACTTGTATATGAATTTTGTTTAAAATGGGTTTGGAAAATGGGGATTTTGTGGAGTTCATATATTGTTCTACTTCTAAAGGGTAAGGGTATCCTTACAAGGATACTTCTTTTTTAGCCCATATACGAGTCTGTTACAGCAGAAACCTACGTTTTACTAGGTCTGTGTAGAAAGGAGAGAATTTACCTATATTAGTCCTTGAAAAATCGATGAATAACAGCTCTCATAACTTCTACAATCCTTCCTATTCGTTCCAATATAGTTTTTTTTTCTTTTGTCGTAATCGTCATTGTAGTTTCAGCTTGGTTATTTTTGTTTACTTTTACTAACACATACGCACGCGCACACACGCACACATACGTATGCACTTACGGTTCTATCAGCGTAAAATCTCCAACAGCGGAAAATACTTTAAACAGTCTCGAAGTATAGTAGTCCCACACCAGGAGAAAACTCCGAGGGAGCGGAGGTCTCTGTGTGTAATTAGGCATCCACCGGGCGAAGCTCTAAGTACAACTGACCCTATCCGGATACTTTTGAGTAAAAGCTACCAACATTTAAAACAAGAAAAGAAACGTTCAGCTCGATGCCCCCCTGAACTTGAAGCCCGGTGTAGCGCTACGGTTCGCACCGCCCTGAATCCGGCTCTTGTTATACACTATATCGACAAAAGTCACAGGACGCCTGGAAGAAACACAACATAGCAGTTATTGGCATACATTAGTACGGAGTCGGTCCACCTTTGGCCTTAATGCATGCACTGATCCTTCGAGACATGCTTTCGACAAAGTTTTGGAACACAGCGATAGGTATGCGCTTCCATTCAATACATAATGCTGCCGCTAACTATTCCTTAGTCTATCAGACTGATGGATCGTGTATCTGAATTCATCAGTTCATAGGCTTCATTTCCATTGATCAACGGTCCACGATAAATGTTCTTTACACCATGCTAAACGACGAGTAGCATTCCGAGTGGAGATGAAAGGCTTATCAGCAGCCGCACGACCACGGTAACCCATGGAATGAAGTTCTCTGCAAATGGTACGTGTACATACCGAGGATCCAGCATTTTTACTCACCTGTACACTGAGGTCTTGTGCAGTACTCCGTCGATTAGCTGTAAAGACACTCCTGAGACTTCGGCGTCCTCTGTCACTGGTTTTCTTTGATCTGCCGGTGCGTTTTGCTGCTTCAGGCACGTCATGTGTCTTCCAATTATTTAGTACATCCAAAACAGTTGACTTGGGTATGTTTAAACGCCTCTTGGTTTTTTCCTTATGGACAACCCACTAATATCCCACCCAACAATCTTTCCTTTCTCAAAGTCAGTTCTCTCCCGCCGCGACATTTTCACTCAACCTCACAGTGAGATATGATCGCGGTCAGCTGCAGGCTTGTTTTTATAGCGTTTGCAGCTGTACCGCGCATCTTAACAACGCAGCGGATCCTTTCATTTGCTTTTGAAGGGGTGTCCGGTGACTTTTGTCAATATAGTGTAGATATTATTTGCTGAATATAGCAAATATTTGTAAGTACATTTTACTGTTATTATCATTATTATTAAAAAGTTATTTACTGTGTCTCTGTGCTTTTACTGATCCTGGTGACTCGTTGCCGGATACTGGCGGTGGTAATTGGCGATACAACTCCGGTTTCAAGCTAAGTGCATGTTGCAATATTCAAATTTGTTGTTTTATAGGATTTACATGTAAGTACTGCTACGTTCTTCCCAAAAAGATTTGTCAAACATTTGCGTTATAAAAGAGTAGAGTAGCAGTCACTGTCATCCACGTCAGCTCATATAAAAGAAAACAAGCTCAAACATTGAAAATACGACAAGTAACTTCCACAATATCGAACAAGTATGCACTAACTGATAGACGGTGCGGTTATCCAACATGGCATCTCTGGAGGGAATAACTGCAGGTGTGTGCATTTGAGCCATGATTATTACAATGTAGGTAGTGAGGGAAAAGCCGTGGGCCTTATAAACACAGATGATGACCCAGAAATGTAGACTGAAATGTCTTCAGTTAGCGCAACTTGGAAGGTGTGATCTACACTGAGTTAGCTTGCATCAAGAACACCCCCTTTTTTATATATATTCGGAGCGATAACAAAGTAATACATGATATCAACGGCCCGTGAATCTACAATAAATTTTGCACACCTATCCTCTGTAGGTAATCAGTAAATGCTGATTACCTGCAGAGGATAGTAGGTAATCCACACTTATTGGTTGCTATGGTACTATGATATCAAGGGTGTACAAAACTGGATTAACCATGTTCAGACATCCAGCAGAAGATCTCACATTGGTCAGCCATGCGCAGTTGATGCTGGAGGTGAGCGTCGGGTGTTACGACTGGTATTACAGCAACGACGTGCAATAGTCACCCAGCTCACCCGCCCGTACAACAGCGGTGCATTTCGACCTGTTTCCACATGCACCATGAACCGTACGGTGCTTCTCCAAGGGTTCCATAAGGAGACCAACGAGGGTACACATGATCACACCCAGTCATCCTAAACAACACCTTGAGTAGGCAAAGGAACGTCGGCAATTGCACCTCAACAGATGGAAGAAGGTCGTTTGGTGTGATGAGTCACGTTTCCTGCTGCACCATCCAGCTGGATGGGTTGGTATATGGATTAAACAGCACGAAGCCCTATCCCCTAGGTTGCACAGTTGGGTTTCAACAGGCTGGTGGAAGTTTTTCTGTTCTGGGGAGCTTTTTCCAGGCAAGCCCTCGGTCCGTTGCTTGTTAATACCACAAACACTGAACTGTGGGCGTTACAGGGACCTGTTAGCCGATGATTGCCATCCGTATCTGCAGGAGTTTTACCCAGACCGCAGTGCAATTTTTCAACAGGATAGCGCACGGCGTCATGGGCTCATATATCTGCTGATTGGTTGGAGGAACAAGACAACGAATTCGCCACATTGCTTTGGCTCTCAAACTCCCTTGATTGTAACCCTACTGAACATTTGTGTGATATGCTAGAACGAAAACTGCTGATCCTCCTCCACAGAATGAGCGTGACCTGACGGAGATTCTGAAGCAGACATGGGTCAATTGACGCATGGAGTTCAACACCTTGTAGAATATATTCCTAGGCAATAGGTATCACAAATGCTGTCTACGTACAATAAATGAAATCATTAAAAGTTTGCAAAATAAAACAAAATGTATTTACAAATTCAAATAGCCAATTTATTTACAATTAAAATAGCCAACGCCGTCTCAAGGGGGCCTAGCCAACCCGACTAGGCCCCTTGAGACGGCGTTGGCTTATACTTAAAACCTTTAACCCTAAATTCCTCAGTTTCTATTTCCAGCTCCACTCAGTTATTAAACAGGATTAAAAACTTTGATTCACCCAGAAATGGTTTCATTATGGCTTCTTTGGACGTCGAGTCTCTCTTTCCGAATGTCCCTTTGAATGTAGTCCATTCAACCATTGTTAATAGACTGCAAGAGAACAACTCAGTTTCCCCCCTTGAAATTGAAGCTGTACTTTCAGCCCTTAAATTAGTTTCTAAACGCTCCTACTTTAAATTTGATGGCAAGTTTTTATAACGGACAGAGGGTGCCACAATAGGGTCCCCCTCTCCCCTGTTTTAGCTGAAATTTTATTACAGACCTTAGAGGATGATGTCTTACGGATATTTCCGCATAAATCATTACTTCTTTTAAGATATGTTGATGATTTGTTAATATTCTGGCCACACTCTTTGGCCCTTTTGGATAAATTTACTGAATGTATTTTTTCACAACTTCCTACCATCACGTTTACCAAGGAACTTGCGAGAGAAGGTAAATTGCCCTTTTTGGATTTTATGCTGATTCAAGATTTAAAGTCTCTCCAACTTCATTATTATGTTTACCGCAAACCGACCTCTGTCCCCTGTATGATACCTTTTTCTTCGTTTCATCCCTCTGGCCACAAAGCAGCCGCACTACGTTTTTTGATAAAACGGGCGTTCACACATTCCTCTACCCGAAAAGCAAGATCTGATGAACTGGATAGAGTGTTAACCTTAGGCCGCTCTTTTGGGTTCTCGGACCAATTTTTCCGGAGATTATTACTTAAACACCAGAGATTAAACCTTACGACTTTGTCAATTACAACTACTCCAACCAAGTACATTGGCAAGATCGAATTTTACCCTCCTATTGTGTCTATTCTAAAGAAAGCATGCAATCGACACAATCTTTCATTCGGTGTAACCACTAGGAATATTTTTTCGTTAATTAGAAATGATAGAGATAAGGTATCACCACTGGTTAAACCTGGTGTTTATTGTATACCATTGATTCAACAGGTAAACAATGGTACCAACATGTTCTACATTGGATCAACACTTCGGACATTAAACATTCGTCTGGCTGAACAGAAATATGCACTCCGATCAAGATCATCTAACACGGCCCTAACAGTAGCTGTTAATCAAGAGAGTTACGTACCTGATTGGAATTACGCAAAAATCTTAAACTCAACTATTAACAAACGGACTGCCTTTTTCACTGAAAGCCTCTATATTATTAAATTTGGTGATTCTGCTGTAACTCTGACCTCCCGCCCTATGTTCCAAGCCAGTGGAGATGGCTGGTTGCCCCCTCCGGACAACCAGATGTTGAAGAACCTACGTAGTTCCTTTTTTGAACTGTAACTTTAACTTTTGTTATCTGGCATCTCCTTGAGACGAACTGGTGAAATGAATGATGGGTACTTGTACTTTATAATGATTAACTCTGCATTCCTACGACACTTAACCTGATGATGGGGCCATGAGAGCCCCGAAAGTTCTTGCTTTTAAATTATTTTAATTTGTAAATAAATTTGGTTTTACTTTGCAAACTTTTAATGATTTCATTTATCGTACGCAGACAGCATTTGTGATACCTATTACCGTGTCGTACGAATAATTACTTTTGTCTTCAATATTCCTAGGCGTCTGCGAGGGCTGATTGCACAGAAGGTGGACCATCACGTTAATTATACTCCAATTCACCCTAAAAGTGCACTACTGGGAAAGGCGGGAGAACTTTATCACATCTCGTCGTGGAACGAAAGAACGGTATCCATCCGCGTCAATATGTTTTTCTACTGTTTCCTTTCTGATCCCCCCACCCACCCACACATCTCACAAGCAGTAGGGGTCTGGTGGAGGCCGAACTGCTTCCCCTACTACCTGTTTAAGTAACACACCCTTCAAATTTCCGCGATTGTCAATTTATCGCATCTGTGTTGTTAGTGTTGGGAGTGGCCTTCCACCCCTTCCCCCTGTCCGAGTTGTATCCCAAGTGGGCAGAAATAGCCGAAAGTGCGAAGCTCTTGATTCAGCAACTTCTCAGAACAAATTTATTTCTAAAAGCGCTCTAACTTCTAGAATTGTCTTTTTAGATAGGAATTTTGTCTGATAAACTGTTGAGCAAACAAATATGGATTCTAAGCAATAATTCTGATGTCTTTTGCTCTAAACGATAGGGACTATTTTTCGTAGCGGAAATAGCTGTTTCGTACCCTTAATAGTGGTTCACTCTTAGCTTGACTCACAGTATAGGTTGGTGGTCCTAATACGAAGCTGACACAACGTATACCGATTTTATTGGCTTTTATTGTTTATCATGCTCTTTTGCCTTTGGATAATTCACGATTTTTTTATTTTTAATGTTCGTAGATTTCAGCCATTTCCCAAAATTCCATACTTTTTAACTATCTGTAATTGGGTTTTGCGTGCTGTTTTACTTTATTACATTCAATTATATTTTCTTCGATTTCTTTCACATTTATATAATTGTCCCCTATAATGGCTCACTGTTTCACAGCAAGAACTGAACAACATCCATGCCTTACCGGGATTCGAGCCCCTTTTGGACGAATGATCAGAGGCCACCGCTTAGACCACTGCGCCACCGGGGCTGTCTTGATATGTTGAACATTCTGTTAAACCAGTATATAACATTTATGCCGTCTATGGACGATCAAACACTTGAAAAGAATAAAAACCTTTACAAATTAAAAATGTATTACTTTAGAATCATAAATTAAAAACATATGATCTTTCGGACCTACATTTGGTCCATCTTCAGATGTGACAGCGAATAGGACAGATAGTGATAGGTCTATAAATAGAAACATATGTTAGTTAATGACGTCTGATATTGCGGTAATTTGGGCGGATAACTCTTCTGTCTACGTCACAACGTTGACAGAAGAGTTATCCGCCCAAATTACGAGCTGAAGTGGGTGGGTTCATCTAAAACATCATGTTAAGTCCTAGAAATTAAGAGTTTCCATGGCTGTATGATATACAGGGGAATATTGTCATTACAGCATGAGTGTCGATGACTGAAAATAAATAGACTTTCAGTTAGTAGCAATGAAGACTTTGCACAATGGGTAGCCTAAATAGATGCTTCATTCCACACCGGGTAATGAGAACTCACATTTCCCAAACCTGCTAAAGAGGTCGACATTATACCAGTTCGTATGTTCTACTTATGCTTAGTAATTCTAGTTGTTAACGTACGTTGGGTGGATCCAATATTCATTTGACCAGGTTCCTTCTTTGTACAGCTAACGTGACTTGATATACTGAACATTGGGTTGGCAACTCTGTTTTATCCATTTATTTTATCAGTATAAGTATTATACCCTCCGAATGCTTTGCATTATTACCAGTACCACGATTAAAAAAATAACTGTAACGAATAGCTTTTGCTGCTAGTTTGATGTATCAGTTATCGCGTAATAATCGTAGTATTATTACAATCTTGCTGTTTTTTATACTTTGCATTACAAGTACTCTTGTTCAGCAGTTTTTAATAATGTTTTTAAACTGCTTTCATTTTTTTCTCGAACACATGGTACAGTTGTTTGCGCCTCTTACTCTCACGTTGAAATTCCACAAAAAATTGAAACCCAGTGCATGAAATTTAGAATTTTTTAACAAAGAATTTTTTTCGTACAACTTCCAAATCGGAATAAAAGTGAAACAATACTAACGATGTGTTATTTAACTAGAGCTCCATAAGAATGTCAAAGCAATTTTTGGGAGAAACAAATAAAGCGCAATTTTTCCTGGCCGTCGTTCGTATGTTGAATGCAATTAAATTAACTCTCGTATCTTAATGATCCGAGCTTCTCCATTTGAACAGAAACTTCAGCTGGTTACTCCGCAACAGAAGTGTACTGCTCTTGAGTTGCACTGAAGCGCTGAATCTAGCATCTGCTTGGTAGCACCAGCAGTTTCAAGCCCTTGAGAAATATTTAAAACCTTCATGGCCAAACAAACTTAGAAGACTTCTCATAAACGTAAGACATCAAAGTAAATCTATTAAACCCCCATAAGCAGAACAACTTCCAAGTTCAAGTGCGTGGAATAAACATTTTCAGAAATTTTCTCTACCGAACACAGCTCTTTGAAACGTACTCGAACCTCTAGATACTCCGAACTTCGCCGAGCGAACTTTAGTAATTGCCTTGTTCTTTCCTTGCTGTTACTTTTCTGTTGCTCGCAATATAATACACTAAACGCATTTGCTCCGCAGTAAATTGGCAGTTGCTTCTCTCTTTCTCTGAACTACCTTTTCGTAAACAAATGCAGAACGAATACATCATGGGCAAAAGTTAACATTTAATTCTTCGAAATATGCCCGTGCATATAACAAAAAACAGGTGCCCTGTCCGATGTGTGTTCTCTTCAGATTAAGTTATTTATAAAGCTTAAACATTTTTTGCCTCATTGTTCCTGCACTGGCCCATTTGTCAAGTGTTGTATACTTCTGGTTTTTGGACTGTTAGATCTAGGTTCGAAACTCGAAGTATTACTCTCAGTAGGCAAAACATTAGAGATAATCATGATGAGTAGTTGACATGGGCATCATTGCGCAGAGTAGAACCCAAACTGGACGCAGGCGATAAATAGGCGGACAGCAGGATTTACCGACGGTGTATTGCAATCGACGAACATGGGTAAACGTGGTGATCTGAGCTACTTTGATCGTGGGCTCATTTTCGGCGCAAGACAGATGGGTCATTCTATCGCCCAAGTGGTAAGAACCCTGTGATTCATAAGGGCAAGTGTATCAAATGTGCACTGCGAGTATGCCATCGATGAACGCATCAGCACCCCAAAAAGCAGGCGGTGCCCAATCACATACCATTGTGTTTCAGCAGGACAATGCACAGCCCCACCGGGCCGCAACCATTCAGGCATGGGTCGAGGAACACTCATCTAAGTTTGGAAGCATCCAGTGGCCCCCAAGGTCCCCGAATTAAAATCCTGTGGAAGCTCTCTGGGATGCTATGGAGTAGAACATCACATCCATGGATACTGGACGGACGTCTCAGGCAGAGTTTTGGACAATGCTACAACAGGTATGGTTGGCATTACCTCCGGAAACCCGCCGACATCTGTTGCAATCGATGCTTTGGCCTCTATGGGCAGTTATTCGCACTAGGGAGGAACCGACACGCTGATAGGTAGGTATCTCTCATTTTTGTCCATTGAGTGTACATGGATATTTTACTTGACCTTCCATTCATTACTGATTCTTGCCTTTACCCGGAGAAATGACCTTGAGCTGGAGATAAATAGTTCGTTTCGGGCTTTGGCCTTCACGAGGCTTTCTGAACTTTAGTTCCTTTGTCATCGTTCATAATTAAGTTCTAAATTACTATGCACTTTGCATTATTTTAAAACTGATAAGCAGAGGTACGTCCACGTTGTTAAAGAAACGTCAGGGATTTTTTATGGCATATTTTCAAAGTCCTCTTACTAATTTTAGTGACATATGTCATAAAATTATATTAATTATATAGTAAATACAGCTTGTTAGTGATGCCATTCACTAGCCTAGACACATCTTCTCACGCTGCTTATATTATTGGGATGGTGATCAATATTTTACCATTAAGAGATATAAGAAACCATTGCTGTTTTCGGAAGAGCACTGCGATAAGAAAAACGTCTTGCCCATGTATGGAAGCAAGTCTCAGAATTAAAAACATACTGCCTCACGTTTTGACTGTTTGGATAAATAATACACTGAAGGAGCAAACTCGTAAAAGTTCCCATATGGTTGGTTCCTGGTTGAAAATACTCCAAATACGTGTCGACAGTAAATAAATAAATACATCGCTCTTAACCACGTTCTAGAAACACACAGCAACCGAAAAATTGCTTTGTAACGCACTCTGTCAGATATCGAGAGTTCTGTTGGTTCAATTCCACAGCGGCGGCTGTAAAGCAATTTTTCGGTTGCTGTATGTTTCTAGAACGTGTTTAAGAGCGATATATTTATTTATTTAATTGGTTGGTTCCTATTGTACCTGTGAGCGCGTGTGTGTGTGTGTGTGCGTGCGTGCGTGTGTGTTTAATTGTTGTCAATTTTCTTATTATCTCCTCAAGAGAGCGCTTACTTTGTCTCTTACATAACATTATTATTATGATGTTCATTAAAATCTTCCGTACTGTCTCGCAACGATTCAATCGATTTTTAAATATTATAATGTATTTTCTATGTATTTTAGCAGCCAATACCTACCTACTAAAATGGGAGTTGAGAGCAAAAGTTTAAAGAAATCCAACATAGAAAAAAATAGATGTTGCGAGTTGTTTCGGGAAAGATTCTATCAGATGAATCTCAAGATTAATTTTAAGCAAAATAAGACTTTTTCCCATCGCTGCAACATCAAAGTTCTGAAAAGTGACATAATAGGCTCGTAATACGGCTACGGAACTATTTCCAAAAAATCATACCTAAATTTTAAATAAACTTTAAGTAACTGCAATTTAAAAAATCCTCTTTGAAGAAAACGTTTGGTGTGTGTGCCATATTGTCTTTAAGTTTGGGGAACTCAATAAGATCGGATGTTTTCTAGAATGACGGGTGTTATAACTAATAAATAATGCGAAAAGTATGTTTACATACTTAAATGCCTGCCCTTGAGATTTGTTTACGAAAATAATTGCAATTTATAAAACCCCTTTCGCAGGAAGAATCTGCTGTGTATGTCATATCATTGTCGTTGATTTTGGGGGGCTCAATAAGATTGGATGTTTTCTAGAATGACGCATGTTATTACTAATAAATAATGGGCAAAGTATGTTTACATACTTAAATGCCTGCCCTTGAGATTTGTTCGTGGAAATGATGAAAGCGGGAATGGCGGAGTTGTCTCTTCATCATGAATGGCAGCATAATATCATTTGGTTCTAAGTCCTTGTATAAGGAAATACTTCCCCTCCGCTTAACTTCACTTAAAATCAATCGAAAAAATGGGAAGTTAATTTTTGACAATCAGTAGCATTTAGCTGCACAAATCGCCTTGAATGTTTAAATTCCTTATCATCATTACATTAGCTTCATTCCTGATGTTTATGTAATGCATGCCCTATGGAGTTGAAGCATTCAAACACTCTGTGCAATAATGTTGGTGTTGACAGCGACAAAGCTTTATGTATTTCACTGCTTATTTTGTGAAGTGTCTTCAACATTCAAATGTTCATAATCTGCGAAACAAAAATGATGTATAAATGCGAACACATGACAATGCAAAGATATACATATATACACAAAAATGAGATATATGAAATGAGAAGCAAACACAAAAAATAATCGCACGCTCATCAAAGGGAGTCCAACATTTTCGTTCATTATTAACAAAAAATTAAAATAAGCATTATTTAAACTTGAGGAATTGCAATTTAAAATGGCATTTTACATTAGCCATCACGGTGTCATTTGCAAATCAATACAATGAATCCAGTCTACAACGGAAAAAACAAGTTGCTGGAACTTGAATTCTGAAGTGAACCCTTGTATCCAGAGGTCATCACATTACTGTCAAGTAACGTAGAATGCAAAGAGAGAACCAATATTCCACATTCCACATCCAACACAGGACAATGTTAAAAGAAATGACATTCACTCAATAATTCTTCAGTACGCCATTACATTATCAACAATTTAATCAAAGTATCAAACGAAAATCGGTCAGTCTAATTCAATAACAATGCAAAAATAAAACCCAAAAACAAAGTGTACCTCCAGGATTATAAATAATTTAGCGCAATCTATAAACTGATTCTTTTCAACAAGCCACTGTAATACGCTATAACCCAGCTTAGAAACCACATTAAAATGAAATTCAAAAACATTTTCAGCGTTTCGTTCATGTGATGGTGCTTAAAATTTCTCTTTTACGCTCGTGTTGATAAAACTTTTTATTTTAGAATCATCTAGAATTCATGAGAAGCAGAAATGTGAACCTAATAAAACCATGAGTTCCCCGAAAGTCAAAATGGTATTTAAAAACAAAGTACTTCAGCTTTTGTGCATCACGCAGCGCTTTGTTATATTGACAAACATGATATGTCAAGCCAGTGGAGTAACGGGATGTTTAAGAAATAGTAGTGCAGAAGTTTATTGAAAATATCGATATGACTTTCAGACTTAAAAACAGATTGTGGACTTCAATTTATAGGATATCAACTCCTTGCTTAGACACTAATAGATTTGCATTGTTAAGGTAATTAGTTCTTCTGATTTAGCTACATGACATTTAACCTCTTCAATGGCACCCCCGGGATTGTTTTAAGATTCCGACCTCCGAATGATTGTAGAGAAATGGTGAAAATCTTCCAAATACGTGGAGACAATGTAAATAAACAAAGTCATCTCTGTTTCCACATTTTTCTTTAATTAACACACAGCAACGAAAAAATTGCATTTCGACATCGCTGGAATCGAATCCCAAATATCTCGATAACTAGCCGAGTGCGTTCGCTTTACGCTACGTTGACAACAATCCAAGGCCCTATGTGTGTTTATCTGTCAGCATCTGGGCTATAAGCAGTCTCCCGTCCCTAATTTAGGGCCCCTAGTTCCAGTGAAGGATGAGAGAGCAGCGCCTCAAGACAAACGCGACATCCATGCTTCACTGGATTCGAACGCAGACCTATCTCCGACGAATGGTCATAAGCCAGCGCTTAGACCACTACACCACGGGGGCGGATTTCCCGAAATTCACGCTCTGGCTAAATGCACTTAGTACATAATTTGTTCTCTATTTACTGCCCTTTACAATATACACTCCTGAACACAGAAAATGCCACACCAGTTTCTCCAAGCGTCATGTAAATTAGTGGGAGTGTGTAGAAAGATAGGATATGTAAATGGTTTCAGTTGCAAACTAGTCTCGTAATAGGTAATAGTTGAGGGAGATAAATGGTCAAAAAAGCTCTACGTAGCTAAGTTTGGTGGTTCTAGCCTGGGCGTGTTCGCTACTGTATGAGATTTATCTCGGTTGTGAAAGAACGTGTAAGGAGTGAGAGTGCCTAAGCGATGTCTTCGGGAACACACCTAAGAGGCTTCATTACATTGAAGCGTACGGCTGGT
This sequence comes from Macrothele yani, assembly GCA_039090855.1. Taxonomy (NCBI): domain Eukaryota; kingdom Metazoa; phylum Arthropoda; class Arachnida; order Araneae; family Macrothelidae; genus Macrothele; species Macrothele yani. The sequence goes on from CM077011.1 coordinate 166,866,629, forward strand.
TGGCCTCTGCGTAGCATCGCGGCGCAAACGCACTTGGAGACAAACTGTAGGGCCAAGGTAATTTGAGGAACGTAACGTGAGTCACCATAGTGATACTGGTACACGTAGGCGGACGTCCCAACACCTCGATCAATGCACAGATGACGACATTCAAAGAGCTCTACAGGCAGCTATGGACATCCCTTTGTCGACACGAGTGTGAATCGCAGTTGCCTGAGGCACGTTTGCGCTCTCGTCGGCCATTGCGACGAGTCTCACTCACCGCGACTCATCATCGCGCAAGGTTGCAGTGGTGCCGAAGGGTTCCCTATCACTTTATTCGTGTTCATTTCGCCCACTTTCACTTGGTCCAGTTCATTTCGTTCACCGTTCACTTCGCCCACTGTTCATTTTGTCCGCTGTTTACTTTTTCCGCTGTTTACTTTTTCCGCTGTTCATTTAGTCCACTGTTCATATCGCTCACCTTTCACGTTATCTGCCGTTCACCTCAGAATAAATGGAATACTGTGGAAATTTCTGGTTTGATGGAATTTTTGTTACTAGGCAGGAGACAAGTTACTGGATATTGCTTAGAAGCGATTCTTTTTTATTGCTTAAATTCTTCGATTAAAATGTAACAATTTTAAAGGTTTTGTAAAGTAAAACGATGAACTGAACTTAACTCTTTTGTGTGGTAGGATGTCAATCACTATGACATAAATCACAGTTTATTCCAAATGGCCATAAACGTGTTGAGAGGAAAGTTTTAGTTCCCCTTTCTCCTTTTTGTAAGCAGTCTCTATTTTCCTTCTCACACATCGCAAATTCAAACTAAAATCAATCTAAACTTTTTTCACCACTATAATACAGTTATGGATTTTTATTTCTCACGATAAATAGTTATGACACAAATAGAAAGCGTTGTAGCTCATTCGTATGAAAATTAGTAATGAGGAAATTATAAACAATTAATAATCAAAATAAAAAAAAGTATACTGAGAATCTAAGAACTGCATGAAAATAATATAAAAGATGTGTTTCAAAACATTAAAAGATTTTTGTGAAACTTTGATTTAAGTTGTTGACATCATACCACACGAAAGAGTTAAAAACTCTTCAAAGTTCCGTTCGTCGTTTTACTTAAAATAACATTTAAAATCATTATATTTTAATCAAAAAACTTAAACAAGAAAAAACGTCGCATGTACGCAATATCCACTGACCTTTTTCTGCCTAGAAATAAAAATCCCCCCAAAACAGAAAATTTTCAAAGGTGTTCTATCCATTCTGAGGACAAAATTTGTGTGGACAAAGTGAACTGAGGACAAAATTTGTGTGGACAAAGTGAACTGAGGACAAAGTGAGTGTAGACAAAGTGAACGGAGGACGAAATGAGCGTGGACAAAGTGAACGGCGGACGAAATAAGTGTAGACAAAGTGAACAGCGGACGAAATGAGTGTGGACAAAGTGAACTGAGGACGAAATGAATGTAGACAAAGTGAACGGAGGACGAAATGAGTGAGGACAAAGTGAACGGAAGACGAAATGAGTGCAGATAAAGTGAACGGCGTACGAAATGAATGTGGACAAAGTGAACGCTGAACGAAATGAGTGTAGACAAAGTGAGCGGCGAACTAAATGAGTATGGACAAAGTGAACGGCGGACGAAATGAGTGTAAACAAAGTGAACGGCGGACGAAATGAGTGTAGACAAAGTGAACTGAGGACGAAATGAGTGTAGACAAAGTGAACGGAGGACGAAATGAGTGCAGACAAAGTAAACGCCGGACGAAAATAGTAAGAACAAGGTGAACGGCGGACGAAACGAGTGTAGACAAAGTGAACGGCGGACGAAATGAACAGCGGACAAAGTGAACAGTGGACAAATTGAACCGTGGATGAAAGGAATTGTACCAAGTAAACGTGGGCGAAATGAGTGTAACCAAAGTGCACGGAGGACGAAATGAGTGTGGACAAAGTGAATGGAGAACGAAATGAGTGCGGACAAATTGAACGGCGGACGAAATAAGTGTAAACAAAGTGAACAGCGGACGAAATGATTGTAGACAAAGTGAACTGAGGACGAAATGAGTGTAGACAAAGTGAACGGAGGACGAAATGAGTGTGGAAAAATTGAACGGAGGACGAAATGAGTGCAGATAAAGTGAACGGCGGACTAAATGAGTATGGACAAAGTGAACGGCGAACTAAATGAGTGTGGACAAAGTGAAATGTGGACGAAATTCGTGTAGACAAAGTGAACTGAAGGTGAAATGAATGTAGACAAAGTGAACGCAGGACGAAATGAGTGTAGACAAAGTGAACGGCGGACGAAATGAATATGGACAAGGTCAACGTCGGACGAAATGAGTGTGGACAAAGTGAACGGAGGACGAAGTGAGGGCAGACAAAGTGAACAACGGACGAAATGAGTGTGGACAAAGTGAACGGCGGACGAAATGAACAGCGGACAAAGTGAATAGTGGACAAATTGAACCGTGGATGAAATGAATTGTACCAAGTGAACGTGGGCGAAATGAGCACGGACAAAGTGATCTGTCACCGTGCCGTAGCAACGATCCGTGGAGGGACTAATGAAACCATGTCGTAAGTGGCGAAAAGTCTCGTTTCTATCTCAGTGTCGACAATCGCCGACAGAGATTCTGGAGACGACGTGGTCACCGAGCTGATCTTGTTGCCATCAATGCAGGTCGTTCGGCTCCTCACCCTGGTGTCATGATTTGGGGCCCTATCAATTTCAACAGTGGCTCACCGCTCGTGCGTACAGTGAGTTCAAAGATCACACGACGATACCTCGATGAGATACTGCAGCCCGTTTTGTGTCCTTGTCTACGTGATATCTCTGCTCCCCAGTTTCAACAAGATAACACCAGCCCTCACATTGCCAACGTCGGCAGATAGCTGCTACAAGGGGTACAGGTACTGCCTAGCCAGCATCACCCCAAAACTCATCCCTAATAGAAAAGTGTCAGATGTTGTTGGGAGAGATGCAAAGCCTCTGTATGAACCCCTGGCATTTCCGATTAACTGTGGACATAGATCAATGATACGTGATTAGCGATACCTCAGGACACCATCCTAAGACTTTTTCACTTTATTCCACTCCGTGTTATAGAATGTGTAGCCTTCTAATGTACTCTTTTTGGGCTAATCTTGCAAACAGTTCAGTATCACATTTGAAAAACCTGGTTACGGAGAAAATCTTAGTTACAAGTTCATAATACTTTTTAGTAAACTACGTCAATCGCAGAGGCGTAACTAAGGCGGGGCGGCTATCCCGGGCGCAACTCTGTAGAGGGCGCAAAAAACCCTGCTTACAATCTTATTAACATTAAAATTTAAACTATTGCACCAGTTTCTGAAACAGATTTTCGTTCGCGCCACACTTTGTCATTTATGTTCGGCAGATATTTGAAAAATACTGAGGAATCGGTTACAAAGTGCAATGATTAAAATTGTAAAAAAAAGAAAGGAAAATAATTTTAAAAGACTGACGGCAATGAAGTTTTGAAATTCACCTTGAACTATTATTATCAATATTAAAAGAAGTTTTGAATGATGTCTCTTGTTACACGTCCAATCGACGGGCTTTCATGGTAACACAGTCTTTAACTTTATCTTCAATATCAAGTGTTTTTTCACAAGTTCAGCATTTGCAATAAAAGCAGCCAAACTGCTGAATCTTAAATCCGTGAATACGTTCCTAAGGCAGCTCCTCTCTTTTAAGAACACTAAATGACCTCACCAGATGCATCAGACGTCATCATTTTCAGAAAACTTCTTAACGCCATGCCCAGTTTCGGGAAGAGTGCAGTCAACTGCTTCTCAAAAAGTACTTTTAGGAATTGTTGCGGCCCCATCACTAGGCCTAGTCGTAAATCCGCACATGTTAAGTATACTGTAATTACAACTGTGTTATCCTTTGCAACGAAATTACACTTCCGTGGCTTCCTGCAGCTCTTCGCCTTCTTTGAATTTCAACGGCAGTGAAAAGCTCCAGCAAAGCATAAGATCTTAGAAAACCTAACCATACACACTGCAATACTGGCAGCCGCAATTCCTTTTCTCTGATAAAATTTAAGTACTTCACTTTTTCGGCTTTCGCTACATCCCTTAAAGCTATATCCCAAACTGCCAAGTAAAAGGAACAACTCTCGATTTATGTGACGTTACACCATAACTGTATTTACAATATAGTGATAATTGGTATAAAAATTAACCCTAAGTGTGTATGATAAGATTGAAATTTAATTAAGTTCAGAACCACTGAAGTTCCCAAATCTCTTGTAACTTTTATCTTAGAAACACTGAAACTTTTAAAATTTTGGTTATGGTGTAAACATTTAACGCTTTATTTTATCCTAAGTAAGAAACTCAAAAAATATATTTCAATTAACATTCAGAAATAGACTGTTGTTGTGCAGTCTTCGTGAGTCCAACTTTTCCAGTAGTCTCACTTTGGGATCCTTTTTGGCTTTTTAGCACGTCTTTTGTAAAAAAAGATCGTGCTTATGTTACCGGTTTGTCCGTCCGCCTTTACACACTATCTCTGCAACTATTAATCCGATTTGAAAAATTCGTTTTGCGTTGGGAAGCTTGAAATATGCGAATGATGATCCTTTATTTTGTTTTTGTTTTTACGATGTGCAATTTCGCCGCTAGAGGGCGTAAATGCAGATGATGTCGAATTCAAAAATACGTTTTATTCCACATATTTGTTTCTGAACATCCGATTGAAAAAATTCTTTTACCTTTCGATTCCATTTATGTCGAAGAGTATTTTAGATATAGTTACTTTTACAAATTACGCATAGATTTTTCGCGAGGGAACGTAAAAGTAAATTACATTTTCCCGATAACTCTTCTTCTAAAACTCCGATTTGAAAAATGTTTGTTTCAGCAGATGCACCTCATGATGAAAACTCTTTTGCATATAATTTCAAATGCTTGGTAAATAATACTTTAGCCACAAATAAAGAAGATAGCTGTCTAAGCACGAACACTTTAGCTCAAACCAATTACAACACTCAAATGAAGCTAAGACGTATCACCGGTATCAAAAGTATACACAGTTAAAACCATGACGACACAAATAACTCATTCCATTGAGGTTTAAAAAGGTTTAATGTTAAAAAATTGCGAGATCTTTCGAACCTACGACTTATAGGTTCATCATCAGGCACCAAAACTCGAGATCTTTCGAACCTACGACTTATAGGTTCATCATCAGGCACCAAAACTAGGCGAGTTTTGGTGCCTGATGATGAACCTATAAGTCGTAGGTTCGAAAGATCTCGCAAGTTTTAACATTAAACCTTTTTAAACCTCAATGAAATGAGTTATTTGTGTCGTCATGGTTTTTAACTGTGTATACTTTTGATACCGGTGATACATCTTAGCTTCATTTGAGTGTTGTAATTGGTTTGAGCTAAAGTGTTCGTGCTTAGACAGCTATCTTCTTTATTTGTGTATCAATCAGCACGATAGTCTCTTCATCATATCTAAGACTTTAGCCACCAGGGGGCCTAAGTGTTAATTTTTGCTTCTGATGTATTTGCCATAAAATCAGAACTTCTAAAATATCGATTGATTTTTTTTTTCGTGGAACGATGCCACTCACATCGCTGAATTTTTTTGGAATATTTTCTTTTTAAAATATTCTACAGTTTCTCCGCCAGGAGGCGTAGAGGTATATTTTTTTTTTTGTCAATATCTCTTGTTCTATGAGTCCGATTTGAAAAATTCCTTCTTTGTTGGATAGTGTTTTCAGTGTGACACGTTTTTCATATAATTTCAAAATTTTCAAGTGATTCATAGACTTTCCGCTAGGGGGCGTAGAGGTAAATTGGGTTTCACCCTATATCTCTGCTTCTAAATCTCCGATTTGAAAAATTCTTTCTGCACCGGATACAGCTCCTGATGGAAAATCGTTTGCACATAATTTCTAGTTTTTGTGAAAAAAATAGTTTGGCCGCCAGGGGCGTAAAACTTAATTTCCGCCTCTGATGTATTTGCAGCAAAATATGAGCTAAAAATTTTTCGATTGAAAAAAACGTCGTTTGTAGACCGATGGTGCTAATGTCGGCAAACCTTTTAGAAACTTTTTCTTCTTAAAATAATGCATGGTTTCTACGCCAGGGGGCGTAGATATATATCTTATTTTTGTCAGTATCTCTACTTCTAGGAGTCCGATTTGAAAAATTCCTTCTTTGATGTTTCCAGTGTGACATGTTTTTCATATAATTTCAAAATTTTCAAATAATTCGTAGACTTTCCGCTAGGGGGCGTAAAGGTAAATTCCTTTCCCCTCTACATCTCTGCTTCTAAATCTCCGATTTGAAAAATTATTTCTGCCCCGGATACAGCTCCTGATGGGAAATCCTTTGCACATGATTTACAATTTTTGTAAAAAATGGTTTGGCCACCAGGTGGCGCAAGTCTTAATTTCCGCTTCCGATGTATTTGCAGCAAAATATGAGCTTCCAAAATCTCGATTGAAAAAAAGTCGTTTGTTGACCGATACTACTCATGTCGACAAACGTTTTAAGAACATTTTTTTCTTGAAATAATGCATGGTTTCTACGCCAGGGGCGTAGATGTATATCATATTTTTGTCAATATCTCTACTTATAGGAGACCGATTTGAAAAATTCCTTCTTTGTTGGATAGTGTTTCCAATGCGAAATGTTTTTCCTATAAATTCAAAATTTTCAAGTAAATCATAGACTTTTCGCCAGGGGCACAAAGGTAAAGTGCGTTTTCTGCGTTATTTCTGCTTCTAAAACTCCGATTTGAAAAATTCTTCCTGTATCGCATACAAGACCTGATGAAAAATATTTTTCACATCATTTTTAATGTTTGGTAAATAATGGTTTGGCCACCACGGGGCATAAGCGTTAGTTTCTGCTTCTGATTATTTGTAGCAAAATCTGGGCTCCTGAAAACTCGACTAAATTTTTTTGTCTTGGACCGATACCGCTGGTATGGAAAAACCTTTTGGAATACTTTCTTCCTAAAATAATACATGGTTTTCTCACCAGGGGACGTAAAGTGACATCTTATTTTTGTCGATATCTCTGTTTCTAAGAGTCCGATTTGAAAAATGCTTTCTATGTTAGAGAGCGTTCCCGGTGTGAAATGTTTCTCATATAAATTCATGTTTTTCTTAACGCACAAGTCTGCAACCATACGGCGTAAGCTCACGATTCCGTTTACAGCAATATCTGAGAAATTAAAAACCCGATTAAAAAACTTCTTTCTTTCGTCAGATACTATTGTTTTCCATACCGGTTCCATTGACTTTGAATAGCTTTGATAAATTTAATTTGCGTCAGAACGGATTCAAAAGACGTGCTTATTACACCCGAAAATTCGGTGTCATCTTTCTTGGGGTTTTTTTGGCAGCTCATTAAAAAATCTTCTGCCTGATATTTAATGGCAAAATTTAATTAACGATTCATGTGTTGTTTTACGATTTCATAATTTCTGATAGGTGTGTATCCCGCTGAAGCATTTATGTCTCAATTAAGTACAATTTTCGGTCTGTCAAAACCTAATTAAACAGTCACGATCTGACTCATTCGCTTGCATTTAAAGCAAAGCTTCTGTATATAGAAGCTGCATTAAATTACTTCTAGGATAGAATAATGTGTGACGCCGAAAAATAAACTGTATCTCTAAATGCTAAGAATTACAGGCAACATTTTCGAGCGCAGCCCATAACCAGTTCTTGCTTAAAACAGAACCAAAATGCGCGTCATGTTCTTTATTTGAAAACTGGAGTCTATCAGGTACGAAGAATGTAGTAAAAATAAGTTCATAATCATTTCTGCTTCTTCCTCTTGTGAAGACAACTTAAAACTGTCTACTTAATTTAACGGAGAGATGAGTTTTCGATTTTCTGTTTCTTGTGATTTTTTTCTTTGACTTTCATAGTTTAAGACTTTAATTTCATTCTGGTGCAATGAATGTTAGACTATAACCGCTGCACTTTTTTCATGTGTTGTCTTTACCACTTCCTATTTTATTTTTATTTTTTTGTATTGAAGGTTTAACGACCACCGGGCGCAACTCGATGGACTATAAGCAATCACCTGTCTCTAATTTAGGGCCACTGATTCGAGGGAAGGGAGAGAGCCAGTGGCGTAAAACAAACATAACATCCATGCCTCACTGGATTTGAACCCGGACCCTTAACGGATGAATGGTCATAAGCCAGAGCTCAGACCATTGCGCCACCTGGGAGGCACCACCTTTCTAATTTTACGTTGCGATTTAACATCCTGTAAAATCAATGTACTTCAGCAAAAAGGTTTACGGGAAGCGCAAATAGAATTTTATAACGGGTTTAAAAGAAAACAAATTTCCGATTTTCATCTGCAGCAAAATCGCTTGTTCTTTTGAGTCCAGGTGGATTTTGATTCATTTTGGATTCACATAACCAAAATATTTTTTCAGGGGGAAAGAGGTTTAAAGACCATGCTGAGCAACTCGATGGGCGATAAACAGTCACTCGCCTCTTATTTAAGGCCACTGGTTCACGGAAAGGGAGAGAGCTAGGGCCCTAAGATAAACGCAACATCCATGTCTCACCTGGATACGAAAACGGACACATAGCGGACGAGTTATCAGAAGCCAGCACTTAGATCTCTGCGCCACTGGGGCGCCATAACCAAATTACGAGGTTATTTTAGTGCAATGATGCTTATTTTGATAGAAACAGCTTATTGTTTCAGTAGCGTCAGGTATCTTCCGTTTCAAATTAATATTTACTTGATTGCTTGTTTGTTTGTCTTATTAAAATTATTGTTATGAATGATTGAGCTCGGAAACACGTCTTGATATATTTCGAGCGAGTACATCAGAAAGGATGACCCCCGGTGGCGCAGGCTTCTGATCGTTTATCCGAGATGGGTCTATGTTCGAATTCTGGTGAGGCATAAATGTTGGGTGTGTCTTAAGACCCTAGCTTTCTCCCTTGCCTGGTATCAGTGGCCCTAAATTAGCGACAGGCGACTGCTTATATCCCTTCGAATTGCCACGATGGTCGTTAAATATCCAAATAAAAATAAAAATAAAAAAAGTTGTCTCGACAATTAGATGGTTATTGGGGCTGGGCATTACGTAAGTTTTAGACATTCTGTATTTTTCCTGAGTCTTTGTTATAAAGCTATACTCGAGTAAAGCGTAATTCTGCAGAAGGAAACAAAAAATTCGATTTCTTTTTCACTGAAAAGGAAAAATTTCGGCTACATATACATATCAATGAATGAAATACGGGATTACACCATTGCACACTACAAACTTGAAACTTTGTCGTTCTGTGTGGTGTAGTGGTAGCAGACTCGAGTGCTATCCGCGAGACGCGGTTCGATTCCCGCTCCAGGACGACGACATTTTCAAGTTTTCATATTATTTTATGACTTAACATCTATGTCATATTTATACCAATAAACGGATTCACATCTTCCAAATTTGTGTTGTACATGTATTACATAGCTCCTCTGCTGTCTAACTTCAAAGGAGGCTTCCTGGTCTAAAATGTGTATTAAATGTTTTTTGCGGTCTAGTGGAAATAAGGGACTTTTCAAAATGAAAATAATGAATACTGACCAAAATAAAATTTTTTAAATATATTTAGTCGTAAGGGGGGCTAAGACCATTTCTTTTATTTTCATTATTTTTAGTAGTGTCCAGGGCTACTAAAAAATAAAAGTTGGGCTCAACACAGATATGCCATCCGTAAGAAATCTGCCACTTCGACATTGTCAAAAACTGTTATTGAAAAAGACTTGAAAACTGGCTTGGACACTGCGAACTTACTATCGACAGCTTCTAATAAACGCTCTATGCTCTTTACTGAGAGTCTATATATCATAAAACTTGGACCAAAATGCGGTAATGAAGACATGCCTGTATACATTCCCACCGCCTGGAGAAACCTGGTTTTACAGTATTCACGGGTGGAAGAAACTAACTAATTACAAAGACTTGTAATAATTTGCAGTGAAGGGCAATGACTAATGTGTTTCATTTACATAATGCTCCTATCTGTCACTATTTAATTTTGTGCCGTTCTAATTCTGGTTTCACTCATCGGCCTGAAGATGTGGCCATAGTGGTCGCGAAAATGCTTCCCAGAGCTTTTATCTACCATGTTTTTAAATTGCAAATAAAGACATTTTATAAATCCTACGTTTTTAAAAGATAATTTGAGGATATGATGTGTGTGCTTTAGCTCCAAAATATTTCCGTGCTTTGACAGCGTTTCCAACCTTTTACCTACAATTAGCACGAAATAACTTTGATTATTACGTCCTAACCGATCTTTTAACAATAAGCGGAAACTGATAAATAATCCTTTCATATCTCCAGTTTACTGCATTTTTTTTATCTCCACTTATAATTTTCTGGCATTCAAATAATTTCACCTACACAAAGTAATTTTTCATTCTTTCTAACGCATCTATATTTCGGAAACTTGAGAGTCATTGGTGATTGAGATATGGCTTTTCCCCAACGCTGAAACTCCCTCTCCTTTTCCCCAACTTCCTTCAGCAAATGAGCACCAAAAATCTCAATGTAAAGACTGATTTTCATCGCTTCTAAAACCTTGCCAACCTAATGAATTGGTGGATGTATATGACTGCCTATTTTTATTAATCGAAATGGTAGTTCGTGGAAACAACACATCATGCAAAAGTCGCTTTCTCATATTTCGCGACAGCATCCATTTCGGAGCTTTTGTGTGATATGGCTTCGCAAGACGGAAAATAGCCTAAATCAACGGTAATTGAATATATCACACAGATGAATCAAACGCATGTCGGACGCCATCATGGCTTCACCATTCATCATGTGGCCACAAAAGCGTCTTGTCGTCGTTTCTTCTATATCCCGATTTCGAAGACAACAATAGCTTACAATTGCTCTATCTTCCAAGCAGCACATTTTTTCTCCTTGGCCACTGTAGTGGGAATCAATACTCAGAAGGAAGACAAATTTCTTTTCTCTTAGGATGACTCGCCGACGATAATGCCGCTTATTTTTCTTCAGTGCGACATCTAGATAATTATCTGTTTAAGGCCGACAAATGAAAGGCAGAGTCTTATCTTGCGTTTCGCCGATTCTTGCAACGACATTAGCTTTCCGACTGTCACTAAAAATGGTGATAGGCCTTTAGGGACGGAAAAAATGACTTGTTGCAATTTCAGCCTTGGCTGAGTTTTACGCTTAGGGATTCGCACTGGTCAACGGACGGGCAAGTGTCTGCTTTAACCCTACCACACGCACTTCTCCTTATCATCACTTTTTCTTACTCACAACTAAATAAACAACACACATTGTCTGGTATAATACAGTTCATAAGCCACTACAGCACATTACGGTAACATTGTTTATCTTTAAGGCAGCAAACATACATGTCCATTTTTCTGACGGAACAACGTAGTCATTTCTAAATTAATGTCCTAATTGCCGTCTCTTAAAGTGGTAATATCCAATGCTTGGACATACGCTGCTTTATAGACTCTAACAAAACAAATTTGAGGTTCTCACCTAAAAGGAAGGTCAGGAAAGGAATTTCTCATGTTACTCTCGAGATATCACAATATGCTAACTAATTTTAAAAAAACATACGTTAAAACACTTCAGATTTCACGATATGTAATATATCCTCACTAACCTTTAAAAATTATACTTTAAAATACCGAGTTTTTTTTTATTGAAGATTTAACGACCACGGTGAGGAACTCAAAGGGCTGTAAACAGTCGCCCGTTCTTAATTTAGGATCACTGATTCCAGGGAAGGGAGAGAACCAGTGCCGCGAGACAAACACAACATCCATGCCTCACCTGGATTCGGACGCGGACTCCTTTCGGGCGAATGATCATAGGCCATCGCTTAGACCACTGGCCCCCGGGGCGGCTCCTCGAGTTATCACGATATATCATATATCCTCACCAATTTAAAAACATTTTACCTTAAAATGCTCTCAAGGTATCACGATATGTAATATATCCTCACTAATTAAAAAAAATATACCTTAAAGTACTCTCGAGATATCACGATATGCTCAATAATTATCAAAACTTATAGCTTAAAATACTCTTGAGATATTACGACTTATATCTTCAGTAATTTAAAAAATATTATCCCTTGAAATACTCAAGAGATATCACGATATGTAATATATCCTCACTAATTTTTAAAAAATTATACATTAAAATACTCTCGAGATATCACGATGTACTCAAGAAATATCAAAAGTTTTAGCTTAAAATATTCTCAAGGTATCACGATATATAATATATCCTCACTAGATTTTAAAAATTATACCTTAAAATGCTCTTAAGATATCCTCACTAATTTTAAAAAATTATACCCTAAAATAATCTTAAGATATCCTCACTAATTTTAAAAAATTATACCTTAAAATACTCTTAAGATATCCTCACTAATTTGAAAAAATAATACCCTAAAATTTTCTAAAGGTATCAGAATATGCTCACTAATTATCAAAACTTATAACCTAAAATAGTCTCGAGATATCATGATATGCTTACAAATTTTCAAAAATTATACCTTAAAATTTTAATTCCTTTTCTGATCAGAAACTTTTCAAATATAGAGCAATCTCCTTTTCTTATTTAATACCATTTCGACAGAAACTTTTCCTATTAGGGCACTTTCCCACCCTCTATTAGATGTTATTCTTATATAAGCGTTTCCAATATTTATTACTGATCTTTATGTAGCCTTATTTCGACATCAACTTCCAAAATATATTATTTCTTCTGTGTTATTCATACTTCTTACAGAATAATTTTTCGACAGAAATTTTCTCAACATAAGGTACTTCTCATTTAATTTCGTTTAGACAAAAAATTGCTAATGCTTTGAATACATACAATGCTTATAAAATATTATTTTAAAATAAAATTTCCCGATACATGGATTGTTGGCCACCGTGGTGTAAAGTTAACGCGCTCGGCTAGATATCGACAGTTCCGTGGTTCAATTCCACGGCGGCGGCTGAAAAACCATTTTTCGGGTGCTATGTGTTTCTGGAACGTGGAAAGAGCGATGTATTTATTTATTTACTGACGCCACGTATTTGGAGGATTTTCACCTTGAAAGACTTTCTGTGTTGTTTATTCAACAGATTCAAACGCGCTCATCCTTGTTCCTCTGGCTCAGGTCATGTGGCACCCATTTTTCTTCCTTCTGAATCTTTCCCAATGCGCGTAACAGATTGGAAATGGTTTGTTGAGTTTCCCCCAGTTGTTCAGCCAGTTCGTTTTGCGTTTGAGACGAATCTTCATCCAGCAATGCTTGCAGTTCCTCATGTGTAACTTTCTGCGGGACGCCGCTACGTTCTCTATCGCTAACATAAAAATCATCTGCTTTAAACAGTCAAACCAAAACTCACACGTGCTCTTCGATACAATATTCTCCCCCAGAACAGAACAGATCGATGCACATGCTTTCGCAACACTTTTTTCTTGATGAAATTCGTAACGAATGCAATGTCGAATAAATGTAGTATCGCTTGCCATCTTTCACCTACCGATGTGCAAGTGCATTTGACTGTTGGGCAAACTTCTGGGTCACATTTTACGCTCTGGACCAGTTATGGTCACATGACAACAACGCGGGGGAATGTCGGATATGTAAATTAGCGGTAGCGTCACATAAAAAACGCGTTAAAACTTATTTGTACACATAATATAATAATGTTTGTCTGTGTTTCAGATACACTATACGTTTTCGCCATGTGATGAGAATAGTGTCTGTTAAAACTGAAATGCGCGAGGCACAAACAACATTACTTGCCTGTAGACGAATAGGAAAACTTTTGAATAAGAAACATTTTCATAAGATTCTTACAAAAATAGAAATTCGTATTGTTTACCTAGAAAAAGAGACACTGTATCAAATACATATATACCACATTTACCCTGACTAATGGTGAAAATCCATTAGAAGTTACTTAATATACAGGGTGATTCAGAACTCATGGAACAAATTTTAAGGGGTGGTAGAGCACACTGCAACAAACATTTTTTGTATAGGAATGTATGGGCGCAAGTGACGCGTTGAGGCACAAACACAAGAAATAGACATGAAAGGAAACATAAATTGTTTACTTATAGCATCGTTGACAAGTGCTTCTTTACAGCAATGTTTACAATAATTGCTCAAAATTGCGTCCACCAACAGTAATAAATGTGTGGCAGCGTCTACGGAGTGATTGGCGTACAGTTTCAAAGATGCCAGGTATTTCTCGCGCACGTGCAGTCGCAACGGATATTCGAGCGACGAGGTCCTCAACAGAGTCAACTGGAGTCTTTTAAACGAGGGCCTTCAGATGTCCTCATAAAAAGTAATCGAGGCTCGAAGGCTGGAGCCCCATCATGCTGAAAAAAAAACAGTCCTTGTCAGACGGCCATTGGTACATCTTGAAGCAATTTTGGTTAAACCTCTTCCAGAAAAATACGATGACATCTGCCATCGAGTCTGGTTGGTAGTAGATATGGGCCAAGCAGGAAGTCCTTCACAATACCCGCCCACACATTCACAGAAAATCGTTCTTGGTACGCATGTGGACGTGTAGCGTGTGGGTTAGAGGTTGCCCACGCATGACAATTGTGCAAATTGAAAACACCTTCGTGTGTAAAAATCACCTCATCTGTGAATAGCACATGAGCTGGGGTTTTTTGTGTTTGTAACTCAACGCGTCACTTGCGCCCATACATTCCTATACAAAAAATGTTTGTTGCAGTGTGCTCTACCACCCCTTAAAGTTTGTCCCATGAGTTCTGAATCACCCTGTATATAAAAGCATATCAGGTATCCTTTCCACCTGTACGATCCACTGCAGAAATCTTTTCAACCCAACATTTAAATGTGTAGCAAAGAAGAATTTACAGAGGAACGGAAGGGTATATTAAGAAACGGACAGATCAAGTGGGCCGCGAAACATTAAATATGCCTTTATGTGTCTGGCATACTTACGCCTTTCCAAACACGTACACTCCCAAATGGAAAATAAAATCATACGTTTTTATTAAACATGTTAGAAAACATTGAAACAACGATTCCCTACATTCTATGCAGAATAAGGTTTTTCTTATCCCGACTTCAAGAAGTGGATTTACCGTCTCTGTAGATAGTCAACGCGGTATGTCTGATTTTTCATTCCTATTACGCGCCATTTCCTAATTATCTTAAGTGTTCTTTCAATGAAAAACTATAAACCTTAGCCATTCTTAAGTCAAAAAAATAATTTTTTGCTCCTCTTTAAAAATTCATTCCAGCAAGGATAACCAACATAAATGAAAGCTTGAAAGCATCTGAGAAGTCTTGTACACGCTATCACTTAACGACACAAAGAACATTGCACAATACGACATATAAAAAGGTAAATATTGTGCCCAATAGAAGAGAGATTTACAACCTCTAATTAAGTAGCACGTATGGTGAAAAAAATATTTATATATGTATTTGATACGGTGTCTCTTTTCGCGGTAAACAATACGAAGTTACTTATTTAAAAGTTATATGGTGAGCCAATATTCAGACGGAAAAATTAACAAAAACTTTTCGTTGTTCTCTCGTTTATTCAAAAACTAAAATATTTCCTATCCAATATGATTTCCGGTAACGGAGTTATAGTGCCCAGGAAAGAGTCACCGGTGAAATCCGCAACATAAGCACGATATTTTTTTCGTATACATAACATTTTATATGACATTCTAAAAATAGTATCAGTGAATGTGCTCGAAGTTGAATCTGAATGTCACCAAACACTTGTGGCCTGCATCTCTCTCAAACCTTCGAACTCAACTATTTTTCTATATTAATGTTCGTAAGTTGAATCAAACTTCCGAGGAAGAATGTTTATGTATCTATACCTCCAACCCAGATAAATGGTGGCAAAGATTTTTTTTTTCTTTTCGGGGAAAAGAGATTTGTGTTCTTTTATTTTGCTTTCGATTTCACTAGCAGAATACAAATGAGCAAAACTTGATGCTATCATTAAGATTTTGACTTCTATGAAGTAATCAATCCTACATTCCCATGGTAGCTTTCTCTAGGAAGATCGAGTAATGAAAGTAAATATCCACCTGCAAAATATTTAAAACACCATTTAGAGCATTCGCAAATGTATTATTAAGAGTGAAGATAGGATATTTCCGATTTCTCTAAGCAGCCAGTAATGTTTCAGAGGTCATTAAGAGTCTTCCGCATTAAGCTGGGGATTAATGAAGTACCTAAAAAACATTTTTACTATGTAATCGTTTTCGAAATGGATTGAAACTGCACTTCGGTCCACCTCAAAGCTAACGAAGTGCCTAATTCATGCAAGTAGTTTAAGAACACTACCGGAAAATATAAAGCTGTGATTTAATTGAAAAAGCGAAAGATAAGGAGCACTAGTGATCTTTAATTTGACAATTTCGGAAGGAAAATATTGACAAGTACGTTTAAAACTATGAGATATGTCTGTAAAAAGTTCATTTCTTTCTTCTTAATGAAGGATAGGACTCTTATCCGTTTATGTTCAAGAAGAAAAATATTTGACTTCCTCAGCGAAATCCACGTCCAAAAAAGTGAACACACAATTCAAGACCAAATGTTTTGGAATGACATATTTCAATAACTGGAAGCATGGAATCGATTTGTTTGACCAAGAAAACGTTTGTTATAAAGTGATTATGAATGGTTAATGCCGACAAGGAAGATGTGTGCAAAGGCTCAAAGCATAGGGTAAATAGAGTTAAAGATCGGAAAACAAAACGAAAAAATATTTAATGCAAACGCTCTTTATCAGGCCGTAATACATCCTCTTCTTTTTTAATTGAAGGATTAACGATATATTGAAGGTCTTTTTAATTGAAGGTTTAACGATTAATTGAAGGTTTTTTTAATTGAAGGTTTAACGATTAATTGAAGGTCTTCTCTTTTTAATTGAAGGTTTAACGATTAATTGAAGGTCTTTTTTACGCTTTCCAACCGTAGGTTGAAGATGCGCATATGCTCCAGCTTTGTCCGTCCGTCCGCACGATAACTCACGTCAAAATGGTTCGATTTCGACGAAATTTTAGTATATGGTAGGGGACCACTGGGGACGAACCCTATTGAAAATGGGCGTAACAGGGTCAAAGGTCAGGACATAGGAGCGGGATCCATTCCATTGCTCTTATGCGTCGTAATTTGCGTAAAAACTGTTCGATTTCGATGAACGTTTAGTATGTGGTAGGGAACCACCTGGGGACGATCCCTATTGAAAATGGGTGAAATAAGGTCAAAGGTCAGGACATAGGAGCTGGATCCTACCATTGCCTTTATGCGTCATAACTTGCGGAAAAATGGTTCGATTTCGATGAAATTTTAGTATGGGCCAGGGAACCACCTGGGAACGATCCCTGTTGAAAATAAATGAATTGGGGTCAAAGGTCAGGACATAGGAGTGGGATCCATTCCATTGCCTTTATGCATCATAACTTACGTAAAAATGGTTCGATTTCGATGAAATTTTAGTGTGTGGTAGGGAACTAACTGGGCACGAACCCTATTGAAAATGGGCGAAATGGGGTCAAAGGTCAGGCAGAGCATAAGAGCGGGATTTATTCCATTGCCCTTATGCATCATAACGCGTAAAAATGGTTCGATTTCGATGAAATTTTAATATGTGGTAAGGAACACACCTGGGACGAACCGTATTGAAAGTGGGCGGAATGGGGTCAAAGGTCAGGACACTGGAGTGGAATCCATTCCATTGACCTTGTGCATCATAACTTACCTAAAAATTCTTCGATTGCGACAAAACGTTATCATGTTGTTCCGGAGGTATAGTGAACCGGTTCTGTTGAATATCAACGAAATAGGGTCAAAGGTCATTGCACAAAGGCAAGATTCATTCCACAGCCATTATTCTCGTAACTTGCGTAAAACTGCTTCTTTTGCGACAAAACTTTAGAATATCATCGAAATGGGGTCAAAGAATATCATCGAAAAGGGGTCAAAGAATATCATCGAAAAGGGGTCAAAAGTCAGGACACCGGAGCAGGATTTATTCCACGGCCATTATTCCCGCACGGGGATAACTGGTTTTCCAGTTATTTGGGGAGCGGTGCCCCCACGGTCCGAGCTGACCTTGTGACTGGTCAACATCTGGTGTCATGCCACCGCTTGTTATTTTTTTTTTCGGTGCTGTTGGAGTTTGTAGGGACGGCTGTTCATCCAGCTGTTGGGGAGTCGCGCTCCCACGATCCCGAGCTGGTCTTGTGCCTCGCTTTTTCGTTTTTATTTATTTTCTGCACTGGCCAGTTGCCCGTGTTGTACACTCTACCTAATCGCTACCCCGCTATGTACACACACCCCGGTCTTGTGGTTTTGTTACCCTCCACTACTAACTGTTTATATTAACCGCTCAGTTCGTAGGTTGCTGAGATTTTGTTTAGGTTCCACTCCAGGGTTTTGTCTTCCTTGGATTACTTTTTTCCCTTTTAGCTGGTTTGGGTGCTAGACCTACCTGCATGTTTGCCGCGTGCGGAGACCCGTGAGGCGGAAATGGGAAATCTAGCGGCTGAGGTCGCAGGAGACCGGAGAAGTGCCTCCTGTGTACCAACACTCCTCTTCGACCCCGGCTTCACTGTAAACGGGAGGCTAGAGACTAACCCACCTCTTGTCAAAAGTCTTGTACCAAGTTGTGAACAGGGTTTTAGCGGCTTTATTGCCGTACAGCACGGCAGGGTAAGCCCTGGGGCTGTGGGATCATGCCAAAGGCGTTGGCATGACGGAACTCTGGAGGCCGAAGTGTCCACCGAGTGCGTGTGATCACAGCCAACGGACTATATCTGCAGCGTATAAGCTCCAGAACTGTGTCCAGCGTCATTTTCTTGGCTTGCAGACCTCCAGTTCTCCCTTGTAGGGCTCGGTGGTGGGTGGAGTAGTCTGCAGACGAATCCTCCTCCTTTTTCCAAGGGTAAAAACAAAAACAAAAACTCCAAACTCAAGTCACCTGAGAAAATAGTTGACAACGACTCGCCTTCGTCTTCTCAACCTACCAAGTCCCATAACCTTAAACGGTCTTTAGATCATGACCTGGACCAAGAACGTGGAACCTCGTCTTCGGCAGCTGTACCAGTCGCTCTGAAGCGTCGTCTCCCCTCGATTGCTGTGAATACGCATGCTACACACTTAGTTGTAGAATCCATCGATCCGAAAGAGAGACTGTTTACCAGATCTCCCTTTTTCATTTCTAAAGCTTTGGACGCTGCGGTTGGCTCCTTGAAGTCTGTGAGGAAGCTTCGCTTTGGGGACCTGCTTGTCCAAACTTGCAGTGTTTCTCAGAGTTACACTCTTCTGCACCTCACTAGTCTTCAAGGCATTCCTGTCAAAGTGACACCTCACCCGTTTCTTACCACCTCTCGGGGTGTTATTTCGGAGTTTGATCTCTTGGCATGCAGTGAGGACGAATTGGTGAGTGAACTATCAGATCAAGGTGTTATTGCTGCACGTCGTATGATGTTCCGGCGCGATGGTTCTTTGATTAAGTCTAAAAATGTAATCTTGACTTTTAACTCCCCGAAAGTTCCGACCGAAATCAAGGCTGGCTACTTGGTCTGTGGAGTTCGCCCGTACATTCCCAATCCTCTGCGCTGTTTCAGGTGCCAGAGGTACGGGCATTCACAACGTTCATGCAACAGTTCCGCTCGTTGCGCAAATTGTGGCTCCAGGGAATTTGACGGGGAAGGTTGCACTTCTGCGGCCTGCTGTGTTAACTGTGGTGAGGCCCATGCAGCTTACTCCCGCAACTGTATGAAATGGAAGGACGAGATGGCGATCCAGCGCCTCAAGACCCTGGAAGGCCTCTCGTACCCTGCTGCCAAGGCCAAGTTGGGTATTCCCAACAACCGACAGCGTACTTTTGCCGCAGTAGTTCAGTCTCTGCCTCAACCCGTGCAGACCTTTGTTCCGTGCCCTGTAGCTCTCGCCGGACTTGCCAAGAGATCTACAGCTGAACAAACGACACAGGTGAATTTCTCCGGGCTCCAGTTTATTCGACCAGCTGACTCTGCGCCTTCTCTTTTGAAAACGACTGACTCTTCCAGTTCCCAGCAGAAAGCTTGCACGTGTGGAAGAGCTGGCCCTAAATCCACAAAGGTGTGCAGTGTCCATCCAACTGTCGCGGTCCAACTGACCAACATTGCAACTGTCCCAGACTCAGCGACTCCCCACCCTCAACCAACATTATGGGGGAACATAAGGGGGAGGAGAGTGACAGTTCGTCCCTCTCCTGTGACTCATCTTATGTGTAGTTGTGTTCGTTTCCGTGATGTGTGTTTTCTTTTTTTTTCATTCTCATTTGTTGATCGGGGACGCCGCTGCACTGCAGCGACTCCTAAATGACCCCTGCGATACTGCTGCCGTGTTTTCATTTTTTTAAACAAATTGACTTTGGAAACGTATCTGGATTTTGGCCCTATCATCATTCTCATTCCTCATTTTTACTTAATCAGCTAGTTTCTAACCATTGTACCATGTTTTTAATACTGTTTGTTTCATTGTCTTTTTTGGCCCTTCCATCATTCTCATGGTTCGGTTTTACTTGGTTAGCCAGATTTTGGGATTTATGCCACGTTTTTTTAATGCTGTTTGTTTGTCTTGTGTCTGGCGCTCTTTGGCCAAACATGGCCCTTGAACAATAAAAATCAATCAACCAACCAACCAACCAACCACAGCCATTATCCACATAACTTGAATAATAACTTCTGGTATGTTGGAAAGCGTATCATAATCAATGCATTGCATGATTTTTACAAACTTGTTTTAATTGAAGGTTTAATGATTAATTGAAGGCTTAACAATTAAATGAAGGTCTTCTTTTTTAATTGAAGGTTTAACTGCAACTCGATGTTCCCATCGAGTTGCAGTCACCCGTCCCTAATTTAGGGCCACTGCTTGTAGGGAAGGGCGAAAGCCTTCCCTACAAGCAGTAGCCCTAAAAAAGGCAAAAACAACATCCATCCTACACCAGGACTCGAACCTGGACCCTTCTTGGATGAATGGTCACAGACCAGCACTTACGCCATTGCGCCACCGATCTCTAATCCATTGATGAACTGGATATATTGAAAATGTCCTAAATAATCAGTAAGATTTTTGAGAGATATGTTGACCAAAAAGTGAGATTACCAGATCTCTATCTTTAGTACCAACATATTTAATACTTTGAATAGAACATACAAAATGGAACAAACGTTCATGCACTATATTTCATTATAATCAACAAAAGTTTGCATTTACTTACCCAGACGTGTTATCGGCTAGTTTATTCTTTTGCATAAAATTCATATCTTCTTTTTAAACTCGTGGTTTGGCAAGAATTTTTACTTTTTCTTCTGTGGTGAAACAGTTTCCTTTCAAATGACCTTTTCAACCGCGGAAAGAGGTGAAATACGCTACGAAACAGTTTTAATTTCTTTAATCCTTTCCGTGTTGATATCAGTTAAGGAGCTGTTGGACGACCACTGCGATTGTTACCTGTTACGTATTCCTAACAGACGCAACTTTTGACACCATTCGGCAATATATTGCAACACAACATCTACATACACTTCAATACGTTCTGGACATACATAGAAACCACCTTTTCCAACAAAATGCAAATGGAAGAGTAGACCTACATGGCGGACTAACGTTTTAGTCTAATCTGTATTCCGCATTTGCCAAACTATTTGGGCAGTGTCCGTATGTGTCTTTTGGTTGTTCAGTATTGCCGTTGGAATGCATTACTTACGATTTTTGCATCTCCTACAGATGTAGTCTGTGACGTACTACAAAGGTGGCGCACAGGTCAATACGGAAAGTAGTAGTGAAAAGCCTTTGCCAGCGTAGCTTAATTGAGAAAGCATTCGGCTAACGAGCTGATGGCTGTGGATTCGAGTTCCGCCATCGGCAGAGAAAGGATTTGTGATTCAAATTGGCACCCGAACGTAAAAATGGTTCTGCTGGCCGTTAGGTTCTCGAAAAACTGTATGATCATCTGGAATTAATGAGAATTCCATCTTCACGTCGAAAAATGTGTGATGCTTCTTCCACACATCGTCTGGAATCAGTAGAAATTAATTGTACTACAGCAAGCTACTTTGAGCATGTTGAACTGAAACCTGCGATTTCGAAGGCAAGTAGCAGTGAAAGCCCTTGCTGGCCTAGATTGATTAGGAAAGTATTCGGCTCCGGAACAGAAAGTAGTTTTGCGACTGGCAGAAAGGGGATTTGGGTTTTACAACTCGTCAAATGTTCAGTCTTGTGAGCTTACTCTTTGATCAACACTCTCAACAAAGAATAATAACACTGTCTATCATCATTCGAAACGGTCTTAACATGCTTTCAGTCATCAATATCTTTCAGCTGGGTATCAGTTGTTTTTTAACTGATATATTTTTTTGAACTGATATACATTTTCAACAATATTTTATTTTTTTTAATTTAAAAAAAAATTCCACAGCATAGTGTTGTTGAAAATGTTTTGAGCTGCTATTCACAAGTTTCTGTGAAAGACTTGTTTTGTTGTTGTTTGCTTGGGGGTTTAACTACCACCGTGAGCAACTTCAGTCAGATGTTCCTAATTTAGGGCCACTGGTTCCAGGGAAGAGAGAATGCTAGTGCCGTAAGACAAAAAAAGCCCAGGTCTCAACGGGATTCGAACCCGGACCCATCTCGGACGAATGGTTCGAAGTCAGCGTTTAGACCACTGCCCCCCCCCCTGGATGGCGAGAAGGGCTTGCTGTGAACTAAGTTTCAGTTTTATGCTTAATTACTCTCCTCCGGCTCACTATTTATTTTCAACACACTACCCTCTGCATGTTGATTTACTGCATACTGACTTTCAGCTTGATGCCCTTGGCAGTCGACCGACTTTCAACTTGCTGTCTTCTGGTTGCCATCTTACTGTCAACAAAGTTTCAACTTGCTGACTTTTGGATATTGATATATTGTCTATCTTTTTGCTTAGCACGCCTTTTCTAAAAAAAGATCGTACTCGTGTTATCGGTTTGTCCATCTGCCCGTCAGCCTCTAGACACCATATCTCTGCAACTAATAGTCCTATTTGAAAAATTCTTTTTGTATTAGAAAGCTCAAAATGTGCGAATGATGATCATTTATTTCGTTTATTTTTTTACAATGCGCAATTTCGCCGCTAGAAAGCGTAAACGCAGATGATATCGAATTCAAAATACATTTTATTCCATATATTTGCTTCTAAATTTCCAATTCAAAAGATTCTTTTAGGTTTTAATTCCATTCGTGTCGAAGATTATTTTAGGTATAGTCACTTTTTCAAGTTACGCATAGATTCTCCGCTAGATTGCGTAAAATTAGATTGCGTTTCCCCCCATGTCTCTGCTTCTAAAACTCCGATTTCTAAAATTATTTCTGCAGCGGATACAGCTCCTAATGGGAAATATTTTGCATATAATTTCAAATTTTTGATATAAAATTGTTTGGCCACCACGGGCCGTAAGCGTTAATTTCTGCTTCTGATATATTTGCAGCAAAATCTGAGCTTCTAAAATCTCGATTGGAAAATTTCTTTCGGTGACCGATACTACTCACGTTCATAAAACTTTTCAAATATTTTCTTCTTAAAATAAAGAATGGTTTCTCCGCCAGGGGTATAAATATATATCTTATTTTTGTCAATATTTTTGCTTATAATAGTCCGATTTGAAATATTTCTTATTTGTGTGGATAGAGTTTCCGCTGCGACATGTTTTTCATATAATTAAAAGATTTTCAAAAAGTTCATTGACTATCCGCTAGGGGGTGTAAAGGTAAATTGCGCTTTCCCGGATATCTCTGCTTCTGAAACTCCGATTTAAAAATTCTTCTTGCAGAGTGGGAAATGTTTTGATTGTAATTTCTAATTTTTTTATAAAATATGGTTTCGTCACCATGGGACGTAAGTGTTAATTTCTGCTTTGTAGTATTTGCAGCAAAATCTGAGCTTTTAAAAGCTCGATTGAAAACATGATTTCGTGGACCGATACGGCTCATGTCGATATACATTTGAGCATTTTTTTTTTCTTAAAATAATGCATGGTTTTACCGCCAGGTGACTTAGATGTATATTTTATTTCTGTCAATATCTCTGCTTCTAAAAATCGGATTTGAAAAGTTTCCTCTTTGTTAGATAGCGTTTCAGGTGTAAACTGTGCCCCATATAATTTCAAAATTTTAAAGTTAGGCATAGACTTTCCGTTAGGGGACGTAAAGGTAAATTGCTTTTTCCCCGATATCCCTGCTTCTAAAACTTCGACTTGAAAAATCCTTTCTGCACCGGATACAGCTCCTGATGGAAAGTGCTTTGCATATAATTTCTAATGAAGAATGGTTTTAGTACCAGGGGGCGTAAGTCTTAATTTCTGCGTCTGATGTATTTGCAGCAAAAGTTGAGCTTCCATAAACTCGATTGAAAAAATTATTTCGTGGACTTATTGTACTCACGTCGATTAAACTTTTGGAAATATTTTCTTCTTAAAATAATGCATAGTTTCTCCGCCGGTGGGCGTAGGTGTATATCTTATTTTTTGTCAATAACTCTGCTTCTAATAGTCCGATTTGAAAAATTCTTTCTTCGTTGGAGAGCGTTCCCGCTGCGAAATGTTTCTCATATATTTTAAATCTTTCTTGGCGCACAAGTCTGCCACCACTGGGAGTAAGTTCACGTTTCCGTTTACAGGCATATCTGCTATTCTAAGAACCGATTGAAAAACTTCTTTCTTCGGTCAGATACTAATAACTACGCAAACTCTGTTTGTGTATTTTCTTTCCAAAATAGTGCACAGTTTCGGGGCTAGAGGCGCAAAATCTTAATTTGTTTTTCCCAATTACATTGCTTTTACATGTGCTATTTAAAAAATTATTTCAACACCGGATGCCATTTACCTTGTAGAACACTTTAGGCTATTGTATGATGAATTTTGTGGTTCACAGTTCTGTCGGTAGGTGGTGTTTGTGTACTTCAGTTTGCAGCTGTATTGGCGCTTCTAAAAACGCTATTGAGAAATTTTTTCTTTACTACATGCCATCCACTACAACAGACGTGTGGATCATTATCTTATTTAAATAAAGCAAATATTATATTTCTCGCTAGTTGCGTAAAAGTTGTAACCCTCCCTTTTTTTCGCTATCTCTGCTTCCTGGAGATATATTCGAAAAATCATTTTCCCTTTGCACAGCTTTTACCAGGAAGAATATTTTCCCCTATTTTCAACTTTCGTGTTATGCAAAATTTTTGCGCTAGCAGACGTAGACTTATATCGTGTTTCCTTCTACAATATACAGCATTTCTCATATTAACTGTTCGATTTAAAAATCTCTTTGTCTCTTGTTCCTTCCTTGTACTATGAGAAACTGCTTGTTCGCCATTTTTTAATTTTCGTAACATGTCATGTTTCTATTTCTGGATGTTTTATCGATTGTTGGAACCTGTTGATTGCTTTCCAAAGCGGTTCCATTGATTTTAAATAGCTTTGATAAATTTAATTGGCGTTAGAACTAATTCAAAAGACGTGCTTATTACATCCTAAAATTCGGTGTCATCTTTCTTGTTTAATTTCAGAGCAAATAGGCAGTTGCCCACTCTAATATAGGTTCCAGGGTAAAAAAGAGCCTTGTACAAGACAAACACACTACCCATATACCATCCGGAACCTGAACCCTGGCCCACTAGGACAAACAAACAGTAGCCAATACTTAGCCCACTACGCCACGGGTCAAATACTGACTTACTGTCTATTGGATTAAATTCTTAGATATCTCATTGCTTATCGTCTATCTACTGTCTTTTGCCTTGCAACTTTCTGGGTGTAACCTTACTGTCTACTGACTTTCAGTTTCCTGCCTTTTTCCTTCCGACCTGCTGTTTCTGGATTAACGGTTTGTTGTTTGGAGGTATTAGACTTGCTATTTACTGGGATTGAATTGTATATGTGCTTTGACTGCTACCTGCTTTTTCGTGGTGTGAGCTCATTGTTAAACATATGTCGAACTGCCGGCTCCTGGAAATCCAGATTATTGTTTTGTATGGGCACAGGTGGAATTTGAACACCTGGCTGGAAAAACTTGAGTTATGGTTATCTTGCTTGACATCTTGCACATAGAATTGGGTTGATACATAAGTTCATTCCGTTTTATTTCACGAGCGCTTCCCAGGTCAGTAGTGACGGTGCAGATGGCCAATTGTATATCAAAATGTAGCCAGTAATATCGTGTATCTAAATCATATTGCGTTGTGTCATTGTGGCTAATGGTTTTTTGGTTTTCAGGTCCGGAAGTATGAAGTGTCAAGTAGAGAGGAATTAACATTTCCGACTTCTGCTCCTCTACGAGTTTAACAAGGGATCCACAGCCGCCGAGGCCACTCGAAACATTTGTGCCATGTATGGGGCGGATGCTATTGCTCCGAGGACAGCCCGCAAATGGTTTGAGCGGTTCCGAGGTGGCAATTTTGACCTCAACGACTCCCCACGCTCAGGTCGTCCATCTCACTTTGATGAGAATCGGTTGAACTATCTCCTCGACTTGAATCCGCATTAAACCACACGCGAATTGTCCACTGAGATAGACTGTGATCACGCCACAGTGGTGCGACACCTGGAATGTATGGGAAATGTCCAGGAATTGGGGTCTTGTGTGCCTCACAATCTCACCGAGGACAACAAGAATCAGCGTCTTGCCATATGTGGGTCCTTGCTCGCCCGTTATCGCGAAGGTTCTCAGCATCAAAACCTTTTCTACCACGTATTTTTACTAGAGATGAAAAGTGGTGCCTGTACGGGAATTTCAGGCTTCGGAGGGAATGGTTAAGCTCAAACAAGACGCCCACACCACGTCCAAAACATGACCTTCATCTTGTGGAACATGGAAGGAATTATTCACAGGGAAATGCTTCCGGGGAATCGTATCATGAACGCTGCAGTCTATTGTGAGAAACGCCGCCGTGTGGGGGAACGATTCATCAGAAACGGCCGTATCGGCGCCATGGTGTCCTTCTCCAACATAATAACGCGCGCCCTCGCAGTGCACACATGACCAAAATGGCCATTCGGGACATGAAATGGGAGATCCTTCCACATTCGGCCTATTCCTCAGATGTCGTCCCTTCAGACCATTAGCTGTTCCGATCTCTGTCGAATTCACTCCGTGGCAGAACGTTCAACAATGATGTTGAGCTCCAGAATTTCTTTGATGATTTCTTCGCAGCAAAACCTGCACGTTTTTTCAAGAATGGCATTGCAGGCCTATCGAGACATTGGGACACCATCGTAAACAATGGGGAGGAATACCTAGTTGATTGATTCCTTTTTCACTTCTGATGTAATACATTCCTGTAGTGCGGTGAAACATTGGCATGAAATTATGCGTGAACCGAATAGAATCTCCATTCAGACTTTAGCCTTGTAGTGAATAATATCTCTTAAAAAGCTTTCTACAAATATCCATTAATTATCAGTTTTAGGTATGCATCGTGTAGGGTAACAACAGAGGTAAAGTTTTGACTACTATGTTCACTTCACTCAATCGTGTGAATTTCTTAGAAAGATAGTATGCTTAAAAACATGTTTTTTTGTATTGGGCGGAATGGACGCCATTTTCCATGTAACTGATGGCTCAGCCAATCCCGTTGAGGATCACAATTTTCGTAAAGAATAAGAAAGATGGTTAATTTCGCTATTAAGAGAAAGACGTTTAAAAATTTCCATGATATTCCTCCTTGTTTCTTCTTTTTATTAGCAGAGCTAATGCTTTTAATGATATGCCTCCCGTAAGATTCAATTCAAAATAATGACTTTTAATGTAAAGTATCGGTAGCAACATGTTATAGAAATATGTGAGAACGATATGAAGCACGTGCTTTTGAGTACAAAAGGAAAAGTAGATGCTGGTGGATGACTAATTTCTACATGTTATTATTAAACTTTGACGTATTTTACGAAGTCTTTTAATATCTGGGCAAAGTTAGGTATGATTAGGCTCTACCTCATGATGATTAGGTTTTACTTCTGTTTCTTCTGCTTAATTTGTGTTCAGTTTTTCGGGATAAAATCACCGCACTTAAACATTTGCATTCTCATAACCGGCTGTTGTGTAGATGAAATAACAGACGTGATAATTTCCCAATTTGTCATCCTGTTCCGTGCGTTTCCCTAATTTTACATTTCACACGTAGTACGCGATTATCTTGATTTTTGATACCTGTTTTTGGTCTGGCTATTCGTACTCTGAATATTAAAATTTCCGTCGCAAATAGCGATACAAAAGCTCGGATAAAATAAATGAGTTCTTCCGTTCTCCCGCCCCTCTTCCTTTTTTCCTGTCGCGTCTTAAGATGTCTAAAAGTTCCTCAGCGGCAATTCCATTATGTATAAAGCGTGTTTTTACTACAAAACAGATAAAAACTCGTCGTTGGGAAATGAAAATCTGCAACAATTATTTATATACTCCGCTTAATTCCATTATGCTTGGTTTAGGAAACCTACAACAGTTTCGAGAAATCAGAATTCTCTAAAGACGTGACTTGCACTAATTACGTTAAATTAAATCTTTGCTTAATATTATTAGATTACCAGATAATGAAAAAACTTAAATTGTAACTTAATATAATGAAGCAATTAGCCTCTAGGAAAAACCTGTTTTTGTGTGCGTTTTTAATTTCCTGGTTTTCTTTTTTACGCTGTTAAGAAAAATGTCTGAGTATGACAAATATTAATTAATTTGCTCTTTGTTTTAATACAACAGAGCTCGTGAAATTATTTTTACGATTACCACATATTAATATTTAATAAGCCAGAGGATTGCTTCTGGGCAATTAATTCAAACTATGAAAAGTAATGTTTTTCACCACTTATGCTTCAGAAATGAGAAATGTGCTTTTCTGTTTTAATGAAATTCAGGTAATTTGTGTTCAGTACTTTTTCTGTGTACAACTTTTAACAATATATCAGATCTCACTTAAGTTTTCATAACAGAATAAATCGATTACTCTTCTTAAAAGCCATCAGTGGCACACTCATATTCACTCTGTTTAATGATTTCCATTGAATTATTTAGATGACGATGTAATACTAAATTTATTTGCGACCAGAGAGTCCTGTTATTCAATAAATTGCAGGTATCAGGGGTATTTTGAAACCTCTATACCAGAGAAAACGGATTCTCGCACTGCATGAAAAAAACAACTCGTCCGGTGTTCAGGTTTGGCGTGCTTTGGATGAACCTCTTGGCAGAGAAAATATCGGATAATCATTCAAAAATGAAAACATGTGGTTGGCACAAAAGAAAAAAGAACATGGGATAGGCATTGCGTAAAGTAGAAAATAAGACCTGGCTGAGAATAATATCATTGGGAAATCCAAATCCTCGTTCCAGAGAAGGAAAGAATGAATCCGGAACCCGAATTCAATGTTCCCTTTGAAGCATAATATCTGCATGCCACTAAATTAAGCATTAGATATTAAATATGCTTGCTGGCTAAAGTAAGAATCCGCATACCACCAAAGGAGTGATAAATAAAAGTGGAAACAAAAGAATCATTTGATTTTCCTGTCAGCAAAGGAAAAGCTGAATCTAAACCATGCTACGTAATCACTAAATCCGTATTTCAACAAAAAAAATATTTCTTCCTAGTTTTTGTAAAGGAAGGCCAAATGAGACGGAATTTTTTGCAAAGGAAGACAGCATGACACGGAAATTTAGAAGGCTGGGTGATATACAGGGAGTAGTGAAAGAGGCTAAAATTGACTTTGGAGCTTACGTGGACACACCTACACAGACGAGCCATTACATTATTATGACCACCCTCAGCCTAGAGCAATGAGCGTGCCTGGAGACCAAACGGTGGCGCGGGGGAAGTTCGCAGACGAGTATATATATACAACCCGAGGACCGGCTTTACGTTAGTAGAGTGTTCCGAGTCACAATGGGAAAGGCTGGCGATTGATCAGAATTTGATAAATGACAAATTGTGATAGCACTGAACCTCGGAACTACGATCTCGGAAACGGCGAGGGGCATCTTGTGGGTTGTTTATATGTTGCTGTAGTGAGTACGTATCAAATGGGTGCACAGATGACTGAACGACGAACCGTTATCCAGCAATGTGTCGTCCACAGCTCACTGAGGCCACAGAGAAGCGGAGACTGTCGCACATTGTTCACAACGACCGCAAGACCACAGTGCGACAAATCGTCCGCAGCTACAACAGTGGTGATCAGGGCCATGTGTCACAGCACACAGTTCATCTCAAGTTCATCGCAGACTTCTGCGCATAATCTAGTATAGCGTAGCCGAAGACCCAGCCGGGTCTCCATGTTCACTGCACGTCATCGCCAAGAACACACGAAATGGGTCCAAGATCATCGAGATTAGACCGTGGGTGATTGGAAGAAAGTGGCCTGGTTTGACGAATCAAACCAGGCCACTTTCTTCCAATCACCCACGGTCCTGGTGCATCACGTGGACGGACGAGCGCGGAAACGCCGATTACCAACGGAGACTATGGCACCTGGATGCGCTGTTGGGCGGAAATAGGCCGGCTGGGTTGTGATGTAGGCGATGTTTTCTTGTGGCGCGTTAGGCCCCATTACACCAAAAGCACAATCTGTGACAGCTGTCAGGGATCTGAGTATCGTTACGGACCAAGTTCCCCCATTCATGGCAACTGTGTTCCTTGCTGGTGATGGCCATTACCAACAGAATAATGCGCATGCCACACTGCCATAATCCTCAAGGAGTGGTTTGAGGAACATGCTGGTGATTTTCTGTTAATGCCCTGGCCTCCAAATTCACCTGACGTGAACCCAATCGAACATTTGTGGTTCGACTTGGAAAAGCGGGTTCGCGCTAAATCACCACCACCCCGAAATGTACGGGAACTGGAAGACCTGATATTGATATTATGGCACCAGATACCCCAGAATATTTATCAACACCTCATCAAATCGATGCCTTGCCGAGTGGCCGGTGTTTTGTGGCCTAAAGGGAGTCCCACAGCTTATTAGCTAGGTGGTCATAATGTAACTGCTCATGAATGTAAATAGGAACGACTCGTTGGTGAGGCTATAGACATACTGCTATGCGTAAGACCAGTGGAGTAAGTAAGCAGTTTGAATGGGAAACACTGCATCTGAATCTAGGCAAAAGAGTTATGGTTCTGCATTCCAACGAAAGAGAAATTATTAAATACTTGCGTTTAGAAAGGAATCTCTCAATCCCCATTCCGACAAAGGGAAGATTGGATCGCCTCTTGTTGAAAGAGCAGAAACTGCATCTGAATCCTGGAAAAGTAATATGAACGGGATCCGACAAAAATGTTGGATCATTTTGTTTGCAAGGGAATTACTGAATCCTCATTCCGACAAAGGGAACATTTGATCCATCTGTTGTCCCAGTAATTGAATCCCCATACTCGTAAAGAAGGCACTGAATTCGCAACACAACAAATGGCTACTGAGCCCAAATGCCGGATTCGCGAATATCTGAAAAGATAGTGTTTCATTCGTAATTTAGCAAAGAAAGCACTGGGATCATTCGGAAACAAACGAACATTCAATTCGAATGCGAGCCAAGGAAGCTTGTTCATATGCAGCCGAGTATAATTCTTCTTGTACGGTGGGAGAAAAGAAAGGAATAAATACTATTCAAATCGAATCTTTGGATTCTACTGAACTAAGAGATCTGTTTTATTTATTTTTGCGTTTGACTGGTTCCAATCAAAAATCGCATAGCAATCTGCTGTCTTCCCATTCAGTTCTTTTAAACTCTGAAACGTTTCCAAACTAAAACGGAGCTTATCGATATCATCAGGATGAAATCATCTCCAGAGGCGTTTACCTAATGCCTGAAATTGTTGCACGTGCTTAATAATAAGCAAAATCTTCTCTCATTTCGTTTCCTTCGTTCTTATCTTTACATTTTTGATGAATCAATTCTCATCAAACATAGCATGGTTATGTTGAGTGGGAGAAAAGGAATGTATAATCGATGTACACTCATTTCCTCACATACAACATTAGGTCTTATTTGTTTATCGCTAGCTGAATTGTGGTTAGGACTTTTAAGATGCAGTCTGTATCTTCTAATTTTTATTGCATGCACTCTATTTTAGGTGTATATCTACATTTTCAGCTATGAAACCAAACAGAAAAAGCAATTGGCAAACACATCCTGTGTACTGTTTTAATAAACCGTAGGTAAAGTAACTTACCCATTCCAAGGAAGTGCCTGAAAAACACGTAGTGGTGCTTTGTTTTCGGAGATTCCTTTGTAATCAAATGTTGTGATGACCACAAATGAAACAGAAATGCCCCAATAAGGGAAACTTCTTTCCTACTCCTGATGCACACGTAATAAGACATTGTAATGCCGGCACCAATCGTAGCACAAGCATATCCGTCACTTTAAGGTCTTTACGCTTTCTCAGCTATCTCCTTTATTTCTTCTTGAATTCCGTAAAAACAGCGTGGCAAATGTTTTTTTCTTTCCCTTTTTTTTATTTAGCAGGCCCCGGTTTTGGAATTTCAACTTGGAACCGTTCACTAAAACTTTGAAAGCCACCCAGGTGGCGCAATGGTCCAAAAGATGGCTTACGGACATTCGTCTGAGATGGGTCCGGGTTTGAATCCCGGTGAGGCATGGATGTTGGCACTGGTTTTCTCCCTTTCCTGGAACCAGTGACCCTGATTAAGGAACGGGTGACTGCTTATAGCGCACTGAGATGCTCGGGTTGACTATTAAACCCCAAACAAAAAAAATGGAAAATAATGAAAAATAATCTGGCAAATATTAAAGTTTCTACCACAATTTTCAGATGGAACAAGGAACACACACACATACGCATACACATTGGCTCCGCAGTGGAAATTTTTATATATTTCAGAGGTTTTACAAAATTTAAACCCATTTCTTTCAATTTCATTCAAATTTTTTTCCGTTTTCACCTCTTTTGCGTTTTATTCGGTTGCACTTCAAACACATTTTCTTTTTAAGTGTTCCAAAACGTGAAATTATTTATCAAAGAAAAAGAAAGAACGAAAACGAGCGTAGCGTGAAAGAAAATTTTTCCTTTATTCCGTTTATTTATGTAACCTTTTTTATCGAGTGTAAACCAAGACAATGTCATTACTTTTCGCCGCAGCAAAAATATTAGTGCGAAACGTATTATTTCGCCAATTCTTCGTTTCTGAAGTACTTTTAGTTCAAATATAAATAAGGAAGGATCTTGTTAATAATAGGATGTATGCGTAGTTTTAGATAAAATCTCATTCCGGTTGGCAGAAGCTTTCCATTTAGCTTCAGTCTTGTCGCATTTCCTATTTTTTTTTTCACTGGCGCAAAAGTAGTGCCTGTGACTCACCTATCATTACAAATTCCAAATGATTGTTTGTCCTATTATTCTTCCGCGCTTTTCTTTCTTTGTTTAGTTCTCTGACTCTTACTTTCACGTTTTAAAGGTCTTTTCTTTAACTGCAGCGATCGCCATTTCAAGTTAATTGACTTTTCGCAAGAAAACGTATGTTTTATTCAAAACACAGAGGTGAAGAAGCAAATTTCATTTTACTTAAACTTGAGGGACTAAAGGAATTTAAAAAATGAACAGCTTCCTTAAAATGATTCATCAACACATCCTTAAAAATGCAAACGCATGAAATAGGCTTACATTCGAAGTCACGTATCCTTGAATTTAATACGTTAACAAAATGCTGAACATACATAACTTTACTCAATATATTTCAAACGAAAATATAATCTTACTGTGTCACTTGCTCAAAAGGATGAAATTGATTTCTTCTTGATCCTGCAAATACACAGCTTGACATAGAAAATTTCCCCTGAAGAAGTATTTGCGAGAGTGCCATACAAATTGAAGAGCATGTTTAGACAGTAAGTCAATATAACTCATTGCAGTTGCAAATCACGTGGCCGCCCCGGTGGCGCAGTGGTCTAAGACGCTGGCCTCTGATCATTCGTCCGTAAGGGGTCCGGGTTCGAATCCCCGTCAGGCATGGATGTTGTGTTTGTCTTACGGCACTGGCTTTCTCCCTTCCCTGGAACCAGTGACCCTAAATTAGGGACGGGCGACTGCTTATAGCCCATTGAGTTGCTCACGGTGGTCGTTAAACCTCCAATCAAAAAAAAAAAAAATCAC